>CM055092.1:15522714-16122714 GCA_029204225.1 Diphasiastrum complanatum | reverse complement strand
ATCCAAGCAAATCAACACATAGAATAATGGAATCTTGATCAACCTACAATCTATCCTCAATCTAATGACTTTTGCCACTTTCTAAGATTGAAACACACTCAAATGAGGTCCAGCAACCTCACTATCTAGAGATCCAATCAAAATTAGGGTTTTGACAAAATCACAAAAAATTGACTATTCCAAATCTACATGCAAATGCTGAAAATTTGATATGCAATCTATTAGCCACCACTTAGGCTGAACCAATGATCCAAAAATTGGCCAAATCCAGTATGTGAATTCAAAAATCGGAATTGAACAAGTATATTGACCTATTTAGTGTTTTGATCTACAAAAGATCCAATCTACAAAAGCAAAAAATCCGATTTTGGTGTAGAATCCTCTCTAGCATGCTCTAGATTTGATATCTTCACCAAATCATTGATAGATCTGATTTCCTCCTTCATAACCTGAAACACAAGCTCTGATACCATGTGAAAGATTTCAGATCCTCAAGATCAAATCTACTTGAATGATCTTTGGTTAGAAAGAGAAATACACTACCAATCTCACCAATGTAGAAAAATCAGCATGTACACATAATTTGAGATGCAAACACTAATAGAACTTGATCAAACTTGAATGAAATGATTATGTACTGTTGTTGTCCGTACAAAATCAGCAAGCTATTGTATTTCACACGTATGGATCCAAAAATAGCAAACATAGATCATTCTACACATAGAATTGCAAGCAATCACCAAGATAGTGCACCAATGGATAGTAGAATCCAAGAGAACCATGTATAAGCATGAAATGAGATAGAGAAGAGAGAAGATTACTCTCTCCACGAGTTACATCCTTTTATAATAATTCCAAACCCTATTTGGCCACTTGGCTTTCCCACCTACCATATGAAATCTTTCTAGAATAGAATTAGCATCCTTCTCTTGACAAATGAAAGTAAATTGAGAATATCTAATGACTTCTATTCCCAAATTGTAATGCAAATTACCAAGATCATGCACCTCAAACTCCTTCTTAAGAGCATTCTTGATATCCTCCACATCTTGATTGTCTCCACCACTCAAGATGATATCATCCACATAGATGAAGAAGATGGTAATATCATTTCCAGCAAACCTATAATAAAGTTCTATGTGATTTTGCAATAGCACAAGCCTCACAAGGCTTGAAATCTTTGGAAAGAGATTTTGGAAGGCCAATAGTCTTTACTTTCTTGACCACAGAAGACATAGTCTTAAGGTTAGGATGACCCAACCTTCTATGCCACAACTCCTCCTTAGATAAAAAAGCAACTCCACAGAGGTTTGCATTCTCATAAGAATTGAACTTGAAAATTCCACCATATCTAGATCCATCAGCTAGGACCTCATCATTTTTCTTGACAAAGAAAGTATTGGAGTTGAACTTTACATCACAACCACTATCAAGCAACTTTCTCACACTAATCAAGTTCTTTGTAAGTTTTGGAATAAAAAGAACATTAGAAAGTGCAAGAACTTTTGAAGAAGCAAGTTTCAATGGAATGTTGCCAATTCCTTCTATAGAGCATTCATGATCATTAGCAGTGTAAATAGATCTCTTAAGTCCTTTGTAAGATACAATTGAGTCAAAAGACTCCTTTGGATAGCACATATGTGAAAAAGCTCTACTATCTATGTACCAAGCTCCATCTTTCTTGAAAGGTGATGAAGAAAAACTGGACACCATGAGTGATCCTTCTCCATCACTTGGAACAAAATCTTTTTCAATTTCTTTGGAGAGATTTGCTTGCTTGAGTTGGTTTTTCTTCTTAAAGCAATTAGAGACGTAGTGTCCCTTCTTGCCAGAAGAAATACTTTACTTTCTTCTTCTTGGTCTTTGAAGTAGAAGGATGAGATGAATCATCCTCTTCACCATCTTTATCTCGATCCTTGGCTTTGTCTTTGTTGGATGCTTGAGAGAACTAGTTCTTACTCCTTCCTTTATGCTTGTCCTTGACAAAGAGAGCTTTGTCACTCCCAACATGCTCAAGTTTGTTCATTTTGGAAAGTTTATAGCTTTGCCTAGCTTCTTCAGAAATAAGAATTCCTTGGAGGGTTTCTAGATTAGGCAACTCTTCCTTAATGGCAAAAGACTGAACAAGATTATCATAGTCATCTTTCAGGCCATTTAGAATGACTTGTACTAGCTCATCTTGGTTAATAGTCACACCAACACAAGAAAGCTCTCTATGTAAATCTTTAACTCTCAGAACATAGTTTGATGCACTCTCCTCACTTCTTTGAAAACTTTGGAAAATTTGATTTCTAAGAGTGAGTATTCTAGAAGTATTCTTTGCTTCATAGATGGACTTAAGTGCATCCCAAGCATCTTTGGCTATGGTGCAAGATCCTATCTCTCTCAGAATTTCATTGAATACATTCATCTTAATGAAATGTAGAGCCATTCTAGCTCTCTTCCTATACTTAGGAATTTCAACTTAGGAATTCCAGCATGTGCTTGAGGCTCCTCCTCAACACCAAGCACAATGTCCATAACATCTTGGAGTATCATAATAGAATCCATTCTGAGCTTCCAAATTGAGTAATTAGAAGTATTTAGTCTTTCATTTGCTTCTAGAAGATATCCTCCCAGAGGTGCCATTAGATGAAGACTTCATAGTTATTGGACTTTAATATGTTTGAGCTTGTTCCAACCAGACTTAATGTTGATGCTCTCTTTCACTATAGGTCTTTTCAAGGATGTACTACCTTCCTATGTGAAAAACTTGCAATTGTAGTTGAGATGGATCTCAAATATTCCACAAAACAAGATTATCTAGATCAGATACACAAAGTGGATTGAGACACTTTGGCAAGTTTCAATCCTACTTTTGGAACGTATGAAATGCTTCAAAAGAAAACACTATTGATACACAGAAGGCTCAAAGGGTGTTCAATTACTTCAAACTTAATCTTGATCTTTAGTTTCTTGTGTAGGATGCTCAAAACAATGGACTCAGAACAAAGCAAGGTTGAATCAAATCAAAATTTGGCACTCGGATTTTGGACCTCTCCCTACCCTCTTTAAGAGCTTATAACACATCAGATCGATTTGGTTTCAATTTCTATGAAAAGTACATATCATAAGCTTTCCATCAAGCTATAAACCACTATCTTTGGATCTACAAGCAAGGAGATAGAAGGGACTGAAAATCTCTAATTTCACATGTGCGAAATTCCAGAATTCCGTACTACCACACTTTGAGACCTGAAAATTTAGTTCCAATCCGATTTGATCCAAACACACTTCAGAGAAAGGTGAGAAAAAGTGTGTAATTGCTTTTTTGCTTGATTTAGCTCTCAAATTCTTGTACAATCAAAGATGTTAGCATGCAAAGCTCAATTTGGCTCTGATACCATGACAAAATTTCCAGAATTCACAAGTGTGAGAATGATCCACATGTATGATAGATCTAATTAAGCTTTATGATTAGCACAATAACTTGATTCTAGATTGAATAGCAAGATCTAGTATAGATGTTATGGCTTAACCACAATCTAGCATGCTAAGCATCAGAGTATGATAGCAATGAATCATAAATGAGCAGAAGTACAAGAAATTAGTGTATTAGCATTAGCCTCAACATGAGTTAGAGAGAGAAAGATAGAGAGATATCAAGCAAAAATTGTGTGGATTTAAAATGGCAAGAGATAGCTACAAAGCTTTGGTTCTTCATCAAAAAGTATGAGGAGAGCTACACATATTTATGGATTTTGAAGTAGCTCGAGGTAGAACCACATCCATCCACTTTTTGATGACATCTAAAGTGAAAACTGAAGAGGAGTGGATCCAAGCAATGGATCTCGAGTATCAAGCTCTTATAAAGAATGGAACATGGAGATTGGTGGAGTTGCCTAAGGACAAGAAAGCTATTGGATGCAAATGGATCTTCAAGGTGAAGACAAACTACGATGGATCTATCAACAAGTACAAGGCAAGATTAGTGGCAAAAGTATATGCTCAACAACAAGGAATTGACTATGATGAGACCTTTGCACCCGTGGCAAAGATGGTAAGCATTCCAGTCATCATTTCACTTGCTACACTTTATGGATGGGATCTATGGCAAATGGACATTTCAAATGCATTCTTGAATGGTGATCTTGAGGAGGAAGTATACATGGAGCAACCCGAGAGCTACATTTCATCAACAAAGCCAAATCATGTGTGTCTTCTACAAAAGAGTTTGTATGGCCTTAAGCAAGCACCAAGGAGTCGGTATGCTAAGCTTAACACTTTTTTTACTCTCTCAAGGCTTTGTTATGAGTGAGTATGATCATTCACTTTATTATAGGTTTGCTGGAAATGATGTTACCATCTTGCTGATCTATGTGGATGATATCATCTTGAGTGGTGGAGACAATCAAGATGTGGAGGATATCAAGAATGCTCTTAAGAAGGAGTTTGAGGTGCATGATCTTGGTAATTTGCATTACATTTTAGGAATAGAAGTCATTAGATCTTCTCAATCTACTTTCATTTGTCAAGAGAAGTATGCTAATTCTATTCTAGAAAGATTTCACATGGTAGATGCAAAAGCTATTGATACACCTATGGAGTCTCATGTAAAGCTAACTATAAGAGGTAATGAAAGATCCTTCGAGGACATTACTCTCTATAGAAAGCTAGTTGGTTCACTCATCTATCTAGCCATTACTAGACCAGATCTAAGCTATTGTGTTGGAAGATTGAGTCAATTCATGCAAGATCCTAGTGAGGAGCATTGGAAGCTAGGAAAACGAGTTTTGAGGTACATCATTGGAACTCGAGATTTTGGCATATTGTATGAGGGATCATCACCTAATCTTTTTGGATTTTTAGATTCGGACTATGCTAGAGATGTAATAGATAGGAAATCCATTAGTGCTGATTGTATTTTCATAGGTGATGGAGCTATATCATGGATGTCAAAGAAACAAGCCACTATCTCATTGTCATCTAGTGAGGCCGAGTACAAAGCTCTTACATATTGCACAAAGGAGATGGTATGGATCAAAAGGATGATCAAGGATCTTCACTTGCTGGATTTTTCAGAGAGCCCAATCATCTTTTGTGACAATCAATCAGCCCAAAGAATGGCATTCAATCCTATCTTTCATGCTAGGAGCAAGCATATTGAGATACAATATCATTTTGTGAGGGAGCGAGTCATTGCAAAGGAGGTGGAGCTTCAACATGTGTCTTCAAGGGAATGTGTAGCTAATATCTTCACCAAAGCATTGGGAAAAGACTTGTTCATGAAGCATAGGACTTCACTTGGAGTATTATCAAAGTCTATGCTAAGACTAGTTGAAGAGGGAGTGTGAAAGATTCAACTAGTTTCATCACATTTTGCAATATTTCCATCTTTGGCATATTGAGGCCAAAACTTGTTTTAGACTTAGTGGTTTACTTTTCAAAATTCATTCGTCTAACTTTCATTTGAATAAACACTTTTTGAAAGTGTGGGAAAGATAGAATGCGAGTTTGAGTAGATTCAATTTGAATAAGTTGGGTACATTGAATCTAGACCCAAAATTGGTAGGGTTAGCATTTTGGTGGGAAAGCCAAGTGGCCAAATAGGGTTTGGACCTGTTATAAAAGGATGTAGCTCGTGGAGAGAGTAATCTTCTCTCTTCTCTATCTCATTTCATGCTTATACATGGTTCTCTTGGGTTCTACTATCCATTGGTGCACTATCTTGGTGATTGCTTGCAATTCTATGTGTAAAATGATCTATATTTGCTATTTTTTTATCCACACGTGTAAAATACAGTAGCTTGCTGGTTTTGTACGGACAGCAACAGTACATAATCATTTCATTTAAGTTTGATCAAGTTCTATTAGTGTTTGCATCTCAAATTATGTGTACATGCTGATTTTTCTACATTGGTGAGATTGGTAGTGTATTTCTCTTTCTAACCAAAGATCATTCAAGTAGATTGGATCTTAAGGATCTGAAATCTTTCACACAAAGCTCTTACACATTGCACAAAAGAGATGGTATGGATTAAGAGGATGATCAAGGATCTTCACTTGCTGGATTTTTCAGAGAGCCCAATCATCTTTTGTGACAGTCAATCAGCCCAAAGGTTGGCATCCAATCCTATCTTTCATATTAGGAGCAAGCATATTGAGGTGCAATGTCACTTTGTGAGGGAGGAGCAAGCATATTGAGGTGCAATGTCACTTTGTGAGGGAGCAAGTCATTGCAAAGGAGGTAGAGCTTCAACATGTGTCTTCAAGGGAATGTGTAGCTGATATCTTCACCAAAGCATTGGGAAAGGACTTGTTCATGAAGCATAGGAGTTCACTTGGAGTGTTATCAAAGTCTATGCTAAAACTAGTTGAAGAGGGAGTGTGAAAGATTCAACTAGTTTGATCATTTTGTCAATATTTTCATATTTGGCATATTGAGGCCAAAACTTGTTGTAGACTTAGAGAATAACTTTTCAAAGTCCATTAGTCTAAATTTTATTTGAATAAACACTTTTTGAAAGTGTGGAAAAGTTTGGAGGGAGAGTTTTAGGAGATTCAAATTTGAATAGTTGGGTACATTGAATCTAGACCAAAAATAGTAGGATTAGCATTTTGGAGGGAAAGCCAAGTGGCCAAATAGGGTTTGGACCTATTATAAATGGATGTAACTCGTGGAGAGAGAGATCTTTTCTCTTCTCTATCTCATTTCATGCTTATACATGGTTCTCTTGGGTTCTACTATCCATTGGTGCACTATATTGGTGATTGCATGCAATTTTATGTGTAGAATGATTCATAAATGTTATTTTCGGTTTCACACATGTGAATGACAATAGCTTGCTGGTTTTGTACGGACATCAACAATACATAATCATTTCATTCAAGTTTGATCAAGTTCTATTGGTGTTTGCATCTCCTTTTGTGTGTAGATGCTGATTTTTCTACATCGGTGAGATTGGTAGTGTATTTCTCTTTCTAACCAAAGATCTTTCAAGTTGATTGGATCTTAAGGATATGAAAACTTTCACACCTTTTATAGCAGGTCCAAAACTTAAATTTCCACTTGGTTTCTCTCCAATATGAAAAACCCTACTATTTTTGGGACTAGATTCAATGTACCCAACATTCAAATTTGAATCTGCTCAAACTCAACTTCTACATTTCCCACTCTTTCAAAAAGTGTCTATTCAAATACTTTTAGACTAATATAAGTTTGAAAAGTCAACCTCCAAGTCTAATATGAGAATTGGCCTCAAAAGCCATACAAATAAATGTAGCAAATATGACTAAACTAGATTTCTCACACATTTCACCCAACTCACCTCCCACGGTTCGTCGACGTACTCAGCCGTCACAACCAATTGTTGCTTTGTTGCCCACTTCCACTTGCTCTGATCTATCCATCCCTTCATCCCCTTCAGACCTGTACCTAGCACATCCATGATCTCTCTATATTTTGGTGATGTATTAGGCATCTATTCATATATTGGTAGTTTGATCCAGAAAATGATAGAGGAGAAAGCGTCATTTGAAAAGAGAATTTCATAAATGGGAAACGAGAACACCTTGATGGGCCCAGCATTGGCACCTCCTCTCTTTCATGTCCTGTGTTGTTGCAAGCCCCCCTCTCCTACCATTGCCTCCTTCCTTTTGCAAGCTGGTCAATTTTGGTGGCTCCTTCCACCTTAAGGGCTGTTTTATTCTCAAAAACCTTGGTCTTGTCCTTCGGGAGTTTTGGTCCCTTATTTATCATTGGCCCTCATTCATCCTTCCTCAGAATGAACACGAATGAACTTCTACCCCTCTTTCTTCTTGATTTGCCTCCTCTCTTCTCCCTTCACCCTCGACTTTGTTTGGCCCTAGTCTACAAAGGCCTCATTACTGAATGAGCCTCCTTGTTAGATTTTGGCTGATTTCACCCTATTTGACAACGAGCAATGTCGCCTCCTATTCCTCTCTCAGCTTGCACCTTTCCAATGACCGTCCCACAACTCTTACAGGTTGGGAACCTACTATAGACTCCTCCCTCCTTGTGCATCTTCGTCATTATCCTTGGCTCTTCCTCGCCTATTTTAATACTCATTGGTCCTTGTTTGACCCTCCCGCTCTATGGCACAAGAGGTTTTTGTTGACTAGTTGTGTTCCAATTAACAAGCTATCATCCTAGCCTACTTTATCATCTCTCATTCCTTGCCTCTGCTACCTAAATGGCCTTTTCTTGGTGACCGTCTAAATTTGCCTATTTGCCAGTTGGAGGAGGAAACTATGGAGCACTTGTTCTCTATTGCTGGCTGAACGTCCATTGGGGGACTCCTCCACCTCTTATTGTTTTTTTTTATTCTTCTTGGTGACTTGCACCTTATGGATCCTTCATCCTTCGCAATTGTGCATGTTTTTTATTCTATGGAAGATATGGACAACACATAATTAGCACAATTTTTACAGCTATGTAAATTCTCTTTTGGTTGATACATGTCTATGCCTGGCTTTACACTTTATAAATGTTTTATAGTTTTTGGCAGGCCGCCTCCTTGCGTGGTGTGCATGATCTCCATATCTTAGTATTGTTTAGTTTTACCCCTTTGTGGAGACCACAACTTCAGCCTAGTCTTTTAATGTTCACAAGAAAAAATACACAATAATAAATTTTCTCTCTCAAATATTATCTCTTTCTATATTTCAGTCTTCCCCTATAATGCCTGAGGTGAAAATAAATCATAAATCATAATTTTCTCGGATATTATAGGGGAAGACAGAAAATGACCATTTTTGGTGATTTTTGGGGGATGGATCTCTCCAAATCCATAAGGAGATCATTCTGGATTTAATTACAGCATGATTAGCATTCCTTTTTACCTTCTTAGCAAGCTATCAGACCTGTGATTTGATGGTCGGTGGCTTATGCACCATCTCCATCAAGTTCGAAGCTATTTTGACTTCTACAAATCAAAAAATCTTTGTTCTCAGCCTATACTGCATCTTAGGATAGGTATGAATGCTTCATGGAAGTTTAATTGATGGTTTAAAACTGTTGGTAGCATCAATTTTGAGCTTGTGGAGGTGTTTGCACGTTTTTTGATCATTTGGTCTACAAAAAGTGCGCCCTACTACAGTTTTTTGGCAACTCAGATTTCACATCTGTGAAGCCCAGGTGGCAGGTTGACATGGCAAGTATTTTTTTCACTTGATCTCCCTCTGTACTGAGCTTTACAGCACCCAATTTGGTGTCCTGTAGCCAAAGTTATGATCATCTGAAGTTTTGTAGTTTTGTGAGTAAAATTGGCAAAATTTGGAATTGTTCTAATTGCATGCCAGTCACTTCCCTAATTGGTAGTACTATGTTTGCATGGATTAGTTGCATGTTTGATTCTCAGAGTGATTCAGACACGCATGAGGAATTTACAATCGATTTAAGTGGTCATACACATGTGCTCTGACAGTTGGGTCACAAATCAATGCTAACGGCTGACAAATTCCGTAAAACTGAAGTTTACGTAAAAAATTCCGTAATGACGTTTGTAACTGATGTGGTGTGCTTTGCATGCCAGTTTGACATTGGGTTAGTAACATTAGGAATCAGACAATGTTTCGATTTTTGCGATTCCAATTGCCTTTTATACTAACAGTATTTTTGTCAGAATTTTCGAATCACGTAAAATAAAGCAAAATTTGAGTTTTCCGAAAAAAATAAAAAATTTAATCATTTTTTCATTATCTATGGAGTCAGTTTAGATTAGATTAGTGAATTGATTAAACTGAGTTTATCAATTAGAATTGATCACAGTGTTTTCACTAAGTCTAAATTATTTTCCGGAGATAGATATATTAAAATTGACAGAAGGAACCGCAATGAATTGCTGACAGTTTTTACTGTGTTGTTTTTTTTAAACTTTGGATTTGGGAACTCCCAGATTGAAAGTTGAAATTTGAAAAAAAAAAATTTCTTTCTTGTTGAATTTCAATTTGGTAAAAATTGAAAATCAGTTACTTGTCTGATAGTTTTCTAATCGATGTTGATCGATAGAAATCAGTCAAGTGAATGTTTGTGCAAAATACTCGTTAAATTTGATTAAAATCGTCAAACAATATAAAATGACCAGGTTGAATGAGTGGTAATATTCTTTATCTAGTCAGTAAATTTGACATGATACAGTTCAAGAATTACTGAAATCCTATGGGTAGCATTTCCATTCATATAATTTCATGTTTGGATAAGTTTTGTCAATATTAATAGAGTAATGCCAAACCACTCAATAAAAATGAAAAACAGTCCAATTTTATTGGAAAATTTGTAATAATAGGAATAACATAACTGATTTCATTTCCAGTAAAATCCTATGGTGAATTATATTCAAAAGATTGGACTAGTACTATTTCATATACTAGTAAATGATTTTTGATATATCAGATATTCAGCCTAGGTATAAGACAGAAATGAAATTGTTTTAGACCTTTTCCTACAGTAATTAGATTTTTTAAACATTTACTAATGTCATTACATCTTCTTAGTACCTTAGCTAAAATAGATTTTCAGGTACCTTAGCTAAAATAGATTTTCAGGGAACTGAAAATTCTTAGGAGAGAAGAAGAGTGGACATCAAAGGTAGTAAGTGTGATTGGAAAATGTATTTTTCAATTAGGATTTTGGTAATCTCTATAAATAAATGCTTAATACTGATTATTAATTTCCTGGATAGAATTCATTTTGTTGAATTCGTAACTGCTATCTTTGTAACCATTGAGTTATCCGCAGTTTTGGATGTCAATTGTGAGATTTAGAAGTGGTATCTGATACGTGGATTACATTGGATCTGTTACTTGACAGAAGCTGGTCCCTAGATTTGATGCATCAGTAGGGGTTTGAAGCTTATCATTAACTAGAAAGGATCAAGATGTAATGTTGAACCATGGTAATTCTCCTGTCTAAGTCACATAATCAGATGTGGATTTTGGGTATCCATTTGATAGGCATGCCAGTCATCCAAATAAATGGATTCTCCAGTGTTTGGGAACATGAGATGATATCCCATAGTAATTATAGGACAACTAGATGATCAATGGATCTCTATAATATCAGATGAGGTGGTTAAAGGTTTTCTGGAAGTAAAAGTTGATGGTATGGGACATCGATAATTTTTGGAAAGGAAATTCTAGGACTGTAAAGATCTGATGATCAATGGTGTGTTTTAGTATCTAGTCACGATATGGGAAAGAAGAAAACCATTCGATCAAATGTGAGGTATTTTGGAAAATTTTGAGGTTAAATCTGGATATCTTTTGATTCATGTTTGATCAAGTTCTATTAGATTTTGCATCTCATTTTGTGTGTAGATGATGATTTTTCTACATTGGTGAGATTGGTAGAGTAGCTTCTTTTGTAACCCAAGATCTTTTCGTGGATTGGATCATCATTGATCTGAAATCCTTCACATGGTATCAGAGCTTGTGTTTCAAATTATGAAAGAGGAAATCATATCTATCAATGATTTGGTGAAGATATCAAGGCTAGAGCATGCTAGAGAGTATTTTACACCAAAAGCGAGTTTTTTGCTATTGTAGATTGGATCTTTTGTAGATCAAAACCCTATGTAGGTTCATAAACTTGATCAATTTCAACTTTTGAATTCACATACTAGATTTGGCCGATTTTTGGATCATTGGATCATCCTCAGTGGTGGCTAATAGATTTCATATCAAAAGTGAGGTTTTTGTACTTCATTTGAGTGTGTTTCAATCTTAGGAAGTGGCAAAAGTCATTAGATTGAGGATCATAGGTTCATTAAGATTTCATGATTCTATGTGTTGATTTGCTTGGTATAAGTGCTCGAACAGAATTTTTGAGATAGTTTCAAATCTTTGTGATTTCTTTGAAAACATTTGTTGTTGTTCAAAGGAGTGCTTTGTGCATTGAAATAGGTTGAAAAAGAAGATTAGGTCATTGCTACATGGCAACATCAAGTGGAGTTATGTTGGAAGCCAATGATAGGCTTACCTCAAGTAACTCTTCATTGTGGAAAGTGAGGATGAAATCATTTCTTGAGATGAATGTAGTGGGTTTATTTCCTTGCCTAACCTCAATCCAAGATATAATCAATCTAGCATCAAAGAGATGATGTTAGTTGTCATGCATAGATTCGTTCCCATGAGAGTGATAGTATAGTTTAGATTTCAGCATGAATGGAAGATTCAAATCTAACTCTAACATCCATTAGCCCTAAGCATTAACACTACATCCACTAACACTAGATCCACAACAAAGATAGCTTACTATTTCTCTCTCTCCCTTTCTCCCTCATAAAAAGTATAATAACATGCAATCCCAATAATAATCAGATCCAACAATTAGCAAAATCCAAAATAAGCACAAGAGATGGAGGAAAAGTGATAGAGAGCAAGGACATTCATCAATCCATTTCACAAGAGAACCAATCTGCTTTATTGAATTGAAGAAAGGAACATGTGTAGGAACTCGAGTTGGTCTCGGCAAAAAACAACGATGGGCTCCTGTAGTCCACTTTGAGGTCGTCCAAGATGTGAAGCGAGATTCCCAGGAGCCTCCCATCATTGTTGCACAAAAATATAGACGAGCAACTAGCAGCTGATCCTTGATATTCTCTGAGGCTATTGGCTTATTTGGATCGAATGCTAGAGGAGGAAGGCAATCATCCCATCTGGTTGCCACTGATGCCAACAGAGTTAAATCTTTTGCAAACATCACCGATTGTCGCACTGTCGGATCGGAAGAGTGGATATACTCTTGCTAGTATGCTTGTAAGGCCCGATGGAAATCCACTGATATCGTCCAGGTGTATGGCTGATGGATGATTGGCCAATTGGGCGTATGGATTGTGATTTTGTCCATAGCCAATCCCAAATCTTTCCATTTATTCCTTCTTAGCATTGGTACATAATACAGATCTACTCGCAATTGGCGAGGGCTGGCCACGTAACTCCTGATAGATTTATGAGTTTTCTCAAAAATGGTAACTCTCCATGCCGGCTGCTCTTCCAATGTGGGTATTTTGTCCACTTCTTTGTCGGCCTCTATCTCCGAGGTCTTGAACTTAAGGACCCAACTACCACGTGAGGACTTATGAGGATGTTGCACTAGAAAACTCTAGATTTGGTCCTCGACACTGATGGGCCTTCTGAATAACGGTGTGGTCCTTGATGAGGATGGACCCGGTTGCAGTGCTTGTAAAATTGGCGGTTGTTCTTCTATTTCTGGAGCTCCCCCCTGGTCCATGCCCGAATCCAGCCCTATATCCATGGGTACCACAGTTTGGTGCGGAGGGAAGAATTGCGACATGATCGAAACTGGGATTTGTGGTCTGGCTTCCAACACCTGAGCGGCTGCTTTTTCATAGGCACTGATAGTTGCTTTAGCCTTTGCCAACTCAGTTGAAGCTGCTCCTTTGAACTTGTCAAAGCAGCCTTGGAATCCCTGAAGGGCCACTTTGTAAGTTTCCACTTTCTTGAACAAATACGTGATCTCCGTCGGAGTTACCGGATGATCTGATATTTGCGTTTGAAGATACGCATCATGCTCAAGGGTGATAGCATCCAATTCACCTTGGAGACGTGTGCAATCTTGCTCCACCATTTGGAGTTGACCTTGTAACAGCTGGACTTGTTGCTTTGCATCCTACACGACCTTGTCCACCTGATCTTGTGCGGTTGTTAGGGCATTATGCAGGGAGATGATGTATCCTTCGAGACAATCAGCCTATTGTTGTGTCGTCTTCTTTTCAGCTTCAGATTTTTCTTCGTGCTGCTTGGTAATCTTCAGTTCTCTGTCCAACTGAATAATCCTCCGGCTGATAAGAGTATTTTTGGATCCCATGTCTGATATTCTCTGCTCCATTTTTTTTTCTTGTCAAGCATAGACTGGATCACTTGCGCAAGGCTTGAGACTAAACCGAGAGCATCACCAGAATCTACTGTCGTGGAGGCGACAACAATAGTAGGACCTGATGGTACTGTCCTTGGTTGGCGTGAGACAGGTGCCGGTAATTCTTCTTCTTCAAAAACATCTTCCTCTTCAAAGCCCTCAAGCATTGTGGCGTCAAACTGCTTTCGTCATTGGTCTAGTGCAAATCATTTGTTAGGTCGATGTAAGGCTTAATAGCCTGTTTGGCCTGCTTATGGTTGGGTGAGGCTTGTGTATCAGACAGTATGCCTATAACAGCAAGGGCGACCTCAGTCACGCGCACCTTGTGTGTGGCTCCGTAGAAGATGATATAAAACTTGGATTTCTCTTCTTTCCACGTACTGAAGGCAAGAGTGATGAAATCCATGTTGATTCTCCCAGAAAAGGCTCTCTCATGAATACCCATTGCAGTAAGCAGAGGCTTTGCAAGGGTCATCCACTGAGTGACCATGCTCGTGCTAGGAAGTATCATGATATCCGTTGCAGATGGGACATCACGATGGATAGTATAACGAGGAGACTGGGATGTATCTATGGAAGACATGATGATCAGAAACGAAAAGTAAGACGCGCGAATGTATATCAGAAAGCATTTCAGAAAGTTTGGAAGGCTTTGGTTGCGGGAAAAATTGGCAAGAGCTTTGCTAGCACAAGTGAGGAATGAATCGAATTCGGCCAACTTCTAGGTGAATTTGGAGGGTCCATTACACTGAATACTAATTTGGCTGATCAGTTCTGAACAAAAATTTGCAAGCATGTACAATAGTGTGAAAATAGGCTTTAAAAATCTTGGCGAAGGTTTCTGAACCTATCCGGCGAAAGTTTTCCAAGGTTGGCAAAGGATGAACCTTCACCCAGGAGGGTCCTTCGCCAAAGTATTGTCATAAATGCATTTTTTTAAGATCTGAGGCTATGGCCAACCTAATTTTGACATTTTAAGACCATCTAGCATGTCAGCAAAGGTTCCCAAAATGGCATATTGCTGATCATTCGCCTGACTCAAAAAATGTACTTTTTTTGGTAAAGAACCTTCGCCCACCTCAATATAGACATATCTGAAGTGGATGTACAATCTGGACGCTCAACGAAGGTTTTTGATGTTGTATAGGCATCATCTGACTGAAATAGTGATTTTATAAGTCATTTTTCATAAAAAAATACTGTCCTTCCTTTTTTCCATGCTGATGACTTTTCTGACTTTTGCTCATCAATCTTTTCTCATTTTTTTTTTGCTGTCTTTTTCAAAAAACTCAACAATTAAATATTGAAAACAAAAAATTGAAAAACAAATAAAATTAAAAATCATTGAGATCAAGCTTGCTAGACTGGCAGAGCAGGTTGCCAAAACTTGCATAATCGGCTGCCATTCACCGAAGTATCAAATTGTCCATCCAAGTGCTCAAGAATTACTGCGCCATAGTTCATGATTTCCTTCGCTTTATACGGGTCTTCACCGTTAAATTTCAATTTTCCCTTGATGAGCTTGGTTTTGTACATCAGTGCAAGATCTCCTACTTTCAGATCCTTTTTGTGCAATCGACGATCGTGCCATGCCTTGCGACGGGCTTTCTCTGCTGCTAACGCATGAACTGCCATCAATCGTGTTTCACATGCAACACTTCATGACGTAGTTGTAAAGACTTATCATCATTTAACCATTTTGTTGCCGCTATGCGTAAAGATGGGATTAAACATTCAATCGGCATGACAACATCTTGACCATAAACCAGTTGAAAGGGTGTTTGATTTGTACTATTTTTGTAAGCGGTTCTGAATGCTCATAATGCTGCATACAGTTTATGTTCCCAATCAGACCGACTCGCTTCAACTGTCTTTGTCATAATAGTGCAGAGAATCTTATTGGAAGATTCAACTTGGCCATTCCCTCTGGGATAGTAAGGAGTACTAAATCTGTGTATAACAAAAAAATCTTCTAGTAAACACTTTATTGTTTGATTAAGAAAGTGTGTACCCCGGTCACTGACAATCTCGATCGGCCATCCAAATCTGATTATAATATTCTCATAGAGAAACTTGGCCATAGATTTCGCATCAGCAACTTTGACAGCTTTGGCTTCAACCCACTTGGTCATATAATCAGTTGCTAGGATAATGTATCGGGCCTAAGATCCTTGCGCGACAGGATGAATAGGACCAACATAATCCAATCCCCATTTTTCAAATGATGCTTGCGATAAAATCGGATGCAAGGGTTCATAGTTCTGTCTAGTAGGCCGTCGTGCTCGCTGGAAAACATCACATGTCTGAATATAAATATTTGTGTCCTTATGAAGCGTAGGCCACCAATAACCTAATTGCAAAAATTTGCGAACAGTAATATTTGTAGAGAAATGTCCTCCGCCCATGCCATCATGTGAAAACATAATTAAATCTGGGATTTCATGCGGTAAAACACATCTACGTAGAATATTGTCTAATCCACGACGATACAATTGTCCTGCAATCAATTGATAAGGTTGAGCCTTATGAATCAATTGTCTCTTATGTACTTTTGTTAAAGAGTCATTCGGTTGTCCTAGGATCAGATACTCAACAATATCCGCTGCCCACTCAGGTACCGCTTCGACATAGAACAATGCAGCATCTGATAATTTATCATCCACTTCAGTATTAACTGGTGCGGATTCGATTCACAAAACGTGATCGGCTAGATAATGTTGCTTGCCCTTTTGAACCACAATTCGAAAGTCAAATTCTGTCAATAATAGTAACTATTTTGCAATACGTCCAGTATTGCATGTCTTGTTTACCAAGTAAAGTAATGGCTGGTGATCTGTATAAAATGCAAAGTGCGTTTCCATGAGATAGTGACGAAATTTTTGAACATAAAAAATCATGGCTAACGCTTCACGTTTTGTTGTTGAATAATTCTTCTCCGGATATGTAAGTTGTCTGCTTGCAAATCGTATAGGATAATCCGTCTTATAGTCACCTGGCTATGTCAAAACTGATCCAATGGCATATTTCAAGGCATGCGTGTGAAAAATGAAATTCAATTGTCCAATCTGGAGAACGCAGTATTGGTGCTGAAGTTAATGCATTTTTTTTAATTTTTCAAAGGCTTCTAATGTCTCTACTGTCCAAATAGGAAGAATAGTAAGTTTGTATATAAGTCTTGCTAAATCCGCAAAGAAGATAATAAAAATTTGATAGTAGTTTGCATGACCCATAAACACATAAACTCCACGAATCATTGTTGGCGGTGGCGATTCCACAATTACCTTGATTTTAGAATAATCTGCGGCAATACCATGTCTCGATATCGTATGCCCAAGCACAACTCCGTGGGAAACTCACATCTGGTATTTTTCTGGATTTAGAGAAATTTGATATTAGCGACATCTTTCAAATACTTTCTCCAATCAATCCAGATGGTCTGTATATGTACTATGGACTCCTAGGAATTTCAAGAAATTT
This sequence comes from Diphasiastrum complanatum, assembly GCA_029204225.1. Taxonomy (NCBI): domain Eukaryota; kingdom Viridiplantae; phylum Streptophyta; class Lycopodiopsida; order Lycopodiales; family Lycopodiaceae; genus Diphasiastrum; species Diphasiastrum complanatum. The sequence continues at coordinate 16,105,361 of CM055092.1, read as the reverse complement.
TTGTAGATGATCTTTAAAAGCAAATTGCATTACTCTTTGGAATGAACTTGGTGCATTATAGAGTTCAAATGACATTACTTTGTAAGCATAGGTGTCCCATTCTATTGCAAAAGCTATTTTGTGGCGATCGGCAGGAGCAATCTTAACCTGGTTGTAACCACTAAATCCATCCAGGAAACTATAAGCTTCCGCTCCAGCAAGGCAATCCAAAATGCTTTCAGTAAAAGGTAACGGAAAGTGATCCTTCCACGTCACTTTGTTCAAAGCCTTGAGATTCACACAAATTCTCAATTTCCCATTCTTCTTAGGAACAATGACAATCAGTGAGATCCATTCGGTATGCTCGATCTCATAAATGAAATCAGTGTCAAGCAATCTTTGAAGTTTCTTTCTTTATCAGATCCGCAACATTAGGATTACAGTGATAGAATTTTGTAACCTTTGGAACTGCATCAGGTACTAAAGGTATAGTATGTTCAATAACTGACGTCTGAATACCTTTCAGATCTTGACAAGTCCATGCAAAGCAATCTTGATACTTAATAAGTAACATGCGGAGTGCTTGATACTGTTCAAGATTAAGTTGTGATCCGACTTATACAATCTTTTGTGGTTCCCCTGGTTCGGCAAGATTCATTGGCTGTGTCCTAGCTGGGCCATCGAGAACATCTTTTGAGTCTGGCACGTGTTCTTCGGGTTCATGATGTGCTTTAGGTAACATGATAACCACATCATCCAATGTATAACATTTAATCAAGCATATCATATTGGACTACATCTGCTTGTTCATTCTAAAAAGGACTTGTCTTGGATCTTTGCTTAGCTTTCTTAGCAGGAATTGATCGTGGAGGTGATGACTTCCGAGATGACGATATCTTGCTAGAATTCTGACTTGTAGAATCATCCTCGACTTTTCCTTTGTCTTTATCCAATAAGGGTGGCACATTCCCTGAATTAATCTTTTGAAGAGGATTTTCCCATTTCAAGACCGTATTATAATGTTGCTTGGCTTGTTTCTTCGTTATTGACCCTGTGATCCTGTCTTCCTTCAATATAACTGCTTTGGGCGATTTTATTGTTGGTTCATCAGGAACATTACGCACTCCAAATCTAGTCGGATCCATATGATTTAGAATCCACTTATCCGTAAGTTTTGCATTTTCATCATAAGTCAAGGCATGACTCACAAGAATGAGGACATCTCCAATCGGATCTGGTATAGGTTCCGTTGAAATCCAAGCTACATTCAACACATTCAATGGAAAAGAGATCGGTGTATCCAAGGTTCGATCCAATAATGAAATCTCGCTCAAATATGACTGATTATCTTGTTGACACATATAACCTGCTGTACAATCAATTGTTGCAAGAGCTTCATTCCAGTTGACAGTATTCGTTTGAGAATTGTAGTGAACTCCCAAATTTTTCTCTGGTCAGTCACAAGTATGACCCGTTGTTGATGAATCATCATTCTCTTTTGGAACCACTGGTTTGATAGTCCAAGTTGCAGGATCAACTTTGACTGCACGTTCATGATTTTCAAAAGTGATTTTTCCGGTACCCTAGTTATAAATCACTTGCGCAACTCGTAACCATGGACGTCCCAATAGGACTCGATAGACATTTGGTGCTTCTGGTAAGTCCATTACTACAAAAGTAATGACAAACTATACTCCCACAATTCTGATAGGTATATCTTCAACCATTCCTCGCGGACAAACTGTTGTTTGATCAGCTAGCTTAATGGCAAAAGTCACAGGCTTGAACTTTGTAAGGCCCCTTTTTGCACATAGCTTTGTAGAAATCAGGTTAACTCCTGAACCGCCATCTATCACAGTTGCTTCCTTAGGAAATTGTCTATGCTGTATTGCCAGAGTGATATTCTTTTGTTCACTTTCCCAAGCTCCTCCGACATGGAGTACTTCATTAGATTCTTCAAATCCAGCACAAAAAAGTGGCTCTTGATGGACTTCTGGTTTTGCTTGAGTTAACTTTTGTGCTAAGACTTCTTTTGCTTTTGATACCAACTTCAGGAACTCTCTGTTGGCAGATTCCAAGGAATCCCCAGATGCCGAGCCAAGCTGAAGACATAGATTATCTCTCACCCATGACCGAGGAGGTCTCAGAAGGAGGAGAGTAGAGGAAACTGAGAGTCAAGCATGAGAGCCGAGGATTACTAGCTAGGGTGACAATGATTATTCATGTGAGCCTACATGGTGAATCCCAGAGAAGGAATGACCATGTAGGAGCTAGTAGTATTGAAAAATGGCATAGACCCCCCTTAAATAATTTAGAGTGAGCCACCTTTTGATGGTGACCTCTAGTGGAAGGGCAAATTCCACTTGTATTTTCTAAATTAGTGGAATTGCCACTTGGGCTCCACATGGACAGCCTTCTTGCTTATTTAAGGGCCCCCCTCTCTTGTGAGGGAGCTTTTGATTGTATTGTCAATTGCTCTTGAGTGAATAAAGAAGATCTTCCACGAGTTGATGATTGTAAAACTCCTTGTTCATGGCAATCTTCTTGAGTGAAATTTCTATGAGCATGTTTGTGGATTAATTAGATTTCTTGCTTACTCTCTTGCTTGTGGAAAGTAGATGTGGATTAACTTTCTTGTTTCTTGATTTTGTAGTTTCAGTAAGACTCTAAACTTAGAACTCAAGATAACTTAGAATCTTTTATTTTCTAAACTTAAGTTTCTAAGTTTAAGTTATCTAAGTTAAGTTTTCTAACTTAGAAGTTTAGAATTTAATTAAGTTTCTACCCACCATGGACTTATAACACACATGTCATGGTAGGAGTTTATTAACAAGTACTCACACGTGGACTTACAATACACATGCCACAGTGTTTTATTTTACTTTGATTTCACTTTGTTGTTAACAAATGTTGTCGTTTACAACAAGGCAGACCACCACCAACTCAACTACCCCCATATATATCAATATCAATGCTATAGCAGATTTGATGTTGAATGAGATGGAAAAGACGAATTAGAGACAACAATTGCAAATGGAGCAACATAGTTTGATCAAAAACTCAAATCATTAGAAGCTGCAACTACCAAAAACAAGTAGAAAGTTATCTACAACAACAATATCCTAAACATGAAAATGCATGGTGCTTAATCTATGCTAGAAAGCATATGGTTAATGAATGTCCGTTGATTAAGGAGAAATTGTCAATGAGATATTGCCATCTATGTAGCGCTTTATCATATGAGGCTGCATTTTTCCCATTCAATCCAAGAGTTATCCAACAGAGAAAAGCTTCGTATCAAGGACTAGCAACCCACGTCCCATGGTTAGGGGGAGCCACCACAAAGAGGCCTTAACAACACCTCCATGTCACCAAGGATCTCAAGTCAATTTGGCAATAGCCACAACATGAGATAGTTCAATGGTATGTGCCAACAAAACTATTTCATGATCCAAGAATCACTGGCTACACAACTTATGTTGCAGAACAACATAGACCTTGGGTGAAGCTTTTATTAGGTTGATTTGGTTGTGGTGAAAATCATCGAATTGTGGAATGTTCCCATAAAGGCAAATATACACGTTTTTGTTGTGAATGTGGAGGACATAGCTACAAGGATGAGTCCAATACGACTAAGCTCTAGTGCACTAGTAAATTACATATCAATCAGACCAACAAGGCCAATTGCACAATTAAGTGGACCATGAGCCTAACAGTAACAAGAGCACAAAAGGCTAAAAAAAAATAAAGGTCGATTTATCTATGCCAAGTGAATCTATACCAGAAAGATCAAATGCAATACCATCATCAACAAAGCAAAATAGAAGGAATGGATCAAAGAGTTTCAAGACCTAGAGAAACCTCCAGTGGCATGCGGCTTGTCATAACTTCTCAAATGCTTCTTACCAACCGTAGAGGTCATTAAAAAGACCATTCTCCAATACGTAAAAGATTACATGGTAATGAGGATGTGTATTCCAAAAGAGGATTCTTTTGTGCAAAAGGGGAAATAATGCGGCCAATAAAAACATTGAATTGTTGTCATAAAGGCTCCTATGAAATTTAGTTATCATAGCAAGATTGAAAGTTAAGTACACATTTGGATCAAGATTAGAACACATGTGGCTTCACTATTGGGAGAGAGAGAGAGAGAGAGAGAGAGAGAGAGAGAGAGAGAGAGAGAGAGAGAGAGAGAGAGAGAGAGAGAGAGAGAGAGAGAGAGAGAGAGAGAGAGAGAGAGAGAGAGAGAGAGATTTTTATGTGGCATAGGTTATCCATTCTGTAAGGGAATGGCTTCCTAGTTGACCTTTCCAATAGGTCATACAAACATAAAAATGGCTTGACCGAATCGCTTGTATAGGATTTCCGTATGGAAATATCACTTGGGGGATCCATCTTCCAATAACGAACAGATGCAAGACTTTTCTTTAAAATCCTCTCACCATTTAACCTTTTTCTATGATATCTATAATTATGTTACCATTTTCATCTAATAAAACTTCCCACATAAGAAAATGACGATCGTTCTTTCGAGGAGAATGCTCAACCTCGTTCTTTCGAGGAGAATGCTCAACCTCTTCTTGTAAAGCACATAGTGAGTAGTGCGAGGATACCCATGGGCAATGGTGTGCACAAGGGTTGGAATTTGAAGGCATATTGTTCTTAAATCTAATGAGTTGTATTCCATGTAACCTTTCAAATGAAATGTTCAAAGAGTTTCAAACTCTTCAAAACATAGTCCATGACAAATTCACAAAGGCTTTGGCTTTCACATGAAAGTTTGGCATAGGCATAGAGCTTTGAGTAAGTAATAGATTTAGAAACTGGCCTTCATGTGACATTTGAAAAAAAAACTCGCCTTTCATTGAAATGCAAGAAAAAAGGCTCTTGAAGGACGTTAGCAAGAAACTTGGATGAGCCCACATTAACTCCCCACCGTCAAGAGTCAGCTGGGGATTCACTGAGTGGGGAAGACAATAGCAGGCCAGTGCCTATGCGGTGCAGGCTTGAAGTTTGAAAGGTAAACCTCTTGCAGTTGAAGGGGGCAAGTTTTCGTTACCTTTCAATTTGACGTGTAATATCCCTAGTCACCTTTCAAAGCAAATTGTAAGGAGACTTTAACCTTTGCATATTCATGTCTTTTTGTACTTTATGATGGAGATTTAGCATTTTTGAGCTTCATATTGGCTTGGTTTCCCTTCAAATTGACTTTCCTTTTAATTTTTGCCTTTCAAAAAAGGCCAAATAGCCTCTGATAATTGGTTTTGAGTTTTCAGTTTGATCTTTCCAGATTTTGTTGGTTTCCTTCAAATTGACTTTTTCTTTAATTTTTGCCTTTCAAAAACAGCCAAAAAGCCTCTGATATGCATTGCATATTGCATATTTCAAGCTTGATATGTTGCTCTAGAGTCTAGCTAGATGTTTGCCTTACCTAAGCCCAGTTACAAAAATTCACAGCTCTAATCTACTAATTTAATGGCATGCATGCAGCCTGATCATCAAGAATCAGTTGGCAGTGTAAAGTGAAATCTGAACTCAACGTTGAAAGAAAAGACAAAGCTTACCATTACTTCTTCCACAGATTAATAGACATATGCCAGGAGTCAGGACTCTGAGGTCTATTGCTGGAGGTAATTATTATCTTGATTACATATGGGTTCATAGGATTTTAATCTATAATTGATTTTATGTTTTATTTTGTAAAAACCTGGAGATGGAAGTAAGAGTTGGAGTAACGTCTGAGTGAGGCAAAACCCATTTCAGTTTTCAACACAATGACTGATGACACATTGGAATGTATATGCTGAATCCTGAATCCTGATTAATTGACTTACGGGTAATAGTGGGTAGTAGATGCAAAGATCTAAAGACTTAAACGATGCAGATTTTTGCTAGCTGTGCAAGGCTGTGGTGATTCGTGAATTCTCCCATTTCAGTTACGCCTTAAATTTGTCTTTACTTCACCACAAGCAACAACGCATTTCTCACAATGAAAAGAAGCACCACAATTAGAAAGAAGTTCGGATTGCACGGATTTTGGGGATGATATGAAAAGGTTGCTTGTGAGCTGCATGAAGCACATGTAGCACAATGGACATTATTCCACCTGTGAGCAAAACCTTTGTGCTAGTCTGTGATCTGCAACTGTAGCTCTATACTATTCTGCCTTTTCAACTCTTATCTTGAGCTTCTGATCCATGGAGACCTTCCCCTGTCAACAATCTACCTGTCCTTTTTGTTTGTGGATTGTGTTGATCATCTGCATATTTTCAGCAAAATGTAGCTACAATGGTATGGCTATGGCCAGAGACGACTCGACAGATGACTGTCAGACTGGGGATGAGCATGACCGGGAGCGCTGCAACAGGGATGGACATGGTGATGGTGATGAGCGTGGTGGCTTTGGCAATGGCCCTGGCAGCAACGATGGTGGAGGAAGCGGCATTCCTGGCGGCTTCGGCAATGGTGGAGGTAGCGGCATTCCGGGTGGCTTCGGCAGTGGCCCTGGCAGCAACAATGGTGGAGGAAGCGGCATTCCTGGTGGCTTCGGCAATGGCCCTGGCAGCAACAACGGTGGAGGAAGCGGCATTCCGGGTGGCGGATCAGGAAACGGATTCGGGAATGGTGGAAATGGTGGCGGAGGTGGCAATCAGGGTGGCTTAGACGCTGGTGGGCTGAGCGTAGGATACTACTCTCAGAGTTGTCCTGGTGCCGAGTCCATCGTGCAATCTGCCTTCACTGGCAACATCCTTTCCGATCCAACCGCGCCTGCTGCTCTCCTCCGTCTCCTTTTTCATGATTGTCAAGTCGGAGTATGCAACCATCCTTAACCCATCAAAGAAGCCATTTTGTTTCTCCCCTTAAGATCATGTCAGCTTGATCTGACTAATTATTGCTTGTCTTGACCTCTAGATTTGCAGTATGCTTGTCTTTGTTGCATACTTTCTTATTTCTGCTTGACCCTCACTGCCGTTACTTGTCTTGCTTGATAATATCTATGTATTCCCATTGCCTTCGTAATCGCATGCTCTCAAATTTCAGCTTCATACAAGCTATCATTGCTTGTTTATACTTCAATGAGAGCTGCAGGATCCGATCTTTATTCCATACTGTCCTATTTCAGCTCATCACCATATCAGATTGGTCTACTAATTGCTCTATTACGTACCGAAGATGATTGTTACAGATTCAGTCATAGTTGTGTTATATTGTTAATTGATGGTTGTTTGAGTGGAAATTATTACTTGATTGAATGGCATTACCATTCAGTTCATGTGAATTGCCTTGGATTCTGCAGGGCTGTGATGCATCCATTCTTCTCGATACCGGAGGATCGGATACCAGTGAGCTCGAGTCACAGAAAAATTTTGGCATTCGCCGTTTGGATGTCATCGATCAAATTAAGGCCTCGCTAGAAGGATCGTGCCCTGGAATAGTTTCCTGTGCGGACATCATTGTCCTTGCCGCCAGAGAAGCCATATCCATCTCCGGTGGCCCACGTATCTCCGTGGAGACCGGCAGGAGGGATGGTGTATTTGCCAGCGACTTGGCTGCAGATGCTTCCTTACCTCCTGCATCTGTGAGCGTCGATGATTTCCTCAATATCTTTCAATCGAAAGGGATGACAGTCCAGGAGAGTGTCGCCATACTAGGTAATTTCTTTCCTCTTTCAATCGGCTACAATTTTTACTACTGCGGCTAAGGAATGTGAATCTCTCACGCCTGAATAATTCAAATTCCTCTATGAAACCATTTCTATGTATCACAAAAAAACTTATCCATGCACTAAATTTCGATACTGTAATTTGCTCATGAGCAGGAGCTCACACAATCGGTATTGGGCATTGCATCAATATCATTGATCGCTTGTATCCCAACCCAGAAGCGGATCTGGGAGTTTTATTCTTAGGCCAGCTGCGGTTCCAGTGTCCTACAGCCAATCCACAACTTATCAACAACAACACTGTCATCAACAACGATCTTACCAATCTCATCTTTGATAACCAGTATTTTCGAGACGTGATGGCTGGAAGAGGCCTATTCTTCATTGATTCTCAACTTGGGCTTGATCAAAGAACTTCTGGCACTGTTGCAGCCTTCGCAGCAAATCAGCAGCTCTTCTTCAACACCTTCTCATCTGCATTCATGAAGCTCGCTGCAACCAACGTCCTCACTGGAAATGCTGGCCAAATCAGAACCAACTGCCATTTTACAGTCTAAAAGGACTTCAATTTCTTTCAACTATTTGTTGTATTTCAGCAAGATTTTCATTATCTGCATGTGCCATGCACTCACAATGAATAGATTCTTTTGAACTGTTCTCTGAATGAAATTTCCCAGCTCAACTGAAAAGCTTCATGAATGCAGGACTGAATAATCAAATTTCGCCCAATGCATGTCAACCCACTTTTGATCTTTGCAGTCCTTATCTGAACCCACTTTTGGTCTTTGTAGTCCTTATTGTCAAATTTCAGAGTTTTGGACTGAATTTGATATACAAATGATCACAAAGAGTGATTGGTAGCTTGGGATTTTGATCTACATCAAGACTAGCTTTCAATTCTAGTTTCTAGTTGACAATTTTTGTGATTCCAAGCAAGAACAATCAAGAAATGATGATCCAAGGCTTCACACGTGTGAAGTACTGCTACTGTATGGCCTGATAACAGAGAATTAGTTTACTTGTGAAATACTAAGCATTCATTCACAAAGAAAGTGCTCAAGAGAGTGAAAATCACAAGATTGATCCACTAACCAATGTTTCTCATCATTAGCTTCTCAATGGATCCATCATGGATTAAGTACACAATCACCATAATCTCTCTCTAAGCTGCATCCAGCACGTGTGGGATAGCTCATTGTACTCATCCATATCCACTTTGGATAAGATCTATCTCATTTGTCACATCATCCATTGGTGGTTTGTGTTGACCTTCTAGATTCCTGCAATCTAGGACCTAACTCCTATAATTTAGGAAATTTCATATTTGACTCAAATGAAAGCTAAATAAAATGGATTTGAATATTACAAGTGTCATTTCACACATGTGGATCCACATAGATGTCAAATACATTGCAAAAACCATGTGAAAATTGCTAAATTCTAAATCCCCTCAAGTTTTACATGATACATCTATGGTACATCTATCTACAACTCCTAAGGCTGATCTTTAACTTGATAAATAAAGCCTTTGGCAAGGAGATCAGCAAGGCAATCTGAAGAAGATACATGATGTAGCTTGATCTCCTTTGCTTGAACCTTTTCCCTCACAAAATGGTGAGCAATCTCTATGTGCTTGCTCCTTGTATGGAATGTGGGATTGGTTGCTAATGCTTGGCGTGATTGGTTGTCACAATATATAATTGGCTGCTCCTAGGCCTCCATGACTTGCAACTCCACTAAAAAGCCTCTTCAACCATTGGATCTCCTTGGTTGTTGATGTTAGTGCCTTGGCTGAAGATAGAAAAATTGTGTCTTGCTTTTTGGAAAGCCAAGACACTATGCCATTGCAAAGAAAGGTGACAAATGCACTTGTGGACCTCCTATCCACTTTATCACCTGCAAAATCAGCATCCAAATATGCCCTCAAAGCAAGATTAGATCCATCATACAAAATGCCAAAGTTCTTGGTGGCCAAGATGTACCTCAACACCATTTTTGCATTTTTCCAATGACAAACCAATGGATTTTGCATAGATTGGCTTAGTTTACCTACACTATAACTTAGATTAGGTCTAGTTATAGTAAAATATATTAGGGAGCCTACAAGTCTTCTATATAGTGTGATGTTCTCAAAGGATGCCTCATCATCACTATTAGAGACTTTCACATTTTGCTCCATAGGAGTTTCTACTCCTTTACAATCTTTCATTTCAAACATTTCTAAGATAGAAGAAGCATATTTGGATTGACAAATAAAACTCAAATCTTTGCCTCTTGATACTTCTATTCCTAGTATAAAATGAAGATTACCAAGATCCACCATTTTAAACTCTTTAGACAATGCTATTTTCATTCTTGTATACCATCGTGATCATTTCCACTAAGGATAATGTCATCTACATACAAAATGAGAATGATGACTATACCATCATTAAATCTTAAGTACAAAGAAGGATCATAAGCACTTACAACAAAATCTATAGAGTTTAAGAAGGCATTCAACCTAGAGTACCAAGCTCTAGGTGCTTGCTTAAGCCCATAAAGGCTTCTTAGCAACAAACACACTTTTTCATCTTGATCTTCTTTGATGAAGCCCTCAGGTTGCCTCATGAAGATCTCCTCTTCCAAATAGCCATTGAGAAATGCATTAGTCACATCAAGTTGAAATAGAGGCCAATTGAAAGTAGTTGCAAGAGAAATGATCAACCTTATGGAAACTAGTTTAGCAACAAGAGCAAAAGTTTCATCAAAGTCTACTCCCTTGGTTTGCAAGAACCCCTTTGCCACTAGCCTTGCCTTGTATTTGTTGATGCTCCCATCTTGGTTGTACTTCAATCTATAGATCCATTTGCACTCAAGTGGTTTTCTTCCATGAGGAAGATCCACAAGCTTCCATGTATGATTCTCCATAAGAGCATCATACTCCTTTTGCATGGCATCCCTCCATTCTTGTGACTCCATAGCCTCTTCAAAGCAACTCAGCTCATCAAACATGCTAGAAAAGTGTAAGAGGTAAGTGAATGAAGATATTCTCTTTGTTCACCTTTGTCAAAATGGGTGAGCCTTGATGGCTCGGCCTTCCTTCTTGTAGACCTCCTTGGAGTCCTTGGGTCTTGAGGTGGATCCTCAAGATCTTGATCACATGTAGGCTCCTCCTCAAATCTTGCAAGATCCTTGACATAAGATGGATTAGAAGCACTTTCATTCAACTTGTAATAGTTACCTTCATTAAATGTAACATGTCTACTCACTAAAATCTTTTTAGTGATTGGATTATAGACTCTATATCCTTTGTTATTTTCAGCATAACCAACAAAGATCCCCTTTATGGAAGTAGGATCATGTTTTTTTCTTGTATCTAATGCTTGAAAAACATAGCAAGTAGATCCAAAGATTCTAAGATCTTTGAGATTCGGCTTCTTACAAAATAGAACCTCATAAGATGTTATGCCTCCAATGGGCTTACATGGCAATCTATTACATAAATAAGTTGCACAAACAATGGCCTCTCCCCAAAATGTCTTAAGTAGAGATGAATCTAGCCTTAAAGCTTTTGCACACTCACAAAGAGTTCTATTCATTCTCTCGGCTATGCAATTTTGTACATGTAAGCTCTCTTTTAATGCCATTGGATTTACAAAACTCTATCATCCTAGTGGAGATATACTCTCCACCATTATCACTCCTCAATACTTTTATTCTAGCATCAAGTTGATTTTCAGCTAGAGTTTCAAACTTAACAAAGGCTTCAAATCCAAGTGTATCTAGAGTAATCATCAATAAAAGATACATACATTGATGCTCCTCCATTAGATTCTTGAGAAAAAGAGTGCACATCACTATGAATGAGATCTAATGCTTTTGTAGATCTAGTGGAAGAATTAACAAAAGGTGTGCCTTTGAAAGGCTACAAGCTTCACATCTTTTTCCACACTTTGAGAGTGTCTTTGGAAGGTCAAGAGCAAGATCCTTCGTTCATAGCATCTCCATTGATTTGAAGTTGGGATGGCCCAACCTCTTATGCCATAGCTCCACTTGATTGAGATCATCCTTAACCTTGTTCACACTTTCAAGAAAAACATTAGCATCAAGCTTAAAAAGCCTTCCTTGCTTGATCCCTTTACAGTGCAAGTATCATTCATCATTATGGAGCAAACACCTTGCTTAAAATGGACATCTAAACCATCATCCATCAATTGTCCTACACTTAACAAATTCTTAGTGAGTGTGGGAACATAGAGTACATTTTGTAGATCTACTCTTTAGGGATCCAAGACTTAAGAGAATAGTTTCCACTCCATCTATTCTACATTCTTGATCACTTGTTGTTAGAATAGGCTTTTTACAGCCTACAAAAGGTACAAGAGTTGAGAAAAAATCCTTTTGGAATGTCACGTGGGAGCTAGGCCCACTATCAATCCACCATGTGTCATTGGAGTAGCTCTTGGATGTTGATGTACGTGCCATCAATGATGAATCCACTTCATCTTCTTCTTCCTCAAGGGTGAGGTTGCCTTGCTTGCTCTCTCCTTGTGCATTCTTCTTCTTGTAGCACTCGGATGCAAAGTGCCCCCTCTTTCTACAAAAGAAGCACTTGAGTTTGGCTTTGTTCTTCTTTCCACCTTTAGAGCTTGATGGTTGATCATCACTCTTGGTATCCTTTTGTTGAATCTTCTTCTTGGACTTTGCCTTTCCGTTGCTTGAGAAGTTGGCCTTCTCATCACCATCATGCAACTTTAAGGAACCAATCCTTTGCTTGACATGAAGGATTCTACTCTCCTCGGCCACAAGCACACTATGGAGCTTGTCAATAGAAGGTAGAGAATCTTGAATAGCAAAGCTTTGTACAAGATTGGAGAACTCATCTCCAAGACCATTCAAAATGATTAGAACAAGCTCATCATCTTGAATACCCTCACTTATAATGGAAATTTCTTTACTGAGAGACTTTATTCTCAAGACATACTCTTGAGCATTCTCATCACTCCCTCTAATGCTTTGAAGAACTCTATTTCTTAACATAAGCACTCTAGAGGTATTTTTGGATTCATAAATTCCTTTTAGATAGTTCCAAGCCTCTTTGGCCGAGGCACATGAAGCAACTTCTTTAAGAAGTTCATTACTAACATTCATTTTTAGGCAATGTAATGCTAGTCTAGCTCTCTTTTACATGAGAAAGTGGTTATTTAATGACTTTTTGTGGCTCTACCATGCGTGGTTGTGCCACGCCAATGTGTAAGGCGCCATATTTAAAAAAGTTGGATTTCATATTTTTGGTGATGTAGCCATGCCAAAAATACATGAGAAAGTGGTTATTTAATGACTTTTCGTGGCTTTGCCATGCGTGGTTGTGCCATGCCAATGTATAAGGCGCCATATTAAAAAAAAATTGGATATTATATTTTTGGCGTGGCTCTGCCATGTAGCCATGCGAGAAATTTAATATTGTTTTCCCTCCCCCCGGACTCGCAGTCAACACATTCTTGACTAGCGGGGGTGCCTGAAATTTTTTATTGTGGATGTGTTATGTGTGTGTGAATGGCCACACAAAAAAGGCAACATTTTGGCTAAGTCCTGAGTTTGCATGGCAGCATCGCGTGGCAAAACGCCTACGTATATAGTTGTGCTAGTGCTCTTTATCTGATATGTTTTACATTTTTTCACTACTGAATAAATTTGTGTATGTCTACGAAATCAATTAATTTGATCCTTGGAACTTCGAAGCATGGATCAAGTAGAGCTATCATTGAATTATCGAAGATAACTCGAATCCGATAGATGTAGTTCATGCTCCGAGGACTTCATCATCCATCCATTCAAATTCCCAATAGAGGAAAGCGTTAAAAGGATGGATTTATGACCTACTTTTACTCTTGGGTTTGTGTTGAGTAAAACCATTCGCTGCTGCTATTTCATTTGCTATGATGCACATGTTCTATGATAATGGATTGTGTACAAAGGGGCAAAGCCAAGTATGGACTTTTTTAAGTGATTGATGGTCATTTGATGCATCATGTGTTAGCGATAGAAGTCTATGAATATTGGATACAACTCTTTTGTATGAAAAAAAGTTTTGCTAGCCTGTCCTTAAAAGAAATTCAACATGAATAGTTGTATGCCATTTACAACTTTATTTCAGACATCTTGTAAACTTTATAGTAGATTAAGTATACCATCATCTAAGAATACTTATTTCCATAGAAAAGTACTTAGTCTCATTGCCATGTTGTTTGGATGCTTAAAGATGTAATGCATAATATCAGTATGTGGTGGATTAGTTATTTTTGCATGGATAATTTTGGATGCTATAAAAAGACATGACAGCTTTGGGATGTTTACATTAATGTATTGAAAATGGATCTTTTTCAAGGAAGTTTTATCATGGTTATTGTAAACATGGCTGATGATGAATTCGCTGAGTTTATGAAGGGGAATGTGGAGAATTGTCAAATATCAGCTTGAGGACAAATTGGAGAATATTCAAATAGTTTGACTAGGAGTCCAAGTGTGAGACCACATGTTTAGAAATTACGTGGAAGGGGCCAATTTCATTCAAATGACATTGGTATATTGTTTGATGTATATATTTCACAAGATTATGTGGTGATTGTTGAGATAATTTGTTTAGACCATTGATTTCATGAATGGTAGAGATCTAGAGTAAACCTACTCTTAGAAGCTTTCATTTGTGGCCTACTGAGCCTTTATATAAGTTGAAGCTCATATTACGTTGGAGAGAAGGAATCATATTACGTTGTTAACATCTGCTTGTGCGCCCCCCCCGCGCGCCTCTCTCTCTCTCTCTCTCTCTCTCTCTCTCTCTCTCTCTCTCTCTCTCTCTCTCTCTCTCTTCCGATCACGTGTTCTCTCACTTCAATTGCATTTCAACTGCCCTTCAAAAATTGTTGATCGATAAGATTCTTTTTAGAATAGATGAGTAAAATTTTCGACATATAACCTTTTAATATGTTAGATTAAAATATCAATGTTCTGTCTCATTTTGTATGGTCTATAGCTATCTATGCATACAATTATAAATTATCTATTTTAACCGACTTAACAACTCAATATGCTATCAACTTTTAACTCGATAAGATAAATGTAAGGAGAAAGATTCTTTGGTCCCTTCGTATAATAATCTTTCGCTAGACTTTGTATAAATGTAAGGAGAAAGATTCTTTGGCCCCTTCGTGAAATAGTCTTTTCATAGGCTTTGGAGCCTTGATGTTATATGCTAGCTAAGGTGAGCATGCCACCAACGAAGGTGAGCAAAGTTCTTGCTCTTCTGTTGTCCTTGACAAAGAGAGGGCTTTGGATACATAATCATTAGTTGTGAAAGTTTTAAACACTAAGCTCAAAACTTGAAAGTGTGAAAAAACAAAGATGACTATTGACTATTAGCTGAGATTTTTCGACCGCATGACGTATACACAAGGAGGCCTAGGAATCTTTATATGTGCCCAGGTACTCCTTATTGATCTCATTTTTTTCGGTCACATGCTTGTGTTTTACTGTCACATCCTTGTTGGTTTGATGGCGCTGCCCCTTTTGGTGACAACCTTCGTCTACAGCTAACCTAGTGGCCTGTGACTCATCACCTCTTTGCCAGGCCACATGTTCGAGGATGCCACCAGAGGCGGCCTCTGGTGGCAACCTCTTTAAATGAGGGGGTCCGCCACGTGTTATTGGGAGTACATAGTACCTACCTCCGACATGTTGTGAAGGGAGCAAATTGGAGTGGTAGAAGGCAAAAAATGCGAGAGAAGTTAAAGAGATTGACTTTTTCAATCTCCTCCTACCTCTAGGGCCAAATCCTACGTCCATCATGTGGCCCTACCGTGTGCCTCCTACCTCCAGCTCGCATCCCAGCCCCATTTCCTCTACACTCCCTGTCACTATTTCCTGGTTCATCAATCTACCGCGTGTTCAATCCCCCGTTCCTTCATATTCATAAAGCTGCATCTGGATCGGGATGCGCATTTCCCTAATTAGAGCGAGCGATCTCCTGCTATCGGTTTGCTTTCTCAGCTCATATAGCTCACGTAGGTTCATTTGAATTGGGCGCTTGGATTATAGCGTCAATCTACACACACCAGCAAGGCACAAATTGGTAAGGGTTTCAGCACTTCCTTCATTTAGGCTTTGTTTCTATGCTTTAATAGTGATTGACTTTTTCTCCCTTAACTTTCATTGTTCTTAGTTTTGCAGACGATGCACAATCTTTTTCTCAATATTATCTCAGCTCTATGAGATGTTTTAAGCTGTTGATGTGAGCAATCGGAGTACCTTGTTCTACATTCTTGAAGAAGGTAGCTATTCTTTTGGAAGTTATGTTTTCCCTTTGTTTTTGTCCTTACCTAGTTTTTGAAGTCGCAAAGAAACAATGTTTGTTTTACGTTCAATGCCATTATTCTGAAGAATCTCGATTTGAAGAGTTTCACATCGTTTCGAATAGTTTCGAGCTTTTTTAAAACTAGATTTTTCAAATATTTTTCTTCCAGAAATTTGATTTGTTCTCCCATTTTTTCCCCCAAATTTCCAAAAAAAAATTAAGTTTTTTTCCAAATCAATTCGCAGAACTAGAGAAAGTCATGGATGCACAACAACATGAACTCATAAATATGATGGTTTTTGAGTATTTGGTTTGGTACAAAGGAAAGTCAAAGGTTGAGGACTTTGGGAAAGAGAAAATGAACCTAGGATAAAATTCTCTTCTTTAATCAAGTGAAGAAAATCTTAAGGGCGAAAGAGTGTTATGTATTTAGACTGATACATAACAATGGCTAGTGCAAGGTTTTCATGAAATGTGGAGCTATTAATAGATGTATGACATGTGTCAATATGCATAGATATTCAAATATGCACAATTGTGTCTGCACTGGACATGTGCATGGGGATTGCTAGGTACGACATTCTTGCTAGATGTTTGAGCTTTGTTTAGTGCCATTCATTATTCTACATGTGAGGGGTTGATGGTGTGTACACGTGCTATGCTAGGATGATATTCCTCCCTTATGATTGAGCTAGTCATGGATGAGGAAATGTGTTGATGATTTGGGATGCCAATGCTACCTAAGTCTTGATCTTAGCTTGTGAGCATGCTTCTTGATAGCTCCATGGCTCAAGGTTGAGATTGGATGGGATTCTATGGTTAGATGGGAGTTTGTATTCGATTTTCTTGTGGTGTAAAACTATGGGGATTTTGGAGTACGTAAAACATGCGACTTCCTTTTGGCTATGGTGCTTGCAAGTTCAAATGTGCACTAAAAATAGAATCAAGTCACTAAGTGAAAGTGAGTAGCCATTGAACATGCCAAGAAGGAAACAACAGATGTTTCTACTAGTAAACATTAAACGTCATAAATTGACATAAAAGGTAGTACTTTTCTTTACCTAAGCTTTTGCAGCATAGTCCGAAATCTTTTGAGCATGTTGGCTAGCATGTGCTACACTTCGACTGAGGAAAATATTCTCGAAGTCGCGATACGATGTGCATCGTGGACATGATCTCTCTCTCTCTCTCTCTCTCTCTCTCTCTCTCTCTCTCTCTCTCTCTCTCTCTCTCTCTCTCTCTCTCTCTCTCTCTCTCTCTCTCTCTCTCTCTCTCTCTCTCTCTCTCTCTCTCTCTCTCTCTCTCTGATCTATTTGTGGTGGAGTATTTGAAAGTGTGGCCATGACTCGATGGATCAAAGCACTCGTCAGGTTCAGCTCCATGGGCTTAGCAAGCTCCTGGCATTGAGCAAGGCTTGAATAGGTGTTGCAAAAGAATATTTTCTTGCGTTATTGGATTGATAACATGTCCCACTTCTTCATGTGAATAAGCACCCATGTCATCTAGTTTCTCCTGGACACATATGTTCGACAATCTCGTGAGAGGATGTTAGAATCAGCTTGTGTATGAGGGTTATTTTGGGCATGGCTGGAAGTTTGTGCAGGAATTTGGTGAATGGATTGTAGACAAAGAGCATCGAGCGTGCGCCTACTTGATTGGCATAGCAAAAGAGAGATTGTTAGACGAAGGCTGTCGAGAGTTGAGAGTCGATGCCTAGGACGATGGCTTTTGGGAGTGGAAGATAGTGCCATCGTTGAAGAATGGAATTGTATAGGTAGGCTAGGCAGAAGAGACCCTACACACAGGAGCAAGTAGCCCCTGCATCAAGAAAGCTCCTATTGAAGGCTAAAGAAAGCCTTCAAGAAGATGAAGCTCTTCCAATGAATTTGAAGCGAAGGGCATTGGGTAGAGGTAGCAGCGCTAGGATCTTGTCAATGCAATCCTTTGGCATATCCCATCTCCAACTTTGTGGGCAGATCCTCTAAAAAAAAGAACATCAAACAACAAAGATTGGATTGTCTAGCCTTGTCTATCATGTATGTAACAATCTTTCTTTCCAGTAGAAACAGTCTGTTCAATCTTCAACATCTGACATATTAACGCAGCCAAAAAACAGTGAGGCATAGACATTAGAGCCACTGCCCGAAGGAAAGAAGACTGTCAACTGCACATGGGTACACAAAAGGAAGCTGAAATCATATGGCACTATCGGACGCTACAAGGCTAGACTTGTTGCCAAAGGCCATACGTAGAGGTATGGCATCGACTACTTCGATACATACTCACCAATGGTCAAGATGGCAAGTATTTGACTACTCCTTGCATATGCAACACAACACAATATGGAAATACACCAGATTGATGTAAAAAAAGCCTTTCTCCATGGAGATCTAGAGGAAGAAATCTTCATGAAGTAGCCTGAAGGATTCGAGGACCCAGACAATTGAGATTATGCTTGTCGGCTACATTGATACATATGAGCCTAACTATGATCCATATCTGGGAGCGTAGGCAGAAGTGAAGCTCGTAGAGTATACATCTCTCTCAATAGAAGGCCTCCACATATGGGATATGGATACTCGAGGAAGGATCAAAGGAGTATCTCTATATAGACAATGGCATCGCCCTCTGATCCCATTATATACTGGACAACGAAAGATGAAATGAAACTCATCCTCCACCTCCTGAAGAGAGCAAAGCTGACATATCCTCTACAATTTGGCAGTGTCCGTGTATCTATCCATCTCGATAGCAAGTTGGTGAGAGAGACTCAAAGTTGTCCCATACGGTATCTCAGACCAAAAGATAGTGGCTGTGGAAGATATGCTGGAAGGATGGGAATGCCCGTAGCATCCAGTCGTAATAGATGTGTGCCGTAGAAATGTAGCTTGACCCTATCAAGATCAAGCTGTGACCATATAGAGCGTATTTAGCTCCGATAAATCTGCTGTCTGATATAAGCATGGGTCCCGCTCGGAAGATCAAGTGCAGAGAACCCCCAAGTCTAAAGAAGGGCTGAGACACGGCCATACCAAGAATGCTTGGCTCCCTGTCCAGCAATGGTACGGGATGAAGTGAGAGCAGCAACAACGAATTTGGAAGTATCTAAAGCTGATATCTAGTGAAGAAAGGTAATGATCTGGAACAGAGCACCGATAACCAAGGGAGGGGAAGAAAACCCCGCTAGTATGATATCATGTGGCACAGAGGGCTTAGCCCAAATCATCTTGTTGAGCATGAGAATCTGGATACGAGTAAGATCCCTCCATGTATCGTGTGATAAATCAGGGCACCAAGTCTCAGCAGAGTATAAAACAACTGGGGAGACAGTAGCAGAAAATAGTAAGCATCTGGGAGCAGGGTCCTACACATAATATGTGGAACAGAATCTCTCCATATAAACA
Organism: Diphasiastrum complanatum; assembly: GCA_029204225.1. Classification (NCBI taxonomy): domain Eukaryota; kingdom Viridiplantae; phylum Streptophyta; class Lycopodiopsida; order Lycopodiales; family Lycopodiaceae; genus Diphasiastrum; species Diphasiastrum complanatum. Next base: position 16,085,983 of record CM055092.1, on the reverse strand, counting down.
AGAGCAATACGCCCCTTACAGAGCCTGGTGAGGGCTGCTAGTCGAAATGTGAGTAGTGGACCAGAGAAAAGTACTCCCAAATAGGTGTAAGAGGTTACGATCTCAATCGGCTACCACATCTCTCATATCCTCTCTATTGGTGTTGAACACCATAATCTTGGTCTTCTTAGTGTTAATCATCAATCCCCAAAGCTGACAAAAGCGATGTAAAGCAAAAAGGTGTCTTTGTAAACCAGCTGTAGAAGATGAGAGAAGAACCACATCATCAGCGTATAAGAGAATGGGGATAATAATGTCCGCTAAGGGACAGTCCTCTCCACCTTCCTCGCGAATAATCTACTCGAGATCATCAATATATAGTGCAAAGAGAGTGGGCAATAAGGGATAGCCCTGCTTCACTCCAATGGTAGAATATATCGGCGGGGACCAGCCACTACCATCTTTGGAACGCCCCAAAACTCGCTCATATAAAGTAATGATCGCAGCAATAGTCTCCTCTGCAAAGCCAAGCGAAGATAACCTCTAGAAAAGAAGATGTCTCAGAACAGAGTCGAATGCTTTGCGAAAATCCACAAAGCAGCAGTAAACTTTCTGTCTATGATGTCATGCCTCCTCAATAAGGCATTTCAAAATGAAGATCTGATCTGAGGTAGAGTATTCTGGTCTGAACCCATTTTGATCCATAGCGTGTAAATCCTCAGTCTAAGCAAAAGATCCAGTAACCGTCTGTAATATAGAACCATAAATCTTAGCCAGAGTGTGACCAATCATGATGGTGCGGTAGTTTTCTACATTCATGGGATCACCTGCCTTGAGGATGGGATGAAGCATATTAGTACACCATGCCGTGGGAAAACCAGAAGTCACAGCGGTGTTAAAGGTGCGAGCAATGTAGGGAGAGATAAAGTGTGCTACAGGTTTTAGGAAGTCTACGCTTAAAGAGTCATATCAGTGGCTTTATGAAGTTTGGCATGTTTAATGGCGTTTTCAACCATGTGTGGAGTAAAAAGCGAGGTGGGTAGGTTGTGGTGAGAGTAAGGTAGGAGGAGAGTCCATGTGGTATATAGTTTCGTTGCATATTCGATCCAGGATTCAGTGGCTATGGGGGCTAATGTCGAAGAGTGTCTGGTGAAGTGCTTCCAGAAAAAGGAGGAAGGGGAATCTAAAGAGTCGATCAACCTTTGGCAAAGTGATCGTAGGTACATGATCTTAAGGTGTTATAGAACCTCTAGTGTTGCTGTTCCAGCCTCACACTTCTCGAAAACGTTCTATAGGTCCATCGTTGCCTAGAAAAGGGGAAAAATCAGCAGTTCAGTTGATCATAACTTCTCCTATAGGTGTCAGATCATTCTGAGATTTTGGCAGTAGGTGGACAACATTAGGGCGCCCTTAGCCAGCTTGATTTCACCTGATTTGGACCTGTGGTTGCAGAGATATCGCAAAAAGTCAGTTTTTGGACGTTTTTCAGGGCTGTTGCAGTCGAAGGCACTTATATTTTTGGGTTTTTGTCCGTTTGACCTGAAATTTAGAATGAAGAATCCTTAGATTAGGGCGACCTACTTTAGCTATAGCTCACGCTCGCTTCAAAATCGGACATCAGGTTATTCATCATCGTTTATAGGCTGTTTTTTCACCCTTTTTCGGTGAAAAATCGAGTTTTTTTTCAGTAATAACCAGCTTACAGCCTAATATCCAGGTTTTTTTAGCCAATCTGAAGCTAAATCTTCCAGACTACCTTCAATCAATTCCTCCTTGCAGTGGATCCTGCATGCAGTGTGGGGAGCGAGGTTTTTTTTTTTTTTTGTCAGCCACAGAAAGACTGAGGAGTTTTCTTGCTTTTTCTTTGGAAGTACAGATCTGAGATAGAGCTAAGTACTCTACCTTTCGTTTTTTCCAGTTTTAGTCAATCTTTCTTCTTGTTCTAGTCAGAATCTAGGGTACATCTTTTTCCGTTCTGAAAATGACCATTCCTCAGGGACCTGATCAACCCCCCGGAGAGAGGCATCGACGAATTGGAAACAGAAGCTTTGGTTTTCAGTAAAGGGAAAGAACCTATGGAAGTGGAACAAGAGCAATTCGCCGAAGAGCTAGATGATTTGGTTACCAAGGAGCAGCATCTCCGCTTGGTAACAGAGGTGGATGAATTGAAACTGGCTTTAGCCAATTTCAAATCCAGTGTGGAAGACTCGTTCGCCGAGCTCAAAGATTTAATCTTGAGCTCCGCAAAAGGAAGTCTCCCTTCCACTTCTCAACCGTCCCCTTCACCACTTCCATCAGTATCGGGTGAGCCTATACGGTCTCATCCCTGTGTCTTGAAAGACTTAAATCCTCTTACTTTTATTGGGAAAGAGAAGGATAGAAATGCGGACATTTTACATACCTTCCTCAGCAAATGGAAGAACATACATGCTCTTAAACAGATTTTTGAAGCAATCGAGGCCAGTCTTTCCTTAGGACCCATGGCCTATAAGTGGTGGTTAAACCTCCAGGAGACCTGGCAGACCCCCCGGTCATGGAAGGCTTTTGAAGAGGCCTTCCTACGAGAGTTTCTACCTGAAAGTGAACTTGATAGAGCCTTGGAAGCCTGGGAGAGAACAATAATGGACAAATCCTTAATACAGTATATCTCGCAGTATCGAGAGGCCATATTAAAGATAAAAAATATGGATGACTATCAAAAAGTCAGAGGGTTTGTCCGTGGGCTTCGAGATGAATACAAAGTAGAGGTCTAGAGAAACTTGCCTACTATCTTAGAGCAAGCTCTCAAATATGCTCAAATCTATGATGATTCAGTGGGTAGGAAGAAGGCGAAACAACAATCCTTTTCTGAGCAGCCTACTCAGAAAGACTTTCAATTTAAAAAGAAATTTTTAAAAAGAAAGAAAGAAGAAAAAATTAAAAATGAAGCTCCTAAGAAACGTCCACCACTCATACAGCCTTTAAAACCAGAAGATTTTGAGAAAGCCGAAAGCTTCCGGGATAAAAGTGTTTCATGACGATCATGAACATTGTTGCCAATTAAGTTCTGCAATGCTAGCGAGACCCTTCAGCTTTGGGCCACATGACCTAGTATGTATGGATGGTAAAATTGGCATCCTGTCAGTAAGAGTTATGGTTGATGATGGGGCAACCCATAATTTCATCAACTACACCCTAGTTAAGAAACTCAGACTTCCAGAAGTACCTAGTCAACATAGGTACATAGTTTATTTAGCCAAGGGTGAAGACAAGAAAACTTGGAAAATTATGGTAAGCAGTTTAAATCTTGACATTCAAGGGTATCAAGATGAAATTAACTTTCAGATAATGCACCTGGATTGAACAGACCTTGTTCTCAGGAGAGATTGGCTTTTCAGCTTAGGGCCTTCCCTCCACAGAAATTATCAGGAGAACACCCTCAGCTTTCAGCGTAATGGTAGAGAGATCCAGTTGCAAGGGGAGCATGATGTTTCCAACAGTCCTATGGTCTGCAGTTCAGAGCTTTGTTAGTTAATCGGGGATAGCGATCATCAGGTATTCTTATGTGACTTCCAGTTTATTCCAGAAGTTTCTATTTCTAGTTTTTTATAGCAGAAAGTAAATAAATTAGAAACTTTAATGTCTAAATTTAAAGATGTTTTTCCTGAAGATTTACCGCATGGTTTACCACCCAGCAGAGATGTAGATCATGTAATAAACCTAGTACCAGGTACAACACCTATTTCTAAACCTCCGTATCGGGTCAGCCGAACAGAGGATGAAAAAATAACTAGGCAGTTAACAGATTATCTTGGGAAAGGCCAAATTCAGACTAGTAGTTCACCGTGGGCATCACCAGTCCTTTTGGTGAAAAAGAAAGAGGGGTCTATGCATCTTTGCATAGATTACAGAGCCCTCAATAAGGTGTACCCAATGCCTCGGACAGACGAGTTGTTTGATCAGCTCGACGGGGCTAAGTTTTTCAGTAAAATTGACCTTAGATTGGGATATCATCAAGTTCGTATAAAAACGAATGCCATTGAAAGGTACAAGGCAAGGCTTGTTGCCAAAGGCTATGCTCAGCAAAAGGGGATTGATTATCAGGAGACTTTTTCTCCTACTGCTCGGATGACTACCGTGAGAGTAGTAACCTCTTTGGCTGCCCATTTTGGTTGGCGTTTGCGGCAACTTGACATAAAGACAACATTCCTCAATGGTGATCTCAATGAGGAAGTGTACCTTCAACAACCTGCTGGTTTTTTGGTTGAAGGCCAAGAAGATAAAGTTTGTCTTCTAAAGAAGGCACTTTATGGACTGAAGCAATCCCCGAGGATGTGGTATCAAATACCTATTTTGTGATCGTGGGTTTATTAATAGTCCTAGCGAATCTACTCTTTATGTCAAGCATACTTCAGATTATATCATCATTATTTTGTTTTATGTTGATGATATTATTGTTATAGGAAGTAATGAGCAGTAGATTGATGCCTTAATACTTGATCTTGGTACGGTTTTTGAAACCTCAGATTTAGGCCTATTGCACTTTTATCTTGGTCTTGAATTTGTACAAGAAGGGGCTGAAATTTTTATCTCACAAGAACGCTACATTGGGCAGATTTTGAAGCGGTTCAAGATGGAAGATTGCAAGCCGGTTGCTACACCTATGGAGATAGGCCTGAAATTAAGTAGTCAAGGTGATGGTGAACCATTTGATACTACTTCATATTGTCAAGCTATTGGCTGTCTCATTTACCTATGTAATTCAAGAACAGACATTTGTTATAGCATCTCACTCATGAGTCAATTCATGCATGCCCCGATGACATCACATTGGAAAGCGTTGAAGAGGATCTTTCGATATCTTCAAGGAACACGAAGTCATGGACTGAATTTTCCTGCTTGTGATGATGCATGTTTGGTTGGTTTTAGTGACTCGGATTGGAGTGGAGATCAAGACACTAGACGCTCTACAAGTGGACATTGCTTTTTCTATGGAAATTTTGCAATTTCTTGGTCAAGTAAAAAGCAGCCCACTGTTGCTACTTCTTCTAGTGAGGCATAATATAGAGTGATATTTTCAGCCACAACGGAGTGTTTGTGGCTGAGAAGACTACTTGTTGAATGGGGACAACCCACATGTGTGAATGTTGAAGTTTTTCCAGATTTGGTACCATCTTCTATTTCCGGAGATAAGGGGCAACAATCAACCAGTTTCGAACTGCCCAACACCTCATCAAGTTTAGAGTCTAATGTTCATCAAGAACCACCCGTTGTTGCTCAAAATCAGCCTGCAGGAACTGTTGGACAACAAGGACCATTTTTGGAAGATCTTGGACAACCAAGTGCAGTGTCGAAAGATCTTGGCCAACAAATTGCAAGAAGAGACATGGCTGTTGGACAGCCTAAACAGTCCCACGGTGGCTGTTGTCGACTTTGCGGGACAACAAAGTAAATTCATTTTATCATGGAAAGACACGAGCCTCTACAAAATCTTGGACTGTGCTGATTTTTCAGCTTTTGCTCTTACATCTCATGGAGATGTTGCGGAAGAACCTAATTTTTATGAGCATGACAAGGGAGTAAAATGCTGGGAGGATGCGATGCAAGATGATTATGACTCACTTATGAAGAACCAGATTTGGGTTCTTGTTGATCTTCCTCATGGGAAGAAGGCAATTGGTTCTAAATGGGTATACAAAATCAAGTATAAGGGGTACCATTGAAAGGTACAAGGCAAGGCTTGTTGCCAAAGGCTATGCTATTAAAAGAGGATTGATTATGAGGAGACTTTTTCTCCTATTGCTCGGATGACTATCGTGAGCGTAGTAACCTCTTTGGCTGTCCATTTTGGGAGGATGTGGTATCGAAAGATACATGCCTACTTTTGTGATCGAGGGTTTACTAGTAGTCTTAGCGAATCTACTCTTTATGTCAAGCATACTTTAGATTATATTATCATTATTTTGCTTTATGTTTTTGATATCATTATTACGGGAAGTAATGAGCAGCAGATTGATGCCGTAATACTTGATCTTGGTATGGTTTTTGAAACCTCAGATTTAGGGCTATTGCATTTTTATCTTGGTCTTGAATTTGTACAAGAAGCGGCTGAAATTTTTATCTCTCAAGAACACTACATTGGGCAGATTTTGAAGTGGTTCAAGATAGAAGATTGCAAGCCGGTTGCTACACCATGGAGACATGCCTGAAATTAAGTAGTCAAGGTGATGGTGAACCATTTGATACTATTTTGTATTGTCAAGCTATTGGCTGTCTCATCATAGTTATATTCAAGACCGGACATTTGTTATAGTGTCTCACTCATGAGTCAATTCATGCATGCCCCGATGACATCACATTGGAAAGCATTGAAGAGGATCTTTCGATACCTTCAAGAAACAAGAAGTCATGGAGTGGTTTTTCCTGCTTGTGATGATGCATGTTTGGTTGGTTTTAGTGACTCGGATTGGGGTGGAGATCAAGACACTAGACGCTCTATAAGTGGACATTGCTTTTTCTTTAGAAATTCTGCAATTTCGTGGTCAAGTAAAAAGTAGCTCACTGTTGCTATTTCTTCTAGTGAGGCAAAATATAGAGCGATATTTTCAGCGACAACGGAGTGTTTATGACGGAGAAGACTACTTGTTGACATGAAGTTTGGTGAGCCCTCAGCCACTCTTATCTTGAGTGACAGTCAAAGTGCTATTGCCATTGCACGGAATCCTGTTTTTCATGTGAGGACGAAGCACATCGAGATCCATTATCACTTTGTTCGGGAGAGACTTCATGATCGGGACATTTTACTTGAATATTGTCCTACAGAGGATAATATTGCGGACCTCTTCACTAAGGCGTTGCCTAGAGTCAAATTTGAAGCTTTATGCAAAGCTTTAAATTCAATACCACGTGGTGGTTTTATTACATAGTGAAGATTTTAGTTTTTGCATTGTCATTTAGGGAGGGTGTTAGAAATAAATGACTATGCTAAAGTTAATCCATAGGTTACTTTGACCCAAAAGGTCGAGATTTGTGTAACCATGGGTATTTAGTTATTTAGGCCATCTTAAGTTTGTCTTAAGTTCAGTTGGACCCTATTTTGGTCATGTACTGACTCGTGGGTTCTTAGGGGTCTAATTTTCTTTAGGGGCCCTATCTTGACTTTTGGAGGTGCCCTACATTTAGTAAGTGGTTAACGTTAGGGTTTGGTGGTATTTGGCCACATCCAAGTAGAGTACTTAGATGCTCATTGTGTATTCCATTTTAACAGTTTGGCTAAGCATTGTTCTCCATTGCTCTTGTTGCTGCTTTCTCTCTCTCTCTCTCTCTCTCTCTCTCTCTCTCTCTCTCTCTCTCTCTCTCTCTCTCTCTCTCTCTCTCTCTCTCTCAGAGTTGGGCGCCCAGCCTCTTCTCTCTTGTTTCTTGTGGAGATTGATTGATAACTAGATCTTGTTGACTTGACTCTTGCTTTCCTGCATGCCCTATGCATCATATCTTAGGATCATTTGGATTAGCTTGGCTTTGAGAACAGGATATGCAGATCAATATGAGGAGCATCAATCAAGCAATGTGATTGAACCATAGGCTTAGACTCAAGGTTCTGAAGGATATAAGAAATTTATACAAAACTTTTAAAGGACTTACTCATAGATTGGTATCTATGAGTAAGTCCTTTAAAACTTTTGTATAATTTCTTATATTGTAAGTTGTGTTGCAGCGGATTGCGATCCGCTGCAAAAATGTTCTGGATCGTGCAATCCGAAACGTCAGCGATCCGTGACCCGGATCACAAATTTTATTTTATTTTATTTTTTATTTTTTTTTTGTGGAAAAAGAAGTAATGGCTAAATTCTTTTTTTTTTTTTTGAGTTTAATACTAATCATAGTTGCACTGCATTTCAGAAACGCGTTTCGGAAATATGAATTTTTTTTCAGAAACGTTTTTTTAAAAAAAAAATTGGTTTTTTTTGTTGTGCAATACGGGTATCAGGTGAAAGCTCTAATTAAGGGCATAATTACTGTGTAATTTGCCAATTGTTTCGGGTGTAGGATGGTCTAGTTCAAGTGCATTAATCCATGTTGGGTTCTGTCAAGGATAAAATTTCAAAACTAACCTCTAGCATGTCTGTTACGATCACAGATGGTCCCAGTAAGTGTGTTTTCTCTCAGGGAGTGGAAGGCCAAGTCATAAAGAGGCCTTACTGTTGGGGCCGGGAGACCCCGGACCCTGCCGTTGGGGGGCGTTGCCCCCTAAACTCCCCATCGAGGGGCTACCGCCCCTCGGACCCCCTGTTTCTCGGGGGGCTACCGCCCCCCGAACCCCTGAGCATTTATTGAAAACCAGAGCAAATAACAACCAAATAGCTATTGAAAATAAGATTTGTTTGTGCCCCATCTACTGCACTTTTGAGAGGCAAAACGCTCGTTTGACCATTGATCCCCTAAAAAGCTTTCAGCCATAAGCTATTTTCCCAAAAAAAAAAAAATTATTATTATTTTTTTTAATTTTTTTTTTTTTTTTGCAATTATGGGAGGAGAAACGCGTTTCTCAGAAACGTGGTTTCCGAAATGTCTCCTCCCAGAAACGTGATTCTGTGCAACTATGATACTAACTAAACCATAACTGAATGGTGGACATGCTTTTCCAATAGATATCAGAAATCAGTTTTGAATGGTGTTCTGATGCCAATGGTTTGCAGATGTACTGATTCCGTTTTCTGTTAGAAAATGATAGAAAGAGTTCGAAGGAGGCTTCCTTAGACTGGCGGGAATTGTCTACTTCTTTTGGACTAGCTAAAACAGGGGGTTCAGGGGACGACCCTCCGAGAAATAGGGGGTCTGGAGGGCGGTAGCCCCCTGGTGGGGGGTTTGGGGGGCAACGCCCCCCAAGGGCGGGGTTGAGGGGTTTCGGTAGACCCCGGCCCCGACGGTAAGGCCTCTTCATGATTTGGCCTTCCAACTCCCTGAGTGAAAACACACTTTTTGGTGTTTCGCACCCGAAACAGTCGGCAAACTACACAATCATATTGCTCTCAATCATAGCTTTCATCTGATACCCATATTGCCTAAAGAAATTTTCAAAAAAAAAAAATTGATTCTGTGCGATTCTGGGAAAATCCCAGAACGCGATTCTAAATCGCGGTGCATCTATGGCTGAAACCATCTACTGATGTACAAATTTCTGAAACCATATGAAAATGCAAGCAGTTTTCTTAAACCATCTACTGATGTCCAGATTTCTAATCAATGTAGCCTGCAGCCATCTGAAACCAAGCAACAGATCTGCATAACAATTGCTTTTTTGATATCCTTTCACATAATACCCATATTGGCAACTATACAAAAAGAAAAAAGAAATTTGCGTTTTGGGAAACCCTAATAAGAAATTCCGGAACGCGATCCGGAACGCGTTCCGGATCGCGTTCAGGAACGCAGACTGCAACTATGATGATTAAAATACACACAAAAAAATATTGCTTGATTTTGGAAAACACTATCCATAAAGTATGTCTTAAAATGAGCAGAATTTCTAAAGATGTCAATGGTAACTGCCTACCGGTTGGTATCCATGAGTAAGTCCTTTAAAACTTTTGTATAAATTTCTTATATTGTAAGCAACAAGTGATTAAAATACACACAAAAAAATATTGCTAAATTTTGAAAAACACTATCCATAAAGTATATGTCTTAAAAGGAGCAGAATTTCTAAAGACGTCAATGGTAACTGCCTACCGGTTTCCTTCCATCATAAGTAGCTTTGAATTCCTCTATCTTGCGATCAACTTGTCCATTGTCCAAGATGAAGCTTTGAAGATGCATGTGCGTTGTTCGCCAAATTTTCAGCTCTAAATGCCCTCGGGTTTCAGTTTGATTCCTTCTATGTTAAGGGTTTAGCTACTCTGGGAGTCCTAGACTTTAATGAAGCAAAATCAAGTCTGAGCGTATGGTTCAATCACATTGGTTGACTGATGCTCATGATATCTGATCTACATATCCTATTCTCAAAGCCAAGCTGATCCAAATGATCCTAATCAGTGCATCAGCAATAGATATAATGCATAGGGCGTTCCGGGCATTATGCCAAAAGGCCTCCACATACCATGATCATGATAGTGTTATGAGCACGGACCCTAAACCCTAAATCAATGAATCATTGAATCAATTCGTCAGGATTCAGTGAATCAGCCATACCTACATATTATCAGGGATTTGCAGGCTCCCGCAGTAGATAAAAAAAATTACAAAAATTATTATCAGCCCCCCAATTAGAAAACCTGTTTTTTGACACCCATATTGCACAAAAAAAAAAAAAAAAAACGTTTTGGGGCAATGTTTCAAGACAAAATCCCGGAAGGTGTTCCAGAACGCCATGAGCAACTATGGTTTAGTTCAACCATTCTGAAATATCTAGGTGTACTTAAATATATGCCTAAATACTTCAATAATTTTAAATTTTACGTAACTGAACTTTGAGAATATATAAATACTCAACACAGTTACTTGTTTCTAAAAAGAAAACAAATTAAGCATTTCTAAATTTTTTTGACAACATAAAAGACTACAATTTGTAGGGAATGTGGAAAGTTTCCTAGTGCCGTATGGAGCAAGGCCATTGCGTACGCTATGGAACTATGATACTCAATTATACTCCTAATATTTTAAATAATTGCAGAATTATGATTGTGAAAAATATCCATCTTACCTATAATCATAGAACCACGGTTCTTGTTATTAATTATTATTTTTTTGCCATCCCCCCCCCCAAAACCCCTCCCACAGATTTTTGGCCCTCATTTCACTGTTTTTGGGCTGTTTTTGGGGGTGGAAAGTAAAAACAAATGCCATTAATCAATTATTTAATTAAATGCTATGCATAAAAAAAAAATTTACACTAAATAACAGTAAAAAAAGTAAAAAAAAAACAAATCGGACGCGTCCGGACCCCCGGATGCGGACGTGACACATGTCCGGACGCAGCGTCCGCTACCTTAGCATAGCACCCACAATTCTGAGAACCGTGGGCTCTGAGAACTGTGGCACAATTCATGATCCGGGGTACGGTTCATCATAATTAATTAATTAATTAATTTTTAGCCCTCATTTCATTAAAAATGAACTTAAAAAAAAAATTAATTATTAATTACACGGTTCACCATGGTTCACAACAAAAAAATTTGAGAACCGTACGGTTCTCAGAACCGTGGTGAACCGTCCACGGTTCTCAGGAACTATGATGCTATGGTGATTTAATTAAATTCTCTAAACAGTTCTGGTTTTTTTGGCCTTCTTTTGGCTTTTCTTTTGGCTGTTTTTGGGGGTGGGAACTAAAAAAAAATTAATTAATTAATCACCACGGTTCACCACGGTTCTTGGAACACATGCTCATGCTCAGGGACGACGCCAGCGGGCTACAGCGCTTCCTCATGTTGCAGCTCGCATTACATCTTTTTATAACATCATAAACAGACATGACATCATGACATGGATACATATTAGTATTATGCACGCACAGACACACTTTCATTTTCATTTTCGCATTTATCTTGGTTTGTACTAGATACTTCTCTATTACAGTTCCGGAGACGTTTTTATGTGCTCCCATTGTTGCCACATACTTGACATGTACTCCATATGTCTTATATGCCTTTTGGCATGGAAAAGACATTAATAAAGCTTTCTCTCTCTCTCTCTCTCTCTCTCTCTCTCTCTCTCTCTCTCTCTCTCTCTCTCTCTCTCTCTCTCTCCAGTCTTCATGGGTGAATGATCTTCTACCTGGTTTCCTATTCCGTTGAATACTACTATCTTGTATTATGTAAAGTATCTTCACAAAGGTATCAACCTACCTCTGGGCAGCCAAAGAAATCATGTCTTTTGCTTCTGTTTTGGAGCACCATTGTTCTTTCTCAATTTACAGTACAATTTTCTGGCAATAAGATGAGTTTTTGCAAGCAGATTCAGCACAAGTCCACAAGGCACATTTTCCTACGTTTGTAATAACCAGTAGGGTGGCCCATTTTCTGCCTGACTTCCAGTGACCATTCTACCTATGGTTCTGACAGCCTATTCCAGAGACAATCTTCTCTGTGATTTGAACGTACTTTCGGATATTTACAGGGGCATATTTCTACTCAGGCATCAACAACTTCACCCACGATTGTGGACAGATATTCTGCTAGCCATAGACAATCATTGTGCATTTGGGTGCAGTATCAGCCAGCAAAGCAATGCATGTCAGATCGGCAACAATGATACCCACTTTCCAACAATGTTATGACAACATGCATTTGGTGTTTTCTAACCTCATTTATGCTGATTTTTAGCATTTTCAACAATTCCGGTAGTTATCTTATACGTAAATTACCAATATGCTACAAAGTTATTTCATTACAACCATTATTTGATGCATTGGGTTGCCATTTTGCAGAACCACTCGGCCAGATTTAGGTTGTTCTATAAAGTTATGAGACTTAATGCAGGCTTGCTACCAAAACAGAGGTAGGTAGGTAAAACAGAATAGTGATTGTCAATGATGGTCTCAGAAATTATCAAAAAGCACCAGCAGCTATATAGGCTTGTCCCTTCTAACACTTCTTTTGCCACCGTAAAGTCAAGCTAGCAGATCACATAACAAAAGTTTTTTTGCTACCATGACATCACAAACCTTACATTAAGGTGAAAAAATACATAATTCATAAAATGTAAACCTAAACATAAATAACAAGAGCATGTTTGCAGTACTCAAAAATATTATAAACCTTAATAAGTCAAAGTTTCATTATACCAGAAAGCAGCATTAGCTTGTGGCAGCTTCAACTCTAAGCATTTTGGGCACCTACATCCAAATATTTAAGAATGTATTCAGCCACATACTTGTAAAATTGATGTTGCATACAAAATCAAAATACATTATTTTCATCAACTCTGCAGAAAGAAAATCCTGTCCAAGCCTCACACCCATTAAGAGAGATCCTCTTTCTCACTTTGTGGAACAAGTGAAAATCTCCTTCTCCACATAATATTGCTTAAACAGAAACTAGTAGCCTTGACTCAAAATTTTGAATTTTAAGTTTAAAACATCTTTGCATCCATTAGCAAAACATAAGACCTCATCAGAACACATGAACCCAGGTGGAAGATAACTGAGCAAAAAATATTTTGAAGTAGGATTAAATGACTTTTCAACATAGATATAGTGTGAAAACAAAGTGGAAAGAAGCCCAACTGAAAATGAGCAGGCTTGTTACATTGCAAGCACGCAAGTGTGGGATCTGCTATTGCCTGACTCTTAACCTTATCCATTAGCTCTCCTGCTTTTTCCTTTTTCACCTCCATTGCTACATTCTATAAAAGCGTTCCATCCATGTGAAAGGGGCTCTCATGAAAGGGGCAAATGTCAAAGCACCAGTAACAATTTTAGATTTGTAAAAATCAGGAAATAAGTGAAATTCAAAAACTAGACAGACAAAACTTCCTGAATGGTAGTAGTGCACTAAAGTTTCCTCAATGAAGATGGATTGAGTAGCATTCAGAACAGCGGAAGTACACTGTCTCTGATCTCTATGAGCATGTAAGCGGCTATCATCCTTGTCGTCGTCATAGTCATCATCATCCGTAGGTATTGAGTCACGTGATCTCCTCCCAGTATAGAAAGAAGTAATCAGTGGCTGAGATGTAAATTGTTGGGATGTCTCATATATATCTCGTTGCAAGATGAACATCTCTCGTACCATGAGAGCGACACACCATGGGTCCTCATAGGCTATGAGAGAGCGTAGAGTGGTAGGCATGTCTCCAAACAAACAATGATATCTCCCTCTGATCTCATAGTATACAGGTCATCGAAAGATAAAATGCTCCTCAAACTCTATCTCATCTAGAGAGCATAACTGGCAGATCCGCTCCTCTATGGGAATACCGTGGAACCTCCCAGTCTCGATAGCTCGCTAGTGAGAAGACACCCCGAGCAGTCCCAGTGTGAATCTGAGGCAATGTGACAGCCCTGAGTCCAAGTAGAGTGGCAGGACTAGGATCCCTGCTGCATCTAGCTCCAAAAAGTGAGTCTGGTAGAATTCTGGCTTAACCCCTAACTGGTGACGCTCCAGATACGCTCGATACAGAAATCGTCTGATATGTTGATGAGTGCCTGAGGGAAGCTCTGTAATGGCAATACTAAATGACTCACATAGGAGGTGAGATGCCTGAGAGAACCATGATAATCTATAGCCCTGATCATGAAGATAATGTGAGGAGGATAGTGCAATCTGTATGTATCGTCTGTCTATCTCTAGCAATGCCTATACCCTCTGGATATAGGTAATGAGCTGAAGAGCTGCCTGGATCTGTATAGGTGGAACTGCGAACTCTGCCAAGAGAATCTCATGTGGGACATACGGCTTTGCTTGAATCAATCGAGCTAACATGGTGGTCTGTAATCGTAGAGACTGGCCTAGTGTGAAGAAGGGAGATTTTTTACCACGATGCCTAATTGCTTTCTAGATGCCACCACCATGGAATCATACGCTTTTGCGACTCGTACGACGTCATCAAAAGTTTGAAGCACATTACACTTGCACTCATCCTGCCCCCCATACCTCGGCCGCATATAGAGCTGTGGGGGTGGCAATAGTATCAAAGAGGCGACACTGCGAGCATCCTGGATGAACTTTTGAAAGAAAAATCGCTCTAGCTGAACAAGGGAAACATGTCCCTTCCCCAGTCAAGTGGTAGCAAAATGTCTCCATCGAAAGTAAGCTCATGTCGCTGCATGAATGCTCGAGAAGTGTTGAAGACTATAACCTTGATCTTCCCAATGTTCACCCCTAGGCCCCATCTGGTACAAAACTCCTGTAAGCAATCCAACTGTCGTTGTAGACCCTCTTTGGTGTGTGAGACTAGTACCACATCATCTGCATAAAGAAAGATAGCAATCAAGATGTCTCCAAGCCTACAACCAGTACTACCACACTTTGTAATGACTGTCTCCAACTCATCAATATATAGGCCAAAGAGGACTGGTGAAAGGGAGCAACCCTGCTTCACCCCAACAATGCTCCAAATATGATTAGAGAGGCTAGGCCAGTACCATGCCGGAAACATCCCAGGACACGCTCATAAGGCGCCATCACAGCCAGAATGATGTCAGTGGAGAAGCCAAGATCTCGGAGTCTCTAATTGAGAAATGAGCAAGGAACAGAATCAAAATAGAAGTAAACCCTCTCTTTCTTCTGCTTGGCCTCCTCAATCAGGGCCCGTAATGTGAAGATGTGACCTGTAGTAGAATAATGGGCCCGAAGCCTGACCCATAGCAAGTAATCTCCTAGTCTCTGCCTCTGAACTCACAACAGACTGAAGTATATAACCATATAGCTTCGCCAGGACATGCCCATGATAGTGTGGTAGTTATTCGGAATCATGGGATCTCCATTCTTATGTATGGGGTGGATGATGTTAGTGCACCAAGACGATGGGAAACCCGAAACAACTGCGGAATTAAGAAGAGAAGCTTTTTCATCTTGTTTTAAAATCTTGAGTGCATTGTGATATAAGTGATGATGTGAATGTGTTTTCTTGTTTTAACACTGAAAATTCTCATCAAGAACAACTTTTGATGCAAGATTTAAAATAAGAGTTCAGTGAAGTTTTTCCTAAGTAGTTACTTTATGGCCTAACACCCCCTCGTCAGTCTGTGGACCATAAGATAGACTTATTGCCCGGTAGCCGCCCCATTTTCAGACAACCTTATAGGTTTAGTCAAAAGGAAGACGGGGAGGTGGCTAGGCAAATCGAGGAATACCTTAGGATGGAACACATTAGACCAAGTAAGTCTCCATGGGGAGTGCCCGTTCTTCTTAAGAGTAAGAAGGATGGCGGTTTCCGGTTATGTGTGGACTACAAGGGTTTAAACAAACTTACCGTAAAAAATAAATACATGTTACCTAGGATGGATGATCTCATAGATCGATTCAATGGAGCGAAGTACTTCACGAAAATCATTCTTCGTATGAGATATCATCAGATCAGGATACATCGGGATGATGTATCTAAGACCAATTTTAGGACGAGATTTGGCCATTACGAGTTCCTAGTCCTACCTTTTGGGTTGACTAATGCTCTTGCAACTTTCCAGCAAATGATGAACGACTTGTTTCGTCCATATTTGGGGAAGTTTGTGGTAGTGTTTATAGAAGATATTTTGATCTATAGTAAAACACTAAAAGAGCAAGTAAAGCATCTCCGTACTGTCTTATGTGTTTTAAGACAAAAGAAGCTTTACGGTAACGAATCAAAGTGTGAACTCTTTAAGAAGGAACTTCTTTACCTTGGTCATAAGATCACCTCTTTTGGGATCAAGATTGATGATGAGAAGGTAAAGACGGTTGTAGAATGGCCAATTCTTCAAACGGTCCGGAGCTCAAGTCATTTTTGGGTTTCACCGTATTTTTTCATAAGTTTGTAGAGGACTATTCTAAGATTGCCACACCTCTCAGCAATTTGTTGAAAGGGGTGAAAAGTCGGAAAGGAAGGTCAAGCCCTCCCATTAAATGGAATGAGAAATTGGATGAGAGTTTTGGAGACTCCAGCTTCTAATTGTCTCAACTCCCGTTTTGAGAATAGCAGATCCAAATAATTCGTTTGTCAGTAATACGACGTGAATGATATGACTATTGAAGCTGATCTCTTACAGGAGGGATAGCTCGTTGCTTTTGAGAGCAAAAAGTTAATCGATGCGCAAGTCAAGTATACAATGCAAGAAAAAGAGATTTTTGCGGTGATCCATGCATTAAAATCATGGAGGCATTACATGTACGATAATAAATTCGGGGTTAACCTGGATCACCAACCTCTAAAATACTTTTGCAATCAAAATGATTCGAGAGGTCGTAAGGCCCGATGGGCAGAACTCATGCAAGAATTCAACTTTGAAGTGCGGTATATCAAAGGCACCACTAATTGGGTGGCTGATGCACTTAGTTGAGTTGGTGAAGTGAACGAGCTTTCCTTCATAGAGATCAACACAAATTTTTATCTCTCCTTGAGGGGCCTTGTCAGGCAGGCACTCCCTGAACTTCTAACCGACACCCGTCCAAACATGCACTGATCGCCAGCAATTTCAAACTTCTTATTCCCTGTAAGCACATAGCGTCAAATACTAGGCTCACTTATCCATGACCCTCAAGCACTCCTTAACCTTGACACTTTCGTCGACACATGGGCAATTTCATGCACAGTTGACGCTCGCCACTCGGCCTTACTGTGACACATAGGCAAGCACGTAAATCGACATGTGTCACTCATTCACTGGACCAAGTGTCTTAGCGAGCATATGACACGTGTCTTGTTTGACCGGTCAACCCTGACATGTGTCACTCATTCACTGGACCAAGTGTCCCAGCGAGCATATGACACGTGTCCTGTTTGATCGGTCAACCCTGACATGTGTCACTCATTCACTGCACCAAATGTCCCAGTGAGCATATGACAATTGTCAGTTGACCAATCAACCCTCCTACAAAATAGGTGGTCAATCCAGCCACTCCTAATTAATGACCCAGTACCCTATACCGAAGCTCGACATGTAACTCAGAGGCACAGTAACACAGATAACCATTTTATTTACATTTCTTTTACAAGTGTCACCAGAAGCAGGTGACTTAGCCATTTACAAATGTCACCATAGGCCGGTGACTTAGCCATTTCACTTCCTGGTTCTGGAGACCAATTGGACCTGTTGGATGAATCATCAGCTCTGACCTGAAAGGATCTTGGATACAAGAACTAAACGATTGAGGAATCCTATAGTTATCGAGCATTTGGTTCGATGGAAGGGTAGGGTCCCACAGACGATGATGACTCCTAGGAACAGGAAGGTAGCCTGAAAAGGAACTTCCCTAGTTTAAGTTTTGAGGTCAGAACTTGAATAAGGGGGGACGAATGTCATGCCCACGACTGATCTCGGATTGTTTATCCCATTAGAGGTCAGTAGGCCTACCTCAACCCGTAAGTTCATTACAATTATGAGGGGTTTGGGGCCCTCAAGTGTATATTGTCATAATTAATGGTTAGAGGCCATGATGGTGGACTATTATGGGTCTATCAGTGAGTCATAGGGGAACTGGATGACGTGGCCTAGTTAGGCTGCAGAGGTGTCCAGTGAGGTTGCAATGTACTACTAGTGGAGCATGGGCCTTGGATGGTATAAGTATACCCATTGGGCTCTCACTAGTGTATGCTTGATTGAGTGATTGGTAGCAACATGCTGCTGGTGTGATTCCTCCTTCCCTTATGATAGATTGATCCATAGCTTGGGGGCTAGATCCATAAGATCTACGGTTGGTTGGGTCAGTTTGTCCACCATCCGATTCCCTTGCGTTGCTTGTTTGTGGCTTGCTTCGTTTCGAATCCTTGGTTGAGGGCTTTATAATGTTAAAACCTATCAAATGCTCAGACTAACATAATAATAGCCATGTGAAATCCGTGTTTGATAAAAGTTTCTCAAAATAATATGGGACATCATGCAAAACTTTAGTAGTACAAAGAACGTGAGCTGAAGTCACTTCAACTTACAAAGATCAATGGTTTGCCTATGGCTTTAAATTAATTTAAAAAAAAGTTGTGACAGAGCCTGAGTGCAGATAAAAATGCATGCATTAAGAAAGAATTATATGGTTAATCTGCAATCTTGACCTTCAAGCATACAGTAGTAGAGCTGACTGTCCTGCCCAAGGGAAATTTGCCATGTAAGCATAACATTTATGACTATCAGCAAAAGTAGAGACATTGTGGGCATCAACATCTATCACATTATGTTAAAAAAAAGAAATGTTCCAACCTAGTACTTTCTGGAACGTACAGTGTTCCGACTGTAAAGGGTTGGAATGGGTTTTTAAGCAGTGAGTATACATTTCTTCTCTTTTGGGATCGTCTTAACTTGTAAACTGAACAATTCATCAGAGAAGCTATGTCGTATCCTACTCACATGTAGTTTGCACCAAGTTAAACTCAATAAACATAACATCAACTATCAGTCCCTCACTGGGGCATGCAGGTAGAAGGCCCTTTTTCTTGCCTCTGGGTTGATCACACTTGGACATATAGCATAAAGAATAATAATCACGACACTACTGCTCTTAATCATCAGTTCATTATAGATACCGACACCATTTTCAGTGGACCCTCTTGGCTACGTTCAAGCCCTTCCATCTCACATTGGGCAGTGTATGTAGAGCAGAACACCATTCACTTGGTTATTTACTATCTTGGATAGGCCCCCAAAAAGGTGGATGAAATACATGTCTAATTGGTATCATAGAAAATTGAAATGCTCTTTCTCAACCGATGTACTTCTTGTGAGCTACCTCAGGACAGTTCAATAGTATCTGAAATTGAGGCAAGTAATGGAAGGATTTTCCTTTGAAGAAAGTTTTAGAAATGGAAAATTTCCATGGTCTAAAATTTCTTTCTTGTTGCAGTTTCCATAGACTTTCTAAGCACAACTCAATTAGTATCTGGAAGGTGCAGTTGTCCCTTTGCCTGTCAGCCTACAAATTGGAATCAATGTTTGTCTGCTAGGTTTTATAACTTTGATGAAGCCTTGATTTTAGTTTCAAATATTTGGATTTGAAACACATTATGCTTTATAACGTAAGATTCAGAGGATGGAACAGTTAATCGGCATTTGCTGTATGATCAGTTCACAGATTTGTTTCAAGGCTGCTTGGGTGTCACATAAACTTTCACACATTAAAGTAAGTGATGCTGAGGGCGAAAAGAACTCTTCTGAAATTTGTGTAGCGGATGCTTTATCTCGAGGATGGAGGTATTGCAATCGCAAAGGACAAGCGCGATCTGCACAGCTTCCTTTCTTTGATTGGACAGGGTAAAATCATATCTTTGGACTTTCATTCTACATTAGCCAGCATGCATCTGCTGATGAATGTCCCGACTTCAAGATTTTTTTCTAAATTTTACGAGGTTTTTCATCAGGATGATTTTTTTTAAAGTTTGAATCATCCAGTGTTTTGTTTTCATACATAAAGATTAAATTTTGTTGCACCTAAATTACTTGGCCGGTTGATTATTTGTACCGTCTCTTTAACATTTTCGGATCTGCAGACCTTTGAGACCATACCCTATTTCTCCAAGATGCATTGTGCCAGACAAAATTGCAAGACCAGATTGGGCCTCAGATGGAGATGGAAGCTACAAAATTATTCATCCTGTCCCTTTCAAGATATAGGCGAAGTTTCCAGGTCATTTGAAGGATTTTTGCAACATGTTCATGAGTACTTATCTGATAAAACAACATTGATCATGACTGTGCCTGCAGGGAAGGCCTAAGGAAGAACCTGTTAGCGAGTGGCAAAGCAGTGTAGAGGTTTGTATCAAGTAACAAGGACAGACCTATTTCCTATTCTGTTGATACACAGTCATGTAAGAAACTAATCTGCCTTTGATTTTATTATATCATTGTCCAAAAATGTGTTGAAGGAACATGTTGCAATTTGCAACTGAATCTGTATGGTCTATTTTGTGCAGATTAAGAGTTCCGAGCAGATTGAGAGAATGCGTGAAACATGCAAGGTATGTTCTGACGGTACTAGTTATTCAGGACAAGATTATCTATTTGTAAAGGTCATCTCAGGCACGATATGTTTCATATTGTTTCTTGACCACAATTTCACCTTCTGTAGAAGTCATTAGTTAGGTCCTTTACACAATTTAAGATCTAAAAGTTTATTAAAGTCTAGGTGCACTTGATCTATACCTGTTTCGTAAGCAGGCTTATGCATCTTTTTTGTTTTTGTTGGAATGAATCATGTGATTTAATTACACATTTTATCTTCTATGCGAATTTGGGTCAGGCTTGATTATAAGTTTTCTGACCAAGGAATCCTTCAGAGATGCCTTGTTATTAATTACTTAAAACCACGCGACACACACTTGATATGTACTTTTTAGTCTTATGTAGCTCTGGTACCTCACAGATGTTAATAAATCTCTCTCTCTCTCTCTCTCTCTCTCTCTCTCTCTCTCTCTCTCTCTCTCTCTCTCTCTCTCTCTCTCTCTCTCTCTCTCATTTCAGATATTACATGATTCAAATGCATGTCCATGTATGTTATGCATGTTCAGACTTGTTACTTTCTTATAGGTTACTCGAGAAGTGCTAGATGCAGCAGCTAGAGTAATCAGACCAGGGATTACAACTGATGAAATTGACAAAGCTGTACATGAAGCTACCATTTCAGCAGGTACAATCAAGTTTAAAGTTTTCTTATATCGTATCGAGTCATTTGAAAGTTTTGAATGCCCTCTCAAAATGGCTGGGTATGAGCATTAAAGACTGGATTATAAATGAACTTTCGCTAACAACTACAGCGTCAATCAAGTACCACTCTAGACATGGTTTACAAGGAGCTTCGAGTTTTGTGAGGTTTGTTTTTATCTTTATGCATGTGATATGGTAGTTGTGTGTTTGTCCAAGAACTTCAAGCTTCTTAGCGATCTTCTAAACCTTTAAGTTCTTATAACCCATATCATTTAAGTAGATGTGCACCTTACCATTCTTCGCGTTTCCGTTTTTTAAATATAGAAATGACGAGCTTTGGTTAGGGAAAGTTGCAGATCTACAACCGTACGTTCGATCTAAATTCTATTTCTAGTTTTACAATTTTGGGACATGTTTACGAGAATGTCGGTATCTCTTCACTATTTTGGGAGCCCATGCTTGAAATTGGAAAGACTTAGAACTAGAGTAAGTGGGGAGAATGAAGTTTTGGCAATGTTTACGAAACTGAAATAAAGAAATCGGTGTTTGTGTTTAATTGTGATTTTGGTGCTTTGTTGGTGTGAATGCATTTATATAACGTAATTAGCAAAGCATTGCAACTGGAAAAATCAGTATATTTGAAGCATAGAACATCCTTACGTACCTTTTCCGCATACGATTCCATTCACAAGGAACGTATTCTGTTTTGTATGTACGGAACAGTGTTAGAAAGACATAGTCTTTATATGGGACGGAAATAGCGGTCACAACAAGAATAACGAGCCCAGCAATCCAAAAAGTGACATTCTTTTGTTAGGTCAGGAACAGCCCCCTCTCGCCACGCCCTGATGAACTTGCGACTCATGTACGCTACTAATTCAAGGGATCCATTCCAGCCAAGCGACACCCAAACAGTGATGAGCCCAAAAAGTAACAATTCTAGGGAAATTCATTCCATCACAGCCATTTGGTAACTATCGGAACTATGGTTTGATGCACGGAACTGTGGTTTGAAGCTACAGATGTGTGGTTTGATACGACTTACAGATACAGAATCGCAATGTTAAGGAGGACCATAGATTTTTACTTTGTGCTATTCTTGGCCTGAGATTTTTTTATTGGTGTATGACAAATGGTACTTGAACTGTTCTTTGATGATTTGTCCAATATATCTAGC
The DNA here is from genome assembly GCA_029204225.1 of Diphasiastrum complanatum. Taxonomy (NCBI): domain Eukaryota; kingdom Viridiplantae; phylum Streptophyta; class Lycopodiopsida; order Lycopodiales; family Lycopodiaceae; genus Diphasiastrum; species Diphasiastrum complanatum. The sequence continues at coordinate 16,063,586 of CM055092.1, read as the reverse complement.
ATTCAAGCTAACTAAAAAAATGAAAGTCTTCACAAGTCAGATTACAGTACACTAACAACCATCGTTAAAAGAAAGATTTGCTGAGAGGAGGAAGCTTCTGAGTAGATAAAGTACGGCCCTGTTTTTGGGCTTTTCAAGCTAGTGACCGGTCCCCTGCAATTGTTTGTCTTTCACAACTTTATCCCAATCCCTTTTGTCTTAGATGTTTTCCATTGGAGAAAACTGTAGGAAATAGAAGCCTAAGGATCCAGGATCTTAACTATTCAATCACACAAAGCATTCTCAAAAGAAAGAGAGAGATGGCTAGAAACCCTCTTGTAGAAACTCGTGGACAGCCAAGGAGAATAGTCAGTATTGCTTACAAAAGTGTTTTATACAAATGGGATGCACACATATATATAGTCCAAGATGACTATCTAACTTCATGACTATTGGCTATCCAACTACTTGACTATTGACTATCCAACTTTCTATAAGTTACATAGAAAGAATAAGGTACCTCCAATATGTCAAGTTGGGGTACTTAATGTCACAATTAGGCCTAGTGGACCCATGAGTCCCTACCAAGTTAATTTCATACTAACTTAGCTAACTCTAAGTTTAGTAGGCCTAATATAATAAATGACCATGGTTACACAACTCTCGACCTTTTGGGTCAAAGTAACCGATGGTAATGTAAGCAATTCCATTTACATTCCAACACCCTCCTTAAATGGAAATGCATAACATAACATGAAGTAACATCTCGAAAGAGAAAAATGCAACTTGTTGTTCGAACTTCATGTCGCCAAATAAACTTCGCACCGAAGTAGTCGAAATCTCATCCCCAATCATGTCCAACATATAAAAGGAAAAGAATGCGTAATAATGAAGCATCAAGTCGAAGGGTGAGGATTTGCATGCTCCATCCGAAGTAGGGAACCAACATAAACTCGTCAATAAGTCGAAACATGGACTTGTAATCCATCATAGAAGGCCTATTTCTATTTCTATTTTTAGTATAGGTACTATCTATTTTTAGTATAGGTATCTAAGTTAGTACCAATTTTGCTAGAATAGTATAGAAATCTATTTTAACCAAGTTAGCATAGATTTCTATTGTTAAGACTTCATAATTAGCATTTCAATTGCTATTGTAGTAGAATAGCTTTTGCTTTTCATTGTGGACAGGCGCCCACCTGCATTGTTATCTCAGTTTTCAGCTTATGAAGCATAGCTTCTTGCAGTCTCTCTTCTTCTTCAGCTTGTGGTTGATGTTTTGTTTGAGTACTAATAAGATTAGTCTACTCTGATTAGAGAATCTCTTCGATTCTAACATGGTATCAGAGCCATCTCGTTAAGATCGGGATCTACGGAAGGAGAAGATCAGCGCTGCAGGTTTTACTGGTGGAGATCGCATCCAGTGAAGGTGCTATTTGGTGAAGGTTGTATCTGGTGGAGGCGTCATCCTGTGCAGATTTTTCTGGTGGAGGACACATCTGGCGCAGGTTAGCTTCTGGACAGGCAACATCTGAGGGCGGCACATCTGGTGCATGTCACATAGCTACAGGTTACAGCAGGTGCAGGCAGCATCTGAGGGCGGTAGCAACTGGGGACAGTTAATATCTGAGGCAACAACGACCAGACAGATCAAGACAGGTAGTACTTGAGGCAGCAAAGACCAGGACAGGTCTGATTCAGGGCAGGTGCTAACCGGACAGTTCTAATTTGAGGCAGTAGAGACCAGACCAGGTCTGATTCAGGGCAAGTGCTAACTGGACAGGCAGTGAGCAGATTTCTACAAGCAGGAAGAACTGAGGAAGGCAGAATCTGGGACAAGCATAGGCAAGATCTGGACAAGTGATATCTAGTGAAGGCAATTATTGGACAGGTAGTTGTCCTCAAAAATTGTTGCATGCAATTATATTCTTAGTGGAAAGCCCATCATTTTTGTACAAAGATGGGGAGTCTGAATGAATCTGTTCTTCTAGAATCAAGCAAGTTAGATGGATCTAACTACAGCTTGTGGAAGTTCAAACTTCAGAATATCCTTCAGGACAAAGATTATTGGGAAATTGTCATGGGACAAGAGGTGATGGCTCACGGTCTCAATGATCAAGATAGAAGGGCATTTGAGAAACGGGTGCAACGTGAGCATCATATCATCAACTTATCTGCGAAGGATAAGGTGATTCCGCTGATCAGGAATGCAATTGGGCCTAAGGATGCATGGGATATCCTTAAGAACACATATGAAATGGTAAGTAAGTCTCGAACGTTGTTCTTGAACAATGAGCTTCATACCTTGAAAATGGAATCAGAAGAATCCATTACGGATTTTATTACCAGGGTGAAGGATCTAAGAGATCAATTGTCTTCTATAGGGGAAATTGTACTTGATAATACTTTAGTACAAATTGTTTTAAATAGCTTACCATTACAATATCAGAACTTTGTTATGACACTAAGTTTGAGGGAGAGATCGCCGACATTTGATGAGCTCAATGGTTTGCTACTTCAAGAGGAATTACGAAGATAAAACCTGATGTCTAGAGAAGATTTCAAGGAACTGGGATTCTTTTCCAAGAATCAAGGTAAGAAGGGCAAGAAGAAAGGAGGCAAAAAGGATCAGTAGCAGGAAGGGAAGGACAATACGGAAAAAGGAGACAGTTCCAAATCTAATCCAAAGAGAAATGACAATTGTAATTTTTGTGGCAAGTATGGTCATTTTGCGTTTGAGTGCAGGAAAAAGAAGGCTATCCAGGACAAGAAGAAGCAGTCAGGCAACTTCATTGAAGACGAAGACAAAAGTGAAGCTGTGGGATGCTATGAGTTATTCTCAGCTTCAACATCAGAGATCTCTGAAGATTGTTGTTATATTGATTCTGGAGCAACGCAACATATGACACCACATCGTGAGTGGTTCACACAGTTTGATGACAGTGGTGTAAATTCACATGTCAAACTTGGAGACAATTCTTCTTACGATATTAAAGGTAGAGGTACAGTGAGAGTACATTTACCTTCAGGGAATATAGGAGAATTTAAGAATGTTCTCTATGTTCCAGGCTTAAAAAAGAATTTACTTTCAGTTTCTGCCATAGCTAAACAGAATATGAAAGTTGAGTTTGACGATCAGAAGTGTCTCATCAAAGACAAAAACAAAGGTTACAAAGTTGTGGTCAAAGGATTATTGGAAGGTCGACTTTACAAACTTGATGCAACTACATTGGATCATTAGGTTTGTGCAGCTTCTGATAGTATGGAGAGCAGGATATGGCATGAAAGGTTTGGACATCTGAACTATAAAAGCTTACAGGTTCTAAAAGACAATAATATGGTAATAGGATTACCTAATATTGTATCTTCAGTAAAAATTTGTGAAGGATGTGTTATGGGCAAGCATCATCGTATGCAGTTTCCCAAGGATGGAGCATATAGAGCCAAGGAAATCTTGGAGCTTGTTCATACAGACTTATGCGGTCCCATGCAGACTGAGTCTATAGGGGGAGCATCCTACTTCATGATATTTGTGGATGATTTTTCCAGGAAGGTATGGATATACTTGCTTAAGTATAAGAGTCAAGCTTTTAAGTTTTTTACTCAGTTCAAATCACTTGTTGAGAAGCAAAGAACATGGAATCAAGAGACAATTTGCTTCAACTGATACACCACAGCATAATGGAGTAGCCGAGAGAAAGAACGGGTCTATTGTGGAGAGTGCTCGAAGCATGCTACGAGGTAAGAACCTCAAGAATCATTTATGGGGCGAAGCAGTTAGTACAGCAGTTTACTTGCTTAACAGAAGTCCTACAAAAGCTGTTCTAAATCGAACTCCAGAAGAAGCTTTCACAGGTATAAAACCTAAAGTGGATCATCTACGAGTTTTTGGTTGTATAGCATATGCTCATATTCCTAAAGATAATCGCCAAAAACTTGATTCAAAGGCAATCAAGTGTTTATTCTTGGGTTATGATGAGGAAGAGAAGGCATATCGCCTTTATAATCTTACCAATAAGAAGGTGATTATGAGCAGGGATGTTGTGTTTGAAGAAAGTGAGTCTTCTACCCTAGAAGATTATGAGGAGGATGTACTTTCTCCTTCATCAAAAACTCCTATTATAGATGATGTTCAGGAAGATACAGGTCCATGTGATACAACTTCTACACAAGTTATACCAAGGGTGTGTACACAGGTGGATCTTGGTAAACGGAAGGAAAGGTCAAGGGTATTTGATGCATATTCTCCTTCTACGTCACCTACAAAGAAGATGGTATTTTGAGACTATAAAAGATAGTCAAATGTTGGATGAGGGAGAATCGAGTCAACAAGGAGCTAAGAGATTGACACGGTCAAGTGGACACTATCATGAAGATGGTGAAGAAACGCATTATGCGTTTATGGCTTTAGTGTTGGATTCTGAGGATCCTTTATTTTATGAAGATGCTGCAAAAGAACAAGTTTGGAAAACTGCTATGGATGAGGAGTTCAGTTCTATCATGAAAAACGAGACATGGGATCTTGTTGAACTTCCAATTGTTGAACCTACAATTCTATGGTGTGACAATCAGAGTTGTATTCAGCTTGCAAAGAATCCAGTATTTCATAGTAGGTCAAAGCATATTGAAGTTCAGCAGCATTTTATACGAGAAAAGTTACAAAGTGGTGAAGTAGAGTTGATCTACTGTGACACCAATGATCAAGTTGCAGATATCTTCACAAAAGGACTTGGTCATGAAAAATTTGAGAAGTTCAGGACTCTCCTAGGTGTTATTGATAATCAATTATCCATTAAGGGGGAGTGTTAGAATTAATGGTTAATTGTAGAGGCCAGCCTGCGTGCTAGAAGGCCTATTTCTATTTCTATTTTTAGTATAAGTACTATCTATTTTTAGTATGGGTACCTAAGTTAGTACCAATTTTGCTAGAATAGTATAGAAATCTATTTTAACCAAGTTAGCATAGATTTCTATTGTTAAGACTTCATAATTAGCATTTCAATTGCTATTGTAGTAGAATAGCTTTTGCTTTTCATTGTGGACAGCCTCTATAAGAGTAGATGGGCGCCCACCTCCATTGTTATCTCAGTTTCCAGCTTATGCAGCATAGCTTCTTGCAGTCTCTCTTCTTTTTCAACTTGTGGTTAATCTTTTGTGTGAGTACTAATAAGATTAGTCTACTCCGATTAGAGAATCTCTTCGATTCTAACAGTAATTGAGTCAAGATCACATGCAATTGGTTTGAGCATGGGCGCCCTACTGCTAGCTCTCAAATAGGTGAAGGTGCCCTGCAATTTCCTGCAAAAAAGCTATAAGAAGACGAACAGATTCTTCTCCTGCAAAAATCAGCAGCTTGATGATGTTCTACTAACAAAAGGAGAAGAAGATAGCTTCCAATTGGGCGCCCTCCTGCAAGCAATCTGATCACCTAAAGGCTCTGATACCATGTAGGAAATAGAAGCCTAAGGATCCAGGATCTTAACTATTCAATCACACAAAGCATTCTCAAAAGAAAGAGAGAGATGGCTAGAAACCCTCTTGTAGAAACTCGTGGACAGCCAAGGAGAATAGTCAGTATTGCTTACAAAAGTGTTTTATACAAATGGGATGCACACATATATATAGTCCAAGATGACTATCTAACTTCATGACTATTGGCTATCCAACTACTCGGACAACATAATAAAAAACACTAGTCTAAATGGAAGAGACAAAATAGAACTCTCTCGAGCTAGGAAAAGACATAGCCAATATAGAATCATAAAATGCATAAAAAGAGCAGATACACAAGAGCTTAACCTCCAGCTCTGAAGAGGGTACAAGTGCAAGAGCTTAACCGCCTGCTCTGCTGAGGAAAGTAAAAGGATAAATATCAGTCTCGAAAAAAGCGTCTGATACCCATAGCAGCTGTGGGCTGTGATCAAGGAGCTCTGGTAGCTCTAGAGGCGCGCGTAGATCTGGCAAGAGGTGGTGGCTGAGCACGTTGGGCCTTCGCCCTCACCGGTATGACTGCCTCATCATCTGATAGGTCATCACGCTCTCGCTTCTGAAAGAAGCTAGTAATGAGATGCTGGCTAGAATCAGTAATACTCTCCGATGGTAGCAAAGAGGCTCTCAACATAATCACCTCTCGTAGTAAAAGGCTGACACCTCCTAAAATGTACTGAGGGTAATAGGGGTGTCACGATATAAACAGTGATATCGGCCACGTATCTCATAGTATGTAGGGCATATAAAGATAAAATGAAACTCATCCTCCACTACACCCAATGTGCATATCTGGCATATTCGATGCTCTCTCAAAATGCCTGAATATCTGCCTGTCTCAATAGCAAGCTGATGTGAAGAGACTCGTAACTGTCCCAATCTGTATCGGAGCCCAAAAGAAAGAGGAAGAGAGATATATAAAGGTCTAACAGGGAGTCCCAAACTGTCTTTGCGTAAGATATGTGTGCCATAGAAGGTAAGCTTGACTCTCTCCATGGGGAGTGAGGCGAACTCCGCTAAAAGAATCTAAAACTGACGGCTTCGCACGAATCATCCTCCCTAACATGGTGATCAGCAGACGAGTGATGTCTCGCCAAGTACTCTGAGATATCCCTGGGCACCAGACCTCCGCCGAGTGCATAGCCACAGGTGAGACGAAAAGGTGGTCTCTGGTAGTAGGATCATGAATATGGTAAGTAGTACACACTCTCTCCATATGTACCAAGGCAGCATGCCCCTTACGCAGGCGATATAGAGCAGTGGAGCGAAAAGTGAGTAAGGGGCCAGTGAATAATACACCTAGATGTAACAATCTCCAGCTGTTGTGCATCATAATAAAAAGCGTCATCTCTCATATGCTGCCGATTTGTGTTAAACACCATAACTCTGGTCTTAGCAATATTCACCGTCAAGCCCCACACTAAGCAAAAACCATATAGAGCATCAAGATGTCGCTGTAATCCAGAGGCTATAGAGGATATCAATGCCACATCATCCGCATACAGTAGGATAGGAATAATAACATCAGCAAGAGGACATCCATCACCCCCCTCCTCCTTGATGATCCGCTCTAGATCATCAATGTACAATGCAAAAAGAGTGGGAGAGAGTGGACATCCCTGCTTGACTCCAACTGTGCTCTGGATAGAAGTCGACTAGCTGCTGCCATCTCTGAAATGTGCTAAAACCCTCTCATATAAGGCGCTGATAGCCATAATGATATCCTGTGAGAAGCCAAGTGAAGATAAGCGCTGAAGTAGCAGGTGCCATGGAACTGAGTCAAAGGCCTTGCAGAAATCCACAAAGCAGCAGTATACTCTATGTCTTCGATGTCGAGCCTCCTCTATGATGCAGCGTAGGACAAATGTATGATCAATGGTAGAGTATCAAGGTCTAAAGCTAGCCTGTCCAAGAGCAAATAACTCATCTGATTCCGCCTAGGATCCAACCATAGACTGCAGAACTGAGCCATAAAGCTTCGCCATCGTGTGACTGATCATGAGAGTGCGATAGTTATCCACGTTCATTGGATCACCAGCCTTGAGAATGGGATGGAGAAGGTTCGTGCACCAGTTGGTGGGGAAGTCCGAGGTAACAGCCAAGTTAAAAGTGTGGGCAATGTAAGGAGAGAGAAGCTGGGAGACAGGTTTGAGGAAGTATGGGATTAGGCTTTACTAATCGCGAATTCAATTTGGTCAGAGGTAAAAAGAGAGAATGTAGCGGGTCGAGTGATAGGGATAGGCAGAGCATCTGTAGTGTATAAGCAAGTAGCATACTTCACCCAAGAGTCAATATCAATAGGTGAAAGTAAGGAAGATTTCTTAGAAAAGATTTTCCAGAAATGAGAGGAGGAAGAGAAAAGGGAGTCTATAAGTTTCTGACCATCTCTTGTTAGAGAGTCTCTTTTCTTTTTATTAACTACATGACGATATTGCTTTTGTACGTGTACTAAAAGATTAGGAGAGTGATGCATGGCGTATACCACTTGCTTATGTAAGGCGTGACAATCATGGTCATACCATCGGTTATAGGTCTTTTGATGAGTGGGATATGTCTTAGGGGGAAAGGCCTGGGTGGCGGCTTGTATAAGGGAGAGCGACAAGAAGCTGGCCTGTTGCTCAATAAGAGAGGAGAAGGGAAAATCTTGCAAAAGAGAGTTGAGCGCGACTATGTAGCGTGGGATGAGATGTGTACGAAAAGAAAAGTGAGGTGTAGTGGTCTTGGGTCGAATGATTGGAAGGGGAGAGGTCTGGCCAACAGAGAGTAAGAGCAGTGAGTGATCAGCAAGGGTAGGAGAGAGTATAGTAAAGCTTTGAATGAGAGGAATCAAGGCTGGTGAGCCAATGAAGTAATCCGCCACTATGTGGATGACAAGTGAATGCTGCTGAATCTGGCCACTGTGATAAACCGTTCAGAACGACCAAGGAATGTGCCTCGGAAATCCTGAGTAGCTGCTCACCAAATGTAGTAGAAGGGGTAGCCTCATCATGTGATGTCCGCACAAGACCTGTATCCAAAGCATGAAGCTGGAGATAATCCGTCATCGCATGAAATTCCGTCTGTTTGGTGGCCGTGCGTGCGTTAAAGTCACCTGCCAAAAGTACATATCCCTGGGGAGAAAAGATAGAAATATCCTCTGATAAAACCTGAAAAGGGTCCCCACCATAGTCTGCAAATGTCGAACTCTGAGGAGCAATATAACATACTGCCAGGAAGATATCTCTAGCCAAGCCTAGGGAATGCCCAACTAACTGTAACCATATAAAACGAGCGTACGGATCTTTCTTAACCAGCTTAACAGTATGACTATATTGGTCTCTGTATAAGCATGCCACCCCACCTGAGCCTCTGGAGGTCGTCCCTCGTAGGAATGGTCTAAAAACTAAGTGCCAAGAGAAATCTGTCATCATAGGAAGAGGACGAAATTGAGATTCATGAGTCTCTGCTAGCAGTAAAATATCTATACGAGCAAGATAGGACTGCAAGTCACCTGCACTACAGGAAGAGTGGAAGCCATTACAATTCCAAAAGCCAATACGAAGCGACATAGGGGATCTCGGGCTGCTCCCATGCCCGGGAACCCCAAGTCCCTACAGTGAGCGCTCATTGTATCGTGGTTTGCCGTCAATAAACACCACCCGTTGCCCTTTTTCCTTAGCTTCTTGTATGATTTTTTTCCTTGCTAGCCATTGCGTATAAGTTAAATCATTCCATAAAAATAAAAGTCCCTTTCAGCTTGGCTCGAAGTTTCAAGGCAACGTTACGATGTACAAGAGACCGGAATTTAATAAATAGAACATTCTCATCATACTTGCCTCTCCAAGCAGTTTCAAATCCCTCAGTTGAGTGTGAGAGTTTATTGCAAAGTAAATCCTTGGCTTCCTCAAGAGGTTTTCCAGCATTTGGGATGCCTCTCACTCTAATATTAAGGGCTTTTTTGGCTCTTTTCTCTTGCTCCGAAAACATACTTTCTAATCTTGAGTCAATTGAAATATTCGTAGGCAAATCTATTATACCACTATCTTTTTAAAACAGTGCTGCCCAAGATTTCGTCTCTTCTACTTGTTTCTCAAGGCTAGAAATCTTGTTAGAAGTTTCTGCAAGATCCGTAGTAGATGATGGTAATAGAGTTCGCAGCTGGCTGATCTCATCTCGCAATTTTTGAACCTCCAATTTGAGTGCTGCATTTTCTCCTTGTACCTCTGAAAATAGTGCATACAACTGCCCAACATGATAATGAACGTCTTCCGGTAGAATAGAGCAAGGGGGACAAAGATCGCTCCATTGTCCACTCAAAGATCTGTTCCAGGACAGAGATCCACCCCTCAGAGAGAGAGAGAGAGAGAGAGAGAGAGAGAGAGAGAGAGAGTGTGTGTGTGTGTGTGTGTGTGTGTGTGTGTGTGTGTGAGAGAGAGAGAGAGAGAGACTATCGCATACTGAAAGGCAGCAACGATGATGCACTGAAGGACAACGATGATGGTAGCAGCGATACACTAAAGCACCCAGGAATGCGTGTTGCATTCTACAAAAATCAGTCATCCATCGTTGTCTCAGCGGCTCAACACATTGCCTTCTTTACTACTCCAATCTTCACGGACCCTCTGAGCGAGAACAATGACAGAAACCGGCGATGATTTGTGTGCTGCCAAGATGATCCAAGAGAGAGAGAGAGAAAGAAAGAAAGAAAGAAAGCTTTATTAATGTCTTTTCCATGCCAAAAGGAGTATAAGACCAAATGGAGTACATGTCAAGTATGTGAAAACCGTGGGAGCGTATATAAACGTCTTCAAGAAAAAACTATGCATAAAAGAGAAATGAACAACATAACTATAAACTACAAATTGCCAACTGTCCATATAGTTGCCAGGAGAAGAGTAATATCATGTAGTGTTGCTGCTGAAGAAAGATGTGATACGAGCTGCAACATGAGGTAACATGGACCGTCGCTGATGTCGTCTAGGAGGGTGAAAACTGTGTGCTCTCGTAACATGGCGTGAAGTGCGAACTGCAGCATGACTATGAGTGATACACTGTCTCTGACATTGGTGAGGTGGTATGTCATCGTCATCGTCATCAGACCGTGTCCGTCTCCTGGTGAAGAAGGATGTAATCTGAGCCTGAGAGCTAGGATGTGGCTGGTTAGCTGACTGGTACATGTCCTGGCACAGCAAGACCATCTCTCGTAGCATAAGTGCGACACAACGAGAGTCCTCATAGCCAATCAGTGCTCTGAGTGTAGTAGGCATGTCACGGAATAGACAGTGATATCTCCCTCTAATCTCATAATATATGGGGCATCTGAAGATGAAATGCTCCTCGGACTCTATCTCATGAAGGGGACATAGTAGGCATAGTCTATCCTCTTGTGGTGTACCCTGGAATCTATCTGTCTCAATAGCCAGCTGATGGGAGGAGACTCTAAACTGTCCCAAAGTGAAACGGAGACCGTGATAGCCCAAAGGACAAATAGCAAGGTAAAACTGGAAGACCAGTGGCATCCTGCTCCAGAAAGTGAGTCCGGTAGTAGTCAGGCTTAACCCCCAGCTGATGTCGCCAAGTACGGTCGAGATATGCCTGTATAAAAAGCGTCTAATGTACTGGTGTGTACCCAAAGGGAGATCAATCATAGTGATACCAAATACTTCCATGAGGAAGTGTGATGCCTGAGAGAACCATGATAGCCTGTATCCCTGAGTCTGAAGGTGATGAGAGGACATGAGTGCAATCCGCGTATACCGCTGCTTTGTATCAGGAAGTGCTTGAGCTCTCTGGACGTACGTGATGAGCTGGAAGGCTGCCTCAATCTGAATAGGGGGGGTGGCAAACTCCACAAGGATGATCTCATGTGGAACCGAGGACTTCGCTCGAATCATGCGAGCTAACATGGTGGTCTGTAGGCGTGAAATGCTGGACCAATGTGAAGATGATAGTCCTATACACCATATCTCTGCCGCATACAATACTGAGGGGGTGATGATGGTGTCAAACAGTCTGCACTTACTCGGGGCATCTCGAATAGACTTACAGAAGCAAAATCTCTCCAACTGGACTAGGGAAGAGTGGCCCTTCCCAAGTCTAGAAGTAGCCGCCTGTCTCATACTGAAGGTAGGACCAGAGAAGAGCACACCCAAGTAAGTGTATGAAGAGACCACCTCTAGGGGCTGTCCGTCAAAGGTAAGCTCCTGGCGCTACATGAAGGCCCGAGAGGTATTGAAGACCATAACTTTGGTCTTCGAGAGGTTCACCCCTAAACCCCACTGTGTCTAGCTTCCTCAATGAGGGCTCGAAGTGTGAATATATGATCTATAGTGGAATAATTAGCGCAGAACCCTGCCTGCATGTAATCTCCTGGACTCTGCCTCTGAGCTAACTGCAGACTGGAGGATGGTGCCATATAGCTTCGCGAGAACATGTCAATCATAATAGTGCGGTAATTACCAGGTACCATGGGGTCACCATTTTTATGGATAGGATGTATGATGTTGGTGCACCAAGAGGATGGGAAGCCCTCAACAACGGCATGGTTAAGGAGAGTGGATAAGGTAGGGGCAAGAGTATCGGAGGCGTGAATCAATAGCTCAGATTCAAGGTCTTCAATGTCCCTGGTGCAGTGGGTTTTCAGCTTTTTGATTGCTGCCCGAACCAGGTCAAGGGTGAAAAAGGTGAAGTCTGAAGGTCGAGGAGAGATGGAGATGGGCGTATCAGTGGGTATAGTGTAAAGCTGGGTAGCATAGTCGGTCCAGATATGTAAATCGTCCAGTAGAGGGGGTGGGGCACGAGGGATAAACTCACGCCAAAAGGCACTAGAGGAGGAGCTGAGGAGGAGGTTCACAAGACAGTTACCTTCGGAGTCATCATAGGCACGTTTTTTGCGACAGTGTACGATTGTACAATTGCCGTGAGGAGCGGAGGAGATGGCGGGCGTGGAAACGCGCGTGTGTGACAGAGTGGTGAAGGGATCGGCATTCCGTGCCATAACATGGTGGATGGAAAGGCCGGGATGATTGTGGATGCACTGGTTTGTGTTTATGAGGTTTAGAGGGGAAAGCGAAAGTAGCAGCAGTGTGGAGACAGGTGGTGAGGAAGGCGGCTTGTGACTCAAGCGGTTCACTGTGTGGAAAAGAGTGAAGTAAGGAGGTGAGAGATTCCTGGTAGAGTGGGATGGAGAGGGAGTGGAAGGTGTATTTGGGTGCACGGGGAACGATGGACTGGTGTCGAGGTTGTGATGGTGGAAGGTGGCCAATAGCGAAGGATAAGAACGAATGATCAGAGAGGGTGGTAGGGGAGATATGGAATCTATGAATGAGAGGGATGGATGACGGTGACCCCATGAGGTAATCAACCACACTATGACCGCCACTGTGAGGGTGACAAGTATAGAGAGAGAAAGAAAGAAATTATATTAATGTCTGTTGGGTGCCCAAGGGCACATAAGACAGAAGAAATAAGTACATATCTCGTAGGAACACTGTCCATGTCGGACAACATAAAAATCGCTAGTCTAAGTGGAAAAGACAATATAGAAATCTCTCTAGCTAGTTAAAGATACATCCAATATAGAATCATAAAAGGCATATAAGAGCTTAACCTCCAGCTCTGAAGAGGGTACAGGTGCAAGAGCTTCTGCTCTGCTGAGGAAAGTAAAAAGGAAGAATAAAATATCAATTCCGAAGAAAACGTCTGATTCCCATAGAAGCTATGATCCCCTGCAGGTAGAAAGCTAGCAAAATCCCTCAATGCAAGAGAGAGAGAGAGAGAGAGAGAGAAAGAGAGAGAGAGAGTAGCACGAATCGCGGTTCAAACCGTTCAAACCATTCGGAGCCGGTTTAAACCGAATTTCGGTGCGACCTGGGGAAAGAAAAAAAAAACCCCAAAAAAGCCAAAAAAACGTTTTGGAAATCTTTTATATATTTATTTTTTCTAGTATGGTTTGAACCAGCCTGGCCGGTTCGAATCGGTTCGAACCGATTGAATCGGCCCGATTCGAATTGGCTTGTAAGAGAGAGAGAGAGAGAGAGAGAGAGAGAGAGAGAGAGAGAGAGAGAGAGAGAGAGAGAGAGAGAGAGAGAGAGAGAGAGAGAGAGAGAGAGAGAGAGAGAGAGAGAGAGAGCATAGTTGCACGAATCGCGGTTCGAACCGTTCAAACCATTCGGAGCCGATTCAAACCGAATTTCGGTTCGAACCGGGGAAAGAGAAAAAAACCCCCAAAAAAGCCAAAAAAACGTTTTGGAAATCTTTTATTTATTTCCAGTATGGTTCAAACCAACCTGGCCGGTTCGAATTGGTTCGAACCGATCGAATCGGCCCGATTCGAATTGGCTAGAGAGAGAGAGAGAGAGAGAGAGAGAGAGAGAGAGAGAGAGAAGAGAAAGAGAAAGCTTCATTAACGTCTTTTCATGCCAAAAGGCGTATAAGACGAACGAGTACATCAGATAAAGACGGATCAGTGCCGTCAAAGCAGAATAACAAAACTAACTAACTAACTAAGAAGAGATTCATATAGCCAGGATTATATGGTGCGTAGACCATTTACATGTTCAACTGGACATCTCTTCATTTCTCTATCTCAGACTCTATCTCAAAAATCTTCTCATTAACTATAGGCTTCTGATCGACAAGTCTGATAATACTATCATAAGATCTTCGTCCAGGTAGACTTTGGTATCCCGCAATTTGAATCTCTTCCCTAAAACTTCACGCCGGTGAGACACTGATGTGAAGCGGATGACAAGAGTATCCAGGTCCTTAGGTCGCCAAGCAGTTTCTATACCTTTGCTATGGTGTTGAAGATTTCCTTCCAAAAACTTCTCAGCTTCTTTGACAACATTTTGAGAGTTCGGGATACCTCTAACACGAACATTGAGAGCTTTATGTTCTCGCAGACGGCTCTCAGTGAACGTGGCTGAGATAAACGAAGGTGAAGGCGAAGGTGGAGAGATAATTGTTGACGAACCTTTAAGCACATCTGCCCATGACTGGACAGCTGTATGGTGCTGTTCCACCTGATTTTCAAAATGTTGGATTTTAGCTGAAGTAGCGATTTGAGAAGAAGCTTCACTTTTTATAACTACAACTTCGTTCTTGAGTTCTTGAATGGAAGTATCCAACTTCTGAAGATGCGATTGCAACCCTAGAAGCAGAGAATCATGAGAAGCCAGTTGCTCTCTGTGATTGTTAAGGTATTCAAATAGACGGAGTTGATCATCCCGAAGAAGTTTGACCAAGGCATATGGAGGTGCTACTGGAGTGTTTGGAGTCAAGGGAATAGCTACAATAGTTTCACTATTATCAAGAATAGGGTTTGATGGGGAGATAGGAACTGTGACAGGCATAGAAGGAGAAGGGGTAGGCGGATCTGGCTGTAAGGAAGATGCTGAAGCCATGCTGGAAACAAAGGATGGTTCAGGAATAGAGACAACGGCTGGCATATCTTATTGCGATGGAGGAGGCCGCTCAAACCTGCAGAAGATCAGCAATAGCGAGGGCACACTTGCAGCGGCAGGGCACCAGCATTGGACAACGATGGAGCAGTCGTGATGGGTCGCGATGGAACAGATATGCAACAATAGGGTAGAGCGATGGAGGGCCAGCAACTCAGGGTAGAAAAGATGGAGGCTCAGCAGGGCAGCGGTGGAGGGCCAACAGCAACAGCGATGGAGGGCGCCCACAACAGAGCATCCGCCATCCCTGGCACTGGCCGGTGAGAGAGAGAGAGAGAGAGAGAGAGAGAGAGAGAGAGAGAGAGAGAGAGAGAGAGAGAGAGAGAGAACGAAGAAAGAAAGAAAGCTTTATTAACATCTTTTCCATGTCGAAAGGCGTAACATGCGAGCAAGTACATCAGATAAGATAGAAACAAGACGGATCAGTGCTGTCAAAACAATCTAACTAAAACCAAACTAACTAAGAAGAGAGTGATATAGCCAGGATAATATGGTACGTGTACCACGTACATGCGCAACTGGACCTCTCTTCATTTCTCTAACTCAGACTCTATCTTAAAATGAAAACTCTCATTAACTATAGGCTTACAATCCACAAATCTAATGATGCCGTCACGATAGATAAGCCGTTTGCCAGTTGATAGAGCTTCTTGTCTTGCCTTCTTACGTTCTTGGACTTGGATGAAAGTAAGATCTTCGTCCAAATAGATTTTGGTATCATGCAGTTTTGATTGTTTCCCTAAAACTTCACGCTGGTGAGGCACTGGATGAAGAGTATCTGGATCCTTCTTAGATCACCAAGCAGTTTCCATACCTTTGCTATGGTGCTGAAGATTTCCTTCCAAAAACTTTTCAGTTTCTTCAACAACATTTTGGGAGTTCAGAATACCTCTAACACGAACATTGAGAGCTTTGTGTTCTCACAGATGGCCCTCGGTGAACGTGGCTGAGATAAATGAAGGTGAGGTCGAAGTTGGAGAGGCAACTGTAGACGAACCTTTAAGTACATCTGCCCATGATTGGACAACTGTGTGATGCTGTTCCACCTGATTTTCGAGCTGCTGAATTTTAGCTGAAGTAGCGATTTGGGAAGAAGCTTCACTTTTGATAACTGCAACTTCGTTCTTGAGTGCTTCAATGGAAGTGTCCAGCTTCTGAAGGTGCGATTGCACAACAAGAAGCAGAGAATCATGGGAAGCAAGTTTCTCTCTGTGATTGTTAAGGTATTCAAATAGGCGGAGTTGGTCCTCACGAAGAAGACTGACTAAGGGATATGTGGAGAGAGAAGCAGGTGCTTCTGGAATGTCTAGAGTCAAGGGAAAAGCTACAATAGTTTCATTGTTGGGAATAGGATTTGATGGAGAGATAGGAACTGCAACGGGCATAGAAGTAGAAGGAGAAGTTGGTTCTGGATGTGAGGGTGAAGCGGTGTTGGAAGCAGATGATGGATCAGGAGTAAGGAGAACACCTTTGCGACGAGGCATTTTTGCAAATTTGAGGGATAGGCAAGCAAGATAGGCACCCTCAGCGATGGACGGCGGGACAACGCGATGCAGGTAGGCTCAGCAGCTTGATGGAGTAGCCGCGATGGAGCAGGCGCCATTGATGGAACAGCCAGCTATGGAGTAGGTGCCTAGAAACACCATCTACATGGTTTTCTAATTTTGGCCCTAATTTTTGAATTTCACCTTCCTTGCAATTCTATATGAAGGGAGGTAGGTTCTGTCCACTATAAATAGCCACTAAGGCTGGTCATTTAGTAGCTTTGATCATTTTGAGTCTTGGGCTTCTTGTAAGGGAGTTGTACTATTTTGGAGATCTGCCTGAGCTATCGACAACCATTGATATTTATACAGTTTCTTAGTTGGAGAATGCTTTTTGCTGCCTTTTATGCATCATTGATATCAAAATCTGTGAATTTGTTCATAACATGGTATTAGAGCTTTTTCTTGTTAGCTGAAATTTTTTTGGCAGGATCTACAATGACGAAAGCGACTTCTCTCTCTCTCCCTCTCTCTCTCTCTCTCTCTCTTCCCCCCCCCCCCGCCCTCCTCCTCCATCTCCATGGCGTGCAAAACCAGGGGGAGCCCTTGCTCCCCCACCCCTCCCCGCCCCCCCTCCATCACCCTCCACCCCGCCCCCCCTCCTCCGCTCCACCCGCTGCCCCGCCCTACCCATCGGATGCTCTGCCCTCTTCCTTCGCTCCACCTGTTGCCCTGCCCTGCCCATCTGCTGCTCCACCCTCCTCCACTCCACCTGCTGCCCCGCCCACCTACTGCCCCTCCTCTCGACTCCCCCTCCACAGCCCAGCCTGTTGAACAGGTCCCTCCTGTTGCGCAAACACCTGCCCCCACTGCTGCGCAACAACAATCCCACTCGAGCCCTCCCTCACCCCCTGTCCCTTCCACTCCCATCTCTACCAGCGCTGCTCCAGATACGCCCTTCCTGTCTCATGCCGACTACACCTCCAAATCTTTCGAGAATTTCCTAGCCTACCAACTGAAAGAACTGAAAGCAGATGTGCAAACTCTGAAATTGGAAATCATCCTCCTACGCACAGAGAACCAACAACTCCGGACAGAAATGGAAAATAAATATGCTTCCCAACCACAAGAAGAGACAAAGATGAAGATTCAAGATCTGGAAGAGCAACTGAGCCAACACAAAGAGTCGACCAAAACATGGGCTTCTATCATCACCAAGAACAAAGCTATCAGCCCACCTTGGACAGCCGATGGTAGAAGTAAGTCCCCTCCCTAATCATCATTCATTTCCACTACTCTTACAGAAGAGAAATTTCCAGATTCCAAGGCTCTCAATACTAGGGTACGAGCCATCGTTGACACCCAAAACGCCATTGACGAAGCAGAAAGATTTTTATGCACCACCCTAGGACACAATGTAGATGGTTTGGATACAACATGGCATACTAAAAAAGACACCGCTACCTTGATCCTCCGCTTCACGTCACATACATATCGTAAGGAAACCTTGCGGAAAAGAACCAAATTGAAAGACACCAAAATCTTCATGGATGATGACCTTACCTATATCCAAGTTGAAGAGAGACGCCAAGCACTCCAAACCGTCAAAGCTATCGGAAGACGAGTGATCTACCGTGATGGAGTTGTTCGGTACCTCGATGGTACTGCATCCGGAAACAGCCTATAGGAAATCGGGGTCCCCGGGCATGGGAGCATCCCGAGACCCCCTCCACACCACCTACATCTTGGAGTATGGAACTGTAATGGCATACACTCATCATCCATAGCTGGAGATCTTACCGACTTCATCACAGACAGAGATATACTATTTTTTATGGAGACACACGAGAGCCCAGAGAGAGGACTACCCACATTTGCAGGTTACAGATGGGATTTAGTTTATAGGAGAGAGACTCGATCAGCGAGTGGCAGAGGTTCGGGTGGAGTTGCATGTCTTTATCGAGAGTCACTACACCAGCTATAGAGTTTCTCCGACATGATGCACAGGCACGATACATATGGGCTCATATCACTGGGCGAGCTATCGGTTATGAATGTCATGACAATCCTAGTGCGGGACATCCAGGCATACAGAAGACCTATGAGCTTCTTCGTAGGCAATTTTTTTTGGCCCAGTATGAAAAAGGACGTCCAACAGTATCTAACCGGTTGCCAAAAATGTCAAGTAAATAAAGTAGAGCGTTTGAAGGCAGGAGGGTTGTTGCAGCCCTTAGAAATACCAGCTGGTAAATGGGAGAGTATCTCCATGGATTTTAAAGTAGGCCTGCCTAAAACCGAAAAGGGTAATGACGTTAAATGGGTCACAGTTGACCGTCTGACCAAAATGGCTCATTTTATTCCGACCAAAACAACCGTAAGAGCTCCAGAGTTAGCGAGGTTGTTTGTAGATGCGCTATTTAAATTGTACGGTCTACCTTCCGGCATACTCAACGACCGGGACAGTAAGTTTAATGGAAATTTTTGGAGGGCAGTATTCCATCATCTCCATACTAAACTTAATATGAGTACCACCGACCATCCACAGACAGACGGTCAAACAGAGAGGGTAAATCAGGTGCTAGAGGATATGCTTCATGCATACGTCAACAAGAAGCAGACTAATTGGGAGGAGTATCTCTTGATATTAGAGTTTGCTTACAACAGTACCAAACATTCAGCTACGGGATACAGCCTGATGTACGGTTTTCAGCCACGCTCACCCACAGCTGTAGGGTTTAAACAAGAAAAAGTTGAAGCAGCCAGAAACGTTTTAGAGGACCTAAACCAGATGATAGAACATGCTAAGCGTAGCATTAGGCAGTCCCAGGATCGAGCCAGGCATTATGCAGATCCACACAGACGGGATGTGCAGTTCTCTGTTGGTGAGAAAGTCTACTTGAGAGTTCCAGTTGACTCTAAAACTCTCAAATCAGGAGTGTGTGCTAAGTTGTCTCCAAGGTATTGTGGTCCCTTTACCATCAGTAGGAGACTAGGCAAGGTCACCTATGAACTAGAACTCCCACACAGTAGTAAGGTTTTTCCTGTCTTTCATGTAAGTCAGTTACGAGAAGCCTTAACCAGATCAAAAAATCTAGTAGGGACAGTGTTCTAGTTCTCCCATTGGATCCTCAGCAACCTCCACATGAACCAGAAGAGATTCTTGATAGTAGAGAGACGCAGACTCATCATACTTTATACCAAGAATATCTGGTCAAGTGGAATGATCAGCCTGTTGAGAATGCCACTTGGGAAAGAGGCAGCGTCCTTCGCAAGATTTTTCCAGACTTTGTCTTAGAGGACCAAGATGGTTCTTAAGGGGGAGGGAGTGTTACGAACTCGTGACCAGTGCCGAACCCTAGAGAACACAGATAGGTTAGATACCACAATCAGGGTCGTGTCCAGTGTACACGACCAATAGGGCAAGACAATGTGAGTAGTGTGCCCCAGCACGGTCCATAGCCATGGCGGGCCTAACACAGTCTAGGGACCCTGTCAGCAGAGCAGGGCCCCCAGTTGGGTCCCGACGTGCAGTCGGCCACGTCAGTGCCACATGGCCGACACTTGGCAGTTGCATGCTACCAGTCCTCACACTGGGCTAGGAGGGGCTTACTCTATATCAGGGAGTAGGCAAGGTTGGGTGGATCCGTTAGTGTTTGCCCTACTGTGGTGTTAGGATCTATTACACCACCACACACCATTGGAGAAACAAGCTATATTTCTTACCACTTCACTGCATACCGCTGCATCATTTTCCTTTCCCTCCAAACCACATCGACGCCCACCCACTTCGTCACACCCTATCCGACCTCCCTGGTTTGACGCCGAGTGTCGTTTCCTCCATCTCCAAGTCACCCAAGCTAGATTACATAATACACACCTTCTTGCAGCTCGTTGATCTTTCCATCATGCCCTCCGACGGAAGAAACAGATGTATGAAACTCAAAAAAGGAAAAGTTTAGTCGATTCCCTTTGCAGTTCCTCCTCCGGTGCCTTTTGGAGAGAATTCATCCCCTGTACCCCACCTCCTCCCCTCACTGAGGTAGAGTCTAGGAGATTACATGCATTGGGCCAGGCGGGTTTCAGGACACACTACTCCACCATAGATCATATCGTCACCCTTCGGGCCATAATTGAGGAGGCTAAAAATAGGAGAGAGTGGGTCTATTGTTGTTTTGTTGACTTTAGGAAAGCCTTCGACTCTGTTCCATGTTCCCTTCTCATTCAGCGTCTATGTGATCTTGGTTTTTCTATTGACACGATCTTGGCAGTGATGGCAGTAAATGAGAGAGTCCTTGGCTGTTTTCGGAGTGACACCGACATCTCAGATCACATTTGTAGCACTATTGGCGTGAAACAAGATTGTTCTCTATCCCCAACCCTGTTTGGACTATATATTGACGAGCTTGAGAGAGTTATTGAGAGATGCGGTGGCACAGGTTGCAAGCTTGGGAGCATCTTGATTGCTATACTTTTATATGTAGATGATGTGGCCCTCCTATCTTCTACCAGAGAGGGATTACAGCAACAGCTAGACAGTCTTCATGCCTTCTGCAGTAGATGGGGATTGGAAGTTAACATATCGAAAACCAAAGTTATGGTTTTCAACACATCGAGAGCTTTTATGCAACGCTGGGAACTCATCTTTGATGGGCAACCCTTGGAGGTCGTATCTTCTGACACTTAACCTTGGCGTGCTTTTTACAACCCCTATCTTTGGCATGCGATAGGCAGCCTCCGTCAGACTTGGGAAGGGTCACACCTCCCTTGTCCAGTTAGAGCGTTTCTGTTTCAGATGGTTTATTCGGGATGCCCCGAGTAAATGTCAGCTTTTTGATACTCTCGTTACTCCCACAACCCTATATGCAGCAGAGGTATGGTGTGCGGGTCTTACATCATCGGATTGGGCCAGTATTTCACGACTGCAGGTTCTCATGCTATCTCGGATGATACGGGTTAAGCCATCTGTCCCACATCAGATTATCCTGATAGAGTTTGCGGTCCCACCCATACAGCTATCCGCCATCTTCCAGCTTATTCTATATATTCAGCGTATTATGATGTTACCCACAGATGAGCAGAGATACATACAGACAACACTTGCCTCCTCGCGACACCTTTATGATCAGGGGCATTGACTATCATGGTTCTCTCAGGCCTCCTGGATACTGGATACACTTGGCATTTCTATCACAGACCTTCCATCGGGCACCCATGAGTATATCAGACGCCTTCTCTATAGAGCATACTTGAGCCAAACATGGCAGGGATAGCTCGGGGTCAAACCCGACTATTATAGGACACACCTTCTGGAGCTAGACACAGTGGGATTTCCAGTTTTGCCACACTATCTCACCTCAGGACTATCTCATGGGCTTCAGTTTATACTGGGCTAGTTCCGAGTGTCCTCACACCAGTTGGCGATTGAGACTGGACTCTTCCAGGGTACCCCACGAGAGGAGCGGCTTTGTCAGTTATGTTCATTATCTATGGTCGAGTCAGAGGAGCATTTCCTATTTACATGTCCAGTTTACTATGAGATCAGAGGGTGATATCATTGCCTTTTTCATCAGACACCAATTACATTACGGTCCCTCATCTCATATGAGGACCCCCAATGTGTGGCACTTATGATACGTGAGATGTCCCTCCTGCTTTAGGACCTATGTCAGACAGCTCAGCATACCTATCCAGGCACACCGTCTTAGATTACATCCTTCTTCTCTCGCAGAAGATCACGTTCTGATGCAGACATGACTGGCAGCGATTACGACGACATTCGCAGACCTAGGATGCAGAGATGACGCACCACCCAGCCTCAGGCGGCCATGAGAGTTACACGCCACACTAGACCTCCTACACAGAGACGCACCATACATGCTCCTGTTCACAGGTGACGTCAGCAGACTCCTACTCCTGCGCTTCCTCATGCTACAGCCCGCATTACATCCTTCTACAGCGCCAGCACAGACCTGACATCTTGACATGGATACATTTGACTATCATGCACAAACATTCTCATTTGTGTAGTTATCTTAACTTCCACTAGATGTTTTTCTTTATTACAGTTTTGGAGTCGTTTTATACGCTCCACAGTTACCACATACTTGATATGTACTTCAATAGTCTATATGCCTTTTGGCATGGAAAAGACATTAATAAAGCTTCTTCTTCTCCTCCTCCTCCTCTCTCTCTCTCTCTCTCTCTCTCTCTCTCTCTCTCTCTCTCTCTCTCTCTCTCTCTTTGTGGCTGGTTCCATTGCTGGCTGCTCCATCGCGCCACATGTAATATAACTGTGTGTCCAAAAATATTGTCAAAAATAGATAAAGATGGACTATTATGTATGTCCATAACATTCGGCTTAAGTCTATTGGCAAGGTAAAGACCGTTGTGTATTTGCAACTTAAGAGGACTTTCCAAACTATGTTGGAGTTGGAGCTTCAATAGGATTATTGAAGGAGTGTTATGAACAACATAACATATATTGGTATCAAATGAAGCATGAGACAACAAAAAACATTCACACAAGCAATCTCCACCTAAAACGAGAAAACATAGAACTTCTTTACAAGAAGCTCAAGACGAAAAACTAATAATCTTAGAAATGATAGATCCTTGGCCCCTATTAATACCAAATGGCAAATATCTGGAAGGTTCCAAAGTGTGACCTCCTGTAGGGTCCCCAAATTAGGGTTTTTAGTTCAATACCAATGGAAAACCGAATAACATGGATAAGTACACTATATCACAAAAATCACAGACAAGGAATAGAAGGATGAGACGGACTTTGGGACTTAGTATCTAAGATATATGGAATAGGGTTAGGAGTAAGGGCTGTGCTGTGGAAAGTGTAGGAGAGCAAAGGGAAGTAGTCGTCATGAGATCTTGCATGCGAGTGATTTGAGCATGGATGCCTTATCAACACATAGTATTGCCAGCCATCTTGACAAGATGATTGTTAAGTTGAACTTGGGAGATTGTCATGGGAAGATGAAGCAGAAGAACATGTATTCGGCCGGGTAAAAGAGAGGAAGTAACAAAAAAGGACAAGTGATGGAGGATGGGCAGCCATTGATGGATAGGTGGCACAACAAATGATGAAAGGAAGGTCGGCAAGGTGCCACCATGTTTCGAACCTAACATATATTGGTATCAAATGAAGTATGAAGCAACAAAAAGCATTCACACAAGCAATCTCTAACTTAGAAGAGTTAATGATCAACAATGGCTGCTAGACTCCTCTACAAGAAGCTGAGGACACCAAACTTGTTCTAAGAAATGGTAGATCCTTGGCCCCTATTATATTGATATGGCAAATGTTTAGAAGATTCTAAAGTGCGACCACTTGTAGGGTTCCTGAAATAGGGGTTTTAGCCTTATCCCCTAGAAATAGTCTTATCTAATTAAGGGAAGTCCAAAACAATAAACTAGGCTTGTAAGGACAATGATGAGACTCCAAGAAGTTGTGAGTACTCATATGGCCATAACATAGAAGTAACTATGTAGTGTACAAGGAGTCATCGCAACCAAGATCATGGATTAAAAGGAAAACTTAGTAAGGACCACCAAAGGAACATGTTGCCTCTACTTGAGCTGTAGGAATCGAAAGATCATCTGAATGATTATGTGGATGTTCCTCATCTATACATGCATGTACCTCATGACATTGTCTACCTCATGACATCATGACACTCATGCCATCATGTACCTCCTTTGTAACAACCGGTGGTCCATTTAAGTATTTATTTGTGAGTTGTAAGAGCCTATAACTCAACTATATTATTCTGATATGCTTGATACTTAAGAGAGTTTTGCACAAAAGGTTTTTGCCCAATCATGTGATCTCCCATCCTCTTGTCTCTATCTATTAACGTCAAGTCGATTTTGCTCTAGAATCTACATGTTGTTGTCAATTAATTGTGAATCTTTGTTTCTCTTGTGCATAATACATACCAACTAATCTAGCATCCCTAAAAAACAGTTATGTTGTACCACCTCTAGTTGCCATTTGCAATATGTGAAATGTAGGAGCAACGAGCTACTATAAGAAGGCCAAAAATGTTCAGATACAAGTTGAAATTAAAAAATGGATAAATAAGATATATGCCACTTTCCAAACATAACCTAGAAGATTCATCTTGACTTCTAGAGATTGGATTTACAACTTATAAGGTGTAGTAGAAGCTCCCTATTGTAAGAAGAATGGTGCCGGACAATTCTCATGAAAAGGACAAAGAAAGGTACAGAAAAGAGGAAGCATCAAAAACTTGAAAATTTTCAAATTTAAGTAACTCAATTGCTAGAGGTTCAATTGATGAACAATACAATGCCCATAGAACATTTGTTTTTACCTTTGGTAAGGAATGTTCCACATGTATAGAATCCACTTGGGGCAAAAGTGGGACACCCCCCCTCTCCTCGGGCTAGATGCCATTTGCAATATGTAAAATGCAAGAGCAATGAGCTATTACGGGAAGACCAAAAATGTTCAGATACAAGTCGAAGTTCAAAAATGAACAAAAAATGATAAATTGCCATTTTAAGAACAATGTTGGAAAGAGGACAAAACAAGGTAGGGAAGAGATGAGGCGCCAGAAACCTGAAAAGCTTGAAATTATAGTGACTCAAATGCTAGTGATATGATTGATGAACAATAAAGTGCCCATAGAACAGTATTTGTACGTTTCGAGCTACTATAGGAAGACCAAATATATTAAGATACAAGTCGAAATTCAAAAACGGGTAAAAAAGATAAATTGCCATTTTCCAAAAATGACCTAAAAGGTTGATTTGTACTATCTTGACTTCTAGAGATTGGATTTACAAATTATAAGGTGCATTAAGAAGCCCTATTGTAAGAAGAATGGTGCTAGAAACATCGCATGAAAAGGACCAAAAAGGTGAGGAAAAGTTGAAGTGTCAAAACTTGAAAGCTTCAAATTTTAGTGACTCAAATACTAATGATCCAATTGATGAACGATATAGTGTCCATCGAAATTGTTTTGTACCTTATGGTAAGGAACATTCTTCTGCACGTGTGGAACACGTGGGGCTAAAATAGGAACCTTACATGCCCCCCTTCAGAGTGGATTTGAAATCCTTGTATGTTAACTCTCCTTTCCAGTCCAAGGATTCCAAAAAGTAACGAGTAACGATTCCAGCAATTCATCCCAATGATTTTGGCAATCCATTGCATCCTGGCCATTTGGTAATTAACTAATGAACTATCGTATGATGAAATAGAATTGTGGTTTGCAAGTATAAAACTATAGTTTGATGCACAAAACCTAACGTGGTGGACCCCGGACACGAACGCTCGTCCGGACGCGGACGCGTCCGTTTTTTTTTTGTCGTTGTTTTTTTAGAGTTAAAATATATATATATATATATATATATATATATATATATATATATATATGGACGCGTCCAGTTTGAAACTATATTATTGTAGACTATGGTTTGATGATTGGAGCTGTAGGTTGATTCTTGGAACTGTGATTCGATGCGACATATTCTCCTCCAGATCAGATTGTTTGATGCTTGAGATCAATCAAATTCCCCCTAATTAGGTAGCTGGGATGGAGTGCAAATCCATGAAGGGGGTCTTCAAAAAAACCATATTGAATGTACTTTTCCTGAAAATAAACCATGTATGGAACAACTCTCCGTGTGCTATGGAACTATGGAAGGGCCCATGTGTAGGAAGAGCAATAATATAAAATCTTCTAATATCTCCCAAAAAACCATGACTATGACAATACCTTTCAAAACTGAATTTTCTAGCACCATACGTTTTAAGTTATTCTAATGAACTTTTTCATGGATTCTTTTAGCACTTGAATAGAAAGAAATGCAAAAATGAAAATGAAATGAAAATCCAATTATTGTAGAGAACTAGAGCCAGAAAAAAAAAAATTCGATCTAAAACCAAAGGCTACAGAAAAACAAATCATGCAACATGTAGATGCTAATGCCAAGTCTCTCGTAGCTAGAAAAGTGCTGTGAGCAAAATAACACAACACTGAAGGTACCCAAAAAACTTCAAATGTAGGATCAAGAACCTAAGAACAATAGCAAAATGTGAATCTCCATATAGTTGAATGGCAATATTGAAGTATCTGAGATAACATAACTACAAGCTATAGTGAAGCTATGCTAAACTAATCATCAAGCTACTCTATGAGTAGTCTTTAGACCATTAGAGTCCTTAGTTATGAGCTGAATAATAGATTTTAGCATCAATGGTATAATAGACTTTCCACATCGTAAGCTAGAAAAGTTGGTGTGTGTGCCCCAGCCTACGTTTGATTGGATGCATACAGTAGGCCTTGGAGCCTTTGGAGGTAAATTGTAATGATTTTGTAGTTCCATAAAAGGTATTTTTTGGCAAACAACAATTGTCTTGGAAATTGGCTCATGAGACGTGAGGTATTTGTGTAGACCAATTTAGATGATATTGATATCATAAAGTTGCATAGCTGCCACCACGGTTGTCCGAGGATGAGAAATATGTGTTCCTCCATCAAGAGGCTTTACTTGGTGGAGCTTGAAGGTTTGCAATTTGCAACGTAGTAGTATTCCACTTGATTCTTAGTAAGTTAATTGCAATCTTCAAGCTGAAAGCTCTAGGGTTTTTGTTTCAAAATGATACTAGTTGATGCCAACATTTTTTGTGAGACCTTGCAATCGTGCCTCGACACACGTAAGGTAGCAAGCAGAATCTGAGATCTCTTGGGCTATCGAGGAAAGCTCAGCCTCAATTTTGAGGACTTCAAAGTCAGAGTACGTTCGTGAGCTAGAAGATGATGATGGTGAGGTTGAGATTGAGGATATTGAGAGGTTGGAAGAGAATGTCGAGTCTCCAAGACAATAGTCTCGTAGGAGGGCCAAGAGGGATTATCAAGTTAGAAGTTGATGAGTACAATATATGGACTCTAACTCCAAGCTCTAAACCATAGTTTTGACAAATTCCAAGGCCTAGCTATGGAGTATCATAACAACATAGTAAGCACACTATGAAAGCTTGAAAAAACCAGCTATGGAGTAGAAGACAAAAGCAAGAGAGAGAGGACTTCAAAGCTCACACAACTTGAATGATTATTCAAAGAGTAGTAGGGCGTGGAAACCCCTCCAAACTATGGGCTACTTTTAGCATGTAATCTATAGAGGTGGTGTCTAGCTAATTCTAGCTCTAGAACCCACATGGGTCCTCAACTAGTTGTTATTACTTGCCTAATTAGCACAAATGTTTTACTCCCATGTCTTATGCACAACTTACAAGTTACAAGTATACAAGCCTTAAGGGCCTCAATGGCTATTTTGTTCATACCAACACCTAGCATGCTACGAAACTTTTCAAATTTTTCTCTACTAAGTGCCTTAGTAAACATATCTGCTGCTTGATCGTTGGTATCATAGTACTCGAGCTGAATTTCTCCGCTTTGTATCTTCTCTCGTAAGAAGTGCTGGTCCACCTCAATATGCTTCGTACGAGCATGGTACACAACATTTTTGGCAAGCTAGATGCAACTCTGGCTATCACAATGTAGAATAGTAGGACCATCCTGTGGAATCTGCACCTCCCCAAGAAGTCTCCTGAGCCATATTGCCTCGCAGGTAGCTTTTGCCATTGCCCTGTACTTAGCCTCTGTCAATGATAAGGTAACTGTGGGCTGTTTCTTGCTGCACCAAGAAATGGCCCCTGAACCAAGGTTGAAAGTGTAACTTGTGGTCGACTTTCGATCATTCCTATCACCTGCCCAATCCGAATCGGTAAAGCTTCCAAGCTGAAGCTTTCCGTCATCTATGTACTCAATCCCATAGCAGGTTGTCCCTTTGACATACCTCAAAACCCTCTTAGCTACTTTCCAACTTCAGTTGGAGGACGCATGAACTGGCTTGCTACGCCAACCGCATAGGAAATGTCTGGTCTCGTAGTGGTGAGATAAATCAGGCTACCCACAAGCTGCCTATAAAGAGTCTCGTCCACAAAAGGAGTGCCATCATCCTAGATGGCTTACTGCTGGTATCAATGGGCGTGGAAACGGGTTTGCAATCCTGCATGTTGAACCTGTTCAAGACTTCACATGCATAGTTAACTTGGGAAATAAACACACAGTTTTTCTTTCACTAGTTTTTAGTGCCTGCTTTGCAAAAAAAAAAATTATGCTTGTTATGCTTGTGGTTTGGGTGTTTTGAGCATATGTATGTGAGGAACTATCATGAAACTATCATTCCCCCACAAGACAGTGCAAAAAAACAGCTTTCAAACTAATCTTTAAACCATCATGAATCTGCCTCCCCAAATATGACAGTGGCAACTTGTCACAAAACTGCCAAACAAGGTCTTGAATCCCCAACTGATGTTTGGAGGCCGAAATCTTGTCAACTTGACTCACCCTCTTAATTGAAGATAAAACAGACCTTGAACTACCATCTATCAGAGGGGCGAGCCAGAACAATAAGATTTAAAGATACCTCCAAGCCAAGACAATAGTGGATTAGACCCAAATCCTTCATCTCGAACTCATTTGATAAATGAGCCTTCACCTTTTCAATAAGCTGCCCATTGTTACCCATGATGACCAAGTCATCCACAGAGAGATTTATCAAAACAATGTTCCCGTCTTCCTCCTTCACGAACAGGTTGCAATCCGACTGACTCTTTATGAATTGCTCCTTGGCAAAATAGTCGTCAATACAATTATACCAGGCCCTGGGTGCTTGCTTCAAACCATATAAGGCCTTCTTAAGCCTGCATACCATAGTTTCCTTGCCCTTAGCCTCAAAACCTTGTATCTGTTCCATGTAGACTTCTTCAGCCAACTGTCCATTGAGAAAAGCACTCTACTGATGGAAATCCTTGCTAGGTAGTTCCAGTAAAATTCTGGTGACAAATTGATGGGAGTCTCTCGAACGATTCGCGAAACTAATTTGTTCATGAATAATTTCTGTTCGAGAAGAATTCACGAAAAGATTAATCAGGCTTTGTAATGAAACAAGAAGAATTCACGAAAAGATCAATCAGGCTCTGTGACGAAACGAAACGAAACTAGACGAAACGAAGCGAAACTTGAACAAGCTTTGATATTGATTTTTGCTTAAAGCGAAGTGATCGCGAAGCGAAACGAAACGAAACACGAAGCGAAAACATTCGCGAACAAAATCAGTTCGTTTGGAATTCAGATATGATTGCTGGTCACTGCCGACTATATCATTCCTACAATCCTCCAGAATGTAGACAGACACTGCTGATCTACGTTATAGATTAATATAACATTCAACAAAATTGAACCAGTGTGCGGAATACTATTCGTCATGGAGCTGCAAGCTAAGGTTTGGCATCGACGTGATGATCAAGATTTTATCGGTAACAAGATCTATCTTACATCATTTGAGATTTTGCAAGACCTCTAAAAGTGCTTGGGAAACACTTTTAAAGATATATCGAATAAAGGATTCATCATCATGCTTTCTTCTCTTCACTTCATCCTCTTTGAAGGTAGAAGAGCAAAGGCATGCAAAGTTTGATCATTTTCTTTCTACAAGCACAAGTTTGCATTGGAATGTTGGTATGGTAGAGCATTCTTCTTCTCTTGAGCCATTTGTTGCAAATGATGGCTGCATTAGTGAAGAACTTTATGAGCAAGCTTCTCAAGTTAATGTTTTGAAAAAGGCTGAAATCAAGCATTCTTTGAAGCCATTTTGTACTAATGGAGGAGGGGAAAAAATCATGTCAATTAGTACATTGGTTCAAAGTGGCGTGTTGCTGGATTTTTTGGGTGTTCAAAGTGGCAAGCTGCTGGTTTTTTTCTTGAAGATGGTGGACAACATATTCAGCCATGGTTTATTGATCATTTTCAGCCTATGTTACATCATGAGCATCCTATTATGCATCGGGAACGGCCCGTGGAAGGTTTTTGGACAACAAGGTCTACATTTGGAACACTTTGGACAGCAAAGTGTTGGTGATTTTGTGGCTGTTGGACAGCCTGCTACAGCCTCTTGTTGGCCGTCCGAGTCTTTGCGGGATAACAAAGCATCTTTTTACCTTGGAGGAAACACACATGCCTCACCAAAATCAGTACCTTATGCTGATTTTCCTGTTTTGATGCTTACTTCTTATGATGACGGTGTTACCTTACCTAGAGTTGGTGAGCAGATCATTGATAGTAAGATTCGGGAGGATGTGGTGGTAAAAGAGTATCATACTCTTCTTTATGTTTCTTGTGGTAAGAAGACTTATGGAATCATGTGGGAACCATTGATGGATTGCAAATCCATATTTCGGCTTGTGGCTGGTTTTTTGGTTACCTACTTTGGATGGAGCATGCTCACTCTTTGACTTGATGCTACCGCACTTCGTATTCTACATCTCTTCTACATCGAGCATGATTGGGGCTGAGATTTCAGCTACTTCGACTACTTCGAGTTGGCATTTTTTTGGGGCAGCAAGCAACATTCTACATTTTGTTGCAATTTTTCCATTCTACTTCATGTCATGTTATGTTTTTTTTTTTTACATTATCATTTAAGGAGGGTGTTAGAAATAATAAATGATAATGTTAGTTTCCCATAGGTTACTTTGACCCAAAAGGTTGAGACTTGTGTAACCATGGGGTAGGTTTGTTATTTAGACCATGCTAAGATAGTTTTAGTTAACTTGGACCCAATTTTGGTCTATTGGAAACTCGTGAGTCCAAGTAAAGTCTAATTATGTTAAGGGACCCTCTCTTAACTTTTGGGAGTGCCCTATAATTAGTAGTGGGTTTTGGAAGGTTCTAAAACTTAGAGTTTGGAAGAGTCTAGGCCCTTGGAAGGCCTATTTATATGTACTCATTGTTCATTTGTAATTCATTCCCTTTCAAGCATTGCTACTACTTTCTCTCTCCTTGAGGGCGCCTAACCCTCTCCCTCTTCTTCTTCTTATATATGGAGATTGAATGTTAGAAGGATCTTGGCACTTCGATTTCCTACACCTTTTGCTCATTTTATGCTAGTAGTTCATGTTTGGTTTTCATTTTTGCTAATTTTATTTTTGTACGTAGTTACCAGTTAGTAGAATCAAGACTCTATTATTCATAATGTTAAATGTAATTACCTTAGACCTATATAGTGTAGACAATACATTGCCATCTTGCATGTAACATGTCAAATTTCAATCAACAATAGTCATTAATGATTAGTCAGCATCTTGGCATCGAATCTAGTCTTTAAACTTCAAAGTAGCTAAAAGTTGAAATTGTCGAGTTTTAGACTAAGTTAGTTACTTATAGCTAGTAATACTTTCTAGAGAGTACACTCAAAGAATTAACTAGATTGCTAGTTAGTTCAAAGTTCAGCCTTCAACCTACAACATGACTCTTGGGTCTCAAAATCTAAACATTCAAAATTAGAGGCATTGATGTATGTTTCTTTTGTTTTTGGCCTGCCATGGAATGCTAGGGGAATGCAAACGTAAGATGTTGTTAGTTTACATTTGCATATCAACTACAATGTGACTTTTCTCAACGTTTTCCTCATGTGAAGGATATCGTTAACAACAACTTATTTCATGTAACTTTGTAAGAAGAGAACACGCATCATCTCAAAAGGTATCGTTTTCTAGGGTTTCTTTGTGGCTCCTTTGCCAGATAGTTTTGATGCTAATTCTTTCTATGAGCACTCCCTTATACATTGAATGACCTCCATGTCTAATCACTCTCGACTTGCTACAGATACTAGTGTTAATGACAAGCATTGATAGACATTGATACACCAGATGTTGCCAATGGACTTTTCTCTTGAGGCCTTGTGTGTGGTCATGTAACAATGCAACATATACAAGAAACTCTTTGTTGGAAAAGACAAGGATGTAGGAGTGTACGCCAATGATGCAAATGTTTGTGTATGGATTACACGAGTCATGACTATGAAGCCACTATTGTGAGCATAGTGTCCATTATCTAGATGCCAAGCTCCAGCGAAGTTCAGGCATGTTGCATGCTGGATGAATCAGTTTAGTTAGGAGATATCGGCATGTAGAGAGCGGAAGCTAGCAAATGGTATCTCATGTGACCACGAACAATGTGAGACAAAGAGTCATCATCCATACAAGATCTTGAGCCTTTAACCATCTTAAAATACTAAAAATGAGATGTACAAAAAGCCTAAGGGAGCAAACTCTTATTGACCGTGCTCAATGTGCATAAATCACAATAATAATAATCAAACGAAAATCCAGCAAGCAAAAAGATAGAGAGAACCTCCAAATAGGGGAATGCAACATATGCTGTCCAAAATCCAGCAAGCAATGGAGGTAGAAATAGCATAGAAACCTCCACCAAGTAGGGCTCTTGAACTGGAATCTTGCTGTCTGAAAACCAGCAAGAAATTATAGATGAGAGGGAGCCAAAAGATCGTTCAAATAGGGTGCTAAAATGGTACAAATGATTGTCCGAAGAACCAGAAAGGAAGCACATGCACGCTATCTTTGAATTCACCTTAATGGACAGGGTATTGGACCATTGGTCTGGATAGAGATATCTTTATGGCTGCCAAAGTATCCTCCAAATAGGGTGTTGAAGATGGAGTGGATGCCTTTCCAGAAAATCAGCAAAGAATCACATGGAAAGTGGTGCAAGAAACTCCTCAAGATAGTGTTGAATTTGAAAGGATGCTGTCAAAAAATTAGCATGAGAATCGAAGCAAAGATTACCGAAAATGGTGCCACATAGGGTGCTAGAAGTAGTTATATACCGATGCAGCCCACTATGAAGTACAAAATAGGGCAAATGAAGTAGAGCGCCAAAAATTTTTCCTCCAATTATGAATTGAATCATGGCTTCTAGCATCAATGATGGATAAATTAACAACACACAAAGCACTCTTTCAATTTCCCACGATAGGGCATTGGGAGCGAAATTAGTGATAGTAGTAGTTCTAAATATCAATGCAAAAGGCTTTTAGGCCTAGGCATGAATAAAAAAGGGCTCGTGGCTTGCGAATCAATGTAATAGGCTTGTACATGAATAAAAAATGAGCAAAGGCTTGATTATGATGTTGAAGGTAAGGAGTATAAGGCTAGAGCCTTTGTGTTAATGCTTGGCCCCCCCAACAATGACTATATGACTCGTAAATGTCTCAATGCCAAATGTTAGATGATGAATGTGCAGCCCGATATTATATAAATGACAAATAGTAACATTGTGGACCTGTGGTCCATGTAGATGTTCCGAATCACGATCCATTTGGCTTATAGCTACTGTGAGGATTAAAAACAAGTCCCTTTACACCGGCACCTTAGCACAATATAACATCATTTTGTGAAATACAAACCCCTTTGCTGCAGTTCAGCATATATAATGTCAAAACGTTAACACATGCTGTAGCATATAGTGATAATGCCATCAAAGCTTCATGCTTGGCTCTCATTGGAAGTAAATTTCTCTTTATGAATTGCACCTTAAAAAGGAAAATAAATATACGAATTTTTGGGGTGTACTAATTAGGAATGTAGAATTATGCTCTAAAGGCAAAGTTATACTTGTCTTTGGAGTGCATTGTCACTTATGCATATTATCTGAAGAGCATGTGGATATTTTTTTTTTTTCGCACAAATATCTTTTAACATTGTTCCTTGGTGTACAGAACTTAGAAACCTGTTCCGACCCTTTTGGGTCGGAACATACTGTAGGTTCCGTACAGTATGTTCCGAAACGTACTGGGTCGGAACGTTTTTTTTTCAATTATCAAAAAACAGGTAATAAGGCACCTGCTGCCCACATCTGCCGCATCTTCCTTCTTTTTGAGGGACGCAGCTTGATATGCAAGAAATGTGTAGAGTTTTTTCGAAAATCTTCTATCTGTTTATCTACTCAGAATCAATGGATATCTTACCTGACTGCGACGTTCTCGTTGCCGCATACGAGAAAATCAAGTCGCAACCTGGCTGGCAGACTCCAGGAGGCAACGAGCACTGCGGGGCTGTTCAGTTCGCTCGTACGAAGATTATCCTAACACGTACGCATCTCTTGTTCTCCCAACAAAGCTGGTGGTGTAAATTCAATTGATGAGAGCTCAACAGCCCGAAGATGGCAAGATCTGGTATTGCCAGCAATAATCAAAGCGAAACCCAATAATCAAAGCCACCACAGTGAGGACTCCTCCTTAGTCAGGTGATGGCATCGTGTGCAGTCATCGCACATTTCTTGATGGTTATCAACCAATCGGATCTCCAGCGTAGACTCAGTATCGCTTGTTCTTCTTTGTTAAAAAAATATGTTTTTTTAATATAAAAAAATTGGCTTCGTTCCGGAACGGGTATCGCTTGTTCTTCTTTGTTAAAAAAAAACGTTTTTTTATATAAAAAAATTGGTCACGCTCCGGAACGGAACGCGTTCTGGAACACGTTCCGTTCAGGAACGGGCAACTAAGGTACAGAATGATCTAGCTTTGAACACAATATGACACGTGGCAAAATGTTCCAAGTTAGATATGGGACATCATTTTTTTTAGATCTATTTTTGAACGTTAGAAAATTGAAGAATATAATCTGTTTTTGTGTTTCGTTCCATATGTACGTAACTAAAGATGGAGGCAAAACAATTCTAAAATGAGTATCTGTCTGTTAGTAATAGAAGCAAGTAAATTTCCTTTTTTCATGCTTATATGTGCATCATACTCTTACGAATAAGCATATATCAAGTGTTAATGCGTGGTTTCTTGTTCAGGCAAAATCTTACTGCGGGCATGGCATAGGGGAGATTTTTCACTGTGCACCAAATATTCCTCACTATGCCCGTATCCTGCGGAAATCGCAATCAGTTTTCAATTTTCATGCTGTTAAGTTGTCTGTGGGAATGCTCAACTGAAAATTTTGATAATGCATTAGGAGTTTTAGTTTCAGAATGAAAGCCAAGTATGCACCCAAGTTTGTACTCCTTCCACAGGGAGCTTTGGATATTCAAGTTGTAATAATTATCCTTCAATTTGTCAGCTGCAAATTTGTGTCTGTCTATTCCTTGACCAGAGCAGGAAACAAGGCTGTTGGAGTAATGAGAGCTGGACAAATTTTTACTATTGAGCCCATGATAAATTCAGGTCAGCCTATTGTAGCTTATCAAGTGTCCACTGTTTTATTTTGAGTGTTTATTGTATGTTTGTGGTTTATGCTATTCGTGATATGAAATTTGGGTTCAAGACATGTATGCATGAAAAATAATTCTAATTGGAAGTGTGATTTTGTTATTTTTAATGTATAGGGGTCTGGCGTGATAGAATGTGGCCAGATGGTTGGACTGATGTTACTGCAGATGGCAAACGTAGTGCACAGTTTGAGCATACGTTATTGGTGAGTGTTTTTCTTTCTACTCCAAAGAATCCAGCCAAAAAATCTGTCTTTTTATGTTTAATTTCGGTCTGTGCTTCATTGCTTGAATTAGGCTGTTGATTGTGTTCATAGTTGTCTGTTCTGGAAAGAGGCAGAAAAAAAAAAATCAAAACGTACTGAACTATATAGTAATAAAATTTTAGTATTTAAATGTTTTTGGGAGTTTAGGGGTTTCACAAGCCTGAACACATTAATGTCATGCTTAGTTGCCCATTCCGGAACGGAACGCATTCCAGAACGCGTTCCATCCCAGAACGATGCCCAAAAAAATAAAATAAAAAAATACGTTTTTTTAACAAAGGATTAAATTAAGATAAATAATTAAAATAATTAAATGTATATCAATATCGTTCCAACCAGGAACGTTCCGACCCATTTTGGTCGGAACGGGCTTCTAAGATGTCATGCAAGGGAAACACCAGAATCTTGGAAAAATTCGGCAAGCTTAAAAAATGCTTTGTTATAAGGTCCCATGTCCCTACATGTACAAACTTCAAAGGAACAATCAATAATATTGTCAACGCTACCTGAACCAAATATTAAAGACATAAGCATATAAACCACATAATGAAAATAGGAAGTGTAAATATGATCCAATCCAGACAGGAAATCTCCTTGAACATTAGGTCAATGGAGTGGGCTGCACAAGGAGTTCACACAATGTTGGGGTAGATACGAGTCAAATCCTCCCCATCTCAAAGCAGTTTGATGCATTCATTGTCTGTGACAACCAACACCACATGAGTGGGGCCAACATGCTAGATGGCTTCCTCAATTCGCTTGAAGATGTATCATCCAGCTTGGATGGCACCCCCATAAGAAGAGTCCACTACCTTCCAGAACATGGTGCCCATGCAATTGGAAGTGAGGATGTTGATGACCGGCCTATGTCGACAAACGTCTAGCAATCGGCCACGAAAGAGCAACCAAATACCTCCCAACTAGACCTAAGGTGCTGCAGTTGGGTATCAAGAAGGTCATACACTGCCCTAAGGTGTGTGGTGGGCAGAGCCTCAGTGATCGAGGGCCTATAAGCAAAGGGTGTATGCAACTACAGTAGCAATGTCATCTCTAAGTAGGTGGGTGTTTGCTATGGCGAACGATAGATTCAGGCGATAGAACTTGTCAACCAATGCCATGTCAGCTGCATCATTGTTGCCCCTTCGAAAGGACTGACGAATGGTGCTTTTAGGCATGGTGGAATGTGCAGAGGGTCTAAATGTAGGACGACGATGTCATGCCATGATTGGATTGATCTCGGATTAAAATCTCATATGTTAGTAGGCCGACTTTTTTCGTCCTTTCTTGAGAAGATCTGTCGTAGTATTTCTAGATGACATTTTGGACTATAATAAAACACTAAACGAGCATTAAAGCATCTCGTACTGGCTTAAATATTTTAAGACAAGATTAGCTTTTTGCTAAAGAATCTAAGGGACTTCTGTACCTAGGTCATAAGATCATTGCTGAGGGGATCAAGATTGACAAAGAAAAGGTAAGGATGGTTGTAAAATGGCCAATTTCTGAATCTGCTTGTGAATTCAGGTCGTTTTTGACTTTCAGAGTGTTCTCTTGAGAGTTTATTGAAGAGTATTCAAAAACTGCCGCTCCTTGATAATATTTTAAAAGGGGTGAAGAGTTGGAAAGGTAGGCCTAGCTCTCCGATTAAATGGAACGAGAAATTAGATGATTGTTTTCGAAAGCTCAAGCTTCTAATCAACTCGGCTCCCACGTTGAGAATAGCAAATCCAAATATCCCTTTCGTCATTAACATTTATGCAAGTGATATGGCTATTAAAGTTGTTCTCTTACATGAGGGTCGGCTCATTGCTTTCAAGAGTAAAAAGTTATTTGATGCGCAACTCAGGTACACTACTCAGGAAAGAGAGTTTTTCGTTGTGATCCATGCTCTGAAGTCATGGAGATGTCACATGTATGGTAATAAGTTCACAAATCATAAGCGTTTGAAATATTTTTGTAATCAGAATGATCTGAGAGGTCGTAAGGCCCGATGGGCAGACTATGAGTGCCACATTGTGTGTAGCCTTCAGACAAGAGAAAAGGTTGATGGTAAATCAACATACCTTGTCAAGCAAGATGAAATTGAATCAGTCAAAAGGATAAAAGTTGGAAAGTGCATCCCATTCATGAATGGAGCACAGGTCAAAGCTACTGAATTTGAAGAGCTAGATTTTGTATTTGGTTGGAAAACTGTCTGGTAGCTATCAACATTTTTAATGCTCATGTCCCATGGATCAAATGCCAAATATAAATGCTTTTAATGCACAAGAACAATGAAGGACTTGTCGTTAGAGAAATGAGCACTCAAAGATAAAAGAGGATAGAACTTGGATTATAGTTCTGGCAATTCCTTTCAGAATGTACATGTATGCACAACACACACAAATCAGAATCCTTGAAAAGCTAATATATTTTTAGATACTGTTTGCATGGAACCAAAAACCATATTTATTGCTAAAGATTGAAGGTTCTTTCAAAAGTAGGCCTTCCTAAAGGACTTGTCACTACATAGAAAGATGAAAAGCTCTTGGCAAAGTATAAAAATTTTCCATGCAAACTGAGAGTGCTGGAGGAACAAAGGCTTAAAGGTTTCTATCAACATTTTTGAGAAAACTATTGGAAGTGCTAGTACTCAATTGGAGTGTGTTAGTATTGGATTGAAGATATTATTTCAAGCTACTCAAGACTGGGAAGAAAAAGGATCTGATGATGCAGTAAAAGTCGATTGTGGATGGTAATTTCTAGGTGCTGAATACAACCATCCCATTTCATGTTTAAACGTATACATCACTAATGCATCAATTGGCAGCATTGTACAACATTTTGTACCATCATGCAATGTTTGTTTGCAAAACAAGAAGGAATCTTAAAAATGTGCTCATCACAAGAAATTGGCATCTCGTACATCATGCATTAGGTGAAAACATAAGCACATTAATCAATGTTCCCAATGGTTTATATAAGAGCACAAATTTTAAACAAAACAACTTTCACATACTATGTCGGAGTTAGAAAACATGCATATGCATATTTTATTGGCAAATAGATAGATTAGTCTTTGAGAGAAATGTAACATATTATCATACCAATGAGAGACATTGGTGACTTATTCTTGTCCTCGTGGTCTTTAAACTTGTGTAGTCTCAAATGTGATATGTTGTCATACAAAAAACTTCTTATCACATTGCTTCAAATTTTGAATTTTGGTTTATAGTGCACTATATAGTGTAGCACTAAGATCAAACACTTCTTTCTCTTGTACAAGGCTCTGTTATTTTAGAATCAGTGATTAAGAACCTTAAATGGATGTTTTCAATCCTCAAGAGTGATCGATTGCATAGTTAAATCTATCTCATTAATCATCTACCTCCAATTTATTGAGATAAAGACACAATCTTTATCAATACTACTAAGAGCAATAAAAAAAGAGTGAAAATACACAAAGGGGATTTCACACATGTGAAGTATAGTACCCTATATGGCCTATAATAGAATTTAATGTTTTCATTATTATCACTCAAAAACAAGTTACAAGAGAGAAAAAAACAAGATCAACTTTTAGACTCCAAAATTTTGATTTGCATAATGAGCTCCACATGAGCAAGTACATTAAAAATCATCATGGAGGTTGGCTGAGCAAGTGTGTCACATGTTCAAGTGCCATGTCAGCTGTAGATCTACCTAATCATTAGGTATGCTAGCCAAGGGTTGGTAGTTCACCACCTAATTTTCTTAATTTTAGGAGCTAAGTCCTAGATTTTGGGAATCTTGACCAAATGACCTATCTAACACCTATGATTCAAATCTAACGTACCTAGGCCTATTCTTCAAATGTCGGAATAGCCTCCACACATGTGGGATCTAGTATATACAAGATTTACATGGTTAATCAAACTAGAATTTGCCAATTTTAACAGTCGTGACTCATGGTTTGAGGGTTATTTCTTCAATGAAGCCAATCTCTCACACTATCAAACATTGAACACTCACCCACCTCCCATCCAAAGAGTCAATTTAAACTCACACCCATGCATTGGAGTCAGACTTTGCCTCGTGTTGTCTGGCAATCTTCAGTTCACGATTCAACTGAATAACCTTTTGGCTAATCAGTGTGTTTTCTGTCCCCAAATCTGATATGTGCTTGTTCATGTCTCTTTTCTCATCAATCATGGTCTGGATCACTCACGCAAGGTTTGAAACTAGACCCATTGCGTCACCAGAATCCACGGTTGTCGAAACAACAGCAGTAGGAGCAACAGGAACAGCTCCGATAGGGATTGTGCTGACTGGCCTTTGGTGTGTGGCTGGTTCTTCTTCGTCGAATATATCTTCTGCTTCAAAATCCTCTGGTACTTATTCTTCAGGTTCACGATGTGCTTTTGGTAACATGATAACCACATCATCCAGAGTATAGCGTTTGAAATGCTCTGGCATATCATGTTGGACTTCCTCTAATTGTTCTTTGTCAAAATGATTAGTCTTGGATCTTCGCTTAGCTTTCTTAGCAGGAATCAACTTAAATCACTGATAGTTTCTCCTATCACTTAGACTAATTCCTCCACATGGATTCCCAAGGGAAAGCCAGTCCTATCATGGAGAAACTTGATGGAGCCAATTACCATCTGTGGAAATTTAAGATGAAAACTGTACTAATGGCTAAAGAATTGTATGACGTTGTTACAGGTGCAGAAGAGAAACCTGATGCAGCGACGCAGCAATCGCCAGATGGAAGCTGAAGGATGGAAAGGCTTTCGCGCTGATCATCCTCAACATCACGGATACCCAGGTCGGCCACGTATCCAAGGCTCGGACATCGAAAGAAGTCTGGGACATCTTGAGCACACTATATGAATGTGAGATATAGCTTCCAAGCTACATCTCAGGAAGAAATTCTACTCCCTCAAGATGACGAATGGCGATTCTCTGCAGAATCACATTAATCAATTCAAGAACCTGCTAAGACAAATGGCCGCTGTCGGATCTTTTATTGACAATCAAGACGCAGTGATGCAACTGCTTACAAGCTTGCCAAGCTCTTATGACAGCTGGGTGTTGATCATTACGACTCATCCAGAATTGACTCTTTCGAGAGTCATTACTATGTCGTTGCAGAAAGACACACGGAGGAATGAAGCCTCAGGTTCCTCAGTTGATTCTCACGCCTTGTACACCAACAAGAGCACAACAAAGTAGAAGAAAACGAAAGGTCCTAAGCAATCAAAGCCAGACCAGAAACCAACTCAGCACAAGGAACAGTCGAATCCGCAGACAAAGAAGAAGCTTTTTTGTAGATACTACAAACGAAACAACCACGAAATACAAGACTGTCGAATACTTTAAGCAAAGAACAACAACAAGGGGCAGTCGAATCAAGTGGCAAATGCAGCTGCAGAAGCTCCACAGCCTATTCAAGAAGCGGATCATGATGTCTTCATGACCAACCATCAAGGGGCATCTGGCAACAGTTCTTGGTTCCTGGATTCCGGAGTCACTCAGCATATGACTAGCCTCATTGGCTGTTTCGAGTCCTATACACCTTATAGTACCCAGAAATATGTCCACCTTGGGGGGGACCATCATATATTATCCAAAAATTGTACGACAATAACATCGTTATGTTGACAGAGTTAAGTGGGAAAGTGTTCAGGCATCGTGTGAACCTGAACAAGTTGAAGACCTACTATGTATAAAGATCAACACTCTTGTACAGTGTATAATAGAGTTTTGTTTTGTTTCAAGTACTCGGTTATACTAGGATAAAGGAGGAGGATCTGAGACTATGCGACTATGGTGCAAGAGCGATCAGGATCCGACAGAATGATTCAAAAAAGAGGGCTTGAATTGACTGAGCCTCTACCACAAGCAAGTAATCCTTATGTGAGAAGTTTTGAGTGGGAACCTCAAAAATCAAAATTGCAGATAGATTCACGACTCATGTGGAAATGGAATGGAAATGAAGACCCAACATTCTTAGACTTTTTGTGGGCACACCAAACCATCCGCCACATACTTGTTAACTGCAAATAGAATACCTCCTGTTGTTCACACTATGACCTTTACAATCCTTTCATGAACATAGATATAATAGATGAGAGGATACCGGTCATGAATCACCAATTTCTTTGGGGGATTAAATTGGGGGGAATCTTTGACAGGTCATAAACCTCACCTGTTACCCGAAAGGGGCTTGACCTCCAACTAAAACCATAGAAAAAGAAAAGAAAAAAAATGGGGGATGGGAAGGGGGGGGGGGGGGGGGACTCACTTGTACATAAGAATGTGAATGAAAATGGAAATCACATCTGACACAGAAATATACACCCTAATGGTTGATGGGGCGTGTAGACATCATACAAAAGAGGGAGCAGTAGGGACGAGTTTGACAAATCCAAAACATACAGAAATAGCTAGCATGGGATTATATTTGGAAACACATTTTACGAACAACGCCGCAGAATTTAAGAGTGCCATACTAGGACTATACATGGCAACAAAGTTGATACCAAAGAGAGCCATCTTAGTGTGTGTGGGGATTCGCAGTTGTTAATATATGGGATGACGTACTATCTAAAAGATAGAAGATTGAAAGCCTAAGCCTTAGCCATACACCAATCGACACAAGAATTTACCGTAGTGGAATGGATGCATATCCCGCGTAACGAGAATTTGAGAGCCGACAAGTTAGCCAACTTATAAAATACAGTCAAGACATCTGTCATAATTTTGGACCCAACAAATCTACTCCTCAATTCTCTGATACTACTCCTAAATTATGGGTACAAATGAAGACTGAGGCTATGTATGGCATCATATGGATAGAGAGCCTCTTAACTCACCTATCTCAAACGTCTCCTTATCTCCTACAGTGACCTACATCATCTGATGAGCCAAGAACTAATCAAGACCTGTTTCTGGACACACCAACATGACATAGCACAAGGATTGATGCACACTCTTGAAGCAACACACATACCTTAGCACTAGGAAAATCATCTAAGTATGCACACCACTCGTATGTATCAAGAAATCAACATCATGGGGGATGCAACTACTAGTAATCAAGGACCACAAAAATCGTGGGAAGCATTGGCACAAGTTCTATACAAGGAATGAGAGAGGCACACCAAAGAACTCAATGAACTGAAAACTACGAGGAACCTCACTATTTGAAAAGAAACGACATCTTCAGTTTAGAAAAGTCTAGGTTTACTTGGAAGAAACGACATCAACAAATAGAAGAAGAGAAAAGAATACAACAAGCCAGCAGACAACTTGCACATATTAAAAGCCAAGGAAGATCTATGGGTCGACTAATTTTAGAGGCAGCATCAAAGAAGATCTCAATCCGCTCCTTGACAAGGGAAGTAGCCGCTTACAAGTCACAAGAGAAGATTAGAGAACTAGAGGAGTCTCGAGCATCCAAAGGGCATATTTCGAATTTTCCACCCGAAATGAAAGCGCTGACCGCCGAACAAGTCTGCTTTGAGGATCTAGATTCCTACATTCTGTATATACCGGCTATGGAATTCTCGCTATCCTACCAGGAATTCGAGTTGCGGCCATCTACTAGTCACCAATCTCATCTATAGTGGCCCATCATCTTAGGATCCTTTGAGACATACGATATGACTTGTGATAGTCTACAAAAATTTGCTATCACCACAAGAAATCACAAGGAAGATACCATCAGGCTAAGCGGGCACTACACACATTGGCTGAGAGAATGGCTATTGTTACCATGGGTCCCAGCAAATATACCCACTAAGATACATCTGAAACAACGCTGCTGTAATCCCAATGAGCCTTTGGAGGCCGAATTTGATCTCATACTTTACCTCAAAGTATGAGATAGATCAGCAAAGGAACAAAAGACCCTAAATAAAATGTTCGAGCACAATTTCTTGGAATCCCATGTTTATTGATGACAACAAATTGCACATCTATGGACGAATTTAGAAGTCTTTATCCCGAATCAATGCTCGTAACAAGGCTTATGAGTGACAAGCATCCTCTTTTTCCTCACCCACCACCAACGCATCATATAGACATAGTGTACTTAAGTAATCTGCTACAAACCTGAACAAGTTGCATTCATGCCTTGCAATATGCATCAAATCTGAAGAGAAAAATGGGCATATCTTTCGCATTGTTAAAATGGGCATATGTATGATTGCTTAGGAGCATAGATGGGACGTGTGTGAGAGGAAAGATTGGGTAACAAAAAACAATGCAGAGGGGAAGGAGAGTGATGTACATAGTGTTTATACATATATAGTGAAAGAAGAAAAGAAAAAAAAAAGAGAAGAGAGCAAAAGAGCTATATGACTTACTACGAAAACTTATGATAGTAGTTGATGTTGGTTTCAAAAACCCACCTT
Source organism: Diphasiastrum complanatum (assembly GCA_029204225.1). Taxonomy (NCBI): domain Eukaryota; kingdom Viridiplantae; phylum Streptophyta; class Lycopodiopsida; order Lycopodiales; family Lycopodiaceae; genus Diphasiastrum; species Diphasiastrum complanatum. Next base: position 16,019,431 of record CM055092.1, on the reverse strand, counting down.
ACACATACACCGTTTACTCACATTAGACATAGTAAGACAGAGCGATATGCATTTATGCATGTCTGCCAAATTTGCATGTGCATGTCTTTTATGCATGGGTCTGAAGATGGGCATATCTCGTAATACTGCTGGGAATGGGTGCATACGCCGAAGTAGGAACACATGGTTGGGATGTTTTTGCAGGAATGAAGGTACCTCTTATCAAGAAGACTGATGCAGATAAAGCTAAACTCACAAACTTATCGACAAGAGAAGATGGTTAGCATCACCTCCTAAAAGGGTGCTGATCCCAGAACAATACTACACCAAATGTAGCTACCAACACTCGAAACCAAAGATATCTATTTGGATTTAACTCATATCTATTCTATCATGCAGATTTATATCCATCAAATATAACCTTGATCGGAAACGATATGTCCCAAATACTTGAGTCTTGTCTGAAAGAACTCACACTTAGACTCCTTAGCATAAAGCTTTGTCTGCCTTAGATTATCTAAGATTGTATGCAAATGCGCCTTGTGCTCCTCAAGAGTCTTACTATAAATCAGTACGTCATCTAAAAATACCATGGGAAACTTCCCTAGATATGGACAAAGGATGTTGTTCATCATCTGTTGGAAGGTAGCCGAGGCATTAGTTAGACCAAAGGGTAAACCATACCTAGAACAAAAACCAGTTTTGGAAACATCCCCCTCGTGTATTCTAATTTGATGGTACCCTGAGGTCCAATTTGGTGAAATACTTAGCACCATTCAATCGGTCCATTAAGTCATCCATTCGAGGTAAGGGATAATGATTCTTAATTGTCATTTTATTAAGCTTTTTGTAATTGACACAAAGACAAATACCCCTGTCTTTCTTGCTGGTTAACAAAATAGGAGCTCCCCAAGGAGGTTACTTTCCAAAAGGACTATTTCTCCACTTTACTCTCTTATAATGATGTAAAAAAATCTATCTTTACAGCTAGTGATCAAGAGTGTAGAATAAGTGGTATTGGAACTATTCCATTTTACATAGGATCATCCAAAAGGATGAATCTTGAGAATGCCCTTTTTGTACCTTAAGGTAACCAAAAATTTGTTAAGTGTTGGCTAATTAATGGATAATGGCCTGGATGTACAATTTAAGCATGGAGTTTGTTCCATCATTAAGATTGATGAATGCATAGCAAAAGGATTTAAACAAGATAGATTGTTTAAATTAGATGCTAATGTTGCAATGGAGAGTGTGAACAAGGCAAAGGTGGAGATCTCAAGTGTGGAGCTATGGCACAAAAGGTTGGGCCACCCCAACTTCAAAGCTATGGAATCCATGTGTGCAAAGGAGCTTGCACCCCCAAGAGCTTGGCAAAATGTGGAGAGCATTGTGAGGCCTGGAGCCTCTCAAAGGCTCATAAACTACCATTCTCAAGATCTACTTCAAGATCTAACACTCCTCTTGAAATCATACATTCGGATGTACATAGTTTCTCTCAAGCATATAATGGTGGTGCTAAGTACTATGTAGCCTTCATTGATGATCGTTCTAGATATGGTTGGATTTACCTCTTATCTTGTAAATTATTGCCTTTGATTCATTTGTAAAGTTCAAAACTCTAGTTGAAAATCAACTTAGTACCAAGATCAAGGTATTAAGAAGTGATGATGGAGGAGATATATCTCCAATAAGTCGATAGAGTTTTGTAGTTCTAATGGCATTAAGAGGAGTTATCATGTCCTTTTACCCCTCAACAAAATGGAGTGGCCGAGAGGAAAAACAAATCTCTATGTGAGTGTGCTAAAGCCTTAAGGCTAGATGCTTCTGTACCAAAACCATTTTGGGGTGAGGCAATCACATGTGCTAACTTCTTATGCAATAGATTGCCCAACCAAGCCATTTGAGGAATCACACCATACAAAGCTCTATTTGGAGAAAATCCAAATCTCAAGGATCTAAAGATATTTGGATCCACATGTTATGTACACCAATCCTTGGATACAAGGAAGAAGGATGATGCAAATTCCATCAAAGGCATCTTTGTGGGATATGTTGAGAATAGCAAAGTCTTCAATCCCATCACTAAGAAAATAATAGTAAGTAGGCATGTTATTTTTTATGAAGGACATGATTGTAAAGTGGTCCACCTCAAGATCCAAGGACTCCAAGAAGATTCACAAGAGCAAGGGCCGAGCCATTGAGGCTCACTTGATGGCAAAGGTGATCAAAGGGAAGGCATTTCATCTTTTACTTCATACACTTCCTTACTTCAATGCTTGATGAACCAACTTGCTATGAAGATGCTTGTAAATAAAAAAGTTGGATGAATGCTATGCAACTGGAGTATGATGCTCTCATGGAGAATCATACTTGGGATCTTGTTGATCTACTCAAGGGAAGAAACCACTTGATTGCAAGTGGATGTATAGATTGAAGTATAGTCAAGTTGGATAAAAAATGAGTGTAAAGCTAGGCTTGTAGCAAAAGGTTTCTTGCAAACCAAGGGAATTGATTATGATGAAAATTCTGCTCCTGTGGCTAAGCTAGTTACAATAAGATTGATCATTAGCCTTGGTACTACTTTCAATTGGAATCTATTTCAACTTGATGTTACAAATGCCTTCCTCAATGGCTACTTGGAGGAAGTGATCTACATGAGGCAACCCGAGGGCAGTCTCTACGGACTCATGCAAGTACCTAGAGCATGGTACCCTAGGCTAAACTCTTTCCTTATCTCCATAAACTTTGTTTTAAGTTCTTATGATCCATCATGGAAAGATCATTATTCTTGTATTGTATGTTGATGACATTATTTCAAGTGTGAATGATCTAGATGGAATAAGAGATGTAAAAATTGCTTTATCTAAAGAGTTTAAAATGGAGCAACATGTAAAAGCCATCTATTGATAGTGATGAAGCATCCTTTAAGGACATCAATTTATATAGAAGGCTTATAGGCTCCTTAATCTATTTGACTATAGCTAGACCCGATCTTAGTTATAGTGTTTGAAAGTTAAGCCAATTCATGCAAAATCCCTTGGTATCACATTGGAAAATGGACAAAAGAGTTCTAAGATATATCTCATCAACTAGGAGTTTACAATGGGACTAATCTTGGCTTAAGAGACCAAGAATTGCTTAGTTGATCTATTCACTAAATCCTTGCCTAAGGATTCATTTGTGAAGCTTAGATCTTCAATTGGAGTAATTGATGAAAGTATCATAATTTCCAAAGCTAGATTTGATGAGGAGTGTGAAAAATTGCCTATGCTTTGAAAACACTTATTTGTTCTACAATTGAAGCCTACACTTGTTTTTGCTTGTATACTTTTCACTTGCTGGTCCTACAAGACATTCTTCATCATGTCTAAGTGAAAAGAATTGGTTCTTCAAGTTAAAGACCATTTTTCACATTTATTGGAAGTCGGATTCAAAGAAGTTGCAATTTAGGAGCTATGCATCTCATGAGAAGGCCTATTGAGCAAGGATGCCAAAATATATTCGAAGGCAAGGACATAGATCGACTTAGTTGAGATTAATTTGAACCATAAGTATGATGTAATTCAAGGCTGCATGGCATATCTTGTCTTAATCAACAATTACAGTTTGCTAATCAACAATTGCAACATGCAAATCAGCAATTGCTTCATTATATGTGCAACACACTAGTGCTGAAAACAATGCACTCAAGAATGCTATGTCAGAGTTGAATGCTACAGTCACTACTCTTCAGGGATCAAACCAAGAAATGTTAGAATCCATGGAAAAATTGCGATCCGAGAGTTTAAAATCTGCTATTGATATAAAAGTCATCAATAAGGCAATGATGAAGAGAAAAAGAAAGAGAGTACCGATGAAAAATATTGATGACCTATTTACACATAGCGGCAATCAGAAAAAAAGAATTTGAGCATTCAAGTATGTTGTCATATAAACTGTTTATTTGATTTGTATATGTCATTTAAGTTTGATTTGCAATTGATAACATGGATTATTTATTTATTAAACATAATTTGAGTTCCATATGTTTGTTGCAGATCATGTTTGGTGACAAAGAATTATTTAACAGATCGTTCATGCATTGGATCAACTTTAAGTCATGTTTTACCAAGAAAGTCAGCAAAGGAAATGATAAAAAAAATGTTCGGTTTGAAAAAATGAAAAATGAAATTGTAGAGACTGTTTTGATTAAGGTTCAATCATACTTGGATGCAAATGTGATACAAGGTGCATGTGATGTATCTAGAATTAGAAAAAAGGCCTATTCTACTCTTTTTAGAATAGTTAAAGAAGCTTTTTTCCAAGTGATAGTGAAGAAAATTTATCTTCCGCATCCATATCGGGTAAGATCAGCAAGAAATTATTATAATGACGGAATGTTGAAAGTAGTTGGTCAACCACTTCATATAACTGAATTATATAAATCAGAATATGGTGAGCTCAATTACAACGCTTGCAATAATTTTTTTTTTGATATTGAAAATGTTCTAAAATACATTATTCAATTCTATAAACTAGACGAACATCAAGTAAATGGAAAGATCATTATTGTAATAAAATTGGATGAATATGAAATCATCAAGGGTCAAAAGTTGGAACGAGTGAGTGTCACTTTGATGAACAAATTTTCATATACAAATGATCGAACGTTTAGTGTTCAATCAGAAAATCACATATGGTGGTTGGCGGCATTCCAGGTATACATTTTAATTTTCATTTAGAATATCGTTATTAACAATTCATACCTTGCCAGTATTTATTGACATGTCATGAATTGCTTGCTTCTCTACAGGTCTTGAAAGAGGACCATAGAATACTTTCATGGATATTTTCAAGAACAAATTATGGCGAGATTATAAAGAGACATTTGGAGAGTGAGAAATTTACAGTCGAAAATCGTGGAAGTTTTCAAATTCAATGGCATCTTGCAGGGGATTTGAAAATATTAAATTGTATGTATAATATCTCTCATGGGGCAACATCAAAGCATCCATGTCTTTATTGCATGAAGGATTGCTTCAATATAAATTTGGAATGATCAACAAACACTGGCCCAACACGAGAAGGTGAAAATCCAAATATGAAAAGTGTTCTGCCAATTCCATTGAAAAATGTTCACATATGCACATTGCATGCTGAGGTTCGTATTATTGAAAAACTTATTAACCTACATATTCTACTAGCATGGAATCATAAACCGGAGTCTATGGCTAAAGCAGCAATTAGGAGGTTGGAAATAATTCTGTCAAATGCACGACTACATAAAAGGAATGTCACGATTGTTAAAAAGTGACAGACTCTCCGGAAAAAAAGGAAACGTTCCTAATAAGCCATCAATTGGAGGTGCTAAAGCAAGAAGATTCTTATTCAATCACACATGCAAAGAATCAAGTGTCAGATACAAAATTTGGAGAGAAATTGTTCAAGCCACACGAACATTGGAAGGAAGTAATCGAATGGAAAAGGGACAAGTGTAGACCAACTTAGACAAACTCATAGGTGTTATCACGAAAGAAAACCTATCATCAGAAGATATGAGGACTTTGCAAAATCATTGCACCACATTTGTAAAATCTGTACATGATTGTTGGGGAAAAGACAACGTTACTCATTACATGGTGCTAATCTATATCATTATCTGGTACTTTTCTCATTCAAGCTTATATTTTTTTCTACTGATGTAACTAATCAAAACTATTGTTTGCAGCACATCCTTCTTCACCATGCAACTTATTTTGCAAAGGAATATGGGAGCTTAAGTATCTGGTCATCACAAGGCATGGAAAAATCTCATTGGCAAGCAAGGGGAGTATTTCATATTGATTTACTATAGTTTGATGCATTTACATGATTGTAGCTTTTAACATTGGCAATGTTCCATTTGCATGTTGCTCTTCCAATGGAATGCACTCCAATAATTAAGAAAAATGCGAAAGTTGTAGAGAATATTGCTGCAATAATTAGAGAATTGACAATGAATAATCAAATGAATATAGATTTGTGGGTGGATGGATCAATTTATCCTAATGATCCAGCTACCAATTTGTGTCCAGATTTTAAGTCCGTAACTCATCTTCTCAGATATGTATGTGAAGGAAATAGCGGATTACTTGGACATTGTCAAAGGTTTTGATAAGCATTTTTTTACAATAAGGACCCCGCACAACCTCACCCTTTTGCTAATACTCTCATGATTCCACAATCTTATCCTGACCTTGTGGAAGCTCAAAGGCAATACCATGAGTTACGAGATGAGTTTGAGAGAGCTGAAGATACGATTTCTACTCCGCCATCTGCCCAGTTACCTATGCAAGGGCTTCTTTACGATCTCTTACAAGCCCAAATTACCATGTCCTTCTACACGGCTGTCAAGTTTTCCAAACCCCTACGGATGCCATACTGCAAAGCTCCCAACAGCCTGATGTACCCGATGAGATGAGACGTCCAGAAAATTCTGAAGTGGTTCATAATCTTGACATGAGTTTACTCCATATAGGTGCTGCTACCCATGCATTATAAAGTGTACCCATATGTACAAGCCATTCTCGATAGTGGGTCATGCATGAATATTATCGCCATGTCCTTAGCCAAGGCATGGGGAATATCCACATTAGAAAAGCCCAAGTACAAGTTATGTATGGTTGACGACCAACGAATGACAACACCCGCCGGTCACATAAGCAATTTACCAATCAAAATTGTTGGTTTGATTTTCACCATAGAGTGTGTAGTCCTAGATTTTAACCACACACCTATCAATTCCTTCTTGGGACACCTTGGTTAGAAATGGCCAGAGTGATTCAAGATTGGAAGAAAAACAAAATTGTTTTTGGCAACAGACACAGGGAATCTTTGTCGATGCCATAGGAAAGATAAAGCATGTATGAATTGAAGATGATTGGTCTTCCACTACATATGATGACCCTGATAGTATCGATTCGACCATAAAGGGTCATTATGTTTAGAGTACTTATATCATTAACTGGGGCCATGCTTTAGCAACTATTGATTGTGTCAATGCCACTCTTTGTGAACATAGGGTTCAAGAAGAGGCACCAAACGACATCACTATACACTCCACGGATATCAACAATCTCATCCTGCCTTTGTACATGATAGATGCACTCCCTATTGAGTGGATACCTCATGATGTTTTTCTTACTAAAATATCCATAGTGAGGATGGCATTCTTACTATGGGAGGCCAATTAGGCCGTTGATACAAAACCAGAAAAATCCTAGTCACGCTTCATCATCTACAAGCCCACCTGTAGAGGACATTCCTAAGATCCCACATGAGGTAGTTGGTGATCCACTTTATGATGTTCCCCAACACTTTAAGAATTACACGATTGGCGACGCCGTCATCAGTATGGTAAAGCCAAAACGGTAACCTCAACTACCATCACTTCTTTCGAGGGACCTGCAAAGACTATACCTCTCGATCCGAAGGATGATAATGAAGATATAGATTGTATTGTTCACATAAGGGTCCACCTGAATCCAATCCAATTGCCAGATTTGGAAAAGTTATTGTGCAAATATAGAGATGTGTTTGCGTGGATTTATAAAGATATGAAGGGGGTCCCTCCTAACATTGTTGTCCATACAATTCCATTGCAAGATAGTGCCATACCAGTCAGAGCAAAACCTTATCACACCAATCCTATCTATCGCGAGAAGATACGAGAAGATATTCAAAAGCTTCTCGATGCTGGTTTCATTTATGAAATCGAGCACACCAGTTGGGTATCACCAATTGTGGTGGTGCCAAAGAAAAATGATAAACTTCATATTTGCATGGATTTGAAGAAACTTAATGATCAAACAAAGAATGATCACTTTCCCTTACCTCTGACCACACAAATCCTCGAAAATATGGCAGGAGCAGAAGCTTTTACTTTCCTAGATGGTTTTAGTGGCTATTTCTTAGTCCAAATTGCCCCTGAAGATCGCTTCAAAATGGCCTTTGTTACAGAGTTTGGCACATTCCCATATCAAGTTATGTCATTCGGTCTGTGCAATGCCCCATCCACTTTTCAAAGGGTGTTGCAACGAGCTTTCAAAGATTTGTTACACAAGAATCTAGAGATTTATCTCAATGATCTTGGTGTACATTCTTCTGAGGATAAACATCTCGATGCCCTTGTTCATTCGTTGTCGACGGTTTGGAATTTCATTGAATCCCGAAAAGTGCCAAATCTGGGTTACCCTTGGTGTGGTGCTGGAGCATATCATTTCTCGAAATGGTATAGCCACTTATCTCGAAAAGGTCAGAGTGATTCTAGAAATGCCCCTGCCAGGAACATTGAAAGAAATTTACGCCTTTCTGGGCCACAGGTTATTATCGAATTTTTATAATACACTATGCTGATAAAACACGGTTAGTATATCAAATCGTTACTGATCCAAGGTGGACAGAAGACAGGATTAAAGCCTTTGAAGATCTCAAACAGGCTTTAGTCACTGCACCCATTCTTCGCGTGCCCGATTATAATAAGGAGTTCCATGTGCATACGGATGCTAGTAAGTATGTTATTGGTGCTGTTTTAACGCAACCCAGAGAATTCGGAAAGGATTTTCCAATTTGTTTCCTAAGCCATCAGCTTGTTCCAGCTGAGGTTAACTATTCCACAACAGACCGAGAAAAATTAGCAATGGTCTATGTTGCTCAACAATTTCGACATTATTTGTTAAACCAGCTTTTTGGTTTCTATACCGACCATCCTGCTCTTCTTTACCTATTGAATAAACCTTGCAAAACCAGACGAATTGCATGATGGTTGTCGATTCTTTTAGAATTCAACTTTCGAGTTGTTATTTGGAAGGGTTCACAACATTTTTTGGCTGATCATCTTTCACGATTACCTAATGTTGAAGCATCTGATGAGCCAATAAATGATGAGTTACCAGATGCTTGTCTGTTTTATATAGATGTCTTTTTGTGTTTGATTAAAAAATAAGTTGTCAGCAGTCGTTAAGAAAATGAGTACCACGGTCACTGGCTAACTCATAGGACAACCATAACGTGTGATTATAGATTTGAATAAGAAAGCTGCAACAGTTTTTGTATCGTTTCATTTCGTTGCTTCAGCTTCCACATTGTTCATTGCATAATCCATTGCGACCAAAATATATCAACATTTAATGTGTCGAGTGACTTGCTTTATTGAAGTCAATCCCCCACATTTCAAATGGTGCAAGAGGTATGATTGGCATCAAGGACCAATTCATAGCTTTTGTTGGTTTACCAGATCTCTGATATGGATCACAAGATCATATATAATTCGAGACATCTTTGAACATTGTAGGCCACCAATATTTGGCGGTCAATATCTTATTAACAGTGTTCCGCTTCCGTATTGCAGACATCAAAAAATTCTTCTTCGTCATCTGATAAATCATTATTCTTGTAGCACTCAAAATATTTAACTTCGATATCTGAATCAATAGAGAATATATTGAGTGCATAAGAAGAATCTTTAGAGGTAAAACTTGTGTCGGTGATCTTCCACTTGAACATCAAAGCCATTGACTAAGACTTCTTTTCCAAATCCATTAGTTGATTTTCTAGCGTGAGAACCAATATCCACTTGCATAGCATCATCTACACAAGAAGATTCTCCAAAACATGTGAGTAAAGCAAACTGAGTCACTTCCACTTGCTTACCTTTCTCTTGAACTTCAAAGATATGAATATCTTCAGACCTGAACCTCTGGAAATACTCCCTCTCAAACATATTGATAGAAGATTCTAGTAATGATTCTTCTAACGAATTTCACATGCCAAAAGTGCCTAACAAATATCAAGTGAAGGAATCGAGCCGCCGAACTACACTATGGAGGATCGATAATAAACCAAGGAGGAGTTCCAGAATCTAGATTTACCAGGCACGCCAATATCAGAAGGACGACAAATCACAGACCGACCAATGAGTAAAACCAAAGCCTAGTGCCTCCCCAACATATCTTACGACGACGAGAATAAAATCATGGCCGAGTTAGCATAAAGATTTAGATCTATCTGTAAAATAACGTCAGACACCCTTAAAAACTGCAATGTACTCGTAAGCCAAAAGGCGTGAGAAATAGAAATAGATCTAAACTCCAATGGCCAAAAATAAGAAAGGATCCAAATAGATTTTAAATGCATTTTGGTTCATAACTTTTTAAGATAGTCAAGTTATGGCACATGGTTTTTGGGTGAACCAAAAGCCCTAACCCTGGCCTTGTCTATAAGTAGGGATGTGACACCATTATCACTTTTTATTTGTAAGAATAGAGATTGAGAGAGTAGAAAATTCGCCTCCTCCACATTTCCCCCCTTGTGAAGCCCTCCTTTTTTGCATTTGTGTGATTGATTATGATGTATGAATTCTTGATTGTTGTTTCCTAATCATGCTATCACAGTAAAGAAGATCATTAGCTGATGCTTTCATCCATTAATCCACGAAATCGCACAATAGTAAAATAAGTGTTAGAAACACATTTGGAGTGATCAATAGGATCCATTAGGTAGATTTATTTACATTACTCCCCTCCCTTAAGAAGATAAGCCTGAAGAGGAGAAGATCTAGTGTTCAAGTAGCCTAGATTTACAAAGGAAGCCAAGATCCAAAAAGAGGATCTTCACACACCAAAAACCTAAAAAGAGCCAAGAAGAATTTAAAGCGTTACATGCTTTAGTATAGACTGGGACAAATCGCTCAAGATCTCCTTGGAACATCACAACATAGTGATTCCACCTTAGAAAAGCTTCAATGCCTTCTAGTTTCATGACCACCTTGAGTAACCAAGGAGGAGGTTCATCAATTTGGACCATCTAGGTACTATCAAAATGATCGTCAAATGAAATCTGATCACGACCTTGATGGTACCAGTATTCCTAAACTTAATTGCATCCACACTCAAAAGAAATTCTCAAACCAACTTTTTTCAAATTTTCTCAACTTTTCATAATTTTATGTTTTGTATTTTCAATTTTTTTTTAAGTGGATTTTGCAATTATGATCCTACCTTTTGGCCTAAGAAATGTTTCGTACAAGGCTGGACAATGATTGAGGATTAGACTCCCATTTTTTGTAGTCATAACACCAGTAGGGTGGCTAGCTCTTGACCAGTTAACTTTAGACTACAACTTGTCATTGATGCACTGAGATTTACATCTGAAAGTCCCTTTGATGTGGCTAAATTATAAATAGGTCATACAATCCCAAAAAATTTTGGGTCTACACTTTTGGGTTTCTCCAAAACTTTTCAACTTTCTAGGAATTTCTTGTATCTTTTACTTGTTAAATACTATGAATTTTCTGTAAGGGAAGTACAATTAATAAAGGGGATACTTTTGGATTGAAAGTAGAACTAACTTTAGTGCTTGCAAAAACCTGGTCACTCTGAATCAATTACAAGATATCGTAACGATTTGAGAAAACCTCATTTACACATAATGGAGGATGGGAGAATGGTACAAAGGAGGTTGTTTTTCAGCTATCCAATCAAATGGACAGCTGGGATTGCCTCACTTGTCTACGAGTAGCCATAGTCCAAATGGAATAAGGAAATCTTCCTTAAGTTCTTGGGAACATTAGGATAAATTATCAGCATAGAAAACCAATTATGAATGAGGAATTTAGCTCAATTCAACTATTAAAAATGTCTAAGTCTAACATTCCAATGATAGTTATATACTCTGTTTTAATCAGTAAAATTCAAATCAACCTGATGCATACACATACCTAATATCATCCAAACTTGCTAGTTTGCTTTACATGTGTTTGTGCACATTTGGCCCACTTTCTTATATTTTTTATTTTCTTTTGCACACATCCAGTAGCATGTGAACTCATTGATTTTGTATTTCACTTTTGATATTGCTTATGTGCACATATGAGAAGTTTTTTCTAGCTCCCATCTTTGGCTCTATTTATGTCCAACATTGTTTCTACAATATATATTGTTCTAAGGTTGCATCTTCTCTTCTATAGACTTTTGTTACAACTATTGGTGCAAAAGGAACATACAACCTTCAAATTTTGCGGCTTCTATTTAGATGCATAATTTAATTTCTACACTTTTGATCAATTCGACTCAATCAAGCATTCAAAAAAAAATTAGATTATGTCGAATCTCTTTAATAGTCTCCATAAAATAAATTCTTCTTGTGTATCATATATAAAGTTACATTTGGATAATTATATCATTGCTTCTACAACACTAACCACAAATAATGAAACCCACGTAACCAAGCACGATACACCAATTCACCATGTGTGGCAAAATGAAATAGAGGTATGAGGGGATTGAAGAAGGATCTCCCATGCAAATTACTCTATCCCTTGCAAGATAAATATTAAAATATTCCTAATTGCCAACATAAGAATCTTCAATAAGTAGGCCTATGTTTGTATTAGGAACTAACAATTTTTTTTAAAACAAAAATCGTATGCTACAACTTTAGTGTGGATGCCTCATCATGGAGGCCACGAATCATAATAATATGTAGCATAGAAGTAAATCCATATTTGACAAACTTGCATGTGGCACTTCTATGTAAGAGACATTGCACGACAAGTTAAAAGTTATCATATACAAGGCATACCTTTGTTTCAAGGACTGTTTATCTTATTCCTAAATTTTCTTTGAATAAAATTATATTTGTAGAAATTTATAGGCCTTTTACCTTGTAGCCACCAAATCTCACATCATAGAAAGTTTTATGGCTTAGTACTACACTATCCTATAGTACACTATAAACCAAAATTCAAAATTTGAAGCAATGTGATTTTTTGTATGACAACATATCACATTTGAGACTACACAAGTTTAAAGACCATGAGGACAAGAATAAGTCACCAATGTCTCTCATTGGTATGATAATATGTTACATTTCTCTCAAAGGCTAATCTATCTATTTGCCAATAAAATATGCATATGCATGATTTCTCAATCTGACATAGTATGTGAAAGTTGTGTTGTTTAAAATAATGTGGCTATGTTTTCATCTAATGCGTGTGATGTACGAGATGCCAAATTCTTGTGATGAGCAAATTTTTAAGATTCCTTCTTGTTTTGCAAACAAACATTGCATGATGTTACAAAATGTTGTGCAATGCTGCCAATTGATGCATTAGTGATGTACACGTTTAAACATGAAGTGGGAAGGTTGTATTTAATTTACACCTAGAAATTACCATCCACAACTTTTACTGCATCATCAGAATTGGCAAATGTTTAACTGCTCTAGTTTTCTTGAGCAATAATACCATCATGCTATAAGGAATTTTTTGGAGCTCAAATTTTCAAATCTTCTCGATCCTTTTTCTTTCAAGTCTTGAGTAGCTTGACATAATATCTCCAATCCAATACTAACACACTCCAATTGAGTACTAGCACTTCCAATAGTTTTCTCAAAAATGTTGATAGAAACCTTTAAGCCTTTGTTCCTCCAACACTCTCAGTTTGCATGAAATTTTTTTGTATTTTGCCAAGAGCTTTTCATCTTTCTATGTAGTGACAAGTCCTTTATGAAGGCCTACTTTTGAAAGACCCTTCAAACTTTAGAAATAAATATGGTTTTTGGTTCCATGCAAACAGTACATGAAAATATATTAGCTTTTCAAGGATTCTAATTTGTGTGTGTTGTGCATACATGTACATTCTGAAAGGAAATGCCAGAACTAGAATCCAAGTCCTATCCTCTTTTATCTTCGAGTGCTCATTCTCTAATGACAAGTTCTTGTGCATTAAAAGCCATGGGACATGAGCATTAAAAATGTTGATAGCTACCAGACTGTTTTCCAACCAAATACAAAATCTAGCTCTTCAAATTCGGTAGCTTTGACCTGTGCTCCATTCATGAATGGGATGCACTTTTCCAACTTTTATCCTTTTGACTGATTCAATTCTATCTTGCTTGACAAGGTATGTTGATTTACCATCAACCTTTTCTCTTGTCTGAAGGCTACACACAATGTGGCACTGACAGCAAGGTTGAAAAACTACTCTTTGATGTGGCTGAGAGGGATGCCAACCAACATGTTATTCACAAGCTTTGTGTGTCTTGTCATCTCTTGGTCTTTCTCTTACCGACCTCCCACAGATTGATGATCATCAGCTTTGACAGCTTGTTTACATCTTTACAAGACAAGGATTCTAGAAGATTTATGAAGATCAAGTTTGAAAGGAATTAGAGGAGAGTATAAGATGAGGTACAAGGGAGATATCATTGTCCCTGCTGCTTCCCTGTCCCTTATCTCCTATCCATATAAGAGTCTGTCGTCTTCCAATGGAATCTATCGACATAGAAGTTGCTAACACAGATAAAGGAAAATTTACCAAATTAAATACGTCATCTCCAATCTCTTTTTGTAATGTTCCAAAAATTGACCCCACAGATGAGTCAAATCATCTCAAAGGTAGATTGATAGCAGACTGTCACTGATCCACCTCACCAAAGTCAAAGAGCATCGACCACAATAACAAACTTGACCCTAATTGTACCAAGTAGGCCTTGGAAAAATGAAAAACACTACAAGAAGCCATTTATAATACTTCGTTGTCGTACTATCAGGCCTGACCATACACAACCATTTCCACATCTTTGATGATTCTACATGACCATGACCTACCCGTATTGAGTGAGGAGCATGACCACCCCAGATTTATATCAATATCCCATGGAGGCTTGATTTTTACAAACAAGCAGCAACATTTAAATTTTATAGGGAACCATTAGCACGTGACAGAATTAGGGTATTCTCACCGTACGGTTGTACCATTAAGCTGATTCTTTGTTGTTTGATTTTTCCTAGTCAGCTGATTATGTTGTTTGGTCCTGTATCTACAAACTCGTATTTGTAGCTAGAGTATTGCCTTAACCAGCTCATTGTGTTTCCATTATCATGTTCTTGCAAACAAAAGCATAATCAATAGCCTTACACTAGCAGTGGCATGACAGATTCGATTTGGCATTGGCCTTCGTAATAATGTCCAATTATGACCTTTTACTGAAAAAAGAAAAGGTCACACACACTCTATGTTCACATGCTAAATTTTCTACAAAGATTCGCCATTGAATACTGCTTTTCAGACTATATTTATGTACAAACTTCTTTGAATAAACGACGATCTGTTGAATTCGCTACAAGAATGCAATATGATTCCAAACTTGTCAGATTTAACCATGTTCAAGTCTGTCAAGATCTAAGCATCAATGCTGAGAATTTAAAATAATAAAAAAAAGGTGTTGGACACATCACAAACTCTAAGTGAACATTGAGAGGGGGAAAAAAATTGAGTAGCACAGGGAAAACCATATGCATCTTTTAAAAATCATATTTGCCAAGTTATGTCCGTATATATAGAATAAGAATCTATAACAATACTCGGTGGCAAAATATCTAGATTTTGATTCTTTTTCTTGGCCCACAAAAAACATGCTCAATTGCAACACCTTGAGAGACACACACCCCAGTAGAAAATGGTATCAACCATGGGACCCAAACTCCTGAGAGATTTTTGCTGATAAAATGCCTAGAAAGCATGTCAATCTACTTGTTTCCTACCTGAAACATGCATAATATGAATACCACTCAGTGGACATAAGAGCACTATGCCTGTAGATTTGCAATGTAATATATTTAAAGCAATTACTTCAAACTCTTAGCTCTAAATGTACTCATAATGCGATTTACAAATGAGGGACAAAAACTATCTGATACATGTGAACTTCACATACCAATTCAGATACAAAAGCTCTTTAATAAAGCCATGAAAAAACATTTGGAGAGCTTGGGAGGCGAGCAGTCAGCACTTCACAACCAGTCTCTGTGACCTTTACAAGCAAAAGAAATCCATGTTACAAACTCCTAGAAACCCCAAGTACATGTCAATATTTGAAAACTAGAAACCTGTGGATGGCTTTGCAAAGACTAGCCCAAAACAATAGATCAACCATTTGAAATTTATGAAGGGACACATGAAAGAATTAGCTTGTACATCTTATGAACGAAAAGGGGCTCATTTGATGCGTCATCACATAAATGAAACAAGGCATGTGGTATTTGCTCTGCCTATGGCAAAACATATGAGTAAAACTTTGTGATAAGAGGAGATATAAACTCATATGAATCATGGATGAGTGTCATAGTGCTGCCTCAATTGGAACTACACAAGACATCATAAATGAAACAAGGCATATGGTATTTTCTCTGCCTATGGCAAAACATATGAGTAAAACTTTGGGATAAGAGGAGATATAAACTCCTATGAATCTTTCTTATAACAATAGGTTGTCCGTTCCAGTCCATAAGAAAGTAAATACACCCAATCTCTTTCTTGAAAATCTTGAGGTGATCTTTTCAGATTAGCATAATGTATGTCCCGGTCTTGGGCAAGAAATCAGCTACCTTCTAAAATCTGATCATTTGAGTTTCAACAGATATCTAGCACCATACAAAACCACCATGAGTTTTAGGCCTCTAGACCATTAGGTAAGGCTTTAATACCGTGAGAGCCCCAACCCCTCACAATCATGATTAATTTACGGATCGAGATAGGCCTACTGACCTCCTTTCGGGACTTTTGTCCAAGACCAGCTTAACGTGGGGATGACACTTTCCGTTTGACCGTCCATCTCAAGATGATCAGAAGAACTAAAGCTCAATGATGTTCTGGTTTAGCAAATACGGCCAACCAAAACTGACCAGTGAACTTTGGATCACGATCGTTCACAACGTCGCTTGGTAATCCGTAAAGTCTAAATAGACGTTCAACAAATATTTGAGCTAGATCAGAAGCCTTCGCGGTGGTCTTTACCAGAATAAACATAGCCAATATGGTAAGACAGTCGACAATTACCCAGATTGCGTCATATTGTTTACTCATCCTTGGTAACCCCACCATGAAATCCATTGAAATGCTATCTCAATTTTGAGCAAGGATATTCAATGGACGTTAAAGTCCTCCATGTGAGAAAATTGTCAAAAAATTGGCAAATCTAGCTTAATCAAAACCATGTTAATTGTACATAGGTGGGTCCCACACGTGTGAATCCTTGTTGGCACGTGTGAGGTAAGGTCAAAGTAGTTTAGATCTCATTCATATGGTGAGTTGGGCTTGTTTGGTCATAATTCCTAAATTATAGGGCCAAATTCCTTGAATCATGGAGGTGAATAACCAACCTAGCCACCAACTTGGCAAAACTCTAGGGTTAGGTGAGATTCATCTTCCTTATTACATGTTGTATTTTCACCTAACTTGAGCTTTTTGTACATACAATCCATCTCTCATAGTAATACCTTAGAATTTTTGAGAGCAATTTGGCAATCTTGGCTTCTTCACTATGATACTTATATTTTTTGTGATCCAAATGATAGCATAACTTGCTCTCTGATAATTTATGGCTTCGGGCCGTATTGGAGGTCGTACCACACGCGTGGGGGTCGGATCTTCATGTGGATCAATATCTATTTGTGAAATTAGAATATATCCAATTTCACACATTTATATAGAGAAGTCAGTGATGTCGAAGTAGAGAAGTATGGACTATAATGCGGTCCATAACACTTCCCCCTTCTAAGATAAAGCTTAGAAACAATATATGAACAACTCAAAAAGTCAAAGGATCTTAGAAACATATATGAGCAACTCAAAAAGTCAAAGGATCTAATTCAAAACAATAATAGAAGATACAATAAACAAAAAATCTTAGCCAAACAGTCTCTTCATGTGGATCAATGCTTTTTTTTATTGCTTTTGGTTGATGTGTGTAGAATTCTAGATCAAGTTTTTGTCATCTAGTTTTGCATTCAAGATATAATCAATCAATCAATCAATCCCCCTTGGGAGTCATTCATAGGCTTTGCATTCAAGCTATAATCAATCAATCAATCCCTCTTGGGAGTCATTAATATGCTCAAGTAAGGTCCAAAATACTGTACTTCAACACTCCAACCATAAGAGGTTTGGCGTTGTTTAGCTAGCACTGGTCACACTTGACCACATAAGGTTCTACAGAGGGTTTAAGTTTCGGCCAACAAAAATCCCCTCGTACCAAATCTAATGTGTGATGTATGCCTATATGTGCCACGCAAGCTAAGGCGGGACACTCGTAAAGAATTTTCTTTTTAATCGCATCCACATCAGGTATGCTATCTTCCCTTTCTTTAAGAAAAGTCCATTACGGATAGAGAAGTCATCAACACTTTTTTTATCCTTTCCCTCAGACTGATCAGAGTCAACAGAATTGTCTGCCAAATTGGTCCAAGTGCAGGTCTTTTACACAAAGACCACTCTCAGTGAAAGATAAAAATATGTGCTAATCTTAGTGAAGGAAAGTTTGTTCACCTCACCAATTCGACTAATTGCATCAGCCACACGATTGGTGGTTCCCTTGATATACCGCACCTCAAAGTTGAATTCTTGCATGAGTTCTGCCCATCGGGCCTTACGACCTCTCAGATCATTCTGATTACAAAAATATTTCAAAGGCTTATGATTTGTGAACTTATTACCATGAACTTATTACCATACATGTGACATCTCCATGATTTCAGAGCATGGATCACAACAAAAAGCTCTTTTTTCTGAGTAGTGTACCTGACTTGCTCATCAAATAACTTTTTACTCTCAAAAGCAATGAGCCGACCCTCATGTATGAGAACAACTTTAATAGCCATATCACTTGCATAAATGTTAATGACGAAAGGGATATCTGGATTAGCTATTCTCAACGTGGGAGCCGAGTTGATTAGAAGCTTGAGCTTTCAAAAACAATCATCTAATTTCTCGTTCCATTTAATCGGAGAGCTAGGCCTACCTTTCCGACTCTCCTCCCCTTTTAAAATATTATCAAGGAGCGGCAATTTTTGAATACTCCTCAATAAACTTTCAGAAGAACACTCTGAAACTCAAAAACGACCTGAGTTCACGAGCAGATTCAGAAATTGGCCATTCTGCAACCATCCTTACCTTTTCTTTGTCAATCGTGATCCTGTCAGCGACGATCTTATGACCTAGGTAAAGAAGTCCCTTCTTAAGGAACTCAAACTTAGATTCGTTAGCAAAAAGCTGATCTTGTCTTAAAATATTTAAGCCAGTACGAGATGCTTTAATGCTCGTTTAGTGTTTTGTTATAATCCAAAACGTCATCTAGAAATACTACAACAAATCTTCCCAAGAAAGGATGAAATAAGTTGGCCTACTGACATACTTACGAGATTTTAATCCGAGATCAATCCAATCATGGCATGACACCGTCGTCCTACATTTAGACCCTCTGCACATTCCACCATGCCTAAAAGCACCATTCGTCAGTCCTTTCGAAGGGGCAACAATGATGCAACTGACATGGCATTGGTTGACAAGTTCTATCACCTAAATCTATCGTTCGCCATAGCAAACACCCACCTATTTAGAGATGGCATTGCTAATGTACTTGCATACACCCTTTGCTTATAGGCCCTCGATCACTGAGGCTCTGCCCACCACACATCTTAGGGCAATGTATGACCTTCTTGATACCCAACTCCAACACCCTTAGGTCTAGTTGGGAGGTATTTAGCTGCTCTTTCATGGCTGATTGCTAGACGTTCATCGACATAGGCCGGTCATCAACATCCTCACTTCCAATTGCATGGGCACCATGTTCTGGAAGGTAGTGGACTCTTCTTATGGGGGTGCCATCCAAGATGGATGATACATCTTCAAGCGAATCAAGGAAGCCATCTAGCATGTTGGCCCCACTCATGTGGTGTAGGTTGTCACAGACGATGAATGCATCAAACTGCTTTAAGATGGGGAGGATTTGACTCGTATCTACCCCAACATTGTGTGAACTCCTTGTGCAGCCCACTCCATTGACCTAATGTTCAAGGAGATTTCCCGTCTGGATTGGATCATTGCCACACCTCTAGAGCCATAACTATAGTGAATTTTGTCAAACAGAGGCGTTGAGCACTGGGCATGTTCTGCATGCATAACCTTTGGGACTTAAAGAAGCCTACTTCCACCAAATTTGCATATCATGTGTTAGTGCTTGTGCTTTTTCATGAGGCATTACGCAGGATGGCCACATCTACAAAGTTCATTGAGTGGGATTAGAGCACCGCACCTGCTCAGTTTTTTGACTGGTGGATCGAGAGGGTAGCACTACGGGGTTGTTGTACAAGTTCATGGACTGCATTGGCGAGGCCTTGTAGTGGCCAATTCTTCCAGACAGCAGATACATAAGTTAGTTGAATTTGTGATTTTCGTTTACCTTTCTTGCATTTTCATTGCATTGTATGTGCTGATCAATTTTGGTGACTGCTTGAGTGATTGTTTAAAGTTAAATGCTTAAACATTTTACACTGGTAGGATGGAGCAGCTCAAACCTATATGGTGGCGGTGGGATAAGTTCCATCGACCCATACACACGGTGCTTCATCTACTACACCCTCTATGGCAATCACCTATCCAATTACAGGATGAGGAGCTACTAGAAGACTGGGACACATATGTGTCACGAGTCTACCCAGGGCAGTTTGGGAACATTCACAAGGGAACTAGTAAAGGAGAGAGAGTAGAATGTGGGTAGTTACATGGTAAGGTATTTTGGGGACCTCACACCTATTCTAACGAGGCTCGAGGTTCACGTCCTATCATAGGTGGGTACTGTACGCTTTATTTTAGCTCATCATTGTCTTTTTTACATTTATGGTAGTGTTTTTGAGAAATGTTTAACTAATGATGTTGTGCGTACTTTTGGTTTCAAGACTTCTTGGCGTCGGCATGTGAGATAAATTACAGTACTTGAGCACTTGCTTGTTCACACAAAAAAGTGCAGTAGGCTATTAGTGGAACAGTGCGAGACGTCGGTAACTTGGTGTTCTGCAACACGAACGACATATTACTTCGCCGCATGAATGGGGGTCCTCTCTCAGAAGTGAACCTAGACAACTATGTCACGGTTACTGAGGATGGGAGAGAGGTAGCTATGCCAGAGGACATCATGCAAAGATTTACAAGGACATCCTCTAGGATGCGCTCCACCAAAGATGTGTCACTAGACAGGCCACCCCCCAATAGTAGAGCCACATCCGACTGGGAAATTCACTGTTATGGACTCGTCCTCCCTTAACCCTACTTAAAAGTTGCTCTAATTAGCATCCCTTTAGGTACTGGAATAGTTACAAATAAGGGCATGTCCTAATCTCTAGAAGGTTCCACAGGGCCTCTAGATAGTGTATATAGGGTCATTATTTAGGCATTAGGTACATTATTGTATTCTTTCTCTTATCACAGGTACTGCTTGGGCTCTTCGTGGAAGATCTCTTTCCTATGCCTAGCTATTGCTTGTAAGGCTTTAGTCATTGTTTGTAACTTGATAAATATATTTGTAATTGTGTTCATAACATACCTCGATGCAACACCCCTATCACAATTTGTTTGTATCAACTAAGGTAATGGAATTCCATGTTTTCAAGTTATAAGATTACGTAATGTCTAATTGTATTGCTAATTGGCTTTATGAATGTGCTTGCTTTGCATGTACTTATCCTCGTGTCCTAAATGTGTAGGAAGATCGATTTGCAAGCCCAGCAGGGAATGTGGACCTTGGGCAAGAGGAGCCGTTGAACTTTGACTTCCCACAAATTTCCCCTATCCCTCCCGATATACGTTTCGTTGATCCAGATGCAGAGACCGACACTGAGTGAGACGATGCAAAGTTCGACGTATTGTTGGACACCATGTTGAGCATGGGGTGATCTAGGACTGGTAGATCCAACAACCACCCAAGCTTAGCTGACTTGTATGTGTGACGCCAGATCAGGAGGAAGAAGCACATGCCCCCAACACATACACCGCCCCACCCGGACCTAGGGGCAAGAGTAGGGGCAGACCTAGAGGATCGGGCATTAGATCTAGCCAGAGCAGGAATTAATCTACTAGAGGTAGAGGTAGAGGCAGGCCTAGGTGGCTAGTCCCCTGGCCGGATGTGATAGAGTTCAGACGACAACTTCTCACCCTAGGATTTTACTTAACTATATGATCAGACATTCACTAGTTTCTCATGTATCATGCATACAGTGAACACACAACTCTTTTATGGATGTATTATTTACTTTACGGCTCATTCGCACTTCCTATTTTCATTACGTGGTTTATATGCTTATGTCTTTGATATTTGGTTCAGGTAGCGTTGACAATATTATTGATTGTTCCTTTGAAGTTTGTACATGTAGGGACACGGGACCTTATAACAAAGCATTTTTTAAGCTTGCCAAATTTTTCCAAGATTCTGGTGTTTCCCTTGCATGACATTAATGTGTTCAGGCTTGTGAAACCCCTAAACCCCCAGAAACCTTTGAATACTAAAATTTTATTACTATATAGTTCAGTACGTTTTGATTTTTTTTTTCTGCCTCTTTCCGGAACGGACAACTATAAACACAATCAATAGCCTAATTCAAGCAATGAAGCACAGACCGAAATTAAACATAAAAAGACAGATTCTTTGGCTGGATTCTTTGGAGTAGAAAGAGAAACACTCACCAATAACGTATGCTCAAACTGTGCACTACGTTTGCCATCTGCAGTAACAGCAGTCCAACCATCTGGCCACATTCTATCACGCCAGACCCCTATACATTAAAAATAGCAAAATCACACTTCCAATTAGAATTATTTTTCACGCATACATGTCTTAAACCCAAATTTCATATCACGAATAGCATAAGCCACAAACATACAATAAACAATCAAAATAAAACAGGGGAGACTCGATAAGCTATAGAGGCTGACCTGAATTTATCATGGGCTCAATAGTAAAAATCTGTCCAGCTCTCATTACTCCAACAGCCTTGTTTCCTGCTCTGGTCAAGGAATAGACAGACACAAATTTGGAGCTCACAAATTGAAGGATAATTATTACAACTTGAATACCCAAAGCGTCCTGTGGAAGGAGTACAAACTTGGGTGCATACTTGGCTTTCATTCTGAAACTAAAACTCCTTATGCATTATCAAAATTTTCAGTTGAGCATTCCCACAGACAACTTAACAGCATGAAAGATGAAAACTGATTGCGATTTCCGCAGGATACGGGCATAGTGAAGAATATTTGGTGCACAGTGAAAAATCTCCCCTATGCCATGCCCGCAGTAAGATTTTACCTGAACAAGAAACCACGCATTAAGACGATATATGCTTAAGAATGCAAAAACAGGGTGCATATATGGAGAAAACCATCTAAACATGCATTGCAATAGCTAAGAAAGAAACACTAGCCAGACAAGTATGCTCACCATATAATGACACTCACCAACTTTATAGTAAGTCAAGTTACCAATGTAACTCCCTACAGTTATGAACAAGACACTAAGGCTAAATCTATAGTCACTAAGCTAAATGATATGATATGACTAAAATGACTGATAGTAAACTGAGGCCTACTAATAGTTGAACTGAAAGCTGAGCATTCCTTCAATCAAGGGCCACCGATGATGAGGCTGCAAGGCAAATTCATACTGTTTGAAAGCATGATTCGGGATAGAACATGTGAATTAGGATTAGGGCCCAATAATGACCATAATACTCATATATATGTCCAATAAATGCCATATAATACACGATAGGCCCTGGATATCACTATATATGGTCCAAATAACAAATAATAACAAATGCAGCCACATGTTCTATATCAATGGCCCTTGCCATGATATTTGTCCCTCAGAAACCTGTGGCGGAAAAAACAGGTTAGAACGTATTCCACGCTCTGTACAATACGTTCCGGAACATATTGACCAAAAACGATTAGAATAATGAATTAAGAAACACTTAAAAAGTCATTCTCATATGGGTTTGTATGTTCTTGAGCCTGGTACAGCTGCGCCTAGCAGGATAGAAGGGCTGGTTGGGGGAGCTTTGTTGATGGTTGATCTTTGTAATCAGATTCGACATTTGGTGTTCCAGCGAGTTGCACGATACGTTTGTAGGTGCTTTTACGTTTTTTAATTTCCATATGTGTGCTGTTTTGTGTTTTTTGTGTATTTTGAGCATAGAATGGGTTGTAGACACCATATTTAGTGATTTCTTTTGCAGTTTCCAGACCCATTCAATAGTCTTCGCTCATTTGTTTTCACTTTTCACGACTTGTTGATTTATTGCAATGTCACTAAGTAGGCTAGTTCTAGGGTTTAAAGGAACTTAATTTTTAAGGAGTCCTAAAGTTTCATGTTTTTTCCCTATCCCCAAAGGCAGGCCTTTTCTCTACAACCATAAAACCGAAGTTAGTGAACTAAAACCACAAAGAACAATATTGAATCACGACAATGCTATGAATAGGATCATCATAATATATATTATCGAGCCACATCGCACCAAAAAGGGGTACAATGATGTTCCATGAACGTAATGAAAACTATACAACTAAGGCTCGCTAGAGTCATGGTAGGATAAATCATCTGAATCTATGCCTGACTGCAAGTCCCATGGGTCCGCAGATGAATCGGAACTAGAGGGAGCCATATGCCGTGGTGTGGCCCTGGCTCTGCTGTGTGCTCTGGCTCTCTGTTGTGTGCCCTGGCTCTGGACCACCCCCCTCCCCTTGCCTCTACCTCTATCTCTGCCTCTGTCTCTGCCTCTCTCCCCTCCTCTGGCCCCCATCTGGCTGCCCCTAGCCCTGTGTCTACTCCGTCGTGCCTGTGTGTCAGGTGGCTGTGACCCTACGCCCTAGGATGGCCCTACCCACTGCGATGATGCCTAGCCGACGGCTGCCTACGATGCTCCACTCCTGTCTACAAAAAGAGTACTCAGGCCCCCCATCCCAAAACCTCTAGGTCTCCTCCTAGGCCTACGTGCAGGAATGGCTGGCTCCTCCTCTATCTCCGCATCAGGGTCCACCAGCAGGTCAGCCAGGTCATCCCCCTATGCCTCCGCCCACATCTCCTCGTCCTCCTCCGTATCCCCCTCAACCCACTCCTCCTTCTCCACATAGTCTGCCCCGAGCATCTCTGTACCCTCCAAGCTCTCGTCATGTCCCTCCTCAGCCCTCTCCCTCTGCCTCTCTGTGCTCCTCTGCCGCCGTAAAGCCCGTGCTAGAACTCTCTATGGATCTCATCATCCATCTCCTCCTGCGTGGGTGGTGCCCGATAGCTATCGAATCCACCAAGTAAGTGTCAGGGTCCACCTGCAACCAAAAACAATACATTGTTGTCAGGCAGGTATTGTGCAACTCACTGCATATTTTGAAAGCAAATCAATTCATCAAAGCATAGCAAGATAAAAGGGCTAATGATGTGACTCACCTCGAGCATCTGATCCTCTCCTCGTGTGCGCTCCAGCATACGGCCGTTGGTGCTCACAAACACCAACCGCCTACACTACTCGATGGACAACATGTTCCTCTTCGGCATGTGATACAAGGCCCAGGTGCTCCAATTCTGCTTGCAAGCTCCTGCTGAACAGTCCTGTGCAAGGACTCTCTCAGCCAATCACCTCAGGTCACCTGTGTTGCACCCATGGATGCACCACCATGTAACGGGCCTCAGCTGATCCTCCCTCTGTCGACTTTGCTCTCCATCGAAAGGAAACTGGAAGCGCTCAAATGCGAGCAGCTGGCTTGCAATGTTGGCTAGAATCGAACCTGTTGGCAAAAGAAAAAACATGGCACATGTAAGACCCCTCGAATTCACACACTACCAATGCGTACAATACTGTAATAACATTGCTACCAACCGATTTCTCACATGTACCTGGTCCGGGCCATACACGCTCCGTGTACTCCACCCATCCCCAGTGCAGCTCCGGATCGTCCCTCTCTCGGGTAGAGCGCCACAAGGGGTGCAACATGTGGGCTAAGGCGTGGATGGGTCAGTGGAAGTAGTCCCATCTGGCCTCGTAGATACGTGAGATCTCGCGCCTCCTGCAGCAAACAAATTACAACAACCACTAAACCATAGCATAAAAGAAACGCATCAGACTTGAGTGAGAAACAACAAACTAGACACTGAAGAGTCATACCTGTGCTCGTCCAAGGCTGACAACAGAATCCCCTCGCCGATGCGGTCCATGAACTCGTAATGAGACCGAGGGTGCACCCCTCACGGTCTACCAGGAGCGGCACTCTGAAAATGGGTAGAAGGATCCCAGTAATCTCCTCAGCAGCTCTCCAGAACTCGTCGCCATACACAGTGGACTGGAAAAATGCCGAATGTGGGAGGTTTGTAAAGTCCCAGAAGGCCACGCTGGAAACCATCTGCCGCAATGCATCCTTCACCACCACCACTCGCACTAGCACCAAGAATAAAACGCAAAGCGTGTGGGTGTGGGCTTCTTCAGGTTTAGGGTGGAGAAGGTGCGGAACAGGGCCAACACACGCCTCTTCCTGGTGACAAAAGTGACCAGGCGCATGGCCGTAGAAGTGATCTACAACACAAACATCCAGTAAAAAAAGTTTAGACAGTAGTTGAGACGTGGTTGGCAGCATCGAAGGAAGAAAGCATAGCAAATAGAACAAACTATACCTCTCTGATCCATGGAAGCGCACACAGGTCATGGATGAGCAAGTCTATGCAATGTGCAGCACATGGTGTCCACACAATGCTGGGTGCTCCCTCATCATAATCACCCATCTGCTTGCAGTTCGAGGCGTTGTCGGTGACAACCTGAACCACGTGCTCAACCCCGATGTCAGCAATAACATCTCTAATGACCTCCCATATGAAATCGGCTGTGATGGCGTCACCACCTCGAGTGGCATCCACGCCACGTAGAAATACTATGCCAAGCAGGCAAGAAACCAAGACATTGATGACGGATCACTGACGAATGTCGGTCCATCCATCACTCAATATCGTGCGTCCATACCTGCCGCAAAACACGCATTACCTACATGAAAAAATCGCGCCAACTGTAAATCCTAAACACATGCAAAGAGATAATAAAGACAAGTTACTTACTGCTGCCAAGCTGAGCGAATGGAACTCAACTCCCGTGTGATGCTCTCCTCCTCCTCACGAAGCAACCTACCTCGCAGTGCCTCTCGCCTGGGAGGTGTACATGTAGCATCCACGGCCGCCATTTGTGCACAGAACTCCCTGACCACCCAAGTGTCAGCAATAGCAAAAGAAAATGCCGCACTCATAAAAGAACTGGCCACACAGTCGAGTGCAACGGGCCTCCTGCTCTCTCTGCCAGCCGCATCGATCAAGGGTCTGCTGCTTGGGCCTAACCCCTCTCTGCTGTATATATGGCGCTCGTAGTCTAGCATGCCCAACGGATGGCTGATCCGTGGGTGTGTCACTCTCTCTGGCAACATCTGCCGAAGCATGTGATGCATCTGCTGCCGAGGAGGAGGGACAAGAAGCACCCGCGCTGAACCAACATGCTCATTTGATGGTCGTGCTGCAGCTGCGGATGGAACTGAAGGTGTTGTACTAGGCCCTGCACTTGAACCATGCTCTGCCCGTGATGTACTGGGCCCTACAGCTGTACCATGCTCTGTCCATGATGTACTGGGCCTTGCACCTGTACCATGCTCTGCCCGTGATGGGCACTGCACCTGTACCATGCCCAGCCCGTGATGTACTACACCCTGCAGCTGTACTATGCCCTGCCCGTGATGTACTGGGCCCAATACCCATGGTAGGCCCTGCCTGCCTGCTTGCCTGTGAGCCCTCCTGCATGCCTGCCTGTAGCTGCTCCTGCTACCTGTCCCTGTCTAGAACCCTGTGATGCAGTACCAGACCCGTACATGGTAGACAACCTCTGCAGATCCTCATCAGAAATGCTGGGGCAATCAGATATGCCCAATGTCCGCCCATCTGGCCCTATGACCCGCATCAAGTGAGCCCTAACCCTGGTGAGTGATCCCGTGAAGTGACCACCTCAATGCAAGCATCTCCATCTACGGGTGCCTGAGCCATGGTGTGTGCCCACATCCCCGTCGGTAAGCTCAACCTCGGCCCAAAGGCCTCGGTCCCGCACTGGCATCGTATCAACACGACCCTAAACCTGCAATCAACAAATAATCAAGCAAATGTTCAGTAGCAAAAAATACATTGCATTGAACAACATTACCGAGCTCAAATAGAGCTCAAAATACCAGAGCATACATCAGAACGATTCCAGTTCACACATCATATCAAGCGCCAAGAAGAACATGAGATTAGGGCGTGGGATAGAATAATTTCAGTATGAGGGATAACAGGCGACTGACGTTAGCGTCGGAGTCCGTGCAGGCATAAAAGAGTGCAGTGTGGGCCTAAACCGCGCCCCTAGCAGATTTTTGCACGATGGTCCACGCCTAAACCCTAAAAAGTATGGAATCAGGGCATGAAAATTGAAATTTGTGATACGGACGTAGATGGGTGGAACGGAGGTCATAGGAGTCTGTGCAGGCATGTGGAAATGCATTCTAGGCTCAGACATCACCTCACTCGGTTTCCAACAAGTCATTTTGTGAAAATGGCAAAAATACACAGGCATTTGGAATGTAGTGTTCAAATCTCGCTAGGCGTGCCGTAACGGCTGAAACTGACGCTGTAGGAATCACTGTGGGCGTGAAGAAAGGTGGTTTAGAGCCAAACTACGCTCGATTTGGTTGCCTACAGCTCAATGTCAACAATTGCAAAAAATCAAGCCTACACTTACCAAATATCAAAAATTGGTCGTTTCGCTCTCCACGAAGCTCAGACCCACCTGGCACCGTGCACACCACCTCCGTATCGCCGAGTAGATGCCTGCCAACTATTCACTTGCGAAGATCGGACGCCCACAGCTCTCAGAAAAAAAATTTGCCTCCTCCACTGCTGCCGCGGTTCTGTCCACGAGGAGGAGGCCCGAAATCAGGTAATGAGTTTTTTTTTCACACGATTCGCTGCAGCGAATCGCGATTCGCAGATTCGCGATTTGCGAATCGCGAAGCCAGCGGATCGCGATTCGCTGCATCTATGATTTTAACCACCTCATCAAACAGCTTTGTCTGCAAAAACACATCTTAGGGACATTCCTAAAAGTCTGAAGGCTTGTAACTGCACTAATCTAATAACGGACATTTTGAAACTACTTTTTCGTAAGAGTATGATGCACATATAAGCATGAAAAAAGAAAATTTACTTGCTTCTATTACTAACAGACAGATCCTCGTTCTAGAATTGTTTTGCCTCCATCTTTAGTTCCGTACATATGGAACGAAACACATTTCTATGTATGAAATGTAACACAAAAATAGATTATATTCCTCGATTTTCTAACGTTCAAAAATAGATCTAAAAAAATGATGTCCCATATCTAACTTGGAACATTTTGCCATGTGTCATATTGTGTTCAAAAAAATTTTATGTAAAAAAACGTATTCTATTAACAAAGAAGAACAAGCGATACGCGTTCCAGAATGCGTTTCGTTCCGGAACGTAACCAATTTTTTTTATATAAAAAAAACATTTTTTTTTAGCAAAGAACAAGCGATACTGAGTCTACGCTGAAGATCCGATTGGTTGATAACCATCAAGAAATGTGCGATGACTGCACACGATGCCATCACCTGACATGGTTTCCAGGATGATTTTGACAACCATTGAGGGATAGGAGGATGACGACTAAGGAGTCCTCACTGTGGTGGCTTTGATTATTGGGTTTTGCTTTGATTATTGCTGGCAAGACCAGATCTTGCCATCTTCTGGCTGTTGAGCTCTCATCAATTGTATTTACACCACCAGCTTTGTTGGGAGAACAAAGAGATGCGTACGTGTTAGGATAATCTTAGTACGAGCGAACTGAACACCCCCGCAGTGCTCGTTGCCTCCTAGAGTCTGCCAGCCAGGTCGCGACTTGATTTTCTCGTATGCGGCAACAAGAACGTCGCAGTCAGGTAAGATATCCATTGATTCTGAGTAGATAAACAGATAGAAGATTTTCAAAAAAACTCTACACATTTCTTGCATATCAAGCTGCGTCCCTCAAAAAGAAGGAAGATGCGGCAGATGTGGGCAGCAGGTGCCTTATTACCTGTTTTTTGATAATTAAAAAAAAAACGTTCCGACCCAGTACGTTTCGGAACATACTGTACGGAACCTACAGTATGTTCAAGGGTCGGAACAGGTTTCTAAGTTCTGTACACCAAGGAACAATGTTAAAAGATATTTGTGCGAAAAAAAAAAAATATCCACATGCTCTTCAGATAATATGCATAAGTGACAATGCACTCCAAAGACAAGTATAACTTTGCCTTTAGAGCATAATTCTACATTCCTAATTAGTACACCCCAAAAATTCGTATATTTATTTTCCTTTTTAAGGTGCAATTCATAAAGAGAAATTTACTTCCAATGAGAGCCAAGCATGAAGCTTTGATGGCATTATCACTATATGCTACAGCATGTGTTAATGTTTTGACATCATATATGCTGAACTGCAGCAAAGGGGTTTGTATTTCACAAAATGATGTCATATAGTCATTGTTGGCCTAGCATTAAAACGAAGGCTCTAGCCTTAAACTCCTTACCTTCAACATCATAATCAAGCCTTTGCTCATTTTTTATTCATGTACAAGCCTATTACATTGATTAGCCATGAGCCCTTTTTTATTCATGCCTAGGGCCTAAAAGCCTTTTGCATTGATTTTTAGCACTACTACTATCACTAATTTTCGCTCCCAATGCTTTATCGTGGGAAATTGAAAGAGTGCTTTGTGTGTTGTTAATTTATCCACCATTGATGCTAAAAGCCATGATTCAATTCATAATTGGAGGAAAGTTTTCGGCGCTCTACTTCATTTGCCCTATTTTGTACTTCATAGTGGGCTGCATCGGTATATAACTACTTCTAGCACCCTATGTGGCACCATTTTCGGCAATCTTTGCTTCGATTCTCTTGCAGCATCCTTTCAAATTCAACACTATCTTGAGGAGTTTCTTGCACCACTTTCAATGTGATTCTTTGCTGATTTTCTGGAAAGGCATTCACTCCATCTTCAATACCCTGTTTGGAGGATACTTTGGCAGCCATAAAGATATCTCTATCCAGACCAATGGTCCAATACCTTGTCCATTAAGGTGAATTCAAAGATCCTACAAAAGAAATCTTCAAATTTAGCCAAGTGATTGATTTTCAACATCATGTAGTAAACTTGACTTTGTAGCGTGCATGTGCTTCCTTTCTGGTTCTTCGGACAATCATTTGTACCATTTCAGCACCCTATTTGAATGATCTTTTGGCTCCCTCTCATCTATGATTTCTTGCTGGTTTTCGGACAGCAAGATTCCAGTTCAAGAGCCCTACTTGGTGGAGGTTTCTATGATATTTCTACCTCCAATTGCTTGCTGGATTTTTGTTTGATTATTATTATTGTGATTTATGCACATTGAGCATGGTTGAGGCGACAATAAGA
The DNA here is from genome assembly GCA_029204225.1 of Diphasiastrum complanatum. NCBI lineage: Eukaryota > Viridiplantae > Streptophyta > Lycopodiopsida > Lycopodiales > Lycopodiaceae > Diphasiastrum > Diphasiastrum complanatum. The sequence goes on along the minus strand of CM055092.1, from coordinate 15,988,085 downwards.
GTTTGCTCCCTTAGGCTTTTTGTACATCTCGTTTTTAGTATTTTAAGATGGTTAAAGGCTCAAGATCTTGTATGGATGATGACTCTTTGTCTCACATTGTTCGTGGTCACATGGAGATACCATTTGCTAGCTTCCGCTCTCTACATGCCGACATCTCCTAACTCAACTGATTCATCACTGCTTGCTACTTGACCTCAGGTACTTTCTAATCTTATGCATGAATTTGAGTATTTTCTTGAAAAGCCTTCTCCGCTACCACCATTGTGGGGTGTAAACCACCACATAGATCCAGTACCTGCTAACACCTCTCCTCCGCATCCTCTATATTGTATGTCTAAATCCAAACGTGATGAAGCCCAGCACCAAATGTTGGATCTGTTACGCCAAATTTTGGTGATATCTTGGTTTTAATCTTACTCTTATTGAGCATTTGTCTGAGTAATAGTTTCCCGCTGATTCTCCAATTTGAATTGGTTTTGAACTAGCCTTCTATAAACTGAAAAAGGAAAAAAATTGTGGAGTTTTTTATGTATGTGATATGGTAATAGACTTGATGTATTAGATCCTTGATACTTAAAGTGAAAATATTGCCAATATTAGGCAAGGTAAGTGAAGTTCCAGCATGCAACATGCCTGAACTTCGCTGGAGCTTGGCGTCTAGATAATGGAAACTATGCTCGCAATAGTGTCTCGTGTAATCCATACCCAAGCATTTGCATCATTGGCGTACACTCCTACATCCTTGTCTTTTCCAACAAAGAGTTTCTTGTATATGTTGCATTGTTACATGACCACACACAAGGCCTCAAGAGAAAAGTCCATTGGCAACATCTGGTTTATCAATGTCTATCAATGCTTGTCGTTAACACTAGTATCTGTAGCAAGTCGAGAGTGACTAGACATGAGGGTCATTCAATGTATATGGGAGTGCTCATAGAAACAATTAGCATCAAAACTATTTGGCAAAGGAGCCACAAAGAAACCCTAGAAAACAATACCTTTTGAGATGATGAGTGTCTCTTCTTACAAAGTTACATGAAATAAGTTGTCGAGCTAATTAACGATATCCTTCACATGAGGAAAACATTGAGAAAAGTCACATTGTAGCTGATACGCAAATGTAAACTGACAACATCTTACATTTGCATTCCCCTAACATTCCATGGCAGGCCAAAAACAAAAGAAACATATATCAATGCCTCTAATTTTGAATGTTTAGATTTTGAGACTCAAGAGTCATGTTGTAGGTTGAAGGCTGAACTTTGAACTAACTAGCAATCTAGCTAATCCTTTGAGTGTACTCTCTAGAAAGTATTACTAGTTATAAGTAACTAACTTAGCCTAAAACTTGACAATTTCCACTTTTAGCTACTTTGAAGTTTAAAGACTAGATTCGATGCCAAGATGCTGACTAATCATTAATGACTATTGTTGATTGAAATTTGGCATGTTACATGCAAGATGGCAATGTATTGTCTACACTATATAGGTCTAAGGTAGTTACATTTAACATTATGAATAATAGAGTCCTGATTCTTCTAATTGGTAACTACCTACAAAAATAAAATTAGCAAAAATGAAAACCAAAGATTAACTACTAGCATAAAATGAGCAAAAGGTTTAACCTTTATGTTCAAGCATTAATGATATCATTTATAACAAACAATGTCACACGCAAACTTGTTGAAATAATGCCTACTTTGCCCCTCAAGGCTTGTGTACTTGTAGCTTGTAAGTTGTGCATAAGACATGGGGGTAAAACATTTATGTACATAGTACACCTCACTTGTGCTAATTAGGCAAGTAATAACAAGTAGGTTGAGGACCCATGTGGGTTCTAGAGCTAGTATTAGCAAGACACCACCTCTATAGATTACATGCTAAAAGTAGCCCATAGTTTGGAGGGGTTTCCACGCCCTACTACTCTTTGAAAATTCATTCAAGTTGTGTGAGCTTTGAAGTCCTCTCTCTCTTGCTTTTGTCTTCTACTCCATAGCTAGTTTTTTCAAGCTTTCATGGTGTGCTTACTATGCTGTTATGATACTCCATAGCTAGGCTTTGGAATTTGTCATGGTATCAGAGCAGGTTATGTTGCCTGTGGTGTGGTGAAAGCTTGGACCTGTTTTTATCATATTCCTACCATTCCTGGAGAGCAGCTTATCTTTGAGGAGGGCGCACTTTTTGTAGGGGCATCTGACCTCTGTGCTATCTGCATGGTGGGAGTACTGTTGGCAAGGGGAGTACAGAGAGCCAAAAGTTTCTAATTTGGGAGAAAAAAATTTGAGTCTTTTTGGACAGCCAGGACTATAGGAGGCCGCTTTCTACAGTGGGGACTTCAGTGAAAGTTCTGAGTGGATCTTGGACAAGGGCTAGGACAGCCATACAGGGGGATAGTTTCAAATCCAGAAGCTGAGGGTTATTGAGCAAGTGGCTGCATACCCTAGTTGGGTGAAAACCCCAGTTTACCTTTTGTGTTTTATTTCTATCCAGCTATGTCTAGTCTTAGAGAGCATGATGAGTGAAGCCAACCGGCTTGATGCCACTGACTTTAGCATTTGGAAATTCAAGATCAAGAACATTCTTGAAGACAAAGAATGTTGGAAGCTTGTGACAGGTGAGGAGCTTGTTCCAACATCTGAACTTGAACTCAAGAACTATATCAAGAGAGGGGAAAAGGCACACAGGATCATCAACATGTCAGTGAGGGATAATGTGGTTTCTCTAATCAAGTTAGCCAAAGGGCCTGTAAATGCATCACACATTCTTTGTGCATTGTATGAGACAACAAGTACAACTAGGTTTCTCTACTTGAAGAACAAGTTGTATACCCTCAGAATGGAGACAGGGGAGACTGTTACTGATCATTTTACTAAGATTCAGGATCTTGGATATTAGATTTCTATGCTTGGAGAGTCTATTGCTGACAAAGACTTGGTGTCAATAGTCTGAATAGCTTGTCATATGCTTATCGGAACTTTGTGATGATGATATCTGTGAGGGAGAAGATCCCTACCTATGAAGAAGTCTATGGTATCTTGTTACAGGAGGAGATGAGGAGAGTGAATCTCTCCAAGAGGGAAGATTTCTAGGAGCATGCCTTTGCTTCTAAGAAGAAGCAAAATCCAGCCAAGGATAAGAAGAAAGGTAAAGGCAAGAACAAAGGAGCACCACAAACACTTGAGCAAGGAATGGAGAACTTGCAGATGTCAGAAGCACAATCCTCCTCGGGTACTTCTTCCACACCTCGAAGGAAGGGGAATTGCAATTATTGTGGTAAATATGGACACTTTGCTTTTGAGGGCAGGAAGAAGCTTGTAGAGCAAAAGAAGGGCACAAAGAAGCAAGGAGAAAATGTTGTTGAGAGTGGTGCAAGAGAGGAGCAGAGTGACATAAGGCAAGCTAAGTTATTTTCTGTTGTATTGACCTCACAAGCTACAACAGGTGGTTAGTACATTGACTCAGGTGCTTCAAAGCACATGGCCCCTCATAGGGATTGGTTTGATACCTTTGTGGGATTTGTGATGGACAAAAGGTGTGCCTAGGTGACAACTCAACACACAACGTCAAGGGAAAAGACACAATACCTATAAAGCTTCCATCAGGAGAAGTCAAAGTCATTAAGAATGTCTTATATGTACCAGGACTTGCTAAAAATCTTCTTTCAGTAGGAGTTATCACTCAACAAAATATGAAAGTAGAATTTGATGCTACTTCTGGATTTGAGTAATGATATGAAGGTTGTGGCCAAAGGATTGCAGGAAGATAATCTATACAGGTTGTACACTTCTATCCCTAGTCAACATGCTTATACAGCAAAAGGAAGTGATGTGGATAGGTTGTGGCATGAGAGGTATCGACATCTTGGCTACCAAAGCATGCAGGTGTTGAACCAACATCATATGGTGGAGGGGCTTCCAGTTGTTAAGCCAAGCTCTTCAGTTTTCGAGGCTTGCGCTATGGGAAAACAGCAAAGACAGAAGTTTTTCAAGAAGAGCACCACCAGGGCAGTAGGTATACTTCACTTGGTACATTCATATTCGCGGGGGCCAACCTGCAGGGGTGGCATTTTACTTTATGACCTTTATTGATGACTTCTCACGCAAGATTTGGATTTATTTCTTGAAGTTAAAATCTGAAGCATTCAAGTACTTCCTGCATTTCAAAGCTTTGGTAGAAGAACATTTAGGAAAGAAGATAAAGATGCTCAGGTCAAACGGTGGTGGAGAGTTCATTAAGACAGAATTTGTGGAATTTTACAAGGCCAATGGGATCAAAAGGCAGCTTACAGCTCCTCATACCCCTCAGCAAAATGGCATAGCCGAGAGAAAGAACCGAACTACTGTGGAGTGTGCAAGGTGCATGCTCACGGCAAAGGGGTTGCCCAACTCTTTTTGGGGCGAGGCAATGCACACAGCAGTGTTTTTGTTGAATAGAAGTCCAACTAAAGTTGTGGAAGGCAGGACTCCAGAAGAGGCATTTAGAGGCATTAAGCCTAAGGTGGGCGCTTTGCGAGTGTTTGGTTGTACAGCCTATGCCCATATTCCCAAGGATAACAGAAAGTTGGATGCAAAATCAGCAAAGTGTATTTTCTTGGGATACAGTGAAGAAAGCAAAGCTTACCGACTTTACGATCTTACTAGCAAGAAGACGATCATAAGTCGAGATGTGATCTTTGAAGAAGATCAAACACTTCCTATAGAGGAACTTAAGATGGATGGTACAAGTAAATTTGTGCCAATACTTGATGATCTGCATCCATATATTGGGGAGCCTTAGGATGATCATATGAGTGATCAAGAGGAAGAATCCAAGCAGGCTAGGAAGCGGAAGGAAAGGGGCAAATCTGTTGAGTCCAATTCACCGTCTTCATCACCAACTGCAAGGAAGAAGTTTCCCAAGTGGTATTGGCAAACTGTGCAGGATGGTTTGATATTGGATGAGGGAGAGAGCAACAATCCAGGGGCTAGGAGGTCTCAAAGGCAAGCCCAACAGCGTGGACACCAGGAGACAAACTATGCACTTATGACTACTATTTTGGATTCACAAGATGCATACATTCGTTGAGGCAGCAGATGAGAAGGTCTGGCAACATGCTATGCAAGAGGAGTACGACTCCATTCTCAAGAATGATACATGGGATTTGGTGAAGTTACCAAAAGGGAAGCGTCCTATTGGTTGTAAGTGGGTCTACAATACCAAATACAAATCGGATGGGAGCATCGAAAAGCATAAGGCAAGGCTGGTTGCTAAAGGCTATGCACAGAAGGAGGGCTTGGACTATGATGAGACGTTTTCACCGGTAGCTAAGATGACGTCTATCAGGAGTCAGGTTGGTTTTAGCATTGGCTGCATTTTTTGGTTGGGAGGTCCATCAAATGGACGTGAAGAGTGCTTTTCTCAATGTACAGTTGGCTGAAGAAGTCTACATGGAAAAGCCACAAGGTTTTGAGGCTAAGGGCAAGGAAACTATGGTATGCAGGCTTAAGAAGGCCTTATATGGCTTGAAGCAGGCACCCAGGGCCTAGTATAGTCGTATTGACGACTATTTTGCCAAGGAGCAAATCATAAAGAGTCAGTCGGATTGCAACCTGTTCGTGAAGGAGGAAAATGGCAACATTGTTTTGATAGTTCTCTATGTTGATGACTTGGTCATCACAGGTAACAATGGGCAGCTTATTGAGAAGGTGAAGGCTCATTTATCAAATGAGTTCGAGATAAAGGATTTGGGTCTAATCCACTATTGTCTTGGCTTAGAGGTTCGGGAAAGAAAAATTGTGTGTTTATTTCCCAAGCTAACTATGCATGTGAAGTATTGAAATCCACCTTTTTGGGGGCCTATCCAAGATAGTAATTAACCAAGTGAATGGTGTTCTGCTCTACATACACTACCCAATGTGAGATGGAACGACTTGAACGTAGCCAGGAGGGTCCACTGAAAATGGTGTCGGTATCTATAATGAACTGATGATTAAGAGCAGTAGTGTCGTGATTATTATTCTTTATGCTATATGTCCAAGTGTGATCAAACAACCCAGAGGCAAGAAAAAGGGCCTTCTACCAGCATGCCCCAGTCGAGGGACTGATAGTTGATGTTATGTTTATTGAGTTTAACTTGGTGCAACTACATGTGAGTAGGATACGACATAGTTTCTCTGATGAATTGTTCAGTTTACGGCTTAAGACGATCCCAAAAGAGAAGAAATATATACTCACTGCTTAAAAACCCATTCCAACCCTTTACAGTCGGAACGCTGTACGTTCCAGTACTAGGTTGGAACATTTCTTTTTTTTTAACATAATGTGATAGATGTTGATGCCCACAACGTCTCTACTTTTGTTGATAGTCATAAATGTTATGCTTACATGGCAAATTTCCCTTGGGCAGGACAGTCAGCTCTACTACTGTATGCTTGAAGGTCAAGATTGCAAATTAACCATATATTGCTTTCTTACTGCATGCATTTTTATCAGCACTCAGGCTCTGTCACAACTTCGTTTTAAATTAATTTAAAGCCATAGGCAACCCATTGATCTTTGCAAGTTGAAGTGACTTCAGCTCACGTTCTTTGTACTACTAAAATTTTGCATGATGTCCCATATTATTTTGGGAAACTTTTATCAGACACGAATTTCACTTGGCTATAATTATGTTAGTCTGAGCATTTGATAGGTTTTAGCATTATAAAGCCCTCAACCAAGAATTCGAAACTAAGCAACCCACAAACAAGCAACACAAGGGAATCGGATGGTGGACAAACTGACCCAACCAGACCTAGATCTTATGGATCTAGCCCCCAAGCTATGACTCAATCTATCATAAGGGAAGGAGGAATCACACCAGCAGCATGTTGCTACCAATCACTCAATCAAGTATACACTAGTGAGAGCCCAATGGGTATACTTATACCCTCCAAGGCCCATGCACCACTAGTAGTACACCGCGACACCTCTGCAGCCTAACTGGGCCACGTCATCCAGTTTCCCTATGACTCACTGATAGACCCATAATAGTCCACCATCATGGCCTCTAACCATTAATTATGACAATATACACTTGAGGGCCCCAAACCCCTCATAATCGTAATGAACTTACGGGTCGAGGTAGACCTATTGACCTCTAACGGGATAAACAATCCGAGATCACTCGTGGGCATGACATTCGTCCCCCCTTATTCAAGTTTTGACCTCAGAAAAAAAAACTAGAGAAGTTCCTTTTCAGGCTACCTTCCTGTTCCTAGGAGTCATCATCGTCTATGCGACCCTTCCTTCAAATCAGATGCTCGATAACTATAGGATTCCTCAATCGTTTAGTTCTTGTATCCAAGATCCTTTCAGGTTCAAGTTGAGTCAGAGTTGATGATTCATCCAACAAGTCCAATTGGTTTCCGAAACCCAGATGTTCCCCTTCACTCATACTCTTCTGAGTCGACTTACGTGAAAAACCCAGGTGCGCCTTGCGTTCCTTCCGGGAGATCCAATTGGTAAGCCAAGGATTAAATCTTTTTCAAGATTTATAACTAGCGGACAATTTGTAATGCCTGCCGGTATGCATTACACTAGAATCCTTCGGAATTTGTAAATACACCCAATCCCTCACTTGAAAGTCTCGAGGCGATCTTTCCAGATTAGCGTAATGTCGGTCCCTATCCTGAGCGCCCTGGACATTCTCACGTGCTATATGTAGCATTTATTGCATATCGTGCGAGAAATATGCTACTTTTTGAAACTTGATCGTACGAGTCTCTACCACAATGGGTGATCTAGGCTCAAAACCATACATAAGCATGAACGGGCTACTACTTGTCGGTAGCCGAATGCTTAAAGTATCTTCACAGAGGTATCAACCTACCTCTGGGCAGCCAAAGAAATCATGTCTTTTGCTTCTGTTTTGAAGCACCATTGTTCTTTCTCAATTTACAGTCGAATTTCCTAGCAATAAGATGAGTTTTTGCAAGCAGATTCAGCAAAAGTCCACAAGGCGTACCTTGCACGTTTTGGACAGCCATGGAGCGCTGATCCAACTGACCTTCCAGGTGCATTTTTTTTCTGTGAAAGCATGCATTTATGCCAGCAACCAAGGGCACATTTTCCTACGTTTGTAATAACCAGTAGGGTGGCCCATTTTCTGCCAGACTTCCAATGACCGTTCTACCTATGGTTCGGACAACCTATTCCAGAGATAATCTTCTCTGTGATTTGAACGTACTTTCGGATATTTATAGGGGCATATTTCTACTCAGGCATCAACAACTTCACCCACGATTGTGGACAGATATTCTGCTAGCCATAGATAATCATTGCGCATTTGGGTGCAGTATCAGCCAGCAAAGCAATGCATGTCAGATCGGTAACAATGATACCTACTTTCCAACAATGTTATGACTACAGAGTTATTTCATTACAACCATTATTTGATGCATTGGGTTGCCATTTTGCAGAACAAGTCGGCCAGATTTAGGTTGTTCTATAAAGTTATGAGACTTAATTCAGGCTTGCTACCAAAACAGAGGTAGGTAGGTAAAACAGAATAGTGATTGTCAATGATGGTCTCAGAAATAGGCTTGTCCCTTCTAACACTTCTTTTGCCACCGTAAAGTCAAGCTAGCAGGTCACATAACAAAAGGTTTTTTGCTACCATGACATCACAAACCTTACATTAAGGTGGAAAAATACATAAACCTAAACATAAATAACAAGAGCACTTTTGCAGTACTCAAAAATATTATAAACCTTAATAAGTCAAAGTTTCATTATACCAGAAAGCAGCATTAGCTTGTGGCAGCTTCAACTCTAAGCATTTTGGGTAAGCCAAACCAACTAGACCTGCTCCAACTGGCTGTGATATTGCACCTCTACCTCTAAAAAGACATGATGCATCAAAACAGTAGCAACAAATCTAGAAATAGTAGAGGCCCCAACTGAAAAACTGTAGTCGAAAAACTCATCCATAAAGACCGCATATGGACATACCAATCCATCATAGGATACACCAAAAACCGATGGAGAATCAGATGACCCATCGGAACTGGCTCCAAGTGTAATCCCAAAGTACACACCCGGCGCACAAGTGAGGAATAGAAGAAATGCACTGGAACGAGGAACAGGATCTGCAACATCAGTAGCAAGCATCGGAGCAATATCCACGTGTATCTGGGAATGAGTATCAAAGCACATATGAGCAACACTGAAGTATATGGCAACAACATCCCCAAAAACTATCCAAGACAGGAGAAGGAACTCTCTCAAGGTACCCTGATGGTCTCGGAGCACCAGAACAAAGTGGCAACTCAGCATTGGAGACCAAGCGATATGGAGCAACCCGAAATGACGGGGAACCTTTAGATCACTCGGACAAACAGTAGCTGGAACGGAGGCAATAACCCAAGCCATCAGGATATGCCAAGCCTGACAATGAGCAACAATCCAAGGAACACATAGAGAGCCACATGCATAATCATAGAGATATCGGCACGATAGGTGATCAACAATATGGAAAAACCAGCACCAATCAACAGGTCCAAATGAAAACCAAGCTATATGTAATAACCAGGAATGCCATATAGCCATAGCATCGACATGGACTGCAGGAAACCTATATGTAGAAACACAAGGAGACTGAAGGATCCTCGTATACTCATCTAGAAAGATCCCAGCATATAAATATCCTAGATAAGTAATAGTGACCATCTGGCAAATATCCTCGGATGGAAAATGTATAATGGTAAGGGCGAAAGGCTCATGAATCATGTCAGGAACCGTAGAAATATCATGAGGCAAATCACAAACCTCAAGCAGAGATCCATGGAATAAAGCGAAAGAAGATACAACCTGATCACCAATAGCGAGGGAACCAGCAAACGTGGGATTGTGAAGAACCCAATAGAAATCAGAAGGAACATCGGCCATAACGGACTCAAGAGGTGGAGATATAGAGACCAACAGAGAAGATACTACACCAACCACCGAACCAGGAGGGCTATCTGAGGTAGGCGCAAAAGCACCAAGATATATGGCCTCAATATCAATGAAACCAAAAATGACCACCGAATACGATATCTGTGAATCAAGGCATATAGGTGCAAGGCACGTAGCAACAACCTGTAAATCCGGAGCAGCATCAACCTGAGTAAGAGGACCCACGGTCGGTGAAAGTGAAGCAGCAACTAATGTACTCTGAATGGAAAGAAGAGCTGCACCATGAGCCTTTGGCAGGCTACGCATAAACTGCTTCCCGGTAACCAACTGATAGTCACTCTAGGAATCAATACCAAAAAGTAAATGATGCCGACCAACATGTGTAAAAGACAGTGTCTGCTGAGAAAGATCCACGGCAACAGTACCAAGTGATGAAAACCAATCTGCACCAAGAATAATGTCATAGCGCTCTAGAGGAATAATATAGAAATCTTCATGTCTAGAGAAGTCACCAATGCTATAGTCCAAGCCCTGAAACATCTGAGAACTGGAAAAAGAATGGGAACGAGCAACCTCGACACTGAGAGACTGTGTAGCAGAAATAGGTGTAGCACGAATCAAGGTGGAAATGTAACTGCTAATAAATGAATGTGTACTGCAAGTATCCACCAAAGCAATATACTCTCGTCCCAAAAAGCGAACATGTAACTGAATAGAACGAGGACCAGGACGCCCACCAGCCCAAGTAGCATAAGCAAGCTGTGCATGGCAAGCGGCGGAAGCAGGATCATCAAGAAGCGGGTCAGCCGGCTCATCAACAGAATGTGGGTCAGGAGTATCAAGAATATGGATATAAACATCAAAATCATCAGGAGTAAGAGACTCATGGTAAGAAACAGCGGTAGGAGGACTAGGAGGAACGGTAGTAAGAAGCCAAAGTAGGAGAAGCAGTGGAATGAGAGCAAGAAAAACGAGAAGAAGTGGACAACTCAGGATACTTATGCTGCAACGTAGTAGCCAAGGAGATAGCATCTGAGAGAGTAAGAGGCCGAAAAGATGAGACATCATATCGTAAGGTGTCTCTAACACCGGAAATAAAATGTGAAATAAGCTATGTAGGATGAAGATCACTAAAAAGGTAGGAAAGCTCAATAAACTGATCAATATAAGCAGTCAAATCACTAGTATGGCGAAGGCTACGAAACAGATCATGTTGGCGAACCAACCATTGTGGTTCAATCATAGCCATATGAAAATCATGCCAAAAAGTAGGCCATATATGTAATCCCTCATGAGTAGGCTCAGAGCGATAGACACGCCACCAAGTCTGAGCTCGACCATCTAAATGTAACGCAGCCAACTGCACTTTCTGGGTTTCAATCTTGGGATACATAAGAAAATAGGTCTCTAACTTAGAGAACCAATTTTCCAAGATATTCCCATCAGATGAACCAGAATAAGTAGTAAGCTGGATGCGATCACGAAAATCACGAGTACCTGAAAAAGTAGAAGAAGGAAATCCTGGTGGTGCGGAGGGAAATCCTGGTGGTGGTACAAAAGACCCAAAAGGAGACCCATAAGAACTTGCACTATATGAAGGGAGACCAATTTGTTGCCTCACACCCTCCTCTGTCCATTTTTCCACATTTGTTAGAAACCCTCCGCTTTCTCAGCCCCTCATTTCTGATTATTATCCATCTTGATTGACTGTTTACGTGCCATTTTTGGTGATTTCGGAAGTTAGACTAAGTTGGGGTGACGACAAACGTCCACTGCCTCAGGTTTTTGTCTCTTCCTTAGTCCCTATGGCGACTTCTTCATCAGAAGACCCTCCGCAGAGCTCTTTAGATGATCGTTTTACACATTGATTCCCGCATGGATCATCTTGAGAGTCGTATTGATTGTATGCAGTTTGACGATGATTGTGCTATGGCTTATTTTATGGATGTCAAGCTTTGCTTTAACCCAAGCAAGTCTCATGTTAGTCTATCTATGTTGTAGGGGGATAATTTAGCTATCGATAAAGGGGTATGGATTGCTAATTGATTTGATATTGTCTAAATTTTTGTAGTGTTTTTGTTGTGGTTTGGATCTTGTAGGAGCTTGGTTGTGGTGGATGACATATTTTGTCTATTTTTAGGTGTTCTTGATAATCTTCCACTACTAAGGCAGTAGTATGGGCTTTCGAAGAATGTAACTGAAGTGATCCAAGTGATGGAAATGAAGTGATCTATTAAGTACCTACTTAATGTGCTTTTGTTGGTTCATGACTGCAAAGTGCCTTTCTTATTGGGCACTACATGTGATGGATCCCTCTACTTTTTTGATGATGCACGACTTTTGAAAGCAATCTATGGAAATTTATTTGGCCCCTTTCTACTAGGTAAAAATGATTTCCTACTTGAGCTTTGAATTTATGTGTTGCCGTTTCACATATATTAGCTTTGTGCGCTTATGTTGGATGATTTGGCTGATCATTATTGATGGGTTTTTAACTCAAGCTGTCTCTTCTCCAACAAGGGGGGTCTGAGCATTTCAAGTATCCTTTGAAAACATTGAAGGCGATGCCAAGGGTGGACAACCAAGGACGCATGTGTGGAGCTACATTCAAAGTGGATAGCTTGGCTCAGAACCACTTTGCTTGCTTACCTCGTGTGGGAAGTACTACACTCTAGCCTCCTACTTTCTGATCAAATCCTAATCCTACATCACATATTATAATGCTTTGATAGCTTCATGGGAAACAAAGCATGCCCACACACTCACACCCACACTAGGTGCTTGAATGATTGTGAGGACTACGTGATGGAAGCTCATGAAAATCAATATGGGTTCTTTATGAATTTGTCAAATTTGTTTTTGAGATTCAAGCCAAAGTAGTGATCATGCATGCATGAAAATTAGCTATTTGCATGATAATCATTTGTTTGATTTGAAACGTTGAGTCCATACCATACATGTTTTGACTCTTGGCAAAAATTTCTCCAGTTTGACTAACATATCTATCTCCAAATCTGTTGGATGATATTCTTTTAATATGATTTTTTTTTATTTTTGCATTTTTAGATTGAGTCATGATCATTTGTACTTATATGCCATCGAACATTTGAAAAATTTAAAAGACCTGAATACAACAAGGGTAGGAGAAGTTCAGAGTGAGAAAAATGTATAGCTAGATATGGATTCTTATCTACTTGAAATTCATGAACCAATGAATGATTTTCTTAACTTGCTAGTTTTGTAAGTGTAGCATTTCAAATGTTGAAATCTCAAGTTTTGCACTCCTAAGTTCTCTATGATTTGGTCTACTTTAAGTTCATGTTATAACCTCTTGTCATTTAGAAATATAGGGACCTCATTGGTTTTTAGCATTGCACGCACTTTGTTTAGCATGTTGAAAGGTAGGTATACTTGCTTGGATCAATCTATCACATGAAAAAAGAACATAGCCTGCATGCATGCATGAAAAAAAAAGAACATAGCGTGCATGAAAAAAATATAAAATAATTTATTTGGCTATTGCATGCTTGATTGCGAACATGCAAATTATAATAATCACATATGTGAGTAGGAGATTTGATAGCTGCTGCATGCTTGATTCCACAATGTTCTTAATGGTTTTTTTTTTTTTTATTGTGCTCTCGCATTTTTGAATGAAGAAATATGACAAGTGAATATATTTTGGTAATTTCTTTGACAATATATGTTTATTGTTTCTAATAGTGCCTTCTTTTGCAGGTTTTATACGAAATTACTTCCATATATTGGATGAAGAATTGATCGACTTTTCATAGATATGCCTTGAAGAATATGTCATTGATGGTTGGCGACATCTAAAATCGTGAATAATGAGAAGTGAATATCCTGAATATTGATCGTGATTATTGTAAATGTCGATCATGAATATTGTGAATATTGATCGTGATTATTGTGAGTATGGATAGTGAATATTCATGAATCCTTGCCAACTTTAAAATTCCAAGATGACGGACATACTTAATGGTCAAAATATTAAACCCATTGTAAGAAACTATTGTCAATTGAAGATCACCTATTTATCGACAAAATCATTTCATACACAATTCTTAGTCTTTTATCTCAACATATAATCTTAGTTCTACGATTGTAAAAACTTTAACTACTTTTGTGGTAGTGATTGTGAAAGTGTAAGCTCTTGCAACTTAAAATCTTAAAAAAAACAAATGAATCGTCACGATAACTTATTGATTCTTACCTCTTTAGCAAAAAATCTAATAGATGCATTTGTTTGAACCTCAAAGGAAATACCACAAATCTGTAGGCAAATTGTTGCTTTGTGCAACTTCAAACATTAAAACAAACTAATATCAAATTTGTTATCATAAAATACAAGCTTATAAAAAACATAGATATATTTTAGATTAAAGATATACGACAATATTTGAATTAGATATGAATCATTTGAAAAGTGCATTAAATCGTATTTATCTTATCATGCTCTCATGCTACTTAACTTACATAGCAATAGATTGATTCTACTGCATGCAAAAGCATAGAATTGATCATCCACGTGCTCATCTTCTTATTAATTTCACAATGACTATGGTGCATATTACCAAGCTTAATACTTACCCTATAGCTTTAGTCGACCTCAAAGGTCTATGACAATTTTCACTTTCATCTCATTGGTGTTAGATTTGGAAAGCAGAAACAAGCAAGAGGCTTTTATAGGACAACTTTGTTTGGTTGTGTTGTCTATGGAATAATAATAATCAAGAAATCTTATCATGTCATCTCTCTTCATGTGAACTCAATGAAAAGTTGATATTTAGCAAATTTAGATTTACACGTTCAAATTTGTCTTCTAAAAGACAAAAAGATGAAAGCTGTATGGTAAGAGATTGAAGTTTCTAGTGCTTGTAGTGTTGAAGTTCTAAATGTATGTATTCAAGTTATTATTGTGGCATTATGTCATGAAGGCCTTGACATAATGCTAAAATTGTTGGATTAAATATGATATTGCAAGGCCTTTGTGGTACAATACCACATCATTCTTGTATTTTTTTGCATTTGTAAGAGATTCCTAGTCTTTGGTGATGGGTGGGAACTCAGTTGAAGCCTTGCTATGTGTTGAGATTGGGGGGGAGGTAGTCTATCTTGGCACAATCAATAACTCAACTCAAGCCTTGCAAATTGTCACCATGGTGGTCGGTTATATCAATGCTCAAAATAGTTATATTTTTTTGAAAATGAAATCATTTTTTTTTTTTCAAAAATCAATTTCAACAACACTTTGAAAGATGCTGACTTCTGAGAAACTGACACTTATTTTCTTGAGTAGGATATTTTAATTCCACAAAGATGGTTAATTATCAAGCTTTTTTGAGTAGACAAGCCCGATTGATTGCAATCATTTTACTTATTATATCATAAAGAATATTGATATTTATTGCATGGAGTTCAAATCTTGCAAAGGCTAAGTAGATAAATAAATTTATACACAAATTGAAAGGTAGTATTGAAAGCCATATTTGGACAATGACAAGATTAATCTACTGATTCACCAATTTACAACATAGAGCTTCGACGGAGCAGTCTATTCTCGATAACAAGAAAAAAGAGGTGTTGTAAAAAATTGTTATCGCCAATATTTTGATAATATGAACAATCCAAAGCTATGTATAGTCAAGCCAGTTTGATCTCATCTCGTACTTCTTCTCACACATTAGTTACTGGCAAGATTGAATGCTGGAAAAGAAAAAAATGTGAGAGTTGTAGGTGGTAGAAGGCAATTATCTTAAAAACAATCAACAACCTAGCAAAAATAGAAGAACGTGGTAGGTAATCTCGAAGTAGGGTTTAGGACAGTGGGCTATACAGAGTAAGTGACAAAGAAACAATGAAGGTATACTTTATCAAATCAAGTCACACCAAAATCACTCGGGTAGGGAGAATATGTTCTTTGTTGTAATTAGGGTGGGGGTATGTGATATATTCAAGGCTTGGGTCAAATGTCCTGTTTGCTTTGTTTTCTCTTCCTTCGGACAAAGAACCTGAGGAGGCCCTTGACGGGGTCACGTACGGTCTGTTGTATTTGGCAGCTCACTTTGAGTGACCAAATCAAGGACGGTCTTAAGAGCACGGTATATTTAAATCACAAACACTTGGATGTTGTCCACGTGGTTTATTGCCACCTCGACTGTTATCGACGGTTGACTGGAGAGGCACGTGGCAGGATCTTAATGTTTTGATAGATCTAACGGTGGACGGGTGTGGATCGCGTGCCGCTTAGATAAAAGGACAGGTTGGCCCCTCTGCGCTTACGATTCCAGCTATCAGAGATCGAGATGGAGCGAGATCGTTATCGACATCAAGCCTTGCTCAATGCCTCAAGGAGCTTGCTAAGCCCATGGAGCTGAACCTGACGAGTGCTTTGATCCATCGAGTCATGGCTACACTTTCAAATACTCCACCACAAATAGATCTAGAGGAAGAAATCTTCATGAAGCAGCCTGAAGGTGATATAAGCATGGGTCCCAGCCCCAATTCCTCTACACTCCCTGTCACTATTTCCCGGTTCATCGATCTACCGCGTGTTCAATCCCCCGTTCCTTAATATTCATAAAGCTGCATCTGGATCGGGATGCGCATTGCCCTAATTAGAGCGAGCGATCTCCTGCTATCGGTTTGCTTTCTCAGCTCATATAGCTCACGTAGGTTCATTTGAATTGGGCGCTTGGATTATAGCGTCAATCTACACACACCAGCAAGGCACAAATTGGTAAGGGTTTCAGCACTTCCTTCATTTAGGCTTTGTTTCTATGCTTTAATAGTGATTGACTTTTTCTCCCTTAACTTTCATTGTTCTTAGTTTTGCAGACGATGCACAATCTTTTTCTCAATTTTATCTCAGCTCTATGAGATGTTTTAAGCTGTTGATGTGAGCAATCGGAGTACCTTGTTCTACATTCTTGAAGAAGGTAGCTATTCTTTTGGAAGTTATGTTTTCCCTTTGTTTTTGTCCTTACCTAGTTTTTGAAGTCGCAAAGAAACAATGTTTGTTTTACGTTCAATGCCATTATTCTGAAGAATCTCGATTTGAAGAGTTTCACATCGTTTCGAATAGTTTCGAGCTTTTTTAAAACCAGATTTTTCAAATATTTTTCTTCCAAAAATTTGATTTGTTCTCCCATTTTTTCCCCCAAATTCCCAAAAAAAATTTAAGTTTTTTTCCAAATCAATTCGCAGAACTAGAGAAAGTCATGGATGCACAACAACATGAACTCATAAATATGATGGTTTTTGAGTATCTGGTTTGGTACAAAGGAAAGTCAAAGGATGAGGACTTTGGGAAAGAGAAAATGAACCGAGGATAAAAATCTCTTCTTTAATCAAGTGAAGAAAATCTTAAGGGCGAAAGAGTGTTATGTATTTAGACTGATACGTAACAATGGCTAGCGCAAGGTTTTCATTAAATGTGGAGCTATTAATAGATGTATGACAATATGCATAGATATGAATTTGAAGCGAAGGGCATTGGGTAGAGGTAGCAGCGCTAGGATCTTGTCGATGCAATCCTCTGCCATATCCCATCTCCAACTTTGTGGGTAGATCCTCATAAAAAAGAACATCAAACAACAAAGATTGGACTGTCTAGCCTTGTCTCATGTATGTAACAATCTTTCTTTCCAGTAGAAACAGTGTGTTCAATCTTCAACATCTGACATATTAACGCAGCCAAAAAACAATGAGGCATGGACATTAGAGCCACTGCCCGAAGGAAAGAAGACTGTCGACTGCAAATGGGTATACAAAAGGAAGCTGAAATCGGATGGCACCGTCGGACGCTACAAGGCTAGACTTGTTGCCAAAGGCTACACGTAGGGGTATGGCATCAACTCCTTCGATACATACTCACCAATGGTCAAGATGGCAAGCATACGACTACTCCTTGCATATGCAACACAACCCAACATGGAAATACACCAGATTGATGTAATAACAAACTTTCTCCACGGAGATCTAGAGGAAGAAATCTTCATGAAGCAGCCTGAAGGTGATATAAGCATGGGTCCCGCTCGGAAGATGAAGTGCAGATAACCCCCAAGTC
Organism: Diphasiastrum complanatum; assembly: GCA_029204225.1. Classification (NCBI taxonomy): domain Eukaryota; kingdom Viridiplantae; phylum Streptophyta; class Lycopodiopsida; order Lycopodiales; family Lycopodiaceae; genus Diphasiastrum; species Diphasiastrum complanatum. Next base: position 15,970,081 of record CM055092.1, on the reverse strand, counting down.
TGAAGAAGGGCTGAGACACTGCCATACCAAGAATGCTTGGCTCCCTGTCCAGCAATGGTACAGGATGAAGTGAGAGCAGCAACAACGAATTTGGAAGTATCTAAATTTGATATCCGATGAAGAAAGGTAATGATCATCCTGCTGAGCATGAGAATCTGGATACGAGTAAGATCCCTCCATGTATCACGTGATAAATCAGGGCACCAAGTCTCAGCAGAGTATAAAACAACTGGGGAGACAATAACAAAACATAGTAAGCATCTGGGAGCAGGTCCTGCACATAATATGTGGAACAGAATCTCTCCATATGAACAAGAGTGTGGTAGTTTTCTACATTCATGGGATCACCTGCCTTGATGATGGGATGAAGCATATTAGTACACCATGCAGTGGGAAAACAACGGTGTTAAAGGCATGAGCAATGTAGGGAGAGATAAGGTTTGTTACAGGTTATAGAAAGTCTACGTTTAAAGAGTCATATCAGTGGCTTTATGAAGTTTGGCATGTTTAATGGCGTTTTCAACCATGTGTGGAGTAAAAAGCGAGGTGGCCAGGTTGTGGTGAGAGTAAGGTAGGAGGAGAGTCCATGGTATATAGTTTTGTGGCATATTCGTTCCAGGATTCAGTGGCCATGGGGGCTAATGTCGAAGAGTGCTAATGTCGAAGAGTGTCTGGTGAAGTGCTTCCAGAAAAAGGAGGAAGGGGAATCTAAAGAGTCGATCAACCTTTGGTAAAGTGATCGTAGGTACGTGTGGTCTTGTTTATTTTGGTGGTTCTTCTGGCGTTGTTTGAGTATTGCAGGGGAGTGTAACCTAGCATATACCACATGCTTGTGAAGAGAGCGGCATTCTGCATCATACCACGATTGTGAACCCGTCTATGAGATGGGATCGTTTTGGTGGAGAAAGATGAGGACGTAACAGTTAAAAGGGATTTAGAGAGAAAAGTGGCTTGTTGGTCAACTGATGCCGTGAAAGGGAAGTTAGTAAGTAGTTGGGACAGGGTTGTGGTGTAATTTTAAGTCCAGAGTAGGTAAAGGGGACACGTTTACGAGTGGAAGAGGAGCATGGAACTTTCGAAGATGAGGTTATGTGACCAAGTGAGAGGCGTAAGAGTGAGTGATCAGAAATGGTAGGAGGTACAATGGAGAAATCAGATATGTGAGGGATCAAGGCAGGTGATCCAATAAAGTAGTCAACTACATTGTTACGAGCCTGTAACCAGTGTCGAACCCTAGGGAACTCAGGGGGTCAGATACCACAGTTAGGGGCGTGTCTAGCGTACACGTCCCACAGGGCAAGACAATGTGAGTAGTGTGCCCTGGCACAGTGCATAGCCATGGTGGGCCTAACACAACATAGAGACCCTGTCAACAGGATAGGGCCCCACGTTGGGTCCCGACGTGCAGTCGGCCACATCAGTGCCACGTGGCCGACACTTGGCAGTATGCATGCTACCAGTCCTCACACTGGGCTAGGAGGGGCTTACTCCATATCAGGGAGTAGGCAAGGTTGGGTGGATCAGTTAGTGTTTGCCCTACTGTGGTGTTTAGATCTCTAACATTGGTATTAGAGCCTCGTTCTAGAGAGAGAATATCTCGTTCTAGAGAGAGAAAGTGAAGAAATCCTCAATTTTTGCTTGTTTCTTGAGGATTTTGGCGGGGAAAAAGGTGGAGACAACTTCTTAAGGTGTTATAGAACCTCTAGTGTTGTTGTTCCAACCTCACACCTCTCAAAAACGTTCTACAGGTCCATCGCTGCAGAAGCCTTGGTTTTCAGTAAAGGGAAAGAACCTATGGAAGTGGAATAGGGGCAATTTGCCGAAGAACTAGACGATTTGCAGCATCTCCACTTGGTAACAGAGGTGGATGAATTGAAATTGGCTTTAGCCAATTTCAAATCCAGTGTGGAAGACTCCTTCGCCGAGCTCAAAGATTTAATCTTGAGCTCCGCGAAAGGAAGTCTCCCTTCCACTTCTCAACCGTCCCCTTCACCACTTCCATCAGTATCGGGTGAGCCTATACGGTCTCAATCAGTGTCAGACTTAAATCCTCTTACTTTTATTGGGAAGACAAGGATAGAAATGCAGACATTTTACATACCTTCCTCAGCAAATGGAAGAACATACATGCTCTTAAACAGACCCTTGACCATTTGCAAGCAATCGAGGCCAGTCTTTCCTTAGGACCCATGGCCTATAAGTGATGGTTAAACCTCTAGGAGACCTGGCAGACCCCCCGGTCATGGAAGGCTTTTGAAGAGGCCTTCCTACGAGGTTTCTACCTGAAAGTGAACTTGATAGAGCCTGGGAAGCCTGGGAGAGAACAATAATGGACAAATCCTTAATACAGTTTATCTCGTAGTATCGAGAGGCCATATTAAAGATAAAAAATATGGATGACTATCAAAAAGTCAAAAGGTTTGTCCATGGGCTTCGAGATGAATACAAAGTAGAGGTCCAGAGAAACTCGCCTACTACCTTAGAGCAAGCTCTTAGATATGCTCAAAGCTATGATGATTCAGTGGGTAGGAAGAAGGCGAAACAACAATCCTTTTCTGAGCAGCCTACTCAAAACAGCTTTCAATTTAAAAGGAAATTTTTAAAAAAGAAAGAAAGAAGAAAAAGTTAATAATGAAGCTCCTCAGAAACGTCCATCACTCATACAGCCCTTAAAACCAGAAGATTTTGAGAAAGCCAAACAAGAACATTTGTGCTTTGTGTGTATGGGCAAGGGTCAGACAGTCAGACAGTGTCCCAAGGGGCCATTCATTAAAAAATATAAAAAACAAGTTCATCTTGTTCAGACTGTAAGCTTCCCAAGTGACTCGGCAGCTTCCGAGATAAAAGTGTTTCATAAGATCATGAACACTGTTGCCAATTAAGTTCTGCAATGCTAGCGAGACCCTTCAGCTTTGGGCCACATGACCTAGTACGTATGCATGGTAAAATTGGCAACCAGTCATAAGAGTTATGGTTGATGATGGGGCAACCCATAATTTCATCAACTACACCCTAGTTAAGAAACTCAGACTTCCAGAAGTACCTAGTCAACATAGGTGTAATAGATCTTAACACCACAGTAGGACAAACACTAACTGATCCACCCAACCTTGCCTACTCCCTGATATAGAGTAAGCCCCTCGTAGCCCAGTGTGAGGACTGGTAGCATGCAACTGCCAAGTGTCGGCCACGTGTCACTAACGTGGCCGACTGCACGTCGGGACCCAACCGGGGGCCCTGTCATGCTGACAGGGTCCCTAGACTGTGTTAGGCCCGCCATAGCTATGGACCGTATTGGAGCACACTACTCACACTGTCTTGCCCTGTTGGTCGTGTACGCTGGACACGACCCTGATTGTGGTATGTGACCTATCTGTGTTCTCTAGGGTTCGGCTACGTTCATAACTTGGTATCAGAGCACTTTCCTGAGCATCTCCATTGAGCAGATTTTTCTCTCACAGGAGAGCGCCCATCTTCAGCTTGGATCTTCACCATTTTTCAGCTGGATCTTCAGCATTTCTCCACACTTGTCTTGCAGATTTTCACGACGGATTGGAGGAGGACAGGCGCGAACTTGCTGCCCATTTCTAGCGCCCTCTTGCTGGCTGCCTACTGCTGCATTTTCAGCCTTTTTCCTCCCCTATTTTGGGCGCCCTACTGCCTCCTATTTGCTGCCCTATTGGGCGTCCTCATGCTTGCTGACCAGCGCCCTACTGCTCCTTCCTTTGCTGAAAATTTCCGCTTTTTGCTGCCCCTATTCGCCACCTTCCATCAGCCACTCCTAGCGCCCTACCAACCCATCTTTTTGATCCAATTTTTTTTTGCCGTTTACTACCTCTCTTGGACGCCCACACTCCACCATAGCTGGCGCCCTACATCCGCCTCAATTTCAGCTCACCCTCCTACACTGCTGCTGTGTTCGCAACCCTACCCCGGACAATACAAACACGCCTAAATGCTTAGAAAGCCACTCCCACCCAACTTCATCGCGCATCGGGATTGCTCCCCGTCTTTATCGCAAACTTTTTTTTACCCTTGAAGGGCGATCTCTGATTTTTCAGCCTTGTTTCCTCGCTGCCCATACCTCCTTTTTGTTATCACTTCCTTTCCTTGGCTGCTCCCTTTCCAGCCCCATAGTCCATTATTGTTTCCCATACTTTTACCCACCGTTTACTCCACGTTGTCGGGCCTTTAGAATCTTTTTTGGAGGCTGCCCAGTACCTCGACATATCGCCGCTATTTTTCAGCTCACTTCCGGTTGCGGTTACGAGGTATTTCTTACTTAGTTGTCCTTTCCGTTCATCTTACATCGCGAGTTCTATTGTGTCTTTTCATTGGCGTGCCTGTTGTGACGACTTATGTCCTCTCCTTCAGTTCGTCCAATTGTTTAGCACATTTCTATTCTCGCTTACTTTCTCTTCCTCATGGCTAGCTCACCCACTACACCTGCGAGTCATTCCGGACCTTTAGATGAACAGTTTGCTGATATGCGTGACTCTCTTACTCTCCTCAGTAGTCGTTTCGACCAAATGATGACCGGTTTTACCACTCTACAGACCGGCTTTGCCACTGTGCAGTCACAGATTGATTCCTTACAGCCACATGGACCTGGCAAAGCCCCTGTTCATTCATCATTTGGGTCTCCATTTGGACTTCCATCCTCGTCTACTTCCTTTGGCGGTGGGCCTCATTTTCCACCTAACCCACCACCCGGTTTTCCACGTCCTACAGCTCCTGAGTCACATTTTCCACGACATCTAGCTCCTGAGCCACATTTTGCTCGAGATTTTCGTAATCGAGTACAACTTGCCACCTATTCTGGTTCCTCTGACGGGAACTTGTTAGAGAATTGGTTTGCAAAGCTTGATACTTATTTTCAGATTTACCCTAAGAATGATCCTCAGAAGATCCAGTTAGCCGCCTTACATTTAGATGGACGTGCTGCCACTTGATGGCGGGTCTACCGACTTGACCCTGATCGGGACGGTCTCCAGTTATGGCCTACCTTTCGTCGTGATCTTCGTCATGCTATGATTGACCCTCAGTGGCTGAGCCGCCAGCGTGATATATTCCGTAGTCTTACTCAGACTGGTGATCTTTCTTCCTATGCAGATCAGTTTATGGACCTTTCCTACCTCTTTACAGATCTTCAGCCCACCGAGCTTATTTCTCGCTACATTGCTGGACTTCGTGGTGCAATACGATACGATGTCTCTTCTTTCCGTCCATCCACACTTGTTGAGGCCATGTCCCTTGCTAGTACTTTACAGCATAAGTACCCTGATCCTGCTCCCTTTCGCTTTTCCCGAGCCCATCCATCTCTTTCACCCCTACCATCTCCGGCCCCATCTGCCCCATCCACTGTCGTCCCGACCTCTTCTCTTACTTCTCCCCGCTCCTCGCCCTCTGCCTCCTCGTCCTGCTTTTGTCCGACGTTACACGTCTGCAGAGTTCGCTGACATTCAGCAGAAGCGTCTTTGCTTTCGTTGTAAGAGTCCTGACCACATTGCCCGTGATTGCCGCCAGCCCCTGCCTACTTCTGCTGCTGTTTTCTACCATGAGGGCACTACCCCAGATGAGTCCGATATCTACATTCATATATCTGATGAGCCTGATCTATCTCCTGAGCCTTCTACTGATTTACTTCCTGCTACTTGCCATGCTCAGCTTGCTTATGCTACCTGGACAGGGTGCCCCGGTCCTCGCTCCATTCGGCTACGTGTGCGCATTACTGGTCGTGAGTATATTGCTTTAGTTGATACCGGCAGCACTCATTCCTTTATCAGCAGTTATGTTTTAGCCGGATACGCGCTTCACCTATTCCTGCTCCACAGCCTCTCACAGTCGAGGTTGCCAGTTCTCACTCATTTGCTAGTTCTCAGATGTTTCAGGGATTATCCTACCGCATTGGTGATTTTTCTGGACAGGCAGATCTTTATATCATTCCTCTGGAGCGCTATGACCTTATCCTTGGTGCTGATTGGTTTGCTTCATTGGGAGAGGTTACTTTGGACCTGGCTCAGCAGACATTGACATTTGTTCATGATGCAGTGACCCACTCACTTGCTGGTATTGATTCTCAGGCAGATTTCCAGCTAATCAGCGGGAAGCAGTTTATTCGCAGCCTACCTAAGGCTCATTGTGCAGCTTTATTATGTGTTCAGCGTGCTGCAGCAGATTTTCTAGTGACTACCTCTCCTCCAGCAGCTGTTCCTCAGGTGATCTCTGACTTATTACATCAGTATGCATTTGTCTTTTCAGAACCTACGACGCTACCACCATTACGTGATGTGAACCACCATATTGATTTGCGTCCTGGTTCTGCTCCTCCCTCCCGGCCTCCTTACCGTATGTCTAAGTCTGAGCGTGATGAGGTTGAGCTTCAGATTACTGCTTTACTAGATCAGGGCCTTATTGTTCCTAGTCACAGTCCTTTTGGTGCCCCTGTTCTCCTTGTCAGTAAGAAAGATGGTTCCAAACGCCTCTGCATTGATTATCTTGCCCTCAATAAGTTGACCATCCGTAACCAGTATCCTATTCCTCACATGGATGATCTCTTTGACCAGTTAGGCACCTCTCATCTTTTCTCTAAGATAGACTTATGTTTCGGCTATCACCAGATTAGGATGCATCCTTCGGACGAACACAAGACTGCGTTTCGTACCCATCTTGGTTTGTATGAGTTTCGTGTTCTTCCTTTTGGTGTTACTAATGGTCCACCTACGTTCCAGAATGTGATGAATAACATCATGCGTCCTCTCCTTGGTCGTTGTGCTTTAGTTTATTTTGATGATATTCTTGTTTTTAGTAAGACTCTTGATGAGCATGTGTTACATCTTTCATCTGTTTTTCAATTGCTTGTTCATCACCAGTTGTTTGCTAAACTTTCTAAGTGTTCCTTTGCTGTTGTTGAAATTGAGTTTGTAGGATTTCTCATTTGTAATGGTCGTATTCGTTTGGACCCTCATAAGGTTCGGGCAATCGCTGATTGGCCTGTTCCCACAGATGTCCACCATGTTCGTATGTTTCTTGGTCTCGCTACTCACCTTTGTCGTCCTGTTCCTCACTTTGCCACTGTGGCTGCCCCTCTTCATGCCCTTTTGAAGAAGTCTAGTGCTTTTGTTTGGACTTCTGATTGTCAGTTCGCCTTTGACACTCTTCGTCGTGCTGTTGTGGAGGCCTCTGTCCTGTGTTTACCACAGTTTGATCAGAAATTTATTGTTGAGACCGATGCTAGTAATGTTGGTTTGGGTGCCTTGCTTCGTCAGTCTCAGTGTATTATTGCTTATGAGTCGCGTCGTTTACGCTCTTATGAGCAACGTTATTTAGTCCATGAGAAAGAGCTTCTTGCCATTATCTATGCTCTTAAGAAGTGGCGCCATTACCTGTACCGTGTTCCTTTTGATATCGTTACTGATCATCAGTCCTTACGTTATCTCTTCTCCCAGCGTGATCTTAGTGATCGTCAGTTTCGTTGGTTGCAGTTTTTACAATCTTTTGATTTTTCTATTTTGTATCGTCTTGGTCGTGCTAACACTGTTGCTGACGCATTGTCTAGACTTCCCGCTTTATTGAATACCCTTGTTGCCACGATCCCTTCCTGGTTTGATGATCTTCCATCTGCTTATCTTACATGTTCTGATTTTCGTGATGTTTATAGTTCTGCTCCACCTATGTCGTCTTCACCCCATCAGGCTTATTCCATTGTTGACCACCGTCTTTATCATTATGGTTCTTTTTGTATTCCTAGTTCTTTGGGTATCCATTCTCAGTTGTTGTCGGATGCTCATTCGTCCCCAGTTGGGGGTCATTTTGGTTTTCAGAAGTCTTATGCTCGTCTTAAGGATCATTTCTATTGGCCATCCCTTAGGAAAGAGCTTGTTGTACTTATACGTACCTGTCCTTTCTGCTTACGTAATAAGTACTCCCGTGCTAAGTCCGCTGGTTTGCTTCAGAGTTGGCCTATTCCTCACCGCCAGTGGACTGATATTTCTATGGACTTCATCATTGGCCTTCCCCGCACCCGTCGTGGTCACGATTCATGTATGGTGGTAGTTGACAGGTTCTCGAAACAGGCACATTTCATACCCGTCCGCAGTACTATCACAGCAGAGCAGTGTGCACGCTTGTTCCTTTCAGAGATATTTCGCCTACATGGGTTTCCTCGTACTATCCTTTTTGATCGGGATAGTAAGTTCACATCATTGTTCTGGACAAAGCTTATGCGTATATTGGATGTACAGCTTTTTATGGGGTCTGCTTATCATTCTACTTCTGATGGGCAGTCTGAGGTCCTTAACAGGATCCTTGAGGATTATTTGCGCCATTTTGTTACTCCTTCAGGGAAGGATTGGGATCAGCACTTATGTTTGGCAGAGTATAGCTATAACAGCTCTGTTAGTACCAGCACCGGCGTTGCACCATTTTTATTATCTCATGGTTATGCACCTCTTTTACTTGGTATTCCTCTTCCTCCCGAGGATACACCTGTGACACTGTCTTCATTTCTATCAGGTGCTCGCGAGCTTATTCTCCAGGCCAGTTCCCATTTGCAGCAGGTCCAACAGCGTTATCAGGCTTCAGTTGATCGTCATCGACGTCATGTTGAGTTTCATGTTGGTGATATGGTTTATCTACGCCTACGGTTTGCACGTCATCATTTTATTCAGGGCCATGCTTCTACTGAGAAGCTTGCACCACGTTATTATGGGCCTTATTGTATATTGGAGGTTCTTAGTCCAGTTACATATCGTCTTCAGCTTCTTGCTTCCACACGTGCCTGTGATATATTCCATGTCAGTTTATTACGTGCTGCTATTGAGGATGATGCTCCTCGTGATGCTGAGTTTCCTACTGCACCGGATCTCTTTCCTTTATTACCTGCTGCTATCCTTCAGGTGCGTTTGCATCATAGTCGACGCCGCCGACAGATTCAGTTCCTAGTCCAATGGGATGGTCGTCCTGTTGAGGAGGCCACATGGGAGCCTATTGTCTTTTATCATACACCGTCACTTGCGGATCAGGCGCTGTTGCTCCAGTTGTTACTACACCAGATGCTGTTCCAGTTGATCCTCCAGGGCTTGCTGTTACTTGATCCAGTCCTTTATGGCAGTTGGGTCTTATTTTTGTGTCGGGGAGAGTTATGGACTCGGCTCATTAAATTCGCCATGTCCATTTACATTTACTTTACTTTATGCATAGGCAGGCTTTGGGCCCTTTTTTATTCATTATTTGACATTTAGACTATATGGTTGGCCTTGGGCCCTATTATTGACATTTAGACCATATTATTGGCCTTGGGCCCTATGATTCACTATATTGGTTATTTGGTCATATTACTGAGAGTGGGGGCCTTCTTGGAGGGCGCACTATTTTCCCTCTCAGTTTGGCCCTAGCCACTGGAAGCTTCCTTTTAGGGCTTCCTCTTGGCTATTACTAGGGATTCTGTGTCATTTGTTACTTGGCTTATATTATGATCTCCTTCTTTAGTCTCTTTAAGCTTTCTCTCTCCTGCTTTCTAGGGTTAAGTCTTGCTTATGTGATGCTTTCATAGACTAAATCTAGATCAGCCGTGGCTACGTTCATAACTTCTTATCCTATCAAAGGTATTGGAGTGATCCCCATTATCTTATCCAATGGTGAGGAGAAGGACATTTGTAATGTACTTTATGTTCCAAAAATAAAAAAGACATTTCGGTGTCTACAATTATGAACCAAGGATTGGTTGTGGAATTCAAAGAAGACAACTGTCTTATCAAAGACCCAAAGAGATCTCTCATGATCATTGCTTCGGGAACATTACGTGGTGGATTGTTCCTTCTGGATACCTATGAGCGAAGAGCTTCATCATCTTTTTGTCTTGTTGCATCAAGTTCACATTCTTTAGAGTTGGCTGAATTATGGCATGCTAGGTTTGGACATCTCAACTTTGCTAGCTTGAAGATGTTGAAGAGATTCAATATGGTTGAAGACATTCCTAATATTGAGCATCCCGAAGGACATGTATGCGAAGGATGCATACTTGGAAAATTTTCAAAAGCAGGCTTTTTCAATTGATGGAACTATTCGAGTTGATGGCAAATTTGATTTGGTTCATAGTGATGTATGTGGTCCAATGAGGACCGAATCCATTGGAAGGTGTAAGTGCTTTGTTACTTTTATTGATGACCTTTCAAGATTCACATGGATTTAAATGCAAAATCTGAAGTTTTTCAACGCTTTAAGGATTTTTCTAGCAATAATAGAAAATTAATCTGGGCACTCTTTGAAGATCTTACGTACCGACCGAGGAGGGGAATATATAAAGAATACGTTCAAGCAAAGGTATCCATCATCAAATGACAACCCCTTACACACCTCAACAAAATGGTGTTGCCGAAAGAAAGAATCGCAATATCATGGATATGGCTCGATGCATGCTCAAGGCAAAGGGCCTACCTCACAAGTTTTGGGCTGAAGCGGTTATAACGTCGGCTTACATTAGTAATCGGTGTCCTACTAAAGCCTTATGAAGTTTGGTATGGTAAGAAGCCTATTGTTTCTCACTTACGCATCTTTGCTTGCACGGATTATGCTTTTATTCCCGATAAGCTAAGGACCAAGCTTGACGATAAAGGAGTTAAATGCATATTTGTTGGCTATAGTAGCGAAAGCAAGGGCTATAGGTTGTTCAATATGGATACTAATAAAATCATAGTGAGTCGTGATGTTCTTTTTGATGAAAAGGCCTCCTATGATGCTGCGCCCACTCATGTCATGAAAGGAGACTTCCCCCATGATGCATATGTTGAAATATTTCCAGATTTGGTTTTGCCATCTAATCATGAAGAGAAGGGACTGCCATCTACTTCTAGTGGACAGCCCACTATTTCTTCAATTTTGCAGCCCATAGTTCATCAAGAAGAACCTATTTATGGTGAAGAGCAGGCTGTTGAAGACATTGGACAACAAGGTCCAAGTTCGGAACACTTTGGACAGCAAAGTGTTGACAAAGGTAAGGCTGTTGGATAGCCCAAACCAGTCCGTAAATGGTTGTTGTAGACTTTGCAGGACAGCAAAGTGGATCATTTATGGTGAAGAGCAGCCTGTTGAAGACATTGGACAACAAGGTGCAAGTTCGGAACACTTTGGACAGCAAAGTGTTGACAAAGGTAAGGCTGTTGGACAGCCCAAACCAGTCCCTAAATGGTTGTTGCAGACTTTGCAGGACAGCAAACTGGATCATTTCTATGAAGGGAAGTCTTGTGCCTCTACTAAATTAGTAGAATTTGCTGAATTTTCTGATTTTGCTCTAACTTCTATTGAAGATGGTGCAGTAGAACTTGTTTTTTATGAGCAGGCCAGAGGACTAAAATGTTGGGAGGATGCGATGCAAGAGGAGTATAACTCACTCATGAAGAATCACACTTGGGTTCTTGTTGATCTTCCACATGGGGCTAGAATCTTCATCTCTCAACAACGATACATTGAGCATATGTTAAAGCAATCTTCTTTTTTCAAGTCGCCACGGCCTCCAAGTTGATGATGCATATGATTGATGCACTAGTGAAAAGTTTCCTGCGAAACCTTTTCAATCTAAAATAGACCTTAGATCAAATAATGATTAGGAATGAGGATGTTCCTAAGACTAGTATTTGAAAGGTGTGGGCGCTATGAGTTTTTGGTGTTATTGTTTGGGCTCACGAATGCACCTGCTACATTCCAGCAAATGATGAATGTCGGGAAGTTTGTCCTATGACGAACTCTTGAGTAGCATGTAGAGCATTTTCATATAGTCTAGGAGCTTCTAAGACAAGAAAAGCTCTATGCTAAGGAGTCGAAATGTGAGTTCTTTTAGACCAAGCTCAAGTTCCCAGGCCATATCATATCTGATCACAGTCTCGAGTTCGATAATGATAAGGTTCGTAAGGTTGGGAAATGGCCAATTCCGCAAACTATCCATGATGTCAAATCATTCCTTGGCTTCACAAGATTTTGTCATAGGTTCATTTCGGACTCTGCTTCTATAGCATTGTCCTTAACGAACGTTCTTAAGAGGGTGAAGAAAAACTGTAGGCATAGAAAAAATCCACCTGTGGTTTGGACTAATGAAATGAAGGAGTTTTGAAACCCTCAACCACCGTGTTTCTATGGCTCCAATTTTACACATAGTTGATCCTAATAAACCATTCTTGGTTAAATTGAATGCTAGTGACTATGTTGTGGGAGACGTACTTTATCAAGACGACATATCAGTTGCTTTTGAACGCAAAAGAACTAGATTATGCTCAGTATAGGTATTAAACATATGAGAAGGAACTTTTTGCAGTCATTCACGTGTTAAAAACCTAGAGGCATTATTATATGGTGCCAGATATGGTCATGGCTTATTTCCAGTCTCTTAAGTACACATGTGATGTTGGTGACCTAAGAGGCTAGGTAGGAATGTGTGCATAGGCTTCGCATCCAAAAATGCGTAAGTGGGTGATGTCGGGATTGTTGCCTTAATACTTCTCTTCAGGTGTCCTTCCTTCAATAGCTTTGTGAGGCGATCGATTTTGAGGATACGCTGTTGTTTGGACAGTTTCAGCCCAAAAACCTCTTGATAAACCACTTGCCTTGAGCATAGTTCTAGCTGCTTCCACAAGAGTCCTATTCCACATACTTTCACCAAATCCTGGGATAGAGATAATCTCAAGGTTATCGACCAGTTTTTCTGAATGCAAATGACTTCTTACATGACACATGTTGAGCTACTTTATGAAGCTTCTGCATGAACAATTGTGTAAACATCATAGCATACAGTTGAGCTTTTAAGGATGTCCTGAACGCCCTATGCATCATATCTTAGGATCATTTGGATTAGCTTGGCTTTGAGAACATGATATGTAGATCAATATCAGGAGCATCAGTCAAGCAATGTGATTGAACCATAGGCTTAGACTCAAGGTTCTGAAGGATATAAGAAATTTATACAAAACTTTTAAAGGACTTACTCATAGATTGGTATCTAGGAGTAAGTCCTTTAAAACTTTTGTATAAATTTCTTATATTGTAAGCAACAAGTGTTTAAAATGCACACAAAAAAATATTGCTAGATCTTGAAAAACACTGTCCATAAAGTATATGTCTTAAAAGGAGCAGAATTTCTAAAGACGTCAATGGTAACTGCCTACCGGTTTCCTTCCATCGTAAGTAGCTTTGAATTCCTCTATCATCATTCTTTCCTTGCGATCAACTTGTCCATTGTCCAAGATGAAGCTTTCAAGATGCATGTGCGTTGTTCGCCAAATTTTCAGATGCTCTAAATGGCCTCGGGTTTCAGTTTGATTCTTTCTATGTTTAGGGTTTAGCTCAAAAGTACTCTGGGAGTCCTAGACTTTAATGAAGCAAAATCAAGTCTGAGCGTATGGTTCAATCACATTGCTTGACTGATGCTCATGATATCTGATCTACATATCCTATTCTCAAAGCCAAGCTAATCCAAATGATCCTAATCAGTTGCATCAGCAATAGATATGATGCATAGGGCGTTCCGGACATTATGCCAAAAGGCCTCCACTTAACATGATCATGACAGTGTTATGAGCACGGACCCTAAACCCTAAATCAATGAATCATTGAATCAATTCGTCAGGACTCAGTGAATCAGCCATACCTACATATTATCAGGGATCTGCACCTCCTGCAGTAGATAAAAAAATCTACAAAAATTTACTATCAACCCCCCAATTAGAAAACCTGTTTTTTGACACCGATATTGCACACAGAAAAAAAAAAACCGTTCCGGGGCAATGTTTCGAGACAAAATCCCGGAATGTGTTCTAGAACGCCATGAGCAACTATGGTTTAGTTCAACCATTCTGAAATATCTAGGTGTACTTAAATATATGCCTAAATATTTCAATAATTTTAAATTTTACCTAACTAAACTTTGAGAATATGATTTCCAGTGGTACCAGGATCCGCGGATCCATACTGATCTCCGGTACCTGCCCATCGTGCTGCTGTCCGCACCCTCTTCATGTTGTCTGCGCACTCCTCGCCATCACACTGTATTTGCGTTGCACAGATCGCTTCCGCCCCTGCTACTGCTACTTCGGCCATTGCTGTGGATTTTCCAACTTTTTGCCTCCTATCGCACTCACGATCATCTCTGCCTTTTTTCCCCAGTTCCCTCTACAGAAATGTTGCTTTCCAACCTTGCCGATCTGTGGGGCGAGGTGGACATTGTCAGGCGGGTTCCCGACAAGTCCAACAAGTTCGGTGCAAAGATCGTGCGCTGTTGATATTGCCCGGTTGAGTTCAGTGCCACCCTCACTCGCCTTAAAGGCCACCTACTCAATGCACGCACCAAAAATGGTGGCACACTAAATGCTGCCCCCCCTGTGCCAGCACGTCCGTTCCCGTCAGGCAGCGACTTCTGGACACCTACGGGCCACGTCTTGTGGCGGGGGAGAACACCATTTCGGAGGGTGTTCTTCGGTTTTGCACCGTGCCTTACGTGGTTGACCTCGAGTTGCTGCCTGCTTGGCTGGCACGCACGAGGAGAGGGAGTGCATCCTCGTCCAGTCCCTTGTCTCTCACCCCCCTCAGACAGTTCCGCCACACGCACCCCCATCTGCACCCATTCCGGTGGATCCCGTCCCATCTCGTCTGCCAGTTGCCACTGCGGTTCCACCACCACCTACTATTGCTCGCACTCCCCCAGTTTACGACTTTCTCATGGACTCTCCACAGCCCGAGCAGGAGCAGGCCCAGGATGCTAGTGACGAGGCCTTCCAGGATGTTGAGGAGATCCCTTCCTCCCTCCCTTCCCATCCGGATGACCTCCCTAGCCAGCAGTTTTCGTATCCCATGCTAGATGTTCCCTCTCCACCAGTGCACCCCACTTATGCTGCTGCACCCATCCCTGCCAGTGCATCCCACTCTCCCCATTCCACGTCTATAGCCGATGCATCTGCTAGTGCCCAGCCTTTCGCGTCATCATCCATTCCCGTCACGTTTGGTGCACCATGCTGGAGGTCCGCTACCCGTCGCCCAGCTGGGAGAGTTCTTAGGCAACAGAGCATTCGCGACGCGCATCAGCCACACATGGACAGAGAGGCCACACAGGCCGTGGCCAGTCTGATTTATGAGCCGAACCTTCCATTTGCCATCACCGACTCTGAGCCCTTCAGAAGGGCCTTCCGCCTTGCACAGTCTGTCAGCCCTAGCTGGAGAGTCCCTAGTTCAGAGGTTGTCCGCACACACATGTTGAGGGATAGGGTCGAGTCCTTGTCTAGAGAGATGGAGCCTCTACATCGCCACTGGGCCACTTACGGTTGCAGCATCATGTCCGATGGCTGGACTGATGTCAGGAGGAGGCCGATCCTCAACATCTTGGTTTCCAGCTGCATGGGCACACAGTTTTTGAGGGCCATGGATTGCAGCAGCGGGGGGAGAGTCATATCTGCAGAGTTCATGTTTGATGTCATCAGGTCGTCCATCCTGTCCATAGGCCCACGACATGTCGTCATGGTGGTGACGGACAATGCCACGAACTGCATTCAGATGGGTGTACTGCTAGAGGCCGAGTTCCCTCACATTGTTCATACCCCCTGTGCAGCGCACGGTGGCAAAGACCTTCTGGTGGGAGACATAGGTGCACTTCCCTGGGTTAGAGCCATCGTCCATGGGGCTTTTGTCACTAGGAAGAGGCGTGTTCTTGCCATGTTCTAGGTGTTCAGCCATCTGGACATCCGTAAGCCAGCCCCCACACGCTTTGCATTCAACTTGGTGGTCATCGACCGTTTGATCAGGTGTAGGGCGCAGCGTCTACAGATGGTCGCCAATGATCTTTGGCGTGCCAGTACGTTTCAGCTCACTGAGGATGGGGTCCGGCGAGCACTTTTCTTCCACGGTGAGGGGAGACCAGTTCTAGAGGGATGCACTGACATTGTCAGCACTGCTTCGACCACTCTACATTGTGCTCCACATGGCTGACAGCGAGGGGTCAACACTTGGACTGGTATATGAGCTCATGTACCGGATTGGACAGTTCCTGCAGCTGCCCATCTTGCAGCCAGAGAGGTAAGCAGTATAGTAATATAATTGACCTTTATCTTTTCAGTAGTTGCTAGTTTGTTTTTTGTCAATGTTACGTTTTTTCGTAATGCCCTAAACCACATGCCTCTCACCTGCAGGATGACCGAGCTGAAGTTCATCTGGGAGACACGGTGGAACTACTTCCACAGGAGTATCGACAGCGTTGCCCACATGCTGCATCCCCTCTTCCTCTCTCCGACAGGGAGCTCGAGGTCGATTGGCTTCAGTACATTCACAGGGTGGGTCCACACATAGGTTTGGATCCTATCAGGCTCATGGAGGAGCTCGCTGCATTTCGTTTCGGCATGGGCACGTTTGGACACCCGGCTGGTCAGGATCCAGAGAGGAGGCAGCTTCCCATTACCTGGTGGACCATGTTCGGTAGCACCTATCCATCCATACAGCGTCTTGCACTGCGTGTCCTTTCTCAGGTGTGCATTTCATTTCATCCTCCATTACTGTGTTTCGTTGACCTTCCACCCGTGCACATGTGCTGAAGCATTTCATTGCACGTACCACAGGACTGCGCTGCCTCCGTGTGTGAGCGTAATTGGAGCACATGGGCACTCATTTACACGAGGAGAAGAGTGAGTCAGTTAGAGCAGTT
This sequence comes from Diphasiastrum complanatum, assembly GCA_029204225.1. Lineage (NCBI taxonomy): Eukaryota > Viridiplantae > Streptophyta > Lycopodiopsida > Lycopodiales > Lycopodiaceae > Diphasiastrum > Diphasiastrum complanatum. The sequence goes on along the minus strand of CM055092.1, from coordinate 15,953,409 downwards.
GGTGTCCTGTAGCACCAACGCACGTCTCGCCAGGAGACTTCCGACCATTACGACCGCATAAAGTTGTCTCTCCGACATGCAAATTCTAAACCTTGCAAACAAAGATATCTGATTTGGAGCGCCAGGTTGACTTGCCTACAGACAACACCCATCCCATGCCTGCAGATGACCTGGGCACACAGTTGATGGCAGAGAGAGGGAGCTTGTCGAGATGAGAGAGAGAGAGCTTGGGCTTGGGCTTGAGCACAGAGAGCCTCCATTGTACGAGGCAGATGAGCCAATGTCAGAGGATGATCAGGATGAGGATGAGCCCATTCGGGTTGTGTTCGCCAGATCAGAGTGGGATGAGGCATATGATACAGGTGTTGGGCACACGCCTAGAGCAGGGGTCACAGGTGCATCACAAGGTAGAGGTGGGTCACATGCCACAGATTATACTGGGAGACAGGCAGGGCACACAGGGGGGCGCCAGTGGCATACATTCTTATGTTGATATGATGGAGGAGGCTCTTGATAGGGGGCAGAGTAATTTGGGTTTACCTTCCGCAGCTGCTTGGATGCGTGCATCATAGAGTCATAGGCATTTCTATGACAACACACTAGAGGAGTCACCAGATGACTTTGATTGTACCGATTGGGAGGCCATGCAGGTTCCGCATGGTGCTCAGGATGAGGCACAGGATGATCCAGAGGATGGTGCACATGATGAGTCCCAGTATTCGGATGCCCAGCTGGACGACTTGATTGCAGAGTTGGATTCAGAGGCCCAGCAGATGCTGAGCGTCAAGGCGCCCCCATCCTCTTTAGCCAGCATGCCCTACACAGAGTCTCAGCCAGAGCAGTTACACGAGGTGCCTGCAGTTCCTCCAGTTCCTCAGAGGGTGTACGTGCGCCGCACAGCACCTCCAGAGTTATGGACTTGGCTCATTACATTCGCCTCGTCCATTCTTTTATTGTTATTATGCATAAGCAGGCCTAAGGGCCCTTTTTATTCATATACTGGCCTTGGGTCCTATTTGGTTATATTTCTAGGACTTGGTCACATTGATTTGGAGTGGGGGTCCTCCTATTGGGAGGGCGCACTCCAAATCCTTTTCCCTCCCTTTTTTGAATCCTCCATTTGATTCAGGGAGAGGGTATAAGTAGGGCAACATTGTATTCCTTTATTCAGTTTATGATGATTGCTCCTCTTTTAGCCTCCTTAAGCATTCTCTCCCTGCTTTCTAGCTTAAGTCCTGCTTTCTAGCATAGCTAGTGAATCTTAGCTTGTAACTTGGTATTAGAGCACTTTCCTGCAGATTGGTGGAGGCTGTCCAGCGCCCTACCACCCATCACTTTCATCGATTTTTCTCCGTCAACCTTCCTGCAGATTGGTGGAGGTTGTCCAGCCCCCTACCACCTATCACTTTCATCGATTTTTCTCCGTCATTTTTGCAGATTGGTGGTGGCTGTCCAGCGCCCTACTGCCCATCACTTTCGACGATTTCTTCATCATTTTGTGCAGTTTTGGTGGAGGCTGTCCAGCACCTTGCTAACCCATCACTTTCGTCGATTTTTTTGGCAGATTTTCATTGTTTTTGCAGATTTGGTAGCTATTGCCTAGCGCCCTACCACCTCATCATTTTCGACACTTTTCGACACCGATTTGCTGTCCATTTTTTATATTGATTGGAGGCTGTCCAGCACCCTACTACCATCTCATTTTCAGCGGTAACCCATCACTTTCGTTGATTTTTTCGGTAGATTTTCATTGTTTTTGCAGATTTGGTAGTTATTGCCCAGCACCCTACTACCTCATCATTTTCGACACTTTTCGTCACCGATTTGCTGTCCATTTTTGATATTGACTGGAGGCTGTCCAGCGCCCTACTACCGTCAGTGGTTCTTTTCACCGACTTGCTGTCCGTTTCGGCTATTGATTGGAGGCTGTTTGGCACCTTACTTTAGCACCTTTTTTCAGCCTATTCTTCAGCATCTTGTGGATCTTGGTAGTTGCTGTCCAGTGCCCTATTATCTTCAGCTTTTACCTCTCTTTGTTGGCACTACCGAGTGAACGACGGATCAGCACCCACCCAGGTATTGCTTGCACCCGTTTTGCACTTCCTTTTTGCACCTACTTGCTGTCTTTTCTGCTCACATACTGCTCTTTCCAGCCCCCTATTCCTATTCATATTTGTTGCCTCACACCCTCCTCTGTCCATTTTTCCATTTTGTTAGAAACCCTCTACTTTCTCAGCCCCTCATTTTCTGATTATTATCCATCCTGATTGACTGTTTACGTGCCATTTTTGGTGATTTCGGAAGTTAGACTGAGTTGGGGTGACGACAAACGTCCTCTCCCTCAGGTTTTTGTCTCTTCCTTAGTCCCTATGGCGACTTCTTCATCAGAAGACCCTCCGCAGAGCTCTTTAGATGATCGTTTTACACATTGATTCCTGCATGGATCATCTTGAGCGTCGTATTGATCGTATGCTTTCTAGCCTTGAGACTATCCTACCACGAGGGGATACCACCCCCCCAGACATTCTTCATCGTCCTGGTAAAGCACCTTTATTTCCTATTTTGAGTACACCTGCTCCTGCTCCATCTCCATCTTCAGGAGGTGCTTTTGGTAGTACGTTTGGTCTCCCTTCATATAGTGCAAGTTCTTATGGGTCTCCTTTCGGGTCTTCTGTACCACCACCAGGATTTCCCTCCGCACCACCAGGATTTCCTTCGACTTTTTTAGGTAATCCTGAGCCTCATTTTGCTGATGATTTTCGTGATCGCATCCAGCTTACTACTTATTCTGGTTCATCTGATGAGAATATCTTGGAAAATTGGTTCTCTAAGTTAGAGACCTATTTTCTTATGTATCCCAAGACTGAAATCCAGAAAGTGCAATTGGCTGCGTTACGTTTAGGTGGTCGAGCTCAGACTTGGTGGCGTGTCTATCGCTCTGAGCCTACTCATGAGGGATTACATATATGGCCTACTTTTCGGCATGATCTTCATATGGCTATGATTGACCCACAATGGTTGGTTCGCCAACATGATCTGTTTCGTAGCCTTCGCCATACTAGTGATTTGATTGCTTATATTGATCAGTTTATTGAGCTTTCCTACCTTTTTACTGATCTTCATCCTACAGAGCTTATTTCACATTTTATTGCCGGTGTTAGAGACACCTTACGATATGATGTCTCATCTTTTCGGCCTCTTACTCTCTCAGATGCTATCTCCTTGGCTACTACCTTGCAGCATAAGTATCATGAGTTGTCCACTTCTTCTCGTTTTTCTTGCTCTCATTCCACTGCTTCTCCTGCTTTGGCTTCTTACTACCGTTCCTCCTAGTCCTCCTACCGCTGTTTCTTACCATGAGGCTCTTACTCCTGATGATTTTGATGTTTATATCCATATTCTTGATACTCCCGACCCACATTCTGTTGATGAGCCGGCTGACCCGCTTCCTGATGATCCTGCTTCCGCCGCTTGCCATGCACAGCTTGCTTATGCTACTTGGGCTGGTGGGCGTCCTGGTCCTCGTTTCTATTCGGTTACATGTTCGCATTTTGGGGCGAGAGTATATTGCTTTGGTGGATACTTGCAGTACACGTTCAATTATTAGCAGTTACATTTCCACCAGGATTCGTGCTACACCTATTTCTGCTACACAGTCTCTCAGTGTCGAGGTTGCTCGTTCCCATTCTTTTTCCAGTTCTCAGATGTTTCAGGGCTTGGACTATAGCATTGGTGACCTCTCTAGATAGGCAGATTTCTATATTATTCCTCTAGAGCGCTATGACATTATTCTTGGTGCAGATTGGTTTTCGTCACTTGGTACTGTTGCTGTGGATCTTTCTCAGCTGGCACTGTCTTTTACACATGTTGGTCGGCATGATTTACTTTCTGGTATTGATTCCCAGAGTGACTATCAGTTGGTTACCGGGAAGCAGTTTATGCGTAGCCTGCCAAAGGCTCATGATGCAGCTCTTCTTTCCATTCAGAGTACATTAGTTGCTGCTTCACTTTCTCCGACCGTGGGTCCTCTTACTCAGGTTGATGTTGCTTCGGATTTACAGGTTGTTGCTACGTGCCTTGCGCCTATATGCCTTGATTCACAGATATCATATTCGGTGGTCATCTCTGGTTTCATTGATATTGAAGCCGTATACCTTGGTGGTATTTCTACTATTGCTTTTGCGCCTACCTCAGATAGCCCTCCTGGTTCGGTGGTTGGTGCAATATCTTCTCTGTTGGTCTCTATATCTCCACCTCTTGAGTCCGTTTTGGTCGATGTTGCTGCTGATTTCTATGGGGTTCTTCACAGGTCCACGTTTGCTGGTTCCCTCGCTATTGGTGATCAGGTTGTATCTTCTTTCGCTTTATTCCATGGATCTCTGCTTGAGGTTTGTGATTTGCGTCATGATATTTTTACGGTTCCTGACATGATTCATGAGCCTTTCGCCCTTACCATTATACATTTTCCATCCGAGGATATTTGCCAGATGGTCACTATTACTTATCTAGGGTATTTATAATGCTGGGATCTTTCTAGATGAGTATACGAGGATCCTTCAATCTCCTTGTGTTTCTACATATAGGTTTCCTGCAGTCCATGCCGATGCTATGGCTATATGGCATTCCTGGTTATTACATATAGCTTGGTTTTCATTTGGACCTGTTGATTGGTGCTGGTTTTTCCATATTATTGATCACCTATGGTGCCGATATCTCTATGATTATGCATGTGGCTCTCTATGTGTTCCTTGGATTGTTGCTCATTGTCAGGCTTGGCATATCCTGATGGCTTGGGTTATTGCCTCCGTTCCAGCTCCTGTTGTCCGGGTGATCTTCAGGTTCCCCGTCATTTCGAGTTGCTCCATATCGCTTGGTCTCCAATGCTGAGTTGCCACTTTGTTCTGGTGCTCCGAGACCATCAGGGTACCTTGAGAGAGTTCCTTCTCCTGTCTTGGATAGTTTTTGGGGATGTTGCTGCCATATACTTCAGTGTTGCTCATATGTGCTTTGATACTCATTCCCAGATACACGTGGATATTGCTCCGATGCTTGCTACTGATGTTGCAGATCCTGTTCCTCGTTCCAGTGCATTTCTTCTATTCCTCACTTGTGCGCCGGGTGTGTACTTTGGGATTACACTTGCAGCCAGTTCCGATGGGTCATCCGATTCTCCATCGGTTTTTGGTGTATCCTATGATGGATTGGTATGTCCATATGCGGTCTTTCTGGATGAGTTTTTCGACTACAGTTTTTCAGTTGGGGCCTCTACTATTTCTAGATTTGTTGCTACTGTTTTGATGCATCATGTCTTTTTAGAGGTAGAGGTGCAGTATCACAGCCAGCTGGAGCAGGTCTAGTTGGTTTGGCTTGCTTGGGGGCTGATGCGGAGGCAGATTGGGAGGATGAGGATGACGAGTCTTCATGCTCGGATACACGGCCAATGCCAGTTCCAGACAGGCATAGATATCAATTGCGAGAGTCAGCTCGGGGCCCTGAGTTGTCTCTGGAGCATTCGTCTGAGTTAGAGCCAGAGCATTGATTGTAGTTCTGTTATCTTATTTTTAGCAGTTTGATATCATGTTCCATGTTTGGCGGCTAGATGGTCGAACACTCTATTCAGAACATTTTCCATATTTTATCTAGTGTTGGACGTACTTTATTCGCTGCACATTGTGTATTTGTCAATTTGTAATTGTGATGCTCTGTTTTCAATTTTATTTCAAATGGTATGTGCGTATTTTCAATTAGTTTCAACTGTAGAGATTGATAGCAGATGCACAACACATAAATACAACCCCCTTTATGGCATTTCATAAACACACATATTACACTGCATTACACCAGGCATGCGTTTTGCACAAAAAACACATCGAACATTAATTCAACAGTGGTATCAAAATAACAATACGTATCCTGCCACATACGGTTGGGGCTGTTCTTTACACTGTGTTAAACACTAAATGTTGCCTCATCTTATGCCGAAAACTACATAACAACTGCCAGCCACATACGGCTGGATCCTATCCATTCTAAACATTCCTACGGATCCTTCACAGACTCCTCGCCCTTGTCAGGTGCATTGTTCTGTCGCTCTTGCTCTGCCTCCCGGTCCGAGCTGCCTCCTGGTTAGCCCGACGGTGGGCAGCCCTTTCCCTGACCATGATGAGCTGCCGTGGTGTGAAGTTTATTCCGATCTGCTCATCCAAATCCAGCTCGACAGCGGGGGCGGGGGCACAGTGGGGGCTGGGTGCTCTGGCTCCGGATTTCTATACCGAGCCTGTCGCAGCATCTCTGCAATGTCTGCCTCTTGCTTTTGATGCCTTTTGTTGTGCCTTCGGACATCTTCCTCGAGCTTCCTCCTGGCTTCGCCCTCAGGCCTCGGTGATATGCGCTCCGCCATCTCACGACACCCTGTTTCTCAATGGCTCTCTCACAGCCTCTCAATGGCTCTCAATGGCTCTCTCACAGCCTCTCACTGGGTCTGTGACAGAGCCTCTCACAATGCCTCTCTCTCACAGCCTCTTACTGGCTCTCTCTCATAGCCTCTCACAATGCCTCTCATAGCCTCTCATTGGCTCTCATAGCCTCGTGAGTGCCTATTTAACCTCTTAGCCTTTTTCCCCATGTGCAGTTGTTGATGATCCCTCCATGTGCCCTTTTACCTCCCCCCATTTGTTGCTCCCCCACGTGCTGCTCTCTCATTGGCCCCATGGCTTGCTCCCCCACAGTGCCCATGTGCTACTGTACCTGCCCCATGTATTGCTCCCCCACATGCTACACTCCGATTGGGTCCGTGGTCTGCTCCCCCACAGTGCCCATGTGATGGTGTACCTGTCCGGATTTGCTGCTCCCCCACATGCTGCACTCCCATCGACCCCAAGGTCTGCTCTCCCACAGTCCCCTTGTACAGTCCCCCCTTTTTTCTAAACCCTAACCCTTTTTTTTTTCTGAATTTTTTACCCTAAATTACCCTAGTAAAAGGGGTTTTTAATAGAAAATATAAAAAAAAATAAAAAATATTATTATTATGGTGCCGCCCTGGTACCGCAGGTCTGAGGGCGGCACCATGGGGTACTATGATATAAATACTCAACACAGTTACTTGTTTCTAAAAAGAAAACAAATTAAGCATTTCTAAATTTTTTTGACAACATAAAAGACTACAATTTGTAAAAACGTGGAAAGTTTCCTAGTGCTGTATGGAACAAGGACATTGCGTACGCTATGGAACTATGATACTCAATTATACTCCTAATATTTTAAATAATTGCAGAATTATGATTGTGGAAAATATCCGTCTTACCTATAATCATAGAACCATGGTTCTTAAAACTGTGGGTCCCAAGAACTGTGGGGTGAACCATACCACGGTCCATGAATCCCGGCACCATATTGATTTTTTTTTTGCCATTTTCCCCGCAAAACCCCTCCCATGGATTTTTGGCCCTCATTTCACTGTTTTTTGGCTGTTTTTGGGGGTGGGAAGCAAAAAAAAATGCCATTAATTAATTAATTAATTATATGCTATGCATAGTACCCACGATTCTCAGAACCGGGGTCTCTGAGAACCGTGGTACGGTTCATCATAATTAATTAATTAAATAATAATTAATTTTTTGCCCTCATTTTTTAAAAAATGAACTTAGAAAAAAAATCAATTAATTAATTATTAACTACACGGTTCACCACGGTTCACAGCAAAAAAATTTGAGAACCGTACGGTTCTCAGAACTGTGGTGAACCGTCCACGGTTCTCAAGAACTATGATGCTATGGTGGTTTAATTAAATTCTCTAAACAGTTCTGGTTTTTTTTGGCTTTTTTTGGCCTTTTTTTGGCTTTTCTTTGGGCTGTTTTTGGGGGTGGGAACTAAAAAAAAAATTAATTAATTAATTACCATGGTTCACCACGGTTCTTGGAACCAGACTTAGTGAACCACCGTACGGTTCCAAGAACCGTGATGAACGTCCACGGTCCATGGGAACTATGCCTATAATGAATGGAAATGTTTGGAAAAAAACATAGTTTCCTCCTCTGAATGCTACTCAATCCATCTTCATTGAGGAAACTTTAGTGCACTACTACCATTCAGGAAGTTTTGTCTGTCTAGTTTTTGAATTTCACTTATTTCCTGATTTTTACAAATCTAAAAGTGTTACCGGTGCTTTGACATTTGCCCCTTCCAGGAGAGCCCCTTTCACATGGATGGAACGCTCTTATAGATTGTAGCAATGGAGGTGAAAAAGGAAAAAGCAGGAGAGCTAATGGATAAGGTTACGAGTCGGACAATAGCTGATCCCACACTTGCGTGCTTGCAATGTAGCAAGCCGGCTCATTTTCAGTTGGGCTTCTTTCCACTTTGTTTTCACACTATATCTATGTTGAAAAGTCATTTAATCCTACTTCAAAATATTTTTTGCTCAGTTATCTTCCACCTGGGTTCATGTGTTCTGATGAGGTCTTATGTTTGCTAATGGATGCAAAGATGTTTTAAACTTAAAATTCAAAATTTTGAGTCAAGGCTAGTGGTTTCTGTTTAAGCATTATTATGTGGAGAAGGAGACTTTCACTTGTTCCACAAAGTGAGAAAGAGAATCTCTCTTAATGGGTGTGAGGCTTGGACAGGATTTTCTTTCTGCAGAGTTGATGAAAATAATGTATTTTGATTTTGTATGCAGCATCAATTTTACAAGTGTGTGGCTGAATACATTCTTAAATATTTGGATGTAGGTGCCCAAAATGCTTAGAGTTGAAGCTGCCACAAGCTAATGCTGCTTTCTGGTATAATGAAACTTTGACTTATTAAGGTTTATAATATTTTTGAGTACTGCAAAAATGCTCTTGTTATTTATGTTTAGGTTTACATTTTTTGAAAATGTAAGGTTTGTGATGTCATGGTAGCAAAAAACCTTTTGTTATGTGACCTGCTAGCTTGACTTTACGGTGGCAAAAGAAATGTTAGAAGGGACAAGCCTATTTCTGAGACCATCATTGACAATCACTATTCTGTTTTACCTACCTACCTCTGTTTTGGTAGCAAGCCTGCATTAAGTCTCATAACTTTATAGAACAACCTAAATCTGGCCGACTGGTTCTGCAAAATGGCAACCCAATGCATCAAATAATGGTTGTAATGAAATAACTCTGTAGTCATAACATTGTTGGAAAGTGGGTATCATTGTTACCGATCTGACATGCATTGCGTTGCTGGCTGATACTGCACCCAAATGCGCAATGATTATCTATGGCTAGCAGAATTTCTGTCCACAATCGTGGGTGAAGTTGTTGATGCCTGAGTAGAAATATGCCTCTCTGTAAATATCCGAAAGTACGTTCAAATCACAGAGAAGATTGTCTTTGGAATAGGCTGTTCGAACCATAGGTAGAACGGTCACTGGAAGTCTGGCAGAAAATGGGCCACCCTACTGGTTATTACAAACGTAGGAAAATGTGCCCTTGGTTGCTGGCATAAATGCATGCTTTCACAGAAAAAAAAATGCACCTAGAAGGTCAGTTGGATCAGCGCTCCATGGCTGTCCAAAACGTGCAAGGTACGCCTTGTGGACTTGTGCTGAATCTGCTTGCAAAAACTCGTCTTATTGCCAGGAAATTCGACTGTAAATTGAGAAAGAACAATGGTGCTTCAAAACAGAAGCAAAAGAGATGATTTCTTTGGCTGCCCAAAGGTAGGTTGATACCTCTGTGAAGATACTTTACGTAATACAAGATAGTAGTATTCAACGGAATAGGAAACCAGGTAGAAGATCATTCATCCATGAAGACTGTAGAGAGAGAGAGAGAGAGAGAGAGAGAGAGAGAGAGAGAGAGAGAGAGAGAGAGAGAGAGAGAGAGAGAGAAAGCTTTATAAATGTCTTTTCCATGCCAAAAGGCATATAAGACCTATGGAGTACATGTCAAGTATGTGGCAACAATGGGAGCACATAAAAACGTCTCCGGAACTGTAATAGAGAAGTATCTAGTACAAACCAAGATAAATGTGAAAATGATAATGAAAGTGTGTGTGTGCGTGCATAATACTAATATGTATTGAAAGTAAGCTCCTGTTGCTGCATGAATGCTCGAGAAGTGTTGAAGACCATAACCTTGGTCTTCCCAATGTTCACCCCTAGGCCCCATCTGGTACAAAACTCCTGCAAGCAATCCAACTGTCTCTGTAGACCCTCTTTGGTGTGTGTTTTTAGATGATATTTTGATCTATAGTAAAACACTAAAAGAGCAAGTAAAGCATCTTCGTACTGTCTTATGTATTTTTAAGACAAAAGAAGCTTTACGCTAAAGAATCAAAGTGTGAACTCTTTAAGAAGGAACTTCTTTACCTTGGTCATAAGATCACCTCTTTTGGGATCAAGATTGATGATGAGAAGGTAAAGACGGTTGTAGAATGGCCAATTCTTCAAACGGTCCGTGAGCTCAAGTCATTATTGGGTTTCGCCATATCTTTTCGTAAGTTTGCAGAGGACTATTCTAAGATTGCCGCACCTCTCAGCAATTTGTTGAAAGGGGTGAAAAGTCGGAAAGGAAGGTGAAGCCCTCCCTTTAAATGGAATGAGAAATTGGATGGGAGTTTTTGGAGACTCAAGCTTCTAATTATCTCAACTCCCGTTTTGAGAATAGCATATCCAAAACGTGAATGATATGACTATTGGAGCTGTTCTCTTACAGGAGGGCCAGCCTGTTGCTTTTGAGAGCAAAAAGTTAATCGATGCGCAAGTCAAGTATACAATGCAAGAAAAAGAGCTTTTTGCGGTGATCCATGCATTAAAATCATGGAGGCATTACATGTACGATAATAAATTCGAGGTTAACCCGGATCACCAACCTCTAAAATACTTTTGCAATCAGAATGATTTGAGAGGTCATAAGGCCCGAAGGGCAGAACTCATGCAAGAATTCGACTTTGAAGTGCGGTATATCAAAGGCACCACTGAATTGGTGAAGTAAACGAGCTTTCCTTCATAGAGATCAGCACAAATTTTTATCTCCCCCTGAGGGGCCTTGTCAGGCGCTCCCTGAATTTCTAACCGACACCCGTCCAAACATGCACTGATCGCTAGCAATTTCAAAATTTTCTGATTCCCTGTAAGCACATAGCATCAAACACAAACACAGTGGAGCTAGCTATGTCGTCTCCTCCCAGCCTTTGCTACATAGATCACAATGAGGAATACCTCTCTCTAGGCTCACTTATCCATGACCCTCAAGAACCCCTTAACCTTGACACTTTCGTCGACACACGGGCAATTTCATGCACAGTTGACGCTCGCCACTCGGCCTTACTCTGACACATAGGCAAGCACGTAGATCGACATGTGTCACTCGTTCACTGGACCAAGTGTCCTAGCGAGCATATGACACGTGTCCTGTTTGACCGGTCAACCCTAACATGGGTCACTCATGCACTGCACCAAATGTCCCAGTGAGCATAGGACAAGTGTCAGTTGACCAGTCAACCCTCCTACAAAATAGGTGGTCAATCCAACCACTCCTAATTAATGACCCAGTACGCTATACCAAAGCTCGGCATGTGACTCAGAGGCACAGTAACTCAGATAACCATTTTATTTACATTTCTTTTACAAGTGTCACTAGAAGCAGGTGACTTAGCCATTTACAAATGTCACCATAGGCCGGTGACTTAGCCATTTCACTTTCTTACAAAAGGACATCTGTAACTAAAAACAGTAAACAACTGGGAGAGGGAGTAAAAGCTGTAACAGGTCTTTGTGAGAAAGACCCGCATTTTGGACCAATGTGGAAGAGGGTTCAAGTAGTTACATCAAGCGAGATTGATTTAAATGGTGATCAGTTTGGTAGAAAGGATAAAACGAGTGTTGATGACTTCTCTATCCGTAATGGACTGTTGTTTAGGAAGGTTCGTGTGCCCGATGTGGATGCTATAAAAAAGAATATTTGTATGAGTGTCATGACTCACCATGTGCGGGGAATCCAGGCATACATCGTACTCTAGATTTTGTACGAAGGGATTTTTATTGGCCAAAACTTAAGCCCTTTGTCGAAACTTATGTCGTCAAGTGTGACCAATGCCAGTTGAATAAGGCCGAATGCCGTAAGGTTGGTGGATTGTTACATCCATTGGATATCCCAGATAAGAGGTGGGATAGTATTTCCATGGATTTCGTGGTTGGGTTACCGCGGGCGAATAAACAGAATGATGCAAATTGGGTAGTGGTCGACCATCTTACCAAATTGGCTACGTTTATTCCAGAAAAGACCACCGTGAAGGCTTCTGATTTAGCTCAGATATTTGTTGAGTGTCTCTTTGGGCTTTACGGATTACCAAGTGACATTGTGAGCGATCGCAATCCGAGGTTCACCGTTCACTTTTGGTTGGTCGTGTTCTCTAAACTAGAAACGACACTGAGCTTGAGTTCTTCTGATCATCCCGAGACGGATGGCTTGACGGAAAGGACAAATGAGACAATGGAACAAATGCTTCGAGCTGTATGTTTCCCAACGGCAATCTCATTGGGAGAAGTATCTGTCCTTGATTGAGTTTGCCTATAATAGTAGTAAGCATTCGGCTACCGACGAGTAGTAGCCCGTTCATGCTTATGTATGGTTTTGAGCCTAGATCACCCATTGTGGTAGAGACTCGTACGATCAAGTTTCAGAAAGTAGCATATTTCTCGCACGATATGCAATAAATGCTACATATAGCACATGAGAATGTCTAGAGTGCTCAGGATAGGGACCGACATTACGCTAATCTGGAAAGATCGCCTCGAGACTTTCAAGTGGGGGATTGGGTGTATTTGCAAATTCCGAAGGATTCTAGTGTAATGCATACCGGCAGGCATTACAAATTGTCCGCTAGTTATAAAACTTGAAAAAGATTTAATCCTTGGCTTACCAATTGGATCTCCCGGAAGGAACGCAAGGCGCACCTGGGTTCTGGTGAAGGGGAACATCTTGGTTCTGGAAACCAATTGGACTTGTTGGATGAATCATCAGCTCTGACTCAACTTGAACCTGAAAGGATCCTGGATACAAGAACTAAACGATTGAGGAATCCTATAGTTATCGAGCATCTGGTTCGAAGGAAGGGTCGCACAGACGATGATGACTCCTAGGAACAGGAAGGTAGCCTGAAAAGGAACTTCCCTAGTTTTTTTTTTTTCTGAGGTCAGAACTTGAATAAGGGGGGACGAATGTCATGCCCACGAGTGATCTTGGATTGTTTATCCCGTTAGAGGTCAACAGGTCTACCTCGACCCGTAAGCTCATTACGATTATGAGGGGTTTGGGGCCCTCAAGTGTATATTGTCATAATTAATGGTTAGAGGCCATGATGGTGGACTATTATGGGTCTATCAGTGAGTCATAGGGGAACTGGATGACGTGGCCCAGTTAGGCTGCAAAGGTGTCGCAGTGTACTACTAGTGGTGCATGGGCCTTAGAGGGTACAAGTATACCCATTGGGCTCTCACTAGTGTATGCTTGATTGAGTGATTGGTTGCAACATGCTGCTGGTGTGATTCCTCCTTCCCTTATGATAGATTGAGTCATAGCTTGGGGGCTAGATCCATAAGATCTAGGTTTGGTTGGGTCAGTTTGTCCACCATCTGATTCCCTTGTGTTGCTTGTTTGTGGGTTGCTTAGTTCGAATTCTTGGTTGAGGGCTTTATAATGTTAAAACCTATCAAATGCTCAGACTAACATAATAATAGCTAAGTGAAATCCGTGTCTGATAAAAGTTTCCCAAAATAATATGGGACATCATGCAAAATTTTAGTAGTACAAAGAACGTGAGCTGAAGTCACTTCAACTTGCAAAGATCAATGGGTTGCCTATGGCTTTAAATTAATTTAAAACGAAGTTGTGACAGAGCCTGAGTGCTGATAAAAATGCATGCAGTAAGAAAGCAATATATGGTTAATCTGCAATCTTGACCTTCAAGCATACAGTAGTAGAGCTGACTGTCCTGCCCAAGGGAAATTTGCCATGTAAGCATAACATTTATGACTATCAACAAAAGTAGAGACGTTGTGGGCATCAACATCTATCACATTATGTTAAAAAAAAAGTAATGTTCCAACCTAGTACAGTCTGGAACGTACAGCATTCTGACTGTAAAGGGTTGGAATGGGTTTTTAAGCAGTGAGTATATATTTCTTCTCTTTTGGGATCGTCTTAAGCTGTAAACTGAACAATTCATCAGAGAAGCTATGTCGTATCCTACTCACATGTAGTTGCACCAAGTTAAACTCAATAAACATAACATCAACTATCAGTCCCTCGACTGGGGCATGCTGGTAGAAGGCCCTTTTTCTTGCCTCTGGGTTGTTTGATCACACTTGGACATATAGCATAAAGAATAATAATCACGACACTACTGCTCTTAATCATCAGTTCATTATAGATACCGACACCATTTTCAGTGGACCCTCTTGGCTACGTTCAAGCCGTTCCATCTCACATTGGGCAGTGTATGTAGAGCAGAACACCATTCACTTGGTTAATTACTATCTTGGATAGGCCCCCAAAAAGGTGGATGAAATACATGTCTAATTGGTATCATAGAAAATTGAAATGCTCTTTCTCAACCAATGTACTTCTTGTGAGCTACCTCAGGACAGTTCAATAGTATTTGAAATTGAGGCAAGTAATGGAAGGATTTTCCTTTGAAGAAAGTTTTAGAAATGGAAAATTTCCATGGGCTAAAATTTCGTTCTTGTTGCAGTTTCCATAGACTTTCTAAGGACAACTCAATTAGTATCTGGAAGGTGCAGTTGTCCCCTTTTGCCTGTCAGTCTACAAATTGGAATCAATGTCTGTCTGCTAGGTTTTATAACTTTGATGAAGCTTTGATTTTAGTTTCAAATATTTGAATTTGAAACACATTATGCTTTATAACGTAGGATTTAGAGGATGAAACAGTTAATCGGCATTTGCTGTATGATCAGTTCACAGATTTGTTTCAAGGCTGCTTGGGTGTCACATAAACTTTCACATGTTAAAGTAAGTGATGCTGAGGGCGAAAAGAACTCTTCTGACATTTGTGTAGCGGATGCTTTATCTCGAGGATGGAGGTATTGCATTCGCAAAGGACAAGCGCGAATTGCACAGCTTCTTTTCTTTGATTGGACAGGGTAAAATCATATCTTTGGACTTTCATTCTACATCAGCCGGTATGCATCTGCTGATGAATGTCCCGACTTCAAGATTTTTTTCTAAATTTTGCGAGGTTTTTCATCAGGATGATTTGTTTTAGTGTTTGAATCATCCAGTGTTTTGTTTTCATACATAAAGCTTAAATTTTGTTGCACCTAAATTACTTGGCCGGTTGATTGACATTAATATTTGTACCGTCTCTTTAACATTTTCGGATCTGCAGACCTTTGAGACCATACCCTATTTCTCCAAGATGCATTGTGCCAGACAAAATTGCAAGACCAGATTGGGCCTCAGATGTAAGAGTTGGAAGCAACAAAATTATTCATCCTTCCCCTTTCAAGATATAGGCGAAGTTTTCCAGGTCATTTGAAGGATTTTTGTGCAACATGTTCATGAGTACTTATCTGATAAAACAACATTGATCGTGACTGTGCCTGCAGGGAAGGCCTAAGGAAGAACCTGTTAGCGAGTGGCAAAACAGTGTAGAGGTTTGTATCAAGTAACAAGGACAGACCTATTTCCTATTCTGTTGATACAGAGTCATGTAAGAAACTAATATGCCTTTGATTTTATTATATCATTGTCCAAAAATGTATTGAAGGAACATGTTGCAATTTGCAATTGAATCTGTATGGTCTATTTTGTGCAGATTAAGAGTTCCGAGCAGATTGAGAGAATGCGTGAAACATGCAAGGTATGTTCTGACGGTACTAGTTATTCAGGACAAGATTATCTATTTGGAAAGGTCATCTCAGGCACGATATGTTTCATATTGTTTCTTTTTCTCTTGTGACCACAATTTCACCTTTTGTAGAAGTCATTAGTTAGGTCCTTTACACAATTTAAGATCTAAAAGTTTATTAAATTCTAGGTGCACTTGATCTATACTTGTTTCATAAGCAGGCTTATGCATCTTTTTTGTTTTTATTGGAATGAATCATGTGATTTAATTACACATTTGATCTTCTATGCGAATTTGCGTCAGGCTTAATTAAAAGTTTTCTGACCAAGGAATCCTTCAGAGATGTCTTGTTATTAATTACTTAAAACCACGCGACACGCACTTGATATGTACTTTTTAGTCTTATGTAGCTCTGGTACCTCACAGATGTTAATAAATCTCTCTCTCTTTCTCTCTCTCTCTCTCTCTCTCTCTCATTTCAGATATTACATGATTCAAATGCATGTCCATGTATGTTATGCATGTTCAAACTTGTTACTTTCTTATAGGTTACTCGAGAAGTGCTAGATGCAGCAGCTAGAGTAATCAGACCAGGGATTACAACTGATGAAATTGACAAAGCTGTACATGAAGCCACCATTTCAGCAGGTACAATCAAGTTTCAAGTTTTCTTATATTGTATCGAGTCATTTGAAAGTTTTGAATGCCCTCTCAAAATGGCTGGGTATGAGCATTAAAGACTGGATTATAAATGAACTTTCGCTAATAACTACAGCGTCAATCAACTACCACTCTAGACACGGTTTACAGGGAGCTTCGAGTTTTGTGAGGTTTGTTTTTATCTTTATGCATGTGATACAGTAGTTGTGTGTTTGTCCAAGAACTTCAAGCTTCATAGCGATCTTCTAAACCTTTAAGTTCTTATAACCCATCTCATTTAAGTAGATGTGCACCATACCATTCTTCGCGTTTCCGTTTTTTAAATATAAAAATGACGAGCTTTGGTTAGGGAAAGTTGCATATCTACAACCGTACGTTCGATCAATTCTATTTCTAGTTTTACAATTTTGGGACATGTTTACGAGAATGTCGGTATCTCCTCTCTATTTTGGGAGCCCATGCTTGAAATTGGAAAGACTTAGAACTAGAGTAAGTGGGGAGAATGAAATTTTGGCAATGTTTAGGAAACTGAAATAAAGAAATCGGTGTTTGTGTTTAATTGTGATTTTGGTGCTTTGTTGGTGTGAATGCATTTATATATCGTAATTAGCAAAGCATTGCAACTGGAAAAATCAGTATATTTGAAGCATAGAACATCCTTACGTGCCTTTTCCTCATACGATTCCATTCACAAGGTACGTATTCTGTTTTGTATGTACGGAACAGTGTTAGAAAGACGTAGTCTTTATATGGGATGGAAATAGCGGTCACTACAAGAATAATGAGCCCAGCAATCCAAAAAGTGACATTCTTTTGTTAGGTCAGGAACAGCCCCCTCTCGCCACACCCCGATGAACTTGCGACTCATTGATCCATTCCAGCCAAGCGACACCCAAACAGTGATGAGCCCAAAAAGTAGCAATTCTAGTGAAATTCATTCCATCACAGCCATTTGGTAACTATCGGAACTATGGTTTGATGCACAGAACTGTGGTTTGAAGCTACAGATATGTGGTTTGATGCACACTACTGTGGTTAGATGCAACATATTCAGATTGTTTGATGCCTGAGATTGATCTGTCGTTTGTCGCACGGAACTGTGGTTTGATTCAACGTATTCTTCTCCTGACCAAAGTGTTTGATGCCTGAGATTTACCAACTTCCCCCCTCCCTACCAGGCAGCTGGGATGGAACATGAATCCCTTAGGGGGAGGGGTTACAGAAAAAGAAAAAACGTATCAAACAAATAAAAAACAAAAATGAAAATACGTGCGAAAATGACATTTCATATGTGGCCGTTTCGTACGCTATGAATCGAAGGAATGTTCAAGGGCTATTGATTCTTAATATTTGTTCACCTAGGTGAAGATAGAAATTGATCTATCTTATACTAGAATGTGCATTGTGAAATCCAGATGCGATTTTTTTGTCGTTCCCTTGTTTCTCAAGTACATTTAGTCTTGTAATAAAAGTTATCCTTAAATACGTTGCAAGTGTCATTAGTTGGAAGTGCTTCTGCTATGAAGCTCCCATGCTCTAGAGAGATTCAATAGACAACAGAGATTGATATTATCAAAAAATCTGCCTGGGGGGTGGCAGGTGGGAGGGTTGTAAAGCTATGTGATTCTTGAGCCCCAAACCATAAACCCCACTAGATTTTGTTCATGCCAAATGTATGAATACAGAAAATCAATAATTTCTAGTTTTGACATTATATGCAAAAAATTTGACAATTTTTTTTGAATAGGCTGATTATTTCCCATTTGAATCATCAGGGGCTGAATTTTAGAATAGGCTGAACTACCGATTCCGATACCGATTCCAGTAAATTTTTAATGTATGAATGCAGAAAACCAATAATTTCTAGTTTGGACATTATATGAAAAAAATTTGACAATTTATTTGGATAGGCTGATTATTTCCCATTTAAATCATCAGGGGCTGATTTTGAATACGCTGGACTACCGATTCCGAACTGCCAGGAAACCTTAGTTGGTAGTACTTCTGAGTCAGTGGCATATGCTAAAGTGACGCGTAGGGAAGGAATTCAAAATTCTTTGATGTCATTAATGAATGCTCAAATAAGGAATAGTAATTCTTACTGTGGAACTGACTCATGGCTCTGCAGGTGGATATCCGTCCCCACTTAATTATCATTTCTTCCCTAAATCATGTTGCACGTGAGTATATAGATTTTTCTCAGTCGAAGTCATTTTAACATGCTTATAGTTTTATATCTGCTCTGCAGTTGGAAAGTCTTATCTTGTTGTTTGTATTCCACAGGTCTGTGAATGAGGTTATTTGTCACGGAATACCTGATGCCAGGTATTTAGGCATACACATTCTCAAGGGACAAACAATGTTGATAGGTTTTCTGGCTCTAAAAGAGTGACTCTATTTACAAGGACTTACAGATACAGAATCACAATGTTAAGGAGGACCATAGATTTTTACTTTGTGCTAAGATTTTTTTGTGCTAGGCATTCATTTTGTTGTATGACAAATGGTACTTGAACTATTCTTTGATAATTTGTCCAATATATCTAGCATTCAAGCTAACTAAAAAAATGAAAGACTTCACAATTCAGATTACAGTACACTAACAACCACCGTTAAAAGAAAGATTTGCTGAGGAGGAAGCTTCTGAGTAGATAAAGTACAGTCCTGTTTTTTGGCTTTTCAAGCTAGTGACCGGTCCCCTGTTTTTTGGCAATTGTTTGTCTTTCACAACTTTAACCCAA
Organism: Diphasiastrum complanatum; assembly: GCA_029204225.1. NCBI lineage: Eukaryota > Viridiplantae > Streptophyta > Lycopodiopsida > Lycopodiales > Lycopodiaceae > Diphasiastrum > Diphasiastrum complanatum. Next base: position 15,934,171 of record CM055092.1, on the reverse strand, counting down.
TCCCTTTTGTCTTAGATGTTTTCCATTGGAAAAAACAGACTTAGAAGACCTGTAAACTCGTAGATTCACGGGAGGTGGTAGTTGATGCTATGGATGTGGTGAGCTTGCACCTGTGTAGTGTGTAACAGGTTGTGAGGAGTGAGTGGACCCAGCAGATGAAGAAGCACAGATGTTAGGACTGGATATTGGAGAGTACTTTCTGCTCTCATAGGACAGGGCTTGATGGTTTGAGACTATAGATGGGCAATGTAAAGTCGAACTGGTTTGTATGGGGGTCTTGTGCTCGGGGTGCATCAAGATTTGATTGTATTGGAAAGACATATTTATCTATAGCGTAGTTGAGTTGAATTAACTATGTACTATACATATGCATGTTGTTTTGAATGTTCTGTAGTATGGAATGCTAGGGGGTCCAGAATGCGTTCTAATGCAACCTAAATTGCATGTATTCAATTTAACTGCTGTTGGACAATGGAGATAGTCACAAGCTCGATGATTTGGACCATGTTGTTTGCTTGGACCCTGTTAGAAATCCATAAATCATAATATGGATGGACAGACTAGGATTCGAACCCAAGACCTCCCTCATACCGGATGGGATGCTCTACCACTGAGCTATCCGCCCTGTTTGATAGTTCTCTCTAGAGTGTGGATTGATATTTCAACAGACCCAAACATGGAACTGGATCAGCAACTGGAACAACAGGGGCATAAAGTGGTGCATCATCAGGTGCAGAAGCCGTAGTATTACGTACTAAGGCATGAAGAGAGCGATCCTGTTCTTGCAATAAAGGTGAGTGTGCAAAAACGTCGAAAGACTCCCAAATAGCCTCATCAACTGGACGACCGTCCCATTGGACTAAGAATTGGACAATACAACGACGACGACGACGCAGAATTACTCGAACTTGTAAAATAGCAGCAGGTAAAAATGGAAAAAGTGCTAGGTCACTAAGAAATGAAGAATCACATGGCTCATTGAGAGAAAGAGATGAACGTAGTAGACTAACATGAAAAATATCACAAGCATGTGTAGTGACAGGTAACTGTAAACGGTAAGTAACAGGGCTGAGCTTCTCGACAATCACAAAAGGACCATAATAACGAGCAGACAGTTTTTCAGTAAGAGAACGACCTTGAACAAACTTATGACGTGCGAATGAAAGGCGAACATAAACAAACTAGCCCTCAGTAAACTCCCTATGACCATCAGTCAAGGACTTATAACGATGTTGAGCTCGCCCCAAATGCTCTTGTGCCTGTACAATAGAATTACTAGAATCAGTAAGAAAAGAAGACAAAGTAATAGGAATGCCATCAAGAGAGGGTGGAATACTTGGAAGCAACGGAGAATATCCATTAGCCAGTAGAAATGGAGACACACGGTACCGACAAAACTGTTATAGCTGTATTCTACAAAACACAAATGTTGATCCCAATCTCGACCAAAAGGTGAGACAAAGTTATGTAAATAATGTTCAACAATAGGATTAAGGACTTCAGACTGGCCGTCAACAGAAGAGTGATAGGCTGTACCCATAACAATTTTAATATTCAAGATAGGCATAAGTTCAGTCCAAAGCCCAGAAGTAAAACGAGTATCACGGTCTGTAACAAGGCTACAAGTCGATTCAAATCGGCCGATTCAAATCGGGCGGATTCGACCTGTTCGAACTGATTCGAACCGGCCAGGCTGGTTCCAACCGAAAAACGGTTTGAACCTAATTTTTTTTTTCCAAAAACATTTTTTTGGCTTTTAGAGGTTTTTTTTCATTATTTATTTTTATTTTTAAAATCCGGCTCAATCCGAAATCCAGCTCAAACTGGCTCCGAATGATTCGAACCGTGGTTCAAGGTTCGAACCGCGATTCGTGCAATTATGACGCACTGTTTGGCAGTAATGGTAGCACGAACAGGAATGAAATGTGCCTGTTTGGAGAAACGATCCACGACAACAAGACAAGTACCAAGGCCACGTTGTGTGCATGTGGTAAGCCTAAAATAAAATCCATAGAAATATCAGTCCACTGGCGATGTGGAATCAGCCAATGCTGAAGAAGACCAGAAGGCTTAATTTGTGAATACTTATTTTGAGCACAGAACATACATTGTTGTATAAGAGCTAGTAATTGAAGTTTCCAGCGTGGCCAATAAAAGTAAGGTTTCAGACAAGCAAAAGACTTCTGACAACCGTAATGACCACCAACACGAGAATAATGAGCATCATGTAATAGACGGGATCGAACATCGGGTAGACTAGACTAGGAACACACAAAGCGTCATAGTGGTATAAATGATGATCGACAAGAGAATAAACTTGGTGGCGAATGGACGATGGAGACAGGGTCGTATGATAAATAGAACTAAAATTGGGACAAGTCTCATTAGCACAAGTTGGGAACCCACATGAGAATGACTTTTTAAGTGTTTCTTAATTCATTATTCTAATCGTTTTTGGTCAATATGTTCCGGAACGTATTGTACAGAGTGTGGAATACGTTCTAACCTGTTTTTTCCGCCACAGGTTTCTGAGGGACAAATATCATGGCAAGGGACATTGATATAGAACATGTGGCTGCATTTGTTATTATTTGTCATTTGATTAGTGATATCCAGGGCCTATCGTGTATTATATGGCATTTATTGGACATATATATGAGTATTATGGTCATTATTGGGCCCTAATCCTAATTCGCAGGTTCTATCCCGAATCATGCTTTCAAACTTTTTTTTTTCGCCTTGCAGCCTCATCATCGGTGGCCCTTGATTGAAGAAATGCTCAGCCTTCAGTTCAGCTATTAGTAGGCCTCAATTTACTATCAGTCATTTTAGTCATATCATATCATTTAGCTTAGTGACTATAGATTTAGCCTTAGTGTCTTGTTCATAACTGTAGGGAGTTACATTGGTAACTTGACTTACTATAAAGTTGGTGAGTGTCATTATATGGTGAGCATACTTGTCTGGCTAGTGTTTCTTTCTTAGCTATTGCAATGCATGTTTAGATGGTTTTCTCCATATATGCACCCTGTTTTTGCATTCTTAAGCATATATCAAGTGTTAATGCGTGGTTTCTTGTTCAGGCAAAATCTTACTGCGGGCATGGCATAGGGGAGATTTTTCACTGTGCACCAAATATTCCTCACTATGCCCGTATCCTGCGGAAATCGCAATCAGTTTTCAATTTTCATGCTGTTAAGTTGTCTGTGGGAATGCTCAACTGAAAATTTTGATAATGCATTAGGAGTTTTAGTTTCAGAATGAAAGCCAAGTATGCACCCAAGTTTGTACTCCTTCCACAGGGAGCTTTGGGTATTCAAGTTGTAATAATTATCCTTCAATTTGTCAGCTGCAAATTTGTGTCTGTCTATTCCTTGACCAGAGCAGGAAACAAGGCTGTTGGAGTAATGAGAGCTGGACAAATTTTTACTATTGAGCCCATGATAAATTCAGGTCAGCCTATTGTAGCTTATCAAGTGTCCACTGTTTTATTTTGAGTGTTTATTGTATGTTTGTGGCTTATGCTATTCGTGATATGAAATTTGGGTTTAAGACATGTATGCGTGAAAAATAATTTTAATTGGAAGTGTGATTTTGCTATGTATAGGGGTCTGGCGTGATAGAATGTGGCCAGATGGTTGGACTGATGTTACTGCAGATGGCAAACGTAGTGCACAGTTTGAGCATACGTTATTGGTGAGTGTTTTTCTTTCTACTCCAAAGAATCCAGCCAAAAAATCTGTCTTTTTATGTTTAATTTCGGTCTGTGCTTCATTGCTTGAATTAGGCTGTTGATTGTGTTCATAGTTGTCTGTTCTGGAAAGAGGCAGAAAAAAAAAAATCAAAACGTACTGAACTATATAGTAATAAAATTTTAGTATTCAAATTTTTTTGGGGGTTTAGGGGTTTCACAAGCCTGAACACATTAATGTCATGCAAGGGAAACACCATAATCTTGGAAAAATTTGGCAAGCTTAAAAAATGCTTAGTTGCCCGTTCCGGAACGGAACACGGAACGCATTCCAGAACGCGTTCCATCCCGGAACGATGCCCAAAAAAATAAAATAAAAAAATACGTTTTTTTAACAAAGGATTAAATTAAGATAAATAATTAAAATAATTAAATGTATATCAATATCGTTCCAACCAGGAACGTTCCGGAACGTTCCGACCCATTTTGGTCGGAACGGGCTTCTAAGATGTCATGCAAGGGAAACACCAGAATCTTGGAAAAATTCGGCAAGCTTAAAAAATGCTTTGTTATAAGGTGCCATGTCCCTACATGTACAAACTTCAAAGGAACAATCAATAATATTGTCAACGCTACCTGAACCAAATATTAAAGACATAAGCATATAAACCACGTAATGAAAATAGGAAGTGTGAATGAGCCGTAAAGTAAATAGTACATCCATAAAAGAGTTGTGTGTTCACTGTACGCATGATACATGAGAAACTAGTGAATGTCTGATCATATAGTTAAGTAAAATCCTAGGGTGAGAAGTTGTTGTCTGAACTCTATCACATCCGGCCAGGGGTCTAGCCACCTAGGCCTGCCTCTACCTCTACCTCTAGCAGATTAATTCCTGCTCTGGCTAGATCTGATGCCTGATCCTCTAGGTCTGCCCCTACTCTTGCCCATAGGTCCGGGTGGGGCGGTGGATGTGTTGGGGGCATGTGCTTCTGCCTCCTGATCTGGCGTCACACATACAAGTCAGCTAAGCTTGGGTGGTTGTTGGATCTACCAGTCCTAGATCACCCCATGCTCAACATGGTGTCCAACAATATGTCCAACTTTGCATCGTCTCACTCAGTGTGGGTCTCTGCATCTGGATCAACGAAACGTATATCGGGAGGGATAGGGGAAATTTGTGGGAAGTCAAAGTTCAACGGCTCCTCTTGCCCAAGGTCCACATTCCCTGTTGGGCTTGCAAATCGATCTTCCTACACATTTAGGACACGAGGATAAGTACATGCAAAGCAAGCACATTCATAAAGCTAATTAGCAATACAATTAGACATTATGTAATCTTATAACTTGAAAACATGGAATTCCATTACCTTAGTTGATACAAACAAATTGTGATAGGGGTGTTGCATCGGGGTATGTTATGAACACAACTACAAATATATCTATAAAGTTACAAACAATGAGTAAAGCCTTACAAGCAATAGCTAGGCATAGGAAAGAGATCGTCCATGAAGAGCCCAAGCAGTACCTGTTATAAGAGAAGGAATACAATAATGTACCTAATGCCTAAATAATAACCCTATATACACTATCTAGAGGCCCTGTGGAACCATCTAGAGATTAGGACATGCCCTTATTTGTAACTATTCCTGTACATAAAGGGATGCTAATTAGAGCAACTTGTAAGTAGGGTTAAGGGAGGACGAGTCCATAACAGTAAATTTCCCAGTCGGATGTGGCTCTACTATTGGGGGGTGGCCTGTCTAGTGACACATCTTTGGGGGAGCGCATCCTAGAGGATGTCCTTGTAAATCTTTGCCATGATGTCCTCTGGCATAGCTACCTCTCTCCCATCCTCAGTAACCGTGACATAATTGTCTAGGTTCACTTCTGAGAGAGGACCCCCCTTCATGCGGCGAAGTAATATGTCGATCGTGTTGCAGAACACCAAGTTAACGACGCCTCGCACTGCTCCACTAATAGCCTACTGCACTTTTTTGTGTGAACAAGCAAGCGCTCAAGTACTGTAATTTATCTCACATGCCGACGCCAAGAAGTCTTGAAATCAAAAGTACGCACAACATCATTAGTTAAACATTTCTCAAAAACACTACCATAAAGGTAAAAAAGGCAATGATGAGCTAAAATAAAGCGTACAGTACCTACGTATGATAGGACGTGAACCTTGAGCCTCGTTAGAATAGGTGTGAGGTCCCCAAAATACCTTACCATGTAACTACCCACATTCTACTCTCTCTCCTTTACTAGTTCCCTTGTGAATGTTCCCAAACTGCCCTGGGTAGACTCGTGACACATATGTGTCCCAGTCTTCTAGTAGCTCCTCATCCTATAATTGGCTTGGTGATTGCCATAGAGGGTGTAGTAGATGAAGCACCGTGTGAATGGGTCGATGGAACTTATCCCACCGCCACCATATAGGTCTGAGCTGCTTCATCCTACCAGTGTAAAATGTTTAAGCATTTAACTTTAAACAATCACTCAAGCAGTCACCAAAATTGATCAGCATATACAATGCAATGAAAATGCAAGAAATGTAAACGAAAATCACAAATTCAGCTAACTTATGTATCTGCTGTCTGGAAGAATTGGCCACTGCAAGGCCTCGCCAATGTCCATGAACTTGTACAACAACCCCGTAGTGCTACCCTCTCGATCCACCAGCCAAAAAACTGAGCAGGTGCGGTGCTCTAATCAGTTACAAATAGAGCCACAGCTGATCTAGAGCTAAGGTATGAAAGCATCACATAAGCAAGACTTAAGCTATGAAAGCAGCACATAAGCAAGACTTAACCCTAGAAAGCAGGAAAGAGAGAGATTAAGGAGACTATAGAGAGAGATCAATATCATCAGTTGAATAAGGAATGACATAGTTTCCCTACTTATAGCTAAGAGGAAGCCCTAAAAGGAAGCTTCCGGTGGCTATCGCCCAACTGGGAGGGAAAATAGTGCGCCCTCCAAGAAGGCCCCCACTCTCCAGTAATATGTCCAAATGGCCTAATAATGAATAATAAGGCCAAAGGCCAACCATACAGTCTAAGTGTCACTAATGAATAAAAAAGGGCCCAAGGCCTGCTTATGCATTTAAGTAAAGTAAATGTAAATGGACGCGGCGAATGTAATGAGCCCAGTCTCCATGAGAATCAATGCCAACAAGTGAGTGTGTAACTGCATCAAGTACAAATGTCAATGTCTGTTGTTTCAAGTCCAGTGTAACGGCTCCAAGAGATGCAAACCAATCAGCACCAAGGAGAAGATCATAACGCTCCATAGGAATAATGTAAAGATCTGCCTGTCCAGAAAAATCTCCAATGCGGGATGGTAAACACTGAAACATCTGAGAACTAGGAAAAGAATGGGAACTGGCAACCTCAACTGTGAGAGGCTGTGAAGCAGGAACAGGTGAAGCACGTATCCGACTAGTGATATAACTGCTAATAAAAGAATGAGTGCTGCCAGTATCAACTAAAGCAATATACTCACGATGTAATACGTACATGTAACCGAATGGAGTGAGGACCAGGACGCCCTGTCCAAGTAGCATAGGCAAGCTGAGCATGACAAGTAGCAGGAAGTAAATTAGTGGAAGGCTCAGAGGATAGGTCAGGCTCATCAGAAATATGAATGTAGATATCAGAATTATCTGGAGTAGTGCCATCATGGTAAAAAACAGCAGTAGTAGTAGGGAGAGGTTGACGGCAATCACGGGCAAAATGGTCAGGATTCTTACAACGAAAGCAAAGACGTTGCTGCTGAAGGTCAGTGAACTCTGCAAACGTGTAACGTCGGACAAAAGCAGGTCGAGGAGTCGGAGGACGAGGAGACGAAGGGACAATGGAGAGAGCTGGAACAGAAGGGGCATGTGTAGGGGTGGACACAGCGGGAAAAGATGAAGCAGAAGGATGGGGTTGGGAGAAGCGGGAAGGAAGAGTGTCAGAGTACTTATGCTGTAAAGTACTGGCAAGAGACATTGCCTCAACAAGTGTGGGAGGACGGAAGGAAGAAATATCATAACATAAAGCACCACGAAGACCTAAGGGTGCTGCAGTTGGGTATCAAGAAGGTCATACACTGCCCTAAGGTGTGTGGTGGGTAGAGCCTCAGTGATTGAGGGCCTATAAGCAAAGGGTGTATGCAAGTACATTAGCAATTCCATCTCTAAATAGGTGGGTGTTTTCTATGGCGAACGATAGATTCAGGTGATAGAACTTGTCAACCAATGCCATGTCAGCTGCATCATTGTTGCCCCTTCGAAAGGACCAACGAATGGTGCTTTTAGGCACGGTGGAATGTGCAGAGGGTCTAAATGTAGGACGACGGTGTCATGCCATGATTGGATTGATCCCGGATGAAAATCTCGTAAGTATGTCAGTAGGCCAACTTATTTCATCCTTTCTTGGGAAGATTTGTTGAAGTATTTCTAGATGACGTTTTGGACTAGAATAAAACACTAAACGAGCATTAAAGCATCTCGTGGTTGCTTAAATATTTTAAGACAAGATTAGCTTTTTGCTAAAGAATCTAAGTCTGAGTTCCTTAAGAAGGGACTTCTTTACCTAGGTCATAAGATCATCGCTGAGGGGATCAAGATTGACAAAGAAAAGGTAAGGATGGTTGCAGAATGGCCAATTTCTGAATCTGCTTGTGAACTCAGGTCGTGTTTGAGTTTTAGAGTGTTACTTTGAAAGTTTATTGAAGAGTATTCAAAAATTGCCGCTCCTTGATAATATTTTAAAAGGGGTGAAGAGTCAGAAAGGTAGGCCTAGCTCTCCGATTAAATGGAACGAGAAATTAGATGATTGTTTTCGAAAGATCAAGTTTCTAATCAACTCGGCTCCCACGTTGAGAATAGCAAATCCAAATATCCCTTTCGTCATTAACATTTATGCAAGTGATATGGCTATTAAAGTTGTTCTCTTACATGAGGGTCGGCTCATTGCTTTTGAGAGTATAAAGTTATTTGATGCGCAAGTCAGGTGCACTACTCAGGAAAAAGAGCTTTTTGTTGTGATCCATGCTCTGAAATCATGGAGATGTCACATGTATGGTAATAAGTTCATGGTAATAAGTTCACAAATCATAAGCCTTTGAAATATTTTTGTAATCAGAATGATCTGAGAGGTCGTAAGGCCCGATGGGCAGAACTCATGCAAGAATTCAACTTTGAGGTGCGGTATATCAAGGGAACCACCAATCGTGTGGCTGATGCAATTAGTCGAATTGGTGAGGTGAACAAACTTTCCTTCACTAAGATTAGCACATATTTTTATCTTTCCCTGAGAGTGGTCTTTGTGCAAAAGACCTGCACTTGGACCAATTTGGCAGAGAATTCTGTTGACTCTGGTCAGTCTGAGGGAAAGGATAAAAAAAGTGTTGATGACTTCTCTATCCGTAATGGACTTTTCTTTAAGAAAGGGAAGATAGCATACCTGATGTGGATGCGATTAAAAAGAAAATTCTTTACGAGTGTCCCGCCTTAGCACATATAGGCATACATCACACATTAGATTTGGTACGAGGGGATTTTTGTTGGCCGAAACTTAAACCCTCTGTAGAAACTTATGTGGTCAAGTGTGACCAGTGCCAGCTAAACAACGCCAAACCTCTTATGGTTGGAGTGTTGAAGTACAGTATTTTGGACCTTACTTGAGCATATTAATGACTCCCAAGAGGGATTGATTGATTGATTATAGCTTGAATGCAAAGCCTATGAATGACTCCCAAGGGGGATTGATTGATTGATTGATTATATCTTGAATGCAAAACTAGATGACAAAAACTTGATCTAGAATTCTACCCACATCAACCAAAAGCAATAAAAAAAAGCATTGATCCACATGAAGAGACTGTTTGGCTAAGATTTTTTGTTTATTGTATCTTCTATTATTGTTTTGGATTAGATCCTTTGACTTTTTGAGTTGCTCATATATGTTTCTAAGATCCTTTGACTTTTTGAGTTGTTCATATATTGTTTCTAAGCTTTATCTTATGACATCACTGACTTCTCTATATAAATGTGTGAAATTGGATATATTCTAATTTCACAAATAGATATTGATCCACATGAAGATCCGACCCCCACACGTGTGGTACGACCTCCAATACGGCCCGAAGCCATAAATTACCAGAGAGCAAGTTATGTTATCATTTGGATCACAAAAAAAGTATCATAGTGAAGAAGCCAAGATTGCCAAATTGCTCTCAAAAATTCTAAGGCATTACTATGAGAGATGGATTGTATGTACAAAAAGCTAGTTAGGTGAAAATCCAACATGTAATAAGGAAGATGAATCTTACCTAACCCTAGGGTTTTGCCAAGTTGGTGGCTAGGTTGGTTATCCACCTCCATGATTCAAGGAATTTGGCCCTATAATTTAGGAATTATGACCAAACAAGCCCAACTCACCCTATGAATGAGATCTAAACTACTTTGACCTTACCTCACACGTGCCAACAAGGATTCACACGTGTGGGACCCACCTATGTACAATTTACATGGTTTTGATTAAGCTAGATTTGCCAATTTTTTGACAATTTTCTCACATGGAAGACTTTAACGTCCATTGAATATCCTTGCTCAAAATTGAGATAGCATTTCAATGGATTTCATGGTTGGGTTACCAAGGATGAGTAAACAATATGATGCAATCTGGGTAATTGTCGACTGTCTTACCAAATTGGCTATGTTTATTCTGGTAAAGACCACCGCGAAGGCTTCTAATCTAGCTCAAATATTTGTTGAACGTCTATTTAGACTTTACGGATTACCTAGCGACGGTGTGAACGATTATGATCCAAAGTTCACTGGTCAGTTTTGGTTGGCCGTATTTGCTAAACTAGAACATCATTGAGCTTTAGTTCTTCTGATCATCTTGAGATGGACGGTCAAACGGAAAGTGTCATGCCCACGTTAAGCTGGTCTTGGACAAAAGTCCCGAAAGGAGGTCAGTAGGCCTATCTCGATCCGTAAATTAATCATGGTTGTGAGGGGTTGGGGCTCTCACGGTATTAAAGCCTTACCTAATGGTTTAGAGGCCTAAAACTCATGGTGGTTTTGTATGGTGCTAGATATCTGTTGAAACTCAAATGATCAGATTTTAGAAGGTAGCTGATTTCTTGCATGACATGTGGAAATGCTACATATAGAATTCGAAAATGTCCAAAGTGCCCAAGACCGGGACATACATTATGCTAATCTGAAAAGATGACCTCAAGATTTTCGAAAAAGAGATTGGGTGTATTTACTTTCTTATGGACTGGAACGGACAACCTATTGTTATAAGAAAGATTCATAGGAGTTTATATCTCCTCTTATCACAAAGTTTTACTCATATGTTTTGCCATAGGCAGAGAAAATACCATATGCCTTGTTTCATGTATGATGTCTTATGTAGTTCCAATTGAGGCAGCACTATGACACTCATCCATGATTCATAGGAGTTTATATCTCCCTCTTATCACAAAGTTTTACTCATATGGTTTGCCATAGGCAGAGCGAATACCACATGCCTTGTTTTATTTATGTGATGACGCATCAAATGAGCCCCTTTTCGTTCATAAGATGTACAAGCTAATTCTTTCATGTGTCCCTTCATAAATTTCAAATGGTTGATCTATTGTTTTGGGCTAGTCTTTGCAAAGGCATCCACAGGTTTGTAGTTTTCAAATATTGACATGTACTTGGGGTTTCTAGGAGTTTGTAACATGGATTTCTTTTGCTTGTAAAGGTCATAGAGACTGGTTGTGAAGTGCTGACTGCTCGCCTCCCAAGCTCTCCAAATGTGTTTTCATGGCTTTCTTAAAGAGCTTTTGTATCTGAATTGGTATGTGAAGTTCACATGTTTCATATAGTTTTTGTCCCTCATTTGTAAATCGCATTATGAGTACATTTAGAGCTAAGAGTTTGAAGTAATTGCTTTAAATGTATTACATTGCAAATCTACAGGCATAGTGCTCTTATGTCCACTGAGTGGTATTCATATTATGCATGTTTCAGGTAGGAAACAAGTAGATTGACATGCTTTCCAGGCATTTTATCAGCAAAAATCTTTCAGGAGTTTGGGTCCCATGGTTGATACCATTTTCTATTGGGGTGTGTGTCTCTCAAGGTGTTGCAATTGAGCATGTTTTTTGTGGGCCAAGAAAAAGAATCAAAATCTAGATATTTTGCCACTGAGTATTGTTATAGATTCTTATTCTATATATACGGACGTAACTTGGCAAATATGATTTTTAAAAGATGCATATGGTTTTCCCTGTGCTACTCAGTTTTTTTCCCCCTATCAATGTTCACTTAGAGTTTGTGATGTGTCCAGCACCTTTCTTTTTTGATTTTAAATTCTCAGCATTGATGCTTAGATCTTGACAGACTTGAACATGGTTAAATCTGACAAGGTTGGAATCATATTGCATTCTTGTAGCGAATTCAACAGATCTTTGTTTATTCAAAGAAGTTTGTACATGAATATAGTCTGAAAAGCAGTTTTCAATGGCGAATCTTTGTAGAAAATTTAGCATGTGAACATAGAGTGTGTGTGACCTTTTCTTTTTTCAGTAAAAGGTCATAATTGGACATTATTACGAAGGCCAATGCCAAATCGAATCTGTCATGCGACTGCTAGTGTAAGGCTATTGATTATGCTTTTGTTTGCAAGAACATGATAATGGAAACACAATGAGCTGGTTTAGGCAATACTCTAGCTACAAATACGAGTTTGTAGATACAGGACCAAACAACATAATCAGCTGACTAGGAAAAATCAAACAACAAAGAATCAGCTTAATGGTACAACCGTACGGTGAGAATACCCTAATTCTGTCACGTGCTAATGGTTCCCTATAAAATTTAAATGTTGCTGCTTGTTTGTAAAAATCAAGCCTCCATGGGATATTGATATAAATCTGGGGTGGTCATGCTCCTCACTCAATACGGGTAGGTCATGCTCATGTAGGATCATCAAAGATGTGGAAATGGTTGTGTATGGTCAGGCCTGATAGTACAACAGCGAAGTATTGTGAATGGCTTCTTGTACTGTTTTTCATTTTCCCAAGGCCTACTTGGTACAATTAGGGTCAAGTTTGTTATTGTGGTCGATGCTCTTTGACTTTGGTGAGGTGGATCAGTGACAGTCTGCTATCAATCTACCTTTGAGATGATCATCTGTGGGGTCAATTTTTGGAACATTACAAAAAGAGATTGGAGATGACGTATTTAATTTGGTAAATTTTCCTTTATCTGTGTTAGCAACTTCAATGTCGATAGATTCCATTGGAAGACGACAGACTCTTATATGGATAGGAGATAAGGGACGGGGAAGCAGCAGGGACAATGATATCTCCCTTGTACCTCATCTTATATTCTCCTCTAATTCCTTTCAAACTTGATCTTCATAAATCTTCTAGAATCCTTGTCTTGTAAAGATGTAAACAAGCTGTCAAAGCTGATGATCATCAATCTGTGGGAGGTCGGTAAGAGAAAGACCAAGAGATGACAAGACACACAAAGCTTGTGAATAACATGTTGGTTGGCATCCCTCTCAGCCACATCAAAGAGTAGTTTTTCAACCTTGCTGTGAGTGCCACATTGTGTGTAGCCTTCAGACAAGAGAAAAGGTTGATGGTAAATCAACATACCTTGTCAAGCAAGATGGAATTGAATCAGTCAAAAGGATAAAAGTTGGAAAAGTGCATCCCATTCATGAATGGGGCACAGGTCAAAGCTACCGAATTTGAAGAGCTAGATTTTGTATTTGGTTGGAAAACTGTCTGGTAGCTATCAACATTTTTAATGCTCATGTCCCATGGGTTTTAATGCACAAGAACAATGAAGGACTTGTCATTAGAGAAATGAGCACTCAAAGATAAAAGAGGATAGAACTTGGATTCTAGTTCTGGCAATTCCTTTCAAAATGTACATGTATGCACACAACACACACAAATTAGAATCCTTGAAAAGCTAATATATTTTCATGTACTGTTTGCATGGAACCAAAAACCATATTTATTTCTAAAGATTGAAGGGTCTTTTAAAAGTAGGCCTTCATAAAGGACTTGTCACTACATAGAAAGATGAAAAGCTCTTGGCAAAATATAAAAATTTTCCATGCAAACTGAGAGTGTTGGAGGAACAAAGGCTTAAAGGTAGAATATCAACATTTTTGAGAAAACTATTGGAAGTGCTAGTACTCAATTGGAGTGTGTTAGTATTGGATTGGAGATATTATGTCAAGCTACTCGAGACTTGAAAGAAAAAGGATCCAGAAGATTTGAAAATTTGAGCTCCAAAAAATTCCTTATAGCATGATGGTATAATTGCTCAAGAAAACTAGAGCAATTAAACAATTGCCAACTCTGATGATGCAGTAAAAGTCGCTTGTGGATGGTAATTTCTAGGTGTAAACTGAATACAACCTTCCCATTTCATGTTTAAACGTGTACATCACTAATGCATCAATTGGCAGCATTGCACAACATTTTGTAACATCATGCAATGTTTGTTTGCAAAACAAGAAGGAATCTTAAAAATTTGCTCATCACAAGAAATTGGCATCTCGTACATCACACGCATTAGGTGAAAACATAGCCACATTAATCAATGTTCCCAATGGTCTATATAAGAGCACAAATTTTAAACAAAACAACTTTCACATACTGTCAGATTTAGAAAACATGCATATGCATATTTTATTGGCAAATAGATAGAGTAGCCTTTGAGAAATGTAACATATTATAATACCAATGAGGGACATTGGTGACTTATTCTTTTCCTCATGGTCTTTAAACTTGTGAAGTCTCAAATGTGATATGTTGTCATACAAAAAATCACATTGCTTCAAATTTTGAATTTTGGTTTATAGTGCACTATAGGATAGTGTAGTACTAAGCCATGAAACTTTCTACGATGTGAGATTTGGTGGCTCCAAGATAAAAGGCCTATAAATTTCTACAAATATAATTTTATTCAAAGAAAATCTAGGAATAAGAAAAACAGTCCTTGAAACAAAGGTATGCCTTTTATATGATAACTTTTAACCTGTCGTGCAATGTCTCGTACATAGAAGTGCCACATGCAAGTTTGTCAAATAAGGATTTACTTCTATGCTACATATTATTATGATTCGTGGCCTCCATGATGAGGCATCCACACTGAAGTTGTAGCATACGATTTTTGTTTTAAAAAAATTGTTAGTTCCTAATACAAACATAGGCCTACTTATTGAAGATTCTTATGTTGGCAATTAGGAATATTTTAATATTTATCTTGCAAGGGATAGAGTAATTTGCATGGAAGATCTTTCTCCAATCCCCTCATACCTCTATTTCATTTCCCCACACATCGTGAATTGGTGTATCGTGCTTGGTTACGTGGGTTTGATTATTTGTGGTTAGTGTTGTAGAAGCAATGATAAAATTATCCAAATGTAACTTAATATATGATACACAAGGCGAATTTATTTTATGGAGACAATTAAAGAGATTCGACATAATCTATTTTTTTCTTTTTGAATGCTTGATTGAGTCGAATTGATCAAAAGTGTAGAAATTAAATTATGCATGTAAATAGAAGCCGCAAAATTTGAAGGTTGTATGTTCCCTTTGCACCAATAGTTGTAACAAAAGTCTATAGAAGAGTAGATGCAACCTTAGAACAATATATATTGTAGAAACAATGTTGGACATGAATAGAGCCAAAGATGGGAGCTAGAAAAAACTTCTCATATGTGCACATAAGCAATATCAAAAGTCAAATACAAAATCAATGAGTTCACATGCTATTGGATGTGTGCAAAAGAAAATGAAAAATATAAGAAAGTGAGCCAAATGTGCACAAACACATGTAAAGCAAACTAGCAAGTTTGGATGATATTAGGTATGTGTATGCATCAGGTTGATTTGAATTTTTCTGATTAAAACAGAGTATATAACTATCATTGGAATGTTAGAATTAGACATTTTTAGTAGTTGAATTGAGCTAAATTCCTCATTCATAATTGGTTTTCTATGCTGATAATTTATCCTAATGTTTCCAAGAACTTAAGGAAGATTTCCTTATTCCATTTGGACTATGGCTACTCGTAGACAAGTGAGGCAATCCCAACTGTCCATTTGATTGGATAGCTGAAAAAGAACCTCCTTTGTACCATTCTCCCATCCTCCATTACGTGTAAATGAGGTTTTCTCAAATCGTTACAATATCTTGTAATTGATTCAGAGTGACCAGGTTTTTGCAAGCACTAAAGTTAGTTCTACTTTCAATCCAAAAGTATCCCCTTTATTAATTTTACTTCCCTTACAGAAAATTCACAGAATTTAACAAGTAAATATACAAGAAATTCCTAGAAAATTGAATTTTTTTGGAAAAATCCAATGGTGTAGACCCAAAATTTTTTGGGACTGTATGACCTATTTATAATTTAGCCACATCAAAGGGACTTTCAGATGTAAATCTCAGTGCATCAATGACAAGTTGTAGTCTAAAGTTAACTGGTCAAGAGCTAGCCACCCTACTGGTGTTATGACTACCAAAAATGGGAGTCTAATCCTCAATCATTGTCCAGCCTTGTATGAAACATTTCTTAGGCCAAAAGGTAGGATCATAATTGCAAAATCCACTTAAAAAAAGTTTGAAAATACAAAACATAAAATTATGAAAAGTTGAGAAAATTCGAAAAACTTGGTTTGAGAATTTCTTTTGAGTGTGGATGCAATTAAGTTCAGGAATACCGATACCATCAAGGTCGTGATCAGATTTCATTTGACGATCATTTTGATATTACCTAGATGGTCCAAATTGATGAACCTCCTCCTTGGTTACTCGAGGTGGTCATGAAACTGGAAGGCATTGAAGCTTTTCTAAGGTGGAATCACCACGTTGTGATGTTCCAAGGAGATCTTGAGCGATTTGTCCCAGTCTATATTAAAGCATGTAACACTTTTGGCAATGATGAGCTCGTAGAGTTAGTGCGATATTTAAACTTGTGTCTTGATGATATTGCCAAACATTGGTATTTTAATCTAGAATTGGAAAGTTATTAAAACGGAATTTATTACTAGGTGCAAAACGGAAAATCCATTCATGCAACTAGACGACATTATGATGAAGAGCCGAGATATCTTTTAAGGAGGAGTGTGAAAAATGTAAAAGCTATCTATCTTGACTTTTGGGGGTGCTAGGCCACACCCACTCCATGTACACTTGTAAATATGTGATTTGGCTTAATTTTGACTTTGATTAGCTTGAGCTAGTGTAGGTTGCTTACACTTGGCTTGATGGTAGAGGGTAAGGATTAAGCACCTCATCATGTCATTTGACCATGTGGACTAGTAAGATCAAGAGGCGTACCAAAATTGTCCAATCATTGTAAGAGGTGATCTAAGAGTAGTCCAATCTTTGTAAGAGGTGATTTAGAGAGGTCCAATCATTGAGCTTCATTGCCACCTATCTTGGATCGCCACTCTATGAGAGTGTGAGTGCTTGAGTCAACACTTAGTTTTTTTTATGAGAGTTTGGAAGAGAGAGCTCCAACACTTAGAATTTTTTCTACATTCTCTTTCTACTATTTTCACAAATTGCCATAGTTTAACCAAAATGTCCTATTGCCGCAAATGATTGTTTTCTTCAAAATTGGAGAGCTCCCAAGAACTTCACAATCTTGCCTGCCTGAGTGCTTTCCTCGTGCCTCTTTCTCTTTTTTTTGCATCTGCCATGGATGGTTTCACTTCTAGTTTCTTGGCAGATTCTAACTTCTAGGAGGTCTGTATCCTCCATTTGCTTCTGGATGTTTCCACAATTCTTCTCTCAATTGAAGTTCCAGTCTTGTCAATGCTCTTGCCTTGACGAGAAGAGGAGAACGTTCAATTGGTAAGGTTGCACAAACCTTGGGTTATCAGTCTTCAAACGAGGTGGGCTTGTCATCAAATTGGTGGTGAAAAATAGATTTCGGACGGATGGGTTGGATAGGGACTTGGTGGAAGGGGAACTGATAGTACCACATTTGCAGCCTTGGACCCTTGCAATGTTGAGCTTTGACCCCACCACTTGTTGGGTGAGGAGTTCGCTTTATTCTGTAGGCTTGCTGTCATCTTTATCTTTCCTTTTCTGTAGCTCTTTCTTCTGTTGATCCATTACTTTCGGATCTCTTCAGGCTTCATAGGAGGGGATTTGACTATCATTGCTCCAGAGAGTTTCTTTTGATCAAGATTGATCTAACTCATTTGTTGCTTAAGTTTCTTCCTGTCCTCCTCAACTTCTTGGCTCTTTCTCTTTATTTCTTCTAGCTGCTTTGGCTGCCTTCTTAAACCTTTTGAATTTGCACACAACGCTCTTAGCCCCTTTCTAACACCGTATCCAACTCCATATCCATCATTTTTCTACCTAACTTGACCCAGCCAACTTTGGCCCACTACCCGTCAACATGACATCCTCCACCAATCCCGACAACCAACCATCTAGCCCTTCTGATGAAGCCAACACCACTCAGATCGCTCACTGCAATGTTCCTTCTACCACCTAGAATTTTGACTTACCCACCGACTCCCACCCCCCATAGCAGATGCATTGGTCCGTTGTAGCTCAAATATATCTCATGACTCTTATAAGAGCCTTCCAATGGGTAATGCCAAGATTAGCCATGAGTTGGCTTAGTGAGCTGATTGCAAAAGCGATATCAGGTCTTCTATAGACCATTGCATACATGATAGATCCAAGTATTGATTGATATGGATACTCTCTCATCTGCTCCTCTTCATGTTTGGTTTGAGGACATTGGTCCTTCGACAATTGTAGGCCTGGATCCATCGGTGAGTGATCTAATTTGCAATTGATCAGATTATATCTGGTAAGAGTATTGTGAAGATACCTTTGTTGAGTGATATAAATAAGTCGTCTCACTCTATCTCTGTGGATTTGAATACCTAGACAATATTGACCTTCTCCCATATCGGTCTATGTCGAATTCGGAAGACAACATCTACTAGATCAGAGTCTTGTTGGTTAAGTGCTTCTTCGTAGACTCATCAATATATGTTGTGATATACCAATAGAGAAATGATAGAATTGTGTAGTATTTAATGTCGAAACCCAAGAGAATAGCACTTATGAGTTGATTAATTGATATAGTTTTGACTTATTTAAATGTAGTGGGGTCCTTGGGTTTTTATTTCGATAAGATTGACTCGTGATCATTCCTCACGTACCTTGAACTTCCCTTTTTCAACCGTAGTAAACTTGTGGTCCTTTTGTAAAAAACGTGCTTGTCTTGATGGACTCTCATTGCCAGGTTCATGAATTCTATGGTTAATTGGTCCTGGTATTCAATTTCCATTGTTTAAGGCTTCTCTTCTATTCCAACATCTATCATCCAAATGCCCTGGTTTCTGACAGTATCGACATATTGTGTTGGGAAAGTTTCGGTTCAAATGATTGCCTTGGTAATAGCGACACACCAAGCTTGGTGGAGTGTGTAAAGGACATCTTTGTCCTATCATGTTTTGTTGTCGCTTCAGAAAGTTTACATCTGCAGCTAAAGTCAAGATGTTTTCATGCATCACATCCATATACCCTTTAGCATAGCTTTCACATCGTCAATTCCAGTATTAGATCCTGTACTTTTGTATCTTTGTTCTATGTGCGTGTTCCTGGTGACTCGTGCAACTTGCCTTTGGTTTAGTGCGTCACTCTGGTGGTGGATCTAGGTCAACGGGTTCAGGTAATACTTCGATCGGTACATGACGATATTTCAAACAAAAAGCAAACTAAAACCCATCCAATCAGTGGCTTAGTACCATCGTGTCACCGGCAATGGCGCCAAAAAAATGTTGGACCCTTTCCGTGACTCCTTAATCGTCATAATCAAGAGGGTAAAGTCGGGGTTTGGATTTCCAACCGGGTGAGTATCGGTGTAGTATCGGGCTTTGATCCAATGGGGAGAGGTTAAACTACGGATCTAGATGGAATCTAAGCCTACTAAGGTTGTCAATCTTGGCTTTGAATCTAAAAATGGAATGGCTTAGATGAGGGATGGGTTGCTTGAAATTCTTCTTGGCTCTTTTTAGGTTTTTGGTGTGTGAAGATCCTCTTTTTGGATCTTGGCTTCCTTTGTAAATCTAGGCTTCTCGAACACTAGATCTTCTCCTCTTGCAATTTTGTGGATTAATGGATGAAAGCATAAGCTAATGATCTTCTTTAGTGTGATAGCATGATTAGGAAACAACAATCAAGGATTCATACATCCACAATCAATCACACAAATGCAAAAAAGGAGGGCTTCACAAGGTAAGAAAATGTGGAGGAGGCGGCTTTTTTTCTCTCTCAATCTCTATTCTTACAAATGAAAAGTGATACAAAATGGTGTCACATCCCTACTTATAGACGAGGCTAGGGTTAGGGCTTTTGGTTCACCCAAAAACCATGTGTCATACCTTGACTATCTTAAAAAGTTATGAACCAAAATGTATTTAAAATCTATTTGGGTCCTTTCTTATTTTTGGCCATTGGAGTTTAGATCTATTTCTATTTCTCATGCCTTTTGGCTTACGAGTATAGTGCACTTTTTAAGGGTGTCTAACGTTATTTTACATATAGATCTAAATCTTTATGCTAACTCGGCCATGATTTTATTCTCGTCGCCGTAAGATATGTTGGGGAGGCACTAGGCTTTGGTTTTACTCATTGGCCGGTCTGTGATTTGTCGACCTTCTGATATTGGCGTGCCTGGTAAATCTAGATTCTGGAACTCCTCCTTGGTTTATTATTGATGCTCCATAGTGTAGTTCGGCGGCTCGATTCCTTCACTTGATATTTGTTAGGCACTTTCGGCATGTGGAATTCGTTAGAAGAATCATTACCAGAATCTTCTATCAATATGTTTGAGAGGGAGTATTTCCAGAGGTTCAGGTCTGAAGATATTCATATCTTTGAAGTTCAAGAGAAAGGTAAGCAAGTGGAAGTGACTCACTTTGCTTTACTCACATGTTTTGGAGAATCTTCTTGTGTAGATGATGCTATGCAAGTGGATATAGGTTCTCAAGCTAGAAAATCAACTAATGGATTTGGAAAAGAAGTCTTAGTCAATGGCTTTGATGTTCAAGTGGAAGATCACCGACACAAGTTTTACCTCTGAAGATTCTTCTTATGCACTCAATATATTCTCTATTGATTCAGATATCGAAGTTAAATATTTTGAGTGCTACAAGAATAATGATTTATCAGATGACGAAGAAGAATTTTTCGATGTCTACAATACGGAAGCGGAACAATGTTAATAAGATATTGACCGCCAAATATTGGTGGCCTACAATGTTCAAAGATGTCTCGAATTATATATGATCTTGTGATCCATCCCAGAGATCTGGTAAACCAACAAAAGCTATGAATTGGCCCTTGATGCCAATCATACCTCTTGCACCATTTGAAAAGTGCGGGATTGACTTTGTTGGTCCAATCAAGCAAGTCACCCGACACATTAAATGTCGATATATTTTGGTCGCAATGGATTATGCAATGAAGAATGTGGAAGCTGAAGCAACGAAATGAAACGATACAAAAATTGTCGTAGCTTTCTTATTCAAATCTATAATCAGACGTTATGGTTGTCCTGTTGAGTTAGTCAGTGATTGTGGTACTCATTTTCTTAACGATACGATTCGACTGCTGACAACTTATTTTCTAATCAAACACAAAAAGACATCTATATAAAACAGACAAGCATCTGGTAACTCATCATTTATTGGCTCATCAGATGCTTCAACATTAGGTAATCGTGAAAGATGATCAGCCAAAAAATGTTGTGAACCCTTCCAAATAACAACTCAAAAGCTGAACTCTAAAAGAATCAACAACCATCATGCAATTCGTCTAGTTTTGCAAGGTTTATTCAATAGGTAAAGAAGAGCATGATGGTCAGTATAGAAACCAAAAAGCTGGTTTAACAAATAATGTCAAAATTGTTGAACAACATAGATCATTGCTAATGCTTCTCGGTCTGTTGTGGAATACTTAACCTCAGCTGGAACAAGCTGACGGCTTAGGAAACAAATTGGAAAATCCTTTCTGAATTCTCTGGGTTGCGTTAAAACAGCACCAATAACATACTTACTAGCATCTGTATGCACATGGAACTCCTTATTATAATCGGGCACGCAAAGAATGGGTGCAGTGACTAAAGCCTGTTTGAGATCTTCAAAGGCTTTAATCTTGTCTTCTGTCCACCTTGGATCAGTAACGATTTGATATACTAATTGTGTTTTATCAGCATAGTGTATTATAAAAATTCGATAATAACCTATGGCCCAAAAAGGCGTAAATTTCTTTCACTGTTCCTGGCATGGGCATTTCTAGAATCACTCTAACCTTTTCGAGATAAGTGGCTATACCATTTTGAGAAATGATATGCTCCAGCACCACACCATGGGTAACCCAGATTTGGCACTTTTTGGGATTCAATGAAATTCCAAACCGTCGACTACGAATGAACAAGGGCATCGAGATGTTTATCCTCAGAAGAATGTACACCAAGATCATTGAGATAAATCTCTAGATTCTTGTGTAACAAATCTTTGAAAGCTCGTTGCATCACCCTTTGAAAAGTGGATGGGGCATTGCACAGACCGAATGACATAACTTGATATGCGAATGTGCCAAACTCTGTAACAAAGGCCATTTTGAAGCGATCTTCAGGGGCAATTTGGACTAAGAAATAGCCATTAAAACCATCTAGGAAGCTAAAAGCTTCTGCTCCTGCCATATCTTTGAGGATTTGTGTGGTCAAAGGTAAGGGAAAGTGATCCTTCTTTGTTTGGTCATTAAGTTTCTTCAAATCCATGCAGATATGAAGTTTATCATTTTTCTTTGGCACCACCACAATTGGTGATACCAACTGGTGTGCTCAATTTCATAAATGAAACCAACATTGAGAAGCTTTTGAATATCTTCTCGTATCTTCTCAGGATAGATAGGATTGGTGTTATAAGGTTTTGCTCTGACTGGTATGGCACTATCTTGCAATGGAATTGTATGGACAACAATGTCAGGAGGGACCCCCTTCATTTCTTTATAACTCCACGCAAACACATCTCTGTATTTGCGGAATAACTTTTCCAAATCTCGCAATTGGGTTGGATTCAGGTGGACCCCTACGTGAACGATACGATCTATATCTTCATTATCATCCTTCAGATTGAGAGGTATAGTCTTTGTAGGTCCCTCAAAATAAGTGATGGTGGTTGAGGTTTCCATTTTGGCTTTACCATACTGATGCCGACGTCACCAGTCGTTATGTCGAATCGATACTATCAGGGTCATCATATGTAGTGGAAGGTCAATCGTCTTCAATTCGTACATGCTTTATCTTTCCTGTGGCATCGACAAAGATTCTCACGTGTCTGTTGCCAAAAAAAATTTTGTTTTTCTTCCAATCTTGAATCACTCTGGCCATTTCTAACCAAGGTGTCCCAAGAAGGAATTGATAGGTGTGCGGTTAAAATCTAGGACTACACACTCTATGGTGAAAATCAAACCAGCAATTTTGATTGGTAAATTGCTTATGTGACCGGCAGGTGTTGTCATTTGTTGGTGGTCAACCATACATAACTTGTACTTGGGCTTTTCTAATGTGGATATTTCCCATGCCTTGGCTAAGGACAGGGCGATAATATTCATGCCAGACCCACTATCAATAATGGCTTGTACAGATGGGTACGCTTTATAATGCACGGGTAGCAGCACCGATATGGAGTAAACTCATGTCAAGATTATGAACCACTTCAGCATTTTCCGGATGTCTCATCTCATCGAGTATATCAGGCTGTCTTTGCAGTATGGCATCCCGCAGGGGTTTGGAAAATGTGACAGTCGTGTAGAAGGGCATGGTGATTTGGGCTTGTAAGAGATCGGAAAGAAGCCCCTGCGTAGGTAACTGGGCAGATGGCGAAGTAGAAATCCTATCTTTAGCTCTCTCAAACTCATCTCGGAACTCATGGTATTGCCTTTGAGCTTCCACAAGGTCAGGATAAGATTGTGGAATCATGAAAGTATTAGCAGAAGGGTGAGGTTGTGCGGGTCCTTAGACTGATCTAAGGCCTTATGTTGTGCACGTGTGACTGCATGCAATGGCCCTTCAGATACCCTACGTGTTGGAACTGTCTTCTTGGTTTGGTTAGGGCAATCTTTATAGCAATGCCTTCTAATACAATCAACACACTCACCTACAAAGTCATAACAAAATCTACACTCACTTTGAAAGTGAGTGGTATCTCCACGTACAAAACATCGCTTCTGAAGTGCTGAGGGGAAATGGCATGACCATTTTGGTCAACTTGAATAGGTTGTTCCTCATGATAATATTGCTCATTGGAATAGGAGGCAGAGGCCTCATCTGCATATGATGAGATAGGATTGTCGTGATCATAAGTAGACTCATAGGCTGGGGTGTCATAGGAGGTGTTCAGTACTACATTGGCATGTATGTGCAGTCGGTTCTGTTGGTTTGGCCTGTTGGGTGGAGCAGATCCTCTTGGTCCTGGAAGTGCCAAGCGTTGGTGTTGTGCAGGTGGTTGTTGTCTAGGCAGTTCCTGGATTTTGACTATGGTTGTCCTCGTGGTGCATATGGCTGTGGGCAAGAGTATTGCATGTTGCGTGGGTTGTACCTACAACTTGATGTGGTCTGAGTGGTCATATTATAGAGTATACAGTGGTCGTATCACAGAGTATACAGTGGTCGTATCACGGAGTATACAAGTTGAGTGCTCGTATCACATGGACACTCATTACCTGTATGTGGTCCATGACATTGTGGGCACTAGGTATCTTCTCGCCTATGAATGGCGTTATCAGATGGCAATTGCCTTGGCGACTGACTCTGAATAGATTTTAAGGCTTGCTGGGATTCTTTATTGATTTTCTCCATCTGTTGTTGATGTTGTTGATTCATCAACTCAAATTGAGACTTCCAGACTTGGTTTGAATCTCGGGGCTCACTTGGACGATTATCAGGGTAAGCACGATGAGCTTTTCTCTCTTTCTGGTCATCATCATCGGTTCAACAAACAGGTCCTCCTCCCCTGAAAAAATGCAAAGGCGGTGGGTTTCTGGAACCGTGTGTGGTTGGGTAAGGATCAAATACATGCCGATAGAAAGTTAATGAATGCAAAAACGCATGCAAGCAAACAAAAACTCTTAGAATTGAAAGATAAACTGGTTGAAACAAATTCTTAATTAAGATGGAAGAAGATTATTAGGAGCAGCGGTGCCAATGTTTGCTATTATTCTCTATGTAGTCTCTACACGCTCTTCTTCTGACAATCGAATAGATTCCAGCCTGCTCTCAGCTAACAGGGTCTGCTTACTTCTAAATTTCTATGATTTGTAGTATAGTGGTAATGCAATGGTGATGTACCCCCTTGTCAATTAGTACATCTACGACTTGATCTCGATCCTACTGATAATGGATGGTCAACTTCGATTTGGATCTATCAGAATTAGTGTTCCTACATTCTACAGTCTGTTTCGGTTCTTTCTTGAATGCTTACCGATAATAGATTATTACTAATCTAATCTAAAAAATACAAGAAATGAGACCTAATAAAATCAACAAAATCAATAACACAATAGCTACACAAAAACAATGTGAATCCTACAAAGTGCTTGCTACAACTGTCACTCAACACTTGTAACAAAAACTCCTCAAGGAGTCAAGCACCAAACAACATCTAATTATAATGAAATTGATCTACCACAGGGCCCTACACATCTATATGATCTTAATCACAAAATCAAACTTAAAGGAGGAAGAATCAACATTAAAACACATTCATACATCAGTACTCGAACTTAATGCATGAAAATGGAGCATAGATGGAAATGCAAAAAGGAGGATCTTCAATTAACAATCCAATTTTACAATACTTCGGATTCCACCTCTTACAACTGAGTGAATCCCATTCTATAAAGATTTGGGTTCCACCTCTTACATGAGAATAGGAGGCCTCTTTATCAAAAAATATAACTCAAGTTGAGAGAGTCTAAGTTACTAGCTCCCACATGGTTTTCCATCTTTTGGGAATTACCATGGGACTCACAAATATACATCTCAGTCTAGCACTAACAATTATCGTGCTCTCAGACTCGGCTCTCAACTTCATCTCTGCTAGAAGTCCTTTTGAGTGGAGAGGTTCTGCATCAACACCTCGGGGCATGGCATCAGCTAACAAGCAGTTTCAGAGCAATTCAAATTGATCCTCTTAAATTGTAGAGTCTTCAAGGCCAGATGCTCGAAAATTTTCTTGTCGAGTTTCTTCTTCTGCTCGAGAACAACAAAGCCTTAGTTGATGAAGAACTTGCTGAACGCCGTGCAAACCTGTTTTGGGCAAGATGCTCATGACAAATATTTGTAGGCCCTGGAAAGATTGAGAGTCTTTTGAAGCAACTCCAGTTAACTCAGAATTGTTCGAGAGTTGCTAATCATTTGGAGTATTCTGAAGCCTGCATAAAGATATCTGATCTTCAAAAGGAGGTTGCTTGCTGCAAAACTTCAAAACCAGGATGTTGCTGAGGTGCTGCCTAAGACAAATGAACGAGAAGAAACCAGTCGAAGGTACATTTTAAAGTTTTTTCTGAACGATTCTAGAAGTAGAATCCACACCATCTTAACATCGAATTGCAATGGCATATGGATTATTTGATGCCACCAAGCACAGTAGGCATTGCATTCGAGGACTGGCTAACTGTTTGGAAAAAAGAAGATTTCTCTGGTTATGGGACCAACTTAGCTTAGAAAAAAAGGGTTGTCTATGTTGGGCCATAATCCAGGGTAAATTTAAGGTTTCGCCATTCAATTCAGTTGAATTGTACATAGGTTCCACCTCTATGTATGCTTTAGACTACATACGAATAAAGGAGTATCAATCTTTGAAGCACGACAAAACAAAGCGAAAGTTTTGGAGGAGGCATGTTGAATTCAAGTTGTACTTACCAAAAGCTCATGCGAACATAGAAGAATTCAACGATGTAGGTCTTTTGTTGAACATCAATATGGCGTACCCAGAGCTGTATGGCATATATACTGACTGGGAGCGCAACGTTTCTCATTACTTTGCATAAACCAAGCACAATCAATAGGATCGAGGAAAATCTCGCAAATATAAACTATTCAGTACTTAACATATTGGCAGTTCGGAACATTTGTAGCAAAGACATTATTTTTTGTTTAGAATTTATTTGTAAAGTGTAAGTTTGTACAATTTTTATCTCGTTTGTTCGAACAAATTAAGCTATGAAAAGTTTTTGAAGAAGACTTTCAATTAGTATAGGAACTATTTGATGGAACTTTACATTCTGTAAGGTTAGCAAGGTTGGGCAATTTACCTATCGGAAGATATACACGAGCAAAAGAAGAAATATTATTGCTCGAGTGCCAAAGAGATTTACCCAAGATTCTCCATGATCCATATGATGAATGGTTTGCTCTTGTAGGAGAAGTGAGAACTTATTTCTAGCCCCACTCACCATAGAAACCCTCACACCAGAACACACTTAGTGAAGATACCAATTCTAAATTCAGAGGAGAAAATGGAGGGTTACTACTTCTGCTCAACAGTGGGATATGATACAAGCTAGCAAAGGACTACCCTTATAGTAGGTTCAGCACATTCTAGAGCACAAGAAGTCATAACAGAACAATATGAAGACAACAATTAATTTTTCCATCAGAAAGATAGAGGAAATGATCAGTGTTGGAAGATATAGTTATCATTAACAGACTCAATGCATTTGTGAGAACCAGAGATGAGCTCAAGAACATATATTTTTGAGTAGGACTCAGGCTCAATAGAGCTTCATGAGAGAGCAAATGCTACTATAGATCTATAATTAGATGGAAGGCACATTATGAAGCACTGAAAAAATGTAAAACAAAAACACTCCCTTCTCTTATAATCAAAACAAATAGATATCTTCAACAAGCCAGCATGAGACACCATCCTTGATATTAACTCGAAGCTTCAACACCATAGCAGGTTCATAGAGAGGTAATAAGAATTTGATAAATCAGCTGACACTGTTCAGCCTGGAAAACACAGCATGTAGAATAAAAACTCATGGTCTTCACAAAAACTGATCTCTTCCCATGCAGCACGTCCTCCTCCTTTTATGCCAGCTGAGGCCCACCTTGCTTTTTCATTTTGCCATTGTGCTCCTCTCTTTACTTTTCTCAGGCCTGCAACAATCACTTCTAAGGCATTGAATGTTGATTTAACATTTCATCACCTGTCTATGAAAGAGAATCCCTCATGCCTATTAGTTTTTTGGCATATGGGGTTCTTAAATGCTTGAATCACAAAAATCCACCATTAAGGGCCTTCAAACTAGCTTTTGCATTAAACTTGATTTGGCTTTTTTGGCATGTGGCTAATAGAGTTGCCTTCCTAACTAGTGCCATGTAATTTTTTCCTCTTATTTGCTTTTTCCCACGTGGCTATTAGGAGGCCTTATGGCTAATTTCTCTAGCTTTTGGCCCATTGCCCATTTGGTCATGCTCTCTTTTTTCCTTTTCTTTGCTTTGACATTGGTCTTTTTTTATATTGCACTTTGAGGACCCCTTAACCTTAGCCATTTGATTTTCGACTTTCAATTCTGCAATTTTGGTGACTAAGCCCCCTCTTCCCACTGAGCAACAACCTGAAAACATAGTACTTCGGTTTGTATATTAGCATCGAAAATCACAGTACATTGCAAGATTTTGGCATAGTAGCCGAAACTAGGCGGGCTGGGACCCCTATCTATTGGCATTTTTTAGCCATTTTTACATTGAAATTGTGCGGCTTTTACATGTCGATTTACATATCATAGCAAAATTGGTCTCCATATTAGCCCAATTTTTGGTGTCAAAAATTTGGCTAACATAGGCAATCTCCAATAAGGTCCAGAAAGTTCGTGATTGGCTATTCTAAAAACCATTAGGGAAGTAAAAAAAAATTTGGGCTTCATAGGGGTTTTTCATAAATTCATAAAGACTATGCCTTAGTTGCATTGCCTCTAAAGAATCTTCTTAAGGGAGTAAAGAAAGCCATAAGGAAAACTAAAAAGGATAATAAGAAGACGGCCAGAAGGCGTTCAAAAATCAAAGCTTTGAAGCTTTGAAGATGTTAGTGTCTACAGCCCCTATCTTACACATATTGGACCCTAGCAGATCTTTCCCGGTGGAAGCGGATGCTAGTGACTATGCGGTGGGTGCAGTCCTTTACCAGGATGGTAGACCTGTGGCTTTCGAGAGCAAGAAGTTGGACCCAACTCAAAGTAGATATTCTACTTTTGAGAAGGAGCTTTTTGCTATCATCCATGCGTTAAAGATCCGGAGACATCTTTCGAAAATGGGACAAAATCTGGACTAGACAATCTCACCAAAGCCAAGTTTCTTGCGAAGTAGATGCACATGAGTCTTATCCACACCATTCACATACAGATTGGTAGTAATCTAGTTACGCTCATCAATGGCATTTTTAAGTTTGTTATTCCTTTTGCTTTTTGCATGTAGCCACTTGGTATTTTTCAAAAAGTTTGTCACAACATCTTTGCAAATCAAGGCATGTTCCATAACAGCCTCATGATCAACATTTTGATAAGCAAGTAAAATTCTTGTCAATTCAAACCATCCACGGTAAAGTTCTAAAGCAACCTCATTTATATTAGACTGACGCAACGAAATGTGATTAAGTCCTTTGTTCAGGTCATTCTTTAAAAATTTGCTACTAATAATTCCAGTATCCATCGAAACAACATGTCCAGAAATTCCGAAAATGAACTCTTTAAACGTTTACTGTTTTTTTTGTAAACATGTCTTCTCGAGAGCATAATAGCAAACCAAGCATTCTTTATACTACTTCCTTCATCGTAATCACAGGCACCCTCATACTAGTTATCAGAGGCAAATAGCATCATAGTTTCTATTATACTAAAAGAGCAATCGTCTGGCGCAATCACACGTAGAGAGTTACAGCCAATCGAGTATAGCAAGAGCATTCTTATCAACCACACTTATGCTATAACCTCTGGTATTTCCGGAAAACACTTGGAAGGACAACGGTCCATCGCACTTCTGATAGCATTCCATACTGAAAAATGCGTGGAACTTTGCTCATATGTAGAGCACTGGTAAATCGTAGTAGGTATATGAATTTTTGAGCCAAAAAACAGCGCTTGCCAGTGACCAAATCCGCCTCAGAGAGGGTGCTGGCCAACGACCACTCTTATATCAGAAAACGTAATAATTATTATCAAAAGTTGGCTTGTTGTCCGGCGCCTACCATAAGCCAAGAAAGGTTGAAAAAATACCTGTAGAAATGCCCACTTCTGCTCCTTGAGACAGCGCTTGATTGTAGGAGTATCCAATCACAATTTTGCAAGCCAGAACTTGCTATTACACAAAAGTAATCACATCAAACTGTGAGCATCCATTATTCACCCTAAAGCTTAGCATACATCCTTCATTATCAATGAGCTACCATTGTTCAAGTCGTCCTCACTTTGTTTGCAGTATCGTTCATACGATTGCTCTTCCAAGAGTATTTCCGAGCTTTCTGTTCATTAACAACCACGGTAAGATAGAGCACCAGGAGAGCTAGAGTAAGAGAGAGAGAGAGAGAGAGAGAGAGAGAGAGAGAGAGAGAGAGAGAGAGAGAGAGAGAGAGAGAGAGAGAGAGAGAGAGAGAGAGAGAGAGAGAGAGAGAGAGAGAGAGAGAGAGAGAGAGAGGAGTGAAGAATAGGGTTGTATATTTCCCCTACTTATAGAAACCAGAGGACACTTAGGTATACTAAGTGTAGATTACTGCTCCCGTCAGATTGAATGTTCATAATGTGCACAAATCTTGGCCATTGAAGGATTCCCAACTTTCCCATCATTTAAAAAAAAAAAACTTTTTTTGTGTGGGGTCTTTCAACATAGTAAGGCATTTTTTAGCCGTCTTTGTGAACAAGTTTAATACGAGACACATGCATTCCACAGAAACTTGTGAAGCGAATGTAGTATATGTACATGACAGAGCCCATGAGAGAGAGAGAGAGAGAGAGAGAGAGAGAGAGAGAGAGAGAGAGAGAGAGAGAGAGAGAGAGAGAGAGAGAGAGAGAGAGAGAGAGAGAGAGAGAGAGAGAGAGAGAGAGAGAGAGAGAGAGAGAGAAAGATCTTTATTAATGTCCATAAAATACCCTAAGGTATATAGGACTGAAAAAATGGGTACATGTCAAGTATGCCCGGTGGGAGCATGAAAGCTCTACCACCTAAAAGAAACAAGAAACAAGATTACAGTACAACATGAAATAGTGATAGGCACAAGTAGAGTCAATCATCATGTAGATGTCTCTCCGATTGTGAAAAAATGATGTAAAGTATGTTGTGGCCCTGCCACTAAATGAACTGCATCTCTCTGTCTCCGAGAGGATGGTCGGAGGTGTCTATGTTGTCATGAAGTTGTAGGCTGGGACCTGTGGGCTGGATGTATATCTGGTCACCGACATTGTCTCTGTCGTCTATGTGAGGTGGCATCTGGAATCTCAGCCTCTCCATCGGAATCAATATTCTCCTGCCTCTGTCTCCGCGGGATAGACACTCATGTATGCTCAACTGTATCAAGGGGGAGGTGTCAGCGTCTAATCTTGCCCTCATATGATATCAGGGTAGAGAGTGTGAATGGATGGTCCTGAAACATGCAATAATATCTCTCTCGAATCTCATAGTAGGCTGGGCACCTGAAGAGAAAATGAAACTGGTTTTGGCCACATTCACTGATAATCCCCACTGAATACAAAAAGAGTGAAGCGCATCAAGATGCAGCTGCAGACCTTCCCTCGTCTTCGAAAGCAAAACCACATTGGGAAGTGGGGGAGTGTTAGGTACAGTGTACAATGAGGTGGTGTAGGTTGCCCATGTACTAAGATCTGTGATATGAGGTGGAGGGGCTCGTGGAAGGAATTTTTGCCAAAAAGATCACGACGAGGAGCTAAAGAGAAGTTCCATCATCTTCTTCCCTTGGCTGATTTTGTAAGTGATTTTCTTTTTTCGGGTGGTTCTACGATATACACGGGATAAGTCCCTTACCAGATGGGGAAGGTGGCAACGTGCATAAATCAAGTTCAGATGAAGCTGGTTACATTCGTGTTCATACCAAGGGTTATGTGGTCGACTATATCGTAAGTGCTTGGGCCGGGGAGATGGAAAAGCCAGGGATGCAGCAGTATGCAAGGTCCGAACAAGAAAAAGAGACTGGTCCATCAAAGTATCGGCGTAGGAGAAATGAGTCAGGAGGTCAAATAAGGCTTCCCTGTACATGGGAGTGTTCTGAGGGTTATAGCGGTATACGGTCTTTCCGCAAGGAGTTAATGTACTAGTACATGGGGTGTGAAGAAGGCCAATAGAGAGAGAGAGGTATGAGTGGTCAGACAATGTGGTGCGGTGGACCATGAAAGATGAAATATAGGGGAGGAGAGACGGCAATCCCATGAAATAGTCAACAACACTACTACCTCCGCTGTGTGGAAAACAAGTAAAGTCACATGAATCAGGCCACTGCAGTAGGCCATTATAAATGGCCAATCCATGAGCCTCGCCCAACTGAAGCATCTGCTCTCCATATGCAGTAACTGGACCCTCTGCATCTGCTGATCGTCGCTGGAGGCCAAGATCATCCCAGTCTAAAGCATGTATCCGCTCTAGATCATCCTCTGCTCTATGGAACTTTGTCTGCTTGGACCCAGTCCTGGCATTAAAGTCGCCAGCTAAAAGAATATAACCTCGCTCCTCGTATTTGATGATGTCGGAAGAGATATCCATGTAAGGTGACTCCTCATCGAATGTGAAAACGGATGTGTCCGGTGGAAAATAACAAATGGCCAGAAAGAGGTCACGGTCCAGTCCTATCAAAGTCCGGTCCACCCGAATCCAAATAGCGGGTCGCTCATCCGTATGCACCAACTCGACCCAAGGCCAAATAAAGTCACGGACTAAGCAGGCCACCCCACCAAAACCCCGATCCGTCAATGCTCTCATCGATCTCCGATGTGCAGAGTACCAACAAAAGCCTGCAACAATCGGTAGACCTCTTTCCGAACTCTCATGTGTCTCGGTGAATAGTAAGAGGTCACTCTCCGCACAGAAATCTCTAAAATCGCCTGCAGTAGCTGAAGAATGAATGCCATTGCAGTTCCATAACCTCAACCGCAATGCTCGAGAAAGACCCCTCAAACCGCTACCTAGTCCGAAGGGCCTTAATCCCTATTTGTCAGGGTTCGAAGGATCAATGTATCGAGCCCTGCCATCCCGATAAATTACCCTCTTCCCCAAAGCCTTTGCCTCACTGAATGCTTTTTTCCGATCCGCAACCTGCATAGGAGTCAGATCATCATCCATAAATATAAGTGTACCTCTAAGCTTGGCCCTTAGTTTGAGGGTTGCCCGTCTCTCTTCCAAATTCGTGAAGCGAACTATGAGTGTAGAAGGGTCTCTCTTGGTTCTCCAAGCTCTATCCAACGCATCAGAGTGGTGGGAGAGTGTACTTGAAAGAAAGCTGGCTGCTTCGTTCATTGGATCGTCGGTGTCTTCAACTCCGCGGACCCTAATATTCAGGGATTTGTATTCACGCATTCGTTCTTCGGATATGGTGGCTAAAATGACTCGGTTAAAGGATGATGTACCCACCCTCCTTGAACAGAGAAGCCCATGATTTCGTCTCAGCCTTATGTTGCTCTATCTTCTTTTCCAATTCTTGAATCTTTGTAGGTTCTCCTTGTTTACTTATTGCTGCCTCCAAAGAAGTAATCCGGGTTAACATGATCTCTCGTTCAGCGGCCATAGATTGAATGATCGTTTGAAGCTATCCCATTTCCTTTCGTAGAGAGGTGGATTCGTTTTTTATTTGTTCGATGTAAGAGAAAATGTATTGCTCAAATGACTTGGCAGGTGTATAGATCTCAGGTATCAAGAAAGAGGAGCGAGCAGGCAGAGGGCCAAGAGTATGGACATCCTTCACCTTAGTAAGGGGATCTACAGCACTGGTGGACAACGAAGGATCTGTAGCGCTAGTGGAAGTGTCAGTGATGAAAGTACTAGAGGTGACCTGCTCAACGAAAGTGCCCTGCTCAACAGCGATGGAAGTGCCCTGATCAGCAGCGCTGGAGATGGAGCTGCCAGAAGCGATGCCCCTGTCAGTAGCGCTGGATATGGAGCTACCAGGTGCGATGGAGATGGAGCTGCCAGAAGCGAGGACAACAGTGCCCCGCTCAGTAGCGATGGAGCAAGCGATCTGGTCAGTAGCGATGGAGCAAACGATCTGGTCAACAGCGATGGCAGGAGGTTGGTCAGCAACGCTAGAGGAAGTACTAGAGCGAGGTGGAGAAGGGGGGGAGTGACCCCTCCCTCTTGCGTGCCATGAGATGGGCTAGACTAGGCGCTGGCCCTAGAACGAGCTAGACAGCCATCGCTGCCTCCATCGAGAGAGAGAGAGAGAGAGAGAGAGAGAGAGAGAGAGAGAGAGAGAGAGAGAGAGAGAGAGAGAGAGAGAGAGAGAGGAGAGCACAATCCATTTCACTGATGTTGATATTCCCAAATGTTGATAATTTCATTGTAGACCTTCATCAATGAATCAATTAATCAACACATGAGGAATTAGTGATTTAGTGGACCATGAACACTTAGTATTCAACAAAATCTTGCTTTTGCAATGCATAATTTTTTTTTGAAAACATTATGTTGGAATTCCCCACAAAAATGAAAATCCATATTGCCAAAAAATAAATAAAAAAGTGTTCTGAGGGCACGTTCCAGGACAAAGTCCCGAAATGTGTTCCAAAAAAGGGGGTGCAAACTATGATATATCTATTTGAGAACCATATCATCTTTTGTGATCCATGCTTTTAAATAGAATTGTAAGCATTTTTGTTGAGTTTGGCAAACCAATTCTTATTTGTAACATCCCCTAAACTCACTAACCTACAAATTGCCAGCTCTCAACACTTTGCTTGTAAAAATAAGATCCTAGCACTTCACTTGAAGCACTCTTTCCTACAATCACATTCAAATTCTTGTTTATCCTTGTATGAACACGCCAAGTACGGCTCCTATGTTTAGGATTTTGGGTTAAGGACCATCATGCTTTGGAGAAAGCCCGATTAATCATCAATCAAATGCCACCTAAACAACTAAGCTCCCACACGCTAAAGATACTCGGAAGGAATTTTTGTATTGGGGAACGCACGTTTTGGCAACCTTTGTGCCTACTAAAATGGCCGTAAAATTTGGACGGCCATTGAACTAGGTGTAAAGGTCACTAGAATGAGTTCTACCAAGCGTAAAGGATTGTCGTGGCATTTTACATTACAGCTGAAAATATTTTTATGACCCATAGCTTTCGAATTTTTACGAGGTGTAATGTGTTGCCTCAAATTCTTTATGGACATTTTATGAGCTGCAAACTGCTTTTAAAAAGTTTACGGACTTCAAGATTTCTTTGTGTGTCGCATATCACTTTCAAAAATGATTATCTACTTCACATATTGTTTTATGCTCCTGTTCCAGAAAACAACTCAAGGCACAAAGCTGAAACCATAGTTTCCAGAGGAATAAAAGTTCTTTGCACGGTATAATCCACTTCAAACGTACGAAGTTAACTGCCACAACATCCTTTACACATACAAAAAGTGCAACCTCTCTAAACAAAATGTAATTATGCAGGCGCTCATCCTTGCAAGCTTGAATAGACATTACTGCATATGATGACAATGTCTTGTGAATCTTGTCGCCAACTAGTTTCTCAGTCAAGTATCATCTAGCACCTGAAGAAGTACTGAAGCATACATAAGGCTCTAGGCTGACAAAAGCAGAACAATGCTAACATAAAAATAGGCAGAGAAAGTCAGTGGAGTATTTGTAGATGATAAGGACATATCCATCATCAATCTTGTTGCACCACCTTGATGTTCACAGATACTGGAACTAAATCAATTGACCTTCAAAATAGGCAGCTGCTCACCATGAATAATCTTCAGTAACACATGGGCTGTCTATGATCATGGGAGGAGTCCAAGCAGTAAAAACTCTAATGTGTAATAGACCATCATGATCCTGAGTCATTATTTCAAAGCCGCACAGCAAACTTACAAGAAATGAGCAGCTTGCTAGTGGCTAAAACTGACTCTTTTGCAAATATTTTGACTTGAATGACAACCAATTTACAGCTATTCCAGCTTTACAGCTCTAGCTGATATGCTTTCTGATCAGATTTGAAATGCATGTCAAGTTAACAGAAGATTCATCTCCCTTGCGTCTCCGAATCTTCAAGTACGTGGACCTTATCAGATATGTCACCCATTTGAGAATCACCTTAGCTCAAAACTAAAGTTCACCTGTTCCAAGTGGCCGCCGGGATGAATCTCCAGATGCCCATGCATAATAATCCTTGGCAAGCTGCACAAGAAAAGCACAAAAAGTGAAAGAATATTCTAGATCCATATTTTGCAACTATCTCCAGCAATAATTTACCTCAGTACATAGTAAAAATATATACTAGATGGGTGAGAAAAAAAAAGTAGAGGTTGGAGAAACTTGAAAGAGTCCGTATGCACGCAGCCCTGTCACTGAAATATTGACTGAGCCTAAGATGCAGTTATGTATGTGCTATGTATGGATAGGTTACATCTCAGATCCCAAGGAACCTAGTTCATTCTGCTGCCACTATCATTATATTTTTCCTATTGTCTGTGATGCTCAGTCTTGACTTGAGCATGCTCAACTTGTACATTTTGATCATCACAAGTTGTCACTTATCCATGATATTACCATATTTTTTGGTTCATCTGATGTCAATAAACTGAGCAACTGGTTGGCTATGTTTCAGGCCTACTTGTAAATGTATCCACAAAGCGATGCTTATATCATCCAAATGGCTTCTTTACATTCGGGTTCTTCAGCCTTGCTATTGTTCCAGATGCTTTGAACAAGTCACACAATCACTCTAGTGAGGTGCATGCACACCCAGCATGTTCATGACATGTTGTACGTGAAGCACAACTCGTACAATGTAACGGGATGTGCTAGTTCAATTCTACAAGAGAGCTTAACCCTGATTATTAGGTAGTATGTTACTCCAGCATGTCTAGAATTACCAGTTCATTTCTCCAACAAAGTTTCTCTCATAACAAGGGCCCTACATCTTATCCTTGAGTTTGAGGATTGCCCTTATGAAGCTATTCATATTTCGAGAACAATTCTCGCACCCCCAACATCTTGTTGTCAGGATCCATCAAGGAAAAATAACTTGGCTATAAACATCAGAGAATATTTTCCTTAAGTTTTAGAAAGGAACTGCTACATACGTAACAAAAGAATCTAGTAGCTTATTCAAAGATGATTTTGGGTTAACCGTATAGTCTTTACTTCAACACCGTTAGACCATAGAAGGTCAAGCTACAACTTGAAAAATTTATATGACAATAGGACATTACAAGACTTGGTCCATATCAAGTACCTGATCCAAGAAGCGAGGTAGCATTATGCGCAATACTTGTCCTAATACTTGATTGCCACCTGTTTCAATGATCTCCACCGGTACAACTCGAAAAGCGAGTGGTATTTCAAGTGATACCTGTTATCAAAAAAATTTCATCAGCAGCACAAGCATTTGAAAAGAAAGAGATCAACAAGAAAATATGTTTCAGCATCAATTTAGAAGATGTTTTGTCATGTACCTCAATGGTTGCATCTGAGATGAGCTTCCTAGCTTTTGGGGATTTGTTACTCTTACTCCAAGAGACTCTATTTATCATTGAAGCTGCAGGAGGGTGACATAGATGTGTTGTTAGGCTCAAACCAAAGAAAGAAAAGCCTTGTCTTACAAAAGTAACAAAATTGACTACCTAACAATAAAAGGATCCATACTTTAGCATGTGGCAAATTTCTACCCAATCTCCAAGAAATTGACAAGTTAAGAGCATTTTATTAGGGTTTACTAGGTTGTTATTTTATTTGAGGGCTTTTCGCATTAACTGGCCCAATAGAGTTTCCTTGGAAGGAACTCGCTCAAAGTGCACAATCAAGCCAGTTAACGGCCAGTTAACGCACTGCATTGTTGATTGTTCCCAAT
Organism: Diphasiastrum complanatum; assembly: GCA_029204225.1. NCBI lineage: Eukaryota > Viridiplantae > Streptophyta > Lycopodiopsida > Lycopodiales > Lycopodiaceae > Diphasiastrum > Diphasiastrum complanatum. The sequence continues at coordinate 15,896,346 of CM055092.1, read as the reverse complement.
TCTTATTGAGATTCATAAGTGATTTACAATATGTTCCCAATATGTTCTATTAGTACATCTATTATTGAAAACTCTTGGAATGTAATCATATGTTGGTAGTAGAGCACTTTTTACAAAAAAGTACATGCTTTTTATTCCAAAACAGAAAAGGAAGAATCAAGTGCAATACTAAACCTAGCACTTGTTTGCAAATTCAAGTGCTATAGACTTTATTAAATCCAATTTTCAGAGATTCATATACCAAAGGCCAAATTTGATTATAGATTGAGGAATTACAAATTTTTCATTTCGTATTGCATATTTGGGCCTTTAAAAGGGACACATTGACGATTTTAGGGCTTTATACCAAATCTCAAAGAATAGGATGGCTAAAAATTCGACTTTCGTAACTTCATATCTTTTGATTGTATGTGCAAAGGTTCATGCAGCGTTCAAAACCTGAATGCATATTTGGATGTCCTAACAAGAAGTCGAAAAATCAAGTCCTACTTTTTTATTTGAACACCAAAAAGATAGGGCACGGGATTCATTCTCTCAAAGCTTACACAACTACTTGACTCTAGAATCTCTTTGATGTACTTTTGGGAAACATTGAAAAAATATGGCAACTTTGATTTGTAGACACAACTATAAGCATTCTAAAATACTAGGACTATGAGTTTTTGTCCACTATGTTGCAGTCCTACTTTTGGGGCCATTTCAACCCACTCATGGCTCTATTATCAATTTTCTTTGACCAAACAAGTTTGAGCTAATGCAACTTCACTTTGAAGGGTTTTGAGAGATACTTGCATTCATTATCCACTACCTACAACTCCTTTATCATTTCGGTGTAGATTTTGTTAGAGCCCAGTTATGGCTCTATCATGATCTCGGCATGGCCGGTTACCAAAGGGCCTGAGACCTAGTATTGGCAAGGGTCGGTGACCAACGAGGACATCTGTCCCAACAAGTAGGGACCTATGCGTCACAAGCAGTGATCCGGTGTGGCCGCCTGACAAGCTGTCAGAGACGCGGTGTGTCTTGACCGTCGGGACCCTAGCCGTCAGTGACGAGATGCTAGCCGGCAAGTAGTCGGGGTGACCAAGCGGGTCACAGGTCTTTGGCGGGGCATGGGGTGGTACCCTATGAGTCACTCAGTATTCATAGGTCACAGGGGCCAGGCATGCCAAGTGGACTGATCACCCACCGGTGGATGCCGTGTGCCAGTGACGGGAATAGCAGGTCGAAGGACTCAAGGAGGGGGTGCCTATGGTTGGGAGGTTCTACACACCGGCCTTCTTGGATTCACGAGCTTGGAGAGACTTGCTTGTGACAATTGGTATCAGATCCTCGTTCTAGAGAGAGAACAGCTCGTTCTAGAGAGAGAAAGTGGAGAAAACATCAGTTTTCTTAGTTTCTTTGGAGAGACTTGCTTGTGACAAGATTTGGTGCAGCTTTAGCACATCATTTCATTCTTGATCAGTGATGCACCCTTCCTAGAATGTAACGTTGAATATTTTCCCAATCCATCCTATTCCACTTGAGTAAGACGTGTGGGTCATAAAACTATCTAATTGAGAATTCCGATAGCAGACATTCACTGCTTTAGTGAGCACAAGGAGTGAACATACTTATTTCAAAATATGTGCTTCATCTCATTTACTGCACCAGCACCACAGTAGCAGCACATTGTCCGAGAGTTGATCAAACTTTTTTTGTCCCTTACTACATGTATGCCACAAAAAATTCCATCCAGAAAGGCGAATATATGTGCTAGGTAGACTTCTATAACAACATAATTGCAAAATGTATGACCATATTTTTGAAACCGATTGGTTCTCATCCTTCATTGATCCCCAGGTAATAGTAAGTCATTCAGTGTGAAACTCATCATGAGTGGCTAGGGGTTATGGTTGGCGTTCAATTGTTTGCAGTTGCAGAGTGCGCGCTGTCACTAATACCAATTCATACGACCTCTCCAATGCGGAGGCCACTTATCATAGTATCGAGTCCTACAATTGTCACATACATGCCATTGATTCATAGAATGGGACAATATCGGCGAGGGTGGAACGCATCGGTCATGCCTTTGTCTTCATAAGGTCTATCTCGTATCACTCACTTTGGTACTAAGGTATGCACCCTATGACACTGATCAGATCAACTGAATGATGAGGTCTAGTAGGCTTGGATTTAGAGGGGTGGCCCTCACAGGCGTAGTCCTAAAACCCCATTGTTTGTATTATGGTAAGAATTTATTGTAGGTCTTGTGTGATAGAGAAGTATGACGCTGAATTCTAGTTGCGGGTGCGATGCATATATCCATATTCTTTGAGGTTTCAGGAAACTGTGGTAATTGGGTTCTTTTGAACTATGGGTACTGCGCATAGTGGTTATCGTAAGTCGGGTGGTATCTGCGTAGGCGAAAGATTGTCCTTATGTGTGTTGCATACTAACGGATCATCATTGTGTTGGATGAGGCCCCTATAGCACCATCTTGGCATTGACAGTGATCTATGTGGGGTCTAATAATATCCTCTTTGAGCTGGATATGACACACCTACAAAGTTTTCTTCCCAAATTTATGTTTCTCTTGGGACTCAATCACAACGCATCGACCATGCAAGCATGATCTTTATGAGATGATCTTGAATTTTTAGAACATTCCACTCTCTCATATTTGCACTCTTTTGTCCATCACGTTGTTTGACTCTTGGAATGACAGTCCTATCGATGCCCTTCAAAGAAGAGCTGAACCTCGCTAGGGCACAAGTTACATCTCATTGATATACTATATATAGCCTACGCATCTTGTGGTTTTTGTTTCAAGTCACGTTCCTGTTGGAATCTCTAATTGTCCTTGTCCTAAGATTTAGTACTTATCCAGTACCCGTCTTCCGTACTACAACCGATACTCACCCGGTGGTAGATTCTGAACGAAAGGGCCCAACAATGGAATCAGCTCTCTTCTCTGGCATTCTTGTTCTATAAAAATAAAACAATGGAAGGATGCTATCTTTACATTCTTCTGATATGAATGGTCTATTACATTGGTTTGACATGAGATGTGTATCATTGCTAGTGCTAGCTTGCTCATACACAGTGCTAGATTGATCATTCAACTTGTATGGATTCCATTTGTGCTTTGTGGCACCAGAGCCCTTTCCTTGGCATGTGGCCAGGCTACTTATGATCCCTAGTCCTGAGTTTGGGCATTGTCCACATAACCTTCCTGATCCTTCTGTTACATTAGCTCTTGACTTGTGCAATTCTTGGTCGATGTCTTACATGTGAGACGCATTTGCTCATGTTCTCCATGATGGCGATCAACACTTTCAATCAAGGCGGATTGATTGGGACATTGATACATGTCACATACATGGTGGTGCCTCTTCTATGATACATTATCATCCTAAGGCTCTTTTTGTATTGAGAGGTCTACCTTTCTGATGGGTCTACATGTTGTAGCTTTCTCAAGTATTCATGGTCCCTTTAAATAGCTTGGGATCTCCCTGGTTGGTGGTTTTTCAATACACATATGACTCCCTAGCCTAGTTTTTGGATGGCACTCTTGGTCTATTAGGTTGACTTTAGCTATCCTTATATGTCACATCAGCTATGATTGTGCTTTATTCAAACTTTCTTGGTTGGTATGGTACATTGTCACCTATTCATTGTAGCGATGTTCCTTTTTTTATGGCATCAAGTTGGGTTCCCAGTGCTCCTACTCGTGTCTTTATCTGGTTTCTTGGGGCATAAAATTGGCTTAAAATTTTTTGTTTCTAGTAGTCTTAGAAACCCCTTCCAACCCTTTTTGGTTGGAACGTACTGGGTTGGAACGTTTTTTGTTAAACATGAAAAAAATAGGTCCTGGACTGCTCCAACAATTTCAATCTATGAGAATCTCTGACTGCAGTGGCCACATTGATTCCAAGCGCATCTGTATACTGACATTGATTTCAAGCCAATGACATTGAGTATTCAAGGGGAAAATGCTGCCTAATGGTAGCAAAAATTTCCCGCAACTATATTTAGTGAAGAGGCTACTGAAAAGTGAGTGAAGTAGGGCGCCACTTCAAAATGTAATATTTTGAGCAAAAGGTATGTGATTGGCAAACCTATAAAGTGCAATGAACTTGTCAAGAAAAAAAGAATGTAAAGATCCAAAAACATATTCTAAAACTGAATCTTTCAGACCAAAAATAGAATATTCTCGTTTGACCAAGAATTAAGTTTGACTTTTTAAAATCTTCACTTCTAAAAGGTCAAAATGGATAGAAAACAGATCTTAAGGATCAAGGAATGATAGGAAATAACAAGATCCACTCACATATGCAAAAATAACATTTTAAAAAAAATCCCCTTTTAAAACCTTTGGAAGACCTTTTGATGAAGACATGAAACATGGATTAATAGTCTTGCCTCGGCCTAGTGCTCTCATCCATGTAAGTATTTTCAACTTGTGTCATGAAAAAGATGAATTCTCCCAAAAATTGAAAATCAGGGTTGCTGGAATTAGGCTTTCCAGAAAGTGGCCAGCATAGAAAATCACATCTATTATACTCATAGAATAATGAACCGTTAACGGTTCAGTACGGTTTTATGCAAAAACCGTGTGAACCGTGGAGGTAATTAATTAATTTTTTTTTCAGTACACAGGTCTGTGTGGATTAACAGGTCTGTGTGGAATCTGGATTAACAGGTCTGTGTGGATTAACATGTCTGTGTGGATTATCAGGTCTGTGTGGATTAACATGTCTGTGTGGATCAGGTCCAACTCTGGGTCCAAATATGTGTCTGTACTAATTTGGTGATTAAATAATAAATTGATTAATTAATTAATTGAATACTGGAACCGTACCACGGTTCATCATAGAGCCTCCTATAACTATGACAAGGCTTTTAAAATTGTAGAAGAATTTTTGTTCAACATGGAAAGACATTCAGCCAACAAGACTGGAGAAGATGATTAATTATGAATAAACATATGAAGGCAATATGGATGTCTATGGATTATCAAAAGAAATGGAAAAATCCAAAAACCCTAAGGAAAAGGTCCAATGTGAAGTTTTCTTTACCTGAAAACTTTTTATTTTGAGCTGTAGCAATTGGAGAGCCTTCAAGCTGTAGTTTTTGCATACAATTTTCAAAGCACAGTTAAGAGAATGAATGTACTACATAGCCCATAGATCCATAAAAGCAAGAATTACTTTTGAAAGTGCAAATGTTATTATCCCTTGATTGCATGCAATTTTATGTGTAAAGTGATCTATATTTGCTATTTTTGGATCCACACGTGTGAAATACAGTAGCTTACATTGGTGAGGTTGGTAGTGTATTTCTCTTTCTAACCAAAGATCTTGGATCTTAATGATCTGAAATCCTTCACATGGTATCAGAGCTTGTGTTTCTGGAGGAAATCAGATTTATCAATGATTTGGTGACGATATCAAGACTAGAGCATGCTAGAGGGGATTCTACACCAAAAACTGAGTTTTTTGCTTTTGTAGATTGGATCTTTTGTAAATCAAAACCCTATATAGGTTTTCAAACTTGATCAATTCCGATTTTTGATTTCACATACTGGATTTGGCCGATTTTTGGATCATTGGATCAGCCTTAGTGGTGGCTAATAGATTGCATATCAAATTTTCAGGCATGTAGATTTTGGAATAGTCAATTTTTTGTGATTTTGTCAAAACCCTAATTTTGATTGGATCTCTAGATAGTGAGGTTGCTGGACTTCATTTGAGTGTGTTTCAATCTTAGGAAGTGGCAAAAGTCATTAGATTGAGAATAGATCATAGGTTGATCAAGATTCCATGATTCTATGTGTTGATTTGCTTGGTGAAAGCATTTGTTGTTGTTCAAAGGAGTGTTTGTGCATTGAAACAGTTTGAAAAAGAAGATCAGGTCATTGCTACATGGCCACCTCAATTGGAGTCATGTTGGAAGCCAATGATAGGCTTACCTCAAGTAACTATTCATTGTGGAAAGTGAGAATGGAGTCACTTCTTGAGATGAATGATGTTTTGGATATTGCTGTAGGTTTGGAGGAGAGACCAGCAAAACAACAAGATCAAGTGAGGTATGACAAGAGGGCCAAGAAGGCTCTACACATGATAAAGATGAATGTTACCAATGAGCTTCTCAAGGAAGTTGGTAAGTGCACATCATCTTTGAAGCTTGGAATTCGTTGAAGAAGCTTTATGAATCCAATCTACTTCTAGAGTGTTGACTCTAAGAAGGCAAATCTTTTCTTGTTTGCAAAAGAATGAAGAAAGTCCAAGTACTTTTGTTTTGAGGATGAAAGCATTGAATGATGAGTAGGCTTGCATTGATGAAAGCATCAAGGAGAGCTTATTCAAGTTATTCTTAATGGCTTGTTGGATGCTCATGCTAACATTGTTCAAAGTATTGCTATTTAAAAGACTTTGCCAGGTTTGATGGGTCTTCAAGAGATCTTGATCAATGAAGAATATAGGCTTCAAGCAAGAAGTGGATCTACATCGACACTTCAAGAGGATGCTATGTTCACAAAGGGCAAATTCAAGGGCAAAACCCAACGTAAGTGGTCTAAAGGGCAAGATCAAGTGGATGCTTCTTCAAGTGGCAAAAAGAAGGATAGATCAAAGCTCAAGTGCTTCTATTGTGGCATCAAAGGACACTTTGCAAGTGAGTGCTACAAGAAGAAGAGAGATCAAGGAGACAAGCAAGGTAATCTTACTCTTCATGAGGATGGTTTGGATGTTCAAGATGCAAATGATGATGCTTTTGTGATGTCTTCATGTATGCTTGCTAATGATGGAGATCTAGATCCTTGGTGGATTGATAGTATGGTGAGTGTGCAATCAAAGGGATTGGCTCAATTCCTATTTCTCTCTCTACAAATAGGAATGTTCATTTGGAGGATGTCTTGTTTATTCCATCTATTACCAAGAATTTGCTTAGTGTGAGTCAAATGCTAAGTAAAGCCTTAAGGTGGAGTTTGATGGAGATGTTTGTATGATCAAAAGGAAGGATGTCTTGATTCGAAAAGGTAAAAGGCAAAGGAAGTTGTTCAAACTAGATGCTTGTGTTATTGCTAACCAAGTTGGATGTGTTGCAAGGGAGCAAATACCTATTCAAGAGGTTTGGCATAAAAGGATGGGACACCTCAACTTCAAGTCATTGGAGGTAATGGCTAGGAAGAAGATTGTGATAGGTCTTCCAAGTTCGTTAAGTGGCATCAAACATGTTTGTGAGTCTTGTGCTTTGTCTAAGTCACATAAACTACCTTATACTAGATCTACAAAGCCTTTTCAACTTGTACATTCGGATATTCATTGATTTACTACAATCAGCAATAGTGGAGCTAAGATGTATGTAACATTCATTGATTATATTAGTACATTTTGTTGGATCTATCTACTAAAGAGCAAGGATGAAGTGTATGATGTCTTTATCAAGTTCAAGAATGCAATGAAAGACCCAAAGTAATTATAAATTTTTCACAAAGATCAAGTGCTTAAGGAGTGACAATGGTGGTGAGTACATATCTACCAAGATCAAGGCCTTTTGTGATGAGCATGGGATCAAATTTTGTTGTGGCTGAAAGGACGAATAGGACTTTATGTGAAAGTGCTAAAGCTATGAGGTTAAGTGCTAATCTTGACAAACCATTTTGGGATCAAGCTTTGTTGTGTGCCAATTTCTTGTGCAATAGGTGGCCGAGTGCTATTTTGGATGGAAGGACACCTTTTGAGATGCTATTCAAGAGGAGGCCGAGTGTCAACTTTCTAAGAACCTTTGGATGCACATGCTATGTCAACATTACTCTTGATAATAGGACCAAGGAGGATCCATCTTCAAGAAGAGGTATTTTTGTTGGATATAGTGAGGTGAGTAAAGCCTACAAGGTTTACATTCCTTCTACTAACAAAGTGATTGTTGGTAGAGATGTCATCTTTGATGAGGGGAACATTCCAAAAGTGTCTTCAAGCATGATTGATGGTGATCTAGATTGATCTAACATTCTTGATGTTGATGAAAAGGATCCTACTTTGGATGGTGATGATGATGGCAAGTAGTTTCTGGAAATTATGTTGCTTCCTAACCTCTTTGGATGAGCCTACAAGTGTAGATGAAGCAAGGAAAGAAGAGGAGTGGATCCAAGCAATGGATCTTGAGTATCAAGCTCTTATGAAGAGTGAAACATCTTTTGGTGGATCTTCTTGTGTACATGGAGCTATGCAAGTGGATGGATGTTATCTTGCTGTAAAATCAAGTAATGGATTTGGAAAACAAAGTTTGTTCAATGACTTTGATGATCATGTTGATGGTCAAGAGGTTGATCTCAAAGGGCTTCAACAAGTCAAAAGAGAAGTTGGCAATTTGGAGCTAGTCAAGAGCATCAAAGGAGAGGTAATTGGCAAAGATGTTATGGATCTGTTTTTGCAGCTTATTGAAGACTCAAGTAAGGTCAAAGGAGCAACAAGGAAGTGTTGCTCAAGTTTACTTTACTTGTTCTATCTCATGTTTGAGCAATTTCATGTGGATGTGTGCAAATTGTCAAGATATGGTAGAACTAGCTACATTGGTGAGCATTGTTTTGATGTTGGATTTGTATTAGCATTCTTGGCTGGTTTTGCTGATGGAAATGAAGCTATTGGAGGTTCATTATGTCACTCATTCATTAGTTGATATCTTCACCAAAGCATTGGGAAAGGACTTGTTCATGAAGCATAGGACATCACTTGGAGTGTTATCAAAGTCCATGCTAAAACTAGTTGAAGAGGGAGTTTGAAAGATTCAACTAGTTTGATCATATTTACTATATGTCCATATTTGGCATATTGAGGCCAACTTTGTTTTTAGACTTAGAGATTGACTTTTCAAAGTTCATTAGTCTAAATGTCATTTGAATAAACACTTTTTGAAAGTGTGGGAAAGATAGAAGTCGAGTTTGAGTAAATTCAAATTTGAATGTTGGGTACTTTGAATCTAGACCCAAAAATAATAGGGTTAGCATTTTAGAGAGAAAGCCAAGTGGCCAAATAGGGTTTGGACCTGCTATAAAAGGATGTAACTCGTGGAGAGAGTGATCTTCTCTCTTCTCTATCTCATTTCATGCTTATACATGGTTCTCTTGGGTTCTACTATCCATTGGTGCACTATACTTGTGATTGCATGCAATTTTATGTGTAGAATGATCTATATTTGCTATTTTTGGATCCACACGTGTGAAATACAATAGCTTGCTGGTTTTGTACGGACAACAACAGTACTTTATCATTTCATTCAAGTTTGACCAAGTTCTATTAGTGTTTGCATCTCACTTTGTGTGTAGATGCTGATTTTTCTACATTGGTGAGATTGGTAGTGTATTTCTCTTTCTAACCAAAGATCTTTCAAGTGGATTGAATCTTAATGGTCTGAAATCCTTCACATACTCTTTACTGGTCCTATATTTAGCGTGAGACAGGCAACTACTGCTCCGACTTGGGAAGGGCCATGCTTCCCTTGCTCAATTGGAGAGGTTTTGTTTTTGAAAGTCCATTCGGGATGCCCCCGAGTAAGCGCAAACTTTTTGATACCATTGTCACCCTCACAACTTTATATGCAGCAAAGGCACGGTGCACCGGTCTTTTATCATCAGAATGCGCCAATACACAAACTACCATGTTATGTCATATAAAATTATCCTTGCATCCTTGCCGAGTTTGCCACCCCACCTCTACAGCCTAGTGCTATTTTCCAGCTTTTTCCAGCTTATCACTTATATTCAATGAGTTCAAGCGTTCCCAACTTTAGAGCGGAAATATACACTCCCTTCGGGTATTCATTAATATGTCAAACGATTTCTATATAAGGCATATCTTGATTGTACTTGGAGAGGCCAACTGGGGTCAAACTCGACTACTCTCGTACTCATTTCCTGGAGTTGGATGTAGCATGGTTCCCAATTTTACCGCATTATTTCGATGCAGAATTATCTCACTCTCTTAGATTCATATTGGGCTATCTTTGTGTCTCATTACATCAACTGGTGATTGAAACTGGACAGCTTCATGGTATATCAAGTGTTGCACACAAGCTCACAAAACCCTGAGTAAAACACAGAATTACCCAACAAATTCGTCACTCTATTAATCTCAACCAAATGTACATAGATCAACAAGCAAACATGAGAGTTATGCTGCAAGTCTCCTCCCAACCATAGCTGCATAGAAATCCGATAGTGAATGACTGGCAAGGCTCACACTATATTTTTAAGCACCCCTTAAAGGGCTAATACTCTTGTTAGAAATAAATGACTATGCTAAAGTTAATCCATAGGTTACTTTGACCCAAAAGGTCGAGATTTGTGTAACCGTGGGTATTTAGTTATTTAGGCCATGTTAAGTTTGTCTTGATTTGTGATGGACCCAATTTTGGTCATGGATTGACTCGTGGGTCCTTAGAGGTCTAATTTGGTTTTGGGGCCCTATCTTGACTTTTGGGGGTGCCCTACATTCAGTAAGTAGGTAGAGTACATATTGGCTTATTGTGTCACATTTTTCAATTTTGGCTAAGCATTGCTCTCCATTACTTGTGTTGATGTTTTCTCTCTCTCTCTCTCTCTCTCTCTCTCTCTCTCTCTCTCTCTCTCTCTCTCTCAGAGGAGGGCGCCCAGCCTCTTCTCTCTTGTGTCTTGTGGAGATTGATTGATAGCTAGATCTTCGTGCCTTGACTCTTGTTTTCCTACATGATATCAGAGCTACCGAATCTGCAGCAAGCTTGTATGTTGGCGCCCTACCAGAAGAGGAGCTACTCTACTTTTTGTTTTGAAATTTCAGCATCCTGCTGATTTTTCCAAGTGGAGTTTGGATCAGCTTTATTGTCTCTTTTCAAGTTGAAGGAGGGCGCCCATCACATATCTTGGGGGAGCAATTTTTGGTGCCCAAAAATCAGCATCTCATATCTGATTGTTTTGTAGCCAGTTTTCAACAAGTTTTGTTTGGAGGAGGGCACCCAAAAATCTGCTTCTGATTTGGGGTTTTGGAGTCTTCTTACCTTGCTGTTTTTTTCAGGTTTGCAGTCGTGAAGGAGGGAGCCCAATATTCAGCATACCCTATTGTGGATTATGTAGGAAAGCAAGAGTCAAGTCACCGAGATCTAGTTATCAATCAATCTCCACAGAAAACAAGAGAGAAGAGGCTGGGTGCCCAACTCTAAGAGCGAGAGAGAGAGAAAACAGCAACAAGAGCAATGGAGAGCAATGCTTAGCCAAACTGTCCAAATGGAATACACAATGAGCATCTAAGTACTCTACCTGGATGTGGCCAAATGCCACCAAACCCTAAGGTTAACCATTTACTAAATGTAGGGCACTCCCAAAAGTCAAGATAGGGCCCCTTAACAAAATTAGACGCCTAAGGACCCATGAGTCAGTACATGACCAAAATTGGGTCCAACTGAACTTAAGACAAACTTAAGATGGCCTAAATAACTAAATACCCATGGTTACACAAATCTCGACCTTTTGGGTCAAAGTAACCTATGGATTAACTTCAGCATAGTCAATTATTTCTAACACCCTCCTTAAATGACAATGCAAAAACTGAAAATCTTCACTATGTAATAAAACCACCACGTGGTATTAAATTTAAAGCTTTGCATAAAGCTTTAAATCTGACTCTAGGCAACGCCTTAGTGAAGAGGTCTGCAATATTATCCTCCGTAGGACAATATTCAAGTAAAATGTCGCCATCATGAAGTCCCTCCCGAACAAAGTGATAATGGATCTCTATGTGCTTCGTTCATGCATGAAAAACAGGATTCCGTGCAATGGCAATAGCATTTTGACTATCACTCAAGATAAGAGTGGCTGAGGGCTCGCCAAACTTCATGTCAACAAGTAGTCCTCTCAGCCATAAACACTCCGTTCTGGCTGAAAATATCGCTCTATATTCTGCCTCACTAGAAGAAGTAGCAACAGTGGGCTGCTTTTTACTTGACCGCAAAATTGCAGAATTTCCATTGAAAAAGCAATGTCCACTTGAAGAGCGTCTAGTGTCTTGATCTCCACCCCAATCCGAGTGACTAAAACCAACCAAACATGCATCATCACAAACAGGAAAAACCAGTCCATGACTTCTTGTTTCTTGAAGATATCGAAAGATCCTCTTCAATGCTTTCCAATGTAATGTCATCGGGGCATGCATGAATTGACTCATGAGTGAGACACTATAAGAATTTCCGGTGTTGAATTACATAGGTAAATGAGACAGCCAATAGCTTGACAATATAAAGTAGTATCAAATGGTTCACCATCACCTTGACTACTTAATTTCAGGTCTGTCTCCATAGGTGTAGCAACCGGCTTCCAATCTTCCATCTTGAACCGCTTCAAAATATGCCCAATGTAGCGTTCTTGAGAGATGAAAATTCCAGCCCCTTCTTGTACAAATTCAAGACCAAGATAAAAATGCAATAGGCCTAAATCTGAGGTTACCCATTTAGAACCAATTGCCTTCTTCCCATGAGGAAGATCAACAAGAACCCAAATCTGGTTCTTCATGAGTGAGTCATGCTCATCTTGCATCACATCCTCCCAACATTTTACTCCCTTGGCCTGCTCATAAAAATCAGGTTCTTCCGCAATATCTCCATGACATGTAAGAGCAAAATCTGAAGCATAGTCCACTGATTTTGTAGAGGCACGTGTCTTTCCATGATAAAATGAAGTTACTATGTTGTCCCGCAAAGTCGACAACAGCCACTGTGAGACTGTTTTGGGCTGTCCAACAGCCATGTCTCTTTTTACAATTTGCTGGCCAAGAGCTTTCGACACTGCACTTGGCTGTCCAAGATCTTCCAAAACTGATCTTTGCTGTCCAACAGTTCCTGCAAGCTGATTTTGAGCAACAACGGGCAGTTCTTGATGAACATTAGGTTCTAAACTTGATGAGGTATTGGGCAGGTCGAAACGAGTTTATTGCTGCCCCTTATCTCCAACAATAGAAGATGGTATTAAATCTGGAAAAAGTTCAACATTCACACTATGTGGACTGTCCCCTTCAGAATATGAGTTGGGGCCACATCTAATGGATTCTTTTCATCAAAATGCATATCTTGTTAGTGCCCAAATTGAACAGCCTTCACTACTATAGCCAACAAAAATGCATTTAACTCCTTTATCCTCAAGCTTCGTACGAAGTTTATCCGGAACAAAAGCGTAAGCCGTACAACCAAAAAATGCGAAAGTGAGAGATTGTAGGCTTCTTTCCATACCAAACTTCATAAGGAGTTAATACTTTCAATGCTTTAGTAAGACAACGATTGCTTATGTATGATGCCGTTATAACCGCTTCAGCCCAAAACTTGTGAGGCAGCCCCTTTGCTTTGAGCATGCAACGGGCCATCTCCATAAGTGTACGATTCTTTCGCTCGGCAACACCATTTTGTTGAGGCGTATAGGGAGTTGTCATTTGATGTAAAATTTCCTTTTCTCGAAGAAATGCACCAAACGTATTCGTAATGTATTCCCCTCCTCGATCGGTGCATAGGGTCTTCAAAGAATTCCCAAACTGATTTTCCACCATTGCTAGAAAATCTTTCAAACGTTGGAAAACTTCCGATTTGGCCTTCATAGGATAGATCCATGTAAAACGGGAAAAGTCATCAATAAAAGTCACAAAATAGATGCACTTTCTAATAGATTCGGTCCTCATTGGACCACAAACATCACTATGAACCAAATCAAATTTATCAAGAACCTTTATAGTTTCATCAATTGAAAAAGGTTTCCTTTGAAACTTTCCAAGTATGCATCCCTCGCATACATGCCCTTCCGGCTGCTCAATAGTAGGAATGTCTTCTACCATATTAAATGTCTTCAGCTTCTTCAATCTTGCAAAGTTGAGATGCCCAAACCTTGCGTGCCACAATTCAGCCAACTCCAATGATTGTGCTGTAGAAGCAACAAGACATGTAAAGGGAATTCGTCGCTCATAGGTATCCATAATGAATAAGCCAACATGCATTGTTCCCGAAACAATAATCAAGAGTGATCTTTTAGGATCCTTGACAAGACACTTATCTTCCTTGAACTCAACAACTAGTGCTTGCTTCGACATAGTTGAAACCGAAAGAAGATTCTTCTCGATTCCTGGAACATAAAGCACATTCTTAATGTACTTTTCTTCACCATTAGGCAGAATGATGGCTACAATTCCAATTCCATGAACAAAATAAGATGCATTATCCGCACATTGTACCTTATTTTATTTTGCATTTTCACTAATTTAGTGAATGCTTCTTTGTGAGAAGTCATATGATGAGCAGCACCACTATCAATCACCCATTTAATGGGCTGAAAATCAGCAACTTGCAAAACATAACCTGAATTCCTCATAGATGTAGAAGTATTAGTAGAAGCATATTAGACACAAAAGCATAGTCTTGGTTGAAGAGATCACCACTAGCTTCAAGCTCTTGCTCCAAAGTAGCAAGTGAAGCACTAGTATCAATTCCTTTACTCTCCTCTTTTGTAAGCTTCTTCTTACAATCCTTGATGAAGTGCCCATACTTCTTGCAATAATGGCACTTCCCTTTCTTCTTTTGAGTGACCTCCAATGGGCTTTTGCTCATCCTTGGAAGGAGGCTTCCCCTTTCCTTTTGAATTGCCTTTGCCCTTGCCTTTCGTGAAAAAAGCTTGATCTTGTTGAGTGTCACCCGCAAAGTTTTGCCTCGTTTGCTCCTCTTGACGAAGCAGCCCAACAAGTTTATCAAAGGAGAGTTGTTGTCCCCTAAGAGAGATACTCAAAGATGAAACAAATGGAAGATAAGATGAAGGTAATGAGTTGAGAGTAATGGAAACAAATTGAGCATCCTCAATCATCTCATCAATATTGAGAAGCTCCTCACGAAGATCCTTGATCTTCGTCAAGTGATTGGTCACTTGATCCCCTTCTTGCATCTTCAACAAAGAAAGCTGACTTCTAAGATACACCACTCTTGCTAGATTTTTGACTCTAGACATAGTATAAAGTGTATCCCACGCACTTTTAGATGCCTTACAAGACTTAATATGAGGTAAGATAGATCTTTTCACAGCAAGAGCAACCATAGAATGTGCTTGTGCATCCCTTCTATCCCACTTCTTTTGTTCTTCCGAAGATGTAGAAGATGATGTTGATGATGATGATCCACGAGGTGTAGGAGGTGCCAAAGACGGAGGCCTTTCCTCATCACCATTGACCAAATTCCACAGCCCTTTCGCTATGAGAAGATTCTTCATCATGTAACTCCACAAGGAGTAGTTTGTGCCATCCAACCGATCTTCACTGAACAAAGAACCGATAGCTTCCGATTCTTTAGCCATTACCTTCAACAGAATTTCAACTTGTAGTAGATAGGAAAGAGCCTTTCCACAACTAAATCTACTCAAAAAAATTGCAGCAAACAAAGAGCTGAAAGTAGGAGCACAAGATGTCTTTCAATCTGCAACCAAAGTGCCCAAAAGATAATGGAAAGATGGCTGTCTTTTTGCGAAAAAAAACCAGCTTCCTGAAAATTAGGTTAGCTTCGATTGAAGCCTACACCGAAACCTAATTAGGAAGCCAAATAGTGTGATCAACACACACTCCAATAGGGTTGTTGAAAGCGCCCTACTGCTTGCTGAGAACCTGCAAATTTCCAGCCACAAGTTGACCTAACCCTAAATAGAGTTTGCTGAATTTTGGGCGCCCTCCTACACAAATGCAAACCTGAAAACAAAAACAGCAAGATAAGGAGACACCACAACCAAAAATCAATAGCAGATTTTTGGGCGCCCTCCTCTAAACAAAACTTGCTGAAAACTGGTTGCATAAAAGTCTGATTTGAGATTCTGATTTTTGGGTGCCACAAATTGCTCCTCCAAGATCTCTGTTGGGCGCCCTCCTTCAACCCGAAAAGAGAGACAAAAGCTGATCCAAACTCCACCTGGAAAGATCAGCAGGATGCTGAAATTTCACAACAAAAAGCAAAGAAGCTCCTCTTCTGGTAGGGCGCCAGCAGACAAGCTTGTTGCAGATCCGGTAGCTCTGATACCATGTAGGAAAGCAAGAGTCAAGTCACCAAGATCTAGTTATCAATCAATCTTCACAAAAAACAAGAGAGAAGAGGTTGGGCGCCCAACTCTAAGAGAGAGAGAGAGAGAGAGAGAGAGAGAGAGAGAGAGAAGAGAGCAATGCTTAGCCAAACTGTCCAAATGGAATACACAATTAGCATCTAAGTACTCTACCTGGATGTGGCCAAATGCCACCAAACCCTAAGGTTAGCCACTTACTAATTGTAAGGCACCCCCAAAAGTCAAGATAGGGCCCCTAAACAAAATTAGACCCCTAAGGACCCACGAGTCAGTACATGACCAAAATTGGCTCCAACTGAACTTAAGACGAACTTAAGATGGCCTAAATAACTAAATACCCATGGTTACACAAATCTCGACCTTTTGGGTCAAAGTAACCTATGGATTAACTTCAGCATAGTCATTTATTTCTAGCAGGTTAGGGCAAATTTGTGGCTGGAAAATTGCAGATTTTCAGCAAGCAGTAGGGCACTTTCAACAACCCTATTGAAGTGTGTGTTGATCACACTATTTGGCTTCCTAATTGGGTTTTGGTGTAGGCTTTAATCGAAGCTAACGTACTTTTCAAGAAGCTGGTTTTTTTTTGCAGAAAAACAGCTTTTCATGACCCCTAAGGTCAACCGCATCATTAATATAAATGCTTGGTGGTCAGTTACTATGGTAAATCTAGATCCATACAAGTAATGTCTCCAAATTTTTAAGGCATGAATTATTGCAAAAAGTTCCTTATCATGGGTGGAATACCGCCTTTGAGCATGATCCAACTTTTTGCTTTCAAAAGCAACCCCCCAACCCGTCTACCATCCTGATATAGGACCATATCTATAGCATAGTCGCTAGCATCTGTTTCAAGCACATATTGCTTGTTAGGATCGACTATGGGTAGAATAGGCGTTGTAGACACACAATATAAACTTTGATTCATCTCTTTAGTCCTAGTAACTGGAGGACTGAACTTTACTGTGTCAGCTAGTTCTTTTTGCCCCTTTGAGGACATTCGTTAGGGCTAATGCAATTACCTCATAACCCATGATGAACCTATGAAAAAACTTTGTAAAGCCCAAGAAGGACTTAACCTCACAGATAGTTAGGGGTATTGGCCATTCACGAACCTTCCGGACCTTATTAGGGTCAATTTCCAACCCATGGTCCGAAATAACGTGACCAAGGTAAACTGACCTTTTCTGAAAGGACACACGTTTGGATTCTTTGGCGAAGAGCTTCTCCTGTCTAAGTAACTTTAAGACAGTCTTGAGATGCTCTTCATACTCCTCTAATGTCTTACTATAGATGAGAATATCATCTAAGTAAACAATAACGAACTTGCCTAGATATGGACGAAGAAGATCGTTCATCTGCGGAAATTGGCAGGAGCATTCGTCAAAGCAAATGGTAACACTAGAAACTCATAATGGCCATACCTAGTCCTAAATCAGGTTTTTTCCACATCCTCACTTTTAATTCGAATATGATGATATCGTGATCTCAATTCGATTTTGGTCAAGTACTTTGCACCATGTAATCGATCAACCAGCTCATCAATTTGACGTAGGGGATAACAGTTTTCTATAGTTATTTTATAGTCTACACACAGACGAGTCCCTCCGTCTTTTTTATCAATCAAAAGAACTGGCGCCTCCCAAGGGGAGTTACTAGGCCTTACATGGCCCATCCTAAGATAATTTTGTAGTTGCCTATAAATTTCGTCCTCTTCGGTAGTACTCATCCTATAAGGAAACAAGGATACATGCGAGAGCTACCAGGAAGCGGTTTAATACCATGGTCGACTCCCCTAGAGGGGGGAAGACCCTCAAGAAGCTGCTCTGGAAAACGTCACTAAACTCTTGTCTAAGTCCTTTCGGTGAATTTTCTTCTTTTAGATTATTAGACATTAGTGCAAGTTGCATATTTAGAATCTAAAGCAGGAGTAGCTGCCGTAGCTTCTACAGGAGGAGACATACGCTGTGTGGAAGGGCTAGGATCCATGTCTCAACTGTAAAAGAGGATAAACAACCAACAAGAGGAGAAGAATATTCTTCCTACTAAAGCTGAACACTCACAAACGCAAAATTGTTGACTACACACAATCAAAGTGGTATTGTCCATGGTTGCCACCGAGATTTGTACTCAACCAAGAGAGAGGTGTGGTATTACGGGCTGTCATGACATTCATGCAGGATTTGGGCCCTAATATCATCATTTTCTGGCACACACTTTCCCATTTTGGAACAGTAACCCACTCCTTATGGAATAGTCCCTTAATATCTTGTCCTGAGGAGAAATCTTAGTCGTTTAAAGGAATGATTTAGTGGAAAGGATGAATTGATTCTACAGGATAAGCTAGTTCAGCTAGAGGACCTGACATCCTTTGTACCTTCTGAACCACAGTCGTCGTAAATTTACGTTAACATGGACTTAGAAACCAACAGGTAATTGAGTACTTGGTTCGTTGGAAAGGAAGTTTCGAAGACGAGGATACTTGGGAAAAGGAACCCTAAACCCTAAACCGGTCACAGGCCAGGGCACGCTGGGTAACCGGCACCTAGCGGTTTGCGGTTACCAAGGGTGTAACAGTTTGGGACCCAAGGGGTTGTTGAAATATGTTCCCCCTTTTGGCTTGTATACTTGTAACTTGTAACTTGCACATAAGACAGGGGGGTAAAACATTTATGTACATAGTACACCCCCCTTATGCTAATTAGGCAAGTATGACAAATAGGCTGGAAGATAAAAGAATGTTGGAAGCTTGTGACAGGTGAGGAGCCTGTTCCAACATCCGAACCTTGTAGATGCTTGGCACATTCTTTGTGCATTGTATGAGACAACAAATACAGCTAGACTTCTTTATTTGAAGAACAAGTTGTATACCCTCAGGATGGAGACAAGGGAGGTAGTTACTGATCATCTTACTAAGATTCAGGATCTTAGATATCAACTTTTTGTGCTTGGAGAGGCTATTGTTGACACAGACTTGGTGCCAATAGTTCTAAATAGCTTGTCATATGCTTATCAGAACTTTGTTATGATGATATCAAGAGGGAGGATTTCCAAGAGCATGCCTTTGCTTCCAAGAAGAAGCAAAATTCAGTCAAGGATAAGAAGAAAGGAAAAGGCAAAAACAAGTAACTTCTTCAATAGTCAGTATTTTTTAGGTCTGTCAGTTGCAATAGGCTTTCTGTGGTAGGTCGCTAGTAGGTAGGGCTTTTCACCTATCGATTCGGTGATCATCCCTTGCTTTTTGCCAATTGTCAGTTTGAAACCTTAGTATGCCGAGTTTTGGAGAAGAAGAGTCTATGTGTAGTTAAAGCTTGGCTATAGGAGGGCTACTCCATCTAGTTCTTCTAGGCATTTAGTGTAATCTATCTGTATAGTGATTTGACGTTTTGAGAGCTTGTTCTTGCTTTGTTTTAAGAGCTTTAATTGTTTGATTTTACATAGTTTTTTGTGCACTGCTTTGCTTTTGCTACCTATTTTTCTGCTATGGCATCTGCAAGCAACACCAACCAAGATTCACAGAGATTAGATGCAGTAGATTTCAAGGTGGATGCTATCGAAGCCACTCTTAAGCTGATTTTGGAGCAACTCAAAGGTAAAGGGGCTAGTGTTCTTGAGAGAGTCGGTGGTACGGCTATGGAAGTAGAAAGGACATTGTCAATGGGCCATGAAGCTGAGTTGGGGTTTCGGAAGAGGAAGCTACCTACTCTCAAGGATCTACACCCTCCGAAGTTCACTGGAGCACTATCTATGAGAACCATAGACGTCGTTGAGAATTGGTTGCAAAAATGGGAGAAAGCATTCCAGATGTGTGGCAAGGACGATGAAACTGAGATGATTGCTGAAGCCACATATCATTTTTAAGAGGTAGCACAAAAAATAATAAAGCCATGCAGCAATGGACTTATTTGAAGCAGGGTAACTTGACCGTGCAAGATTATGCAGACAAGTACCGAGAGGCTTTGTTACGTATTCCTCAGGAAGTTCCTATGTACATGCAAGTATTTCACTTTGTGGAGGGACTTCGAGAGAGTTGAAGGAAAACAAGAGTCAAGGCACCAAGATCTAGCTATTAATCAATCTCCACAAGACACAAGAGAGAAGAGGCTGGGCGCCCTCCTCTAAGAGAGAGAGAGAGAAAACAACAACACAAGTAATGAAGAGCAATGCTTAGCCAAAACTGAAAAATGTGACACAATAAGCCAATATCTTTAGCCAAATTTGGTTGCACATCTAGAAATAGCTAGAAGATAGAAATCACTACTTTATGCATGCTAGAATTTAGAAATGCACAAAGATCTAATCATAAAAACTTCGATGTGACTTAGTACTGTCCATTCCATACAACAGCAGTACAATACTATACTGTACTTCACTGTGAAAGCTAGATCAACCTTAAAATCAACATTCTACACACTCTACCTACTTGCTGAATGTAGGGCACCCCCAAAAGTCAAGATAGGGCCCCAAAACCAAATTAGACCTCTAAGGACCCACGAGTCAGTACATGACCAAAATTGGGTCCATCACAAATTAAGACAAACTTAACATGGCCTAAATAACTAAATACCCATGGTTACACAAATCTTGACCTTTTGGGTCAAAGTAACCTATGGATTAACTTTAGCATAGTCATTTATTTCTAACACCCTCCTTACATGACAATGCAAAATAACTGAAATCTTCACTATGTAATAAAGCCACCACGTGGTATTAAATTTAAAGCTTTGCATAAAGCTTCAAATCTGACTCTAGGCAACGCCATAGTGAAGAGGTCCGCAATATAATCCTTTGTAGGACAATACTCAAGTAAAATGTCGCCATCATGAAGTCTCTCCCGAACAAAGTGATAATGGATCTCGATGTGCTTTGTCCTCGCATGAAAAATAGGATTCCGTGCATTGGCAATAGCACTTTGACTATCACTCAAGATAAGAGTGGTTGAGGGCTCACCAAACTTCATGTCAACAAGTAGTTTTCTCAGCCATAAGCACTCCGTTGTGGCTGAAAATATCGCTCTATATTCTGCCTCAATAGAAGAAGTAGCAACAGTGGGCTGCTTTTTACTTGACCAATAAATTGCAGAATTTCCATAGAAAAAGCAATGTCCACTTGTAGAGCGTCTAGTGTCTTGATCTCCACCCCAATCCGAGTCATTAAAACCAACCAAACATGCATCATCACAAGTTGGAAAAATCAGTCCATGACTTCTTGTTCCTTGAAGATATTGAAAGATCCTCTTCAATGCTTTCCAATGTGATGTCATCGGGGCATGCATGTATTGACTCATGAGTGAGACACGATAAGAAATGTCTGGTCTTGAATTACATAGGTAAATGAGACAGCCAATAGCTTGAGAATATAAAGTAGTATCAAATGGTTCACCATCACCTTGACTACTTAATTTCAGGCCTGTCTCCATAGGTGTAGCAACCGGCTTCCAATCTTCCATCTTGAACCGCTTCAAAATCTGCCCAATGTAGCGTTATTGAGAGATGAAAATTCCAGCCCCTTCTTGTACAAATTCAAGACCAAGATAAAAGTGCAATAGGCCTAAATTTAAGTTTTGAAAAACCGTACCAAGATCAAATATTAAGGCATCAATATGCTGCTCATTACTTCCCGTCATAATAATATCATCACATAAAGCAAAATAATGATGATATAATTTGAAGTATGCTTGACATAAAGAGTAGATTCGCTAGGACTATTAGTAAACCCACGATCACAAAAATAGGCATGTATCTTTGATACCACATCCTTGGGGCTTGCTTTAGTCCATAAAGTGCCTTCTTGAGAAGACAAACTTTATCTTCTTGGCCTTTAACCAACAAACCAGCAGGTTGTTGAAGGTACACTTCCTCATTAAGATCAGCATTGAGGAATGCTGTCTTTATGTCAAGTTGCCGCAAACGCCAACCAAGATGGGCAGCCAAAGAGGTTACTACCCTCACGGTAGTCATCCGAGTAGTAGGAGAAAAAGTCTCTTCATAATCAATCCCCTTTTGCTGAGCATAGCCTTTAGCAACAAGCCTTGCCTTGTACCTTTCAATGGTACCATCTACCTTATACTTGATTTTGTATACCCGTTTAGAACCAATTGCCTTCTTCCCATGAGGAAGATCAACAAGAACCCAAATCTGGTTCTTCATGAATGAGTCATACTCATCTTGCATCGCATCCTCCCAACATTTTACTCCCTTGGCCTGCTCATAAAAATCAGGTTCTTCCGCAACGTCTCCATGAGATGTAAGGGCAAAATTTGAAAAATCAGCATAGTCCACTGATTTTATAGAGGCACGTGTCTTTCCAAGATAAAATGGACTTACTTTGCTGTCCCGCAAGTCAACAACAGCCGCCATGAGACTGTTTTAGGCTGTCCAACAGCCATGTCTCTTCTTGCAATTTGCTGTCCAAGATCTTTCGACACTGCACTTGGTTGGCCAAGATCTTCCAAAACTGGTCCTTGCTGTCCAACAGCTCCTGCAGGTTGATTTTGAGCAACAATGGGCGGTTCTTGATGAATACTAGGCTCTAAACTTGATGAGGTGTTGGACAGTTCGAAACTGCTTGATTGCTGCCCCTTATCTCTAGACAATAGAAGATGGTACCAAATCTGGAAAAACTTCAACAATCACACTATGTGGGCTGTTCCCCTTCAAGATATGAGTTGGGGCCACATCTAATGAATTCTTTTCATCAAAATCCACATCACGACTAACAATAATCTTGTTAGTGCTCAAATTGAACAGCCTATAGCCTTTGCTTTCACTACTATAGCCAACAAAAATGCATTTAACTCCTTTATCCCCAAGCTTTGTATGAAGTTTATCCGGAACAAAAGCATAAGCCGTACAACCAAAAATGCGAAAGTGAGAGATTGAAGGCTTCTTTCCATACCAAACTTCATAAGGAGTTAATACTTTCAATGCTTTAGTAGGACAACGATTGCTTATGTATGCTGTCGTTATAACCGCTTCAGCCAAAAACTTGTGAGGCAGCCCCTTTGATTTGAGCATGCAACGGGCTATCTCCATAAGTGTGCAATTCTTTCACTCGGCAACACCATTTTGTTGAGGCATATAGGGAGTTGTCATTTGATGTAGAATTCCCTTCTCTCGAATCAGTATGCATAATGAATAAGCCAGCATGCATTGTTCCCAAAACAATAATCAAGAGAGATCTTTTAGGATCCTTGACAAGACACTCATCTTCCTTGAACTCAACAACTAGTGCTTGCTTCGACATAGTTGATACCGAAAGAAGATTCTTCTTGATTCCTGGAACACAAACCACATTCTTAATGTACTTTTCTTCACCATTAGGCAGAATGATGGCTACAATTCCAATTCCATGAACAGAATAAGATGCATTATCCGCACATTGTACCTTGCTTCCATTTTGCACTTTGACTAATTTAGTGAATGCTTCTTTGCAAGAAGTCATATGACGAGTAGCACCACTATCAATCACCCATTCAATGGGCTGAAAATCAGCAACTTGCAAAACAGAATTTGAATTCCTCATAGATGTAGAAGTACTAGTAGAAGCAATATTAGACACAAAAGCATAGTCCTGGTTGAAGAGATCACCACTAGCTTGAAACTCTTGCTCCAAAGTAGCAAGTGAAGCACTAGTATCAATTCCTTTACTCTCCTCTTTCGCAAGCTTCTTCTTACAATCCTTGATGAAGTGCCCATACTTCTTGCCATAATGACACTTCCCTTTCTTCTTTTGAGTGTTGACATTTTGACCTCCAATGGGCTTTTGCTCATCCTTGGAAAGAGGCTTTCCCTTTCCTTTTGACTTGCCCTTTGCCTTTCGTGAAGAAAGCTTGATCTTGTTGAGTGTCACCCGCAAAGTTTTACCTCGTTTGCTCCTCTTGAAGAAGCAGCCCAACAAGTTCATTAAAGGAGAGTTGATGTCCCCTAAGAGAGAAACTCAAAGATGAAACAAATGGAAGATAAGAGGAAGGTAATGAGTTGAGAGTAATGGATTGAGCATCCTCAATTATCTCATCAATATTGAGAAGCTCCTCACGAAGATCCTTGATCTTCGTCAACTGATTGGTCACTAGTTCCCCTTCTTGCATCTTCAACATAGAAAGTTGATTTTGGAGATACACCACTCTTGTTGGATTTCTGACCCTATACATCGTATTAAGTGTTTTCCATGAGGTAAGATAGATCTTTTCACCGCAAGAGCAACCATATAATGTGCTTGTGCATCCCTTCTATCCCACTTCTTTTTTTCTTCCAAAGATGTAGAAGACAATGTGATGATGATCCACGAGGTGTAGTAGGGGCCAAAGAAGGAGGCCTTTCCTCATCACCATTGAGCAAATCATCATGTAACTCCACAAGGAGTAGTTTGTGCCATCCAACCGATCTTCACTAAACAAAGAACCGATAGCTTCTGATTCTTTAGCCATTACCTCCAACAGAATTTCAGCTTGTAGTAGATAGGAAAGAGAGACTTTCCACAACCAAATCTACTCAAAAATTTGCAGCAAACAATAAGTTGAAAATAGGAGCACCAGATATCTTACAATCTGCAACCAAAGTGCCCAATGAACATTCCCGAAAGAAAATGGTAAAGTATTTCCATGGATTTTGTGGTTGGATTTCCTTGCTATTTGGGTTATAGTTGACAGACTAACCAAAATGGCACAATTCATTCCAACCAGGCAGTCTATCAAAGCTTCTGAACTTGCTCAACTTTTTGTGAAAAACTTGTTCAGGTTGTTTGGATTGCCGCATGATATTGTTAGTGATCAAAACTCTAAATTCATTGGCAAATTCTGGCAGTCGGTCTTTGAAAAATTAGAGACCACCTTGAGTCTAGGGTCTACAGATCACCCTGAATCAGATGGTCACTCTGAAAGGACGAACTCGGCTATGGAAAATATGCTTCGTGCATATGTTTCCAAGAGACAGTCCGATTGAGAAAAGTACCTTCCAATGGTTGAGTTTGCGTATAACTCAGCGATGGATTTTAGTCCATTCACTCTGATGTATGGTTTTCAGCCTAGAGCTCCAATCTCCGTTGGCCTCAAAAGCCTTAAGGCTAAAGCGGCAATGGATTTCCTGCATGATATGCAAGGAATGTTGCTTGTTGCTCGCGATAATGTAAAAACGGCTCAGGATAGAGCCCAGTTTTACGCTAATCAAAAGCGACAACCTAGGGACTTTGCGGAAGGAGATTGGGTGTATCTTAAAGTCCCAAAAGACTCTAAGGTACTAAAAATTGGAAAATGAATCGAAAGCCTATCAACTAAACCTTCCTCAGTGATGTTCACCCAATCTTCCACATTAGTTGTTGAAAGGAACGACTCAGTGATCAATCGTGTAGATTTCAATCATTGTATCATGTGACATGTATGTCCATTGTAGACTCAAGATCGTAGTATGTACTATGTACTATGAATAATGAGTCTATGCCTTTCTATGTCATATGATAAATGTATTGTAATGTATAATGTATTATGTAAGTTGTTCAAACATGGCAATTGAAACTCGAATAAAAATTAGAATATAGAATGATGAATCTTGATTTTAGGATCGAGTTACTTGAAATTTGAAGCAAGCTACAATACTCAAGTTTTAAGTTTGAACTGATCATTGATGCTTAATCTACAACCTAAATCCAATGCAGATTTAAAAACCCTAGGTCCGATTCTTAGAATAGGTTCCTAGATGGCCGATCCAAATTGGTTCGAATCGGTCTAATTTCATCGGCCCAAACATGACACAGTAAAAACAACAAGACATCATATTCCTTTTTGCTTGCCCTCTATGCATGTCACTTAAAAAGTTATTTTCAATACTATCATGCACAAATCATATAAAGATTAATGGAACAAACAAATTATAGCTAGAAGATACTTACAGTACAAGATAATAGACGTATACAACATCCATCCGGTTGCTCTTCTACTCGCACTAACAAAACCGGACAAACTTCAATTGCAAAAAACTTGAAACGATGAACATAACATCGGAACGTATTGTTATCAACACGTTCAATTCGCTCCGCATCAAGAACCGAATATTGACTTGCAGGTAGTGTCATATACTCCGCTGCAAGATAAGCAGGCCTTTATCAAGTAAGATCTATGTCAAACCATCCAAAGGTTGTATTGAGTCATTTTATGTTTTATAAAATATTTCATAATTTCTACCATAAAATGCATTGCTTCTTAGACACAATGAGAAAAATGAGGAATTGTCAGACTCCCATGTAAAATGTCTAAGAATTTATACTTTTGCATTTTAGAAAATATCTTCCAAGTTCCTTATAAACTCCAAGTTTTCACTTCTACAAAGGATTGCAATACTTCTACTTTCTTCTTCATAAGAACAAATCGACTAAGAAATAGGAGAAACAATCTGGATCATAGAGATTATCTATAGCTATACTAACATATATAAAACAAAGAGTTTCACTCAAAGAAATAGTTTTTGCTATCCTACTCAAGTACGACCCAAACCTAATTTATAAACGTAAAGAAAGAATAAATTGGACAAGACAAATGAAGATGTAACTCCTCTTGAGAATCCCTTGAAAGTACTTACAAGGGCTTTTATCTGGGCACAATACAAGTCAAAGATGTTCATGGCACCTTAATTATGAAATATAAATCTTCCCTAAAATATTAGGCTAGGTGAACAATAATCGAATTGCTACCTTATTTAATCAATCGATCAATCTACCAACTGCATAAGTTTCTTTGTTATCGAAATAAACACATCAATGTGGATGTCTGAAAAAGATTACTACAATTCTAAAAAGGATGGTTGTCGCTCCCAAACTCCATTGTGAACGAGAGTCCTCAATGCAATAAAATTGAACACTATAGATCATAATGCACACAATAGCAGGAGTAAATCTTTCCTATTTAAACATGAAAACATTTTTAAGAAAAGCACCATAAAAATTAGGAGCACACAAGACTTTGTGACCTTTCACAACAACCCTAAAACCACATAACTACATGGAAACCATGTTCTTAGGCAAGAAGGACCATGAAACTAAAAGATACTTTTTGATTGCTTGAATACAGCAATAGAAACTGGTCTATCTAAAGAGCTAAGTATCCACCTCAAAGGAGTAGTTAATGTTAGTGCTTGGAATAGAGAATTCCTCAATAATTTCTTGATTACTTCTATCATGGATTTTATGTATGATATTTAAAGTGATTAAGGAGAAAAAGAACTGGGATCATCTAAGCATGCCAATGTGCTTGAAATCACTGACGAAGTATGCACCAAAGTAAAGTAGATTAATCCTCAAACTAAATCTATGGGTAGACATTCAACTTGATCCATGACCAAAGTATTTTTTCCACTCTATGTCATTGCCAATCTAACCAAAGTACTTTAGAGCAAAACTTGTTGATTCAAGCAAAAAATCAAATGCATGCTATTGGACTTTTATCGAGGCATGTCTCAAATGCAAATTAGGGTTACAACATCATTTCACATTATTGCAAAAAAACTTCACAAATCTACATTTAACGCACATCACAAAAGTAAAACATGGCTTTGCCCTAAAAACCTTGTTTTTCACCCATTTTGATAATTTCCTTGCAAATGAACTAACCTTAGTACATTTGCAACGATACCCTTTGGTTTGCTTGTCATAGCCTATAAAGATTCATTTTACGGCCTTTGCTTGCATCTTGCTTCTCTCATTCTTAGGGATATGCACATATACCCTGCATCCAAACACTCGCAATCCATCCACTCTTGGACAGTCCCCTTGGACTTTTGAATTTGTTTCTTGCAAGCTCCCCCTTCATGGAAACTCTTATCGAATGACTTTTGTAATTAGATTGAATGCTAAGACAAGACTATCTCTTTAGGGTTAAAAAAAACTCCACAATCATAATTAAGAAATTCACAAGGGCATACAGCTTTGGCATGCACATCTTAGGGTTCTGAATTTTCATTACAAACAACTATCTTTCTGCATTTTTAAGATTTTGTGTGGTTTACACATGAATCTGTGCACTCAAACAATGTACTTGCACAAATTTTCAGACAACCTTCTTAGAGTTCAGCATGATAGAATTTCTCTCACATTGCACTTGAACTCCTTCGACTTCAAGTACCTCCGTTTGACTTTTGATCACCTCCATACTTCTAGGGGGTCCACCACCCTATAGTTTATAGCATAGTTACCAGCAAACTCGAGAATGTATTATGTGTTTGCTTCAAACACGTTGCGAATTCCAAACCCCCTTCTCAAGTAGTATCCTCTTGCATTTTGTATATTATCTTACAAGCAAAGATCCACTAGGTCCAAAACTGGACGTGGCAACAACTATTGCAAGCTCATTGTCGTATGTGAAAAAACAACTTCCAACTTGTACAGCATTGTAGCATGTTGAACTTGGGATAATGGGTCCAATTGAGGTCCTGCCAACCTATACTTGGCCCCACATGCCTTGGTCATACCTACTTTGGATAACTAACCATAACCATCCATGAAACAAGAAAACAGTGACCCATACTTGTTAACTCAGATTTGATAACATAGTAAGGGAAACCTCAAAGACCTTGATCATGTGAGATGAACTTATGCTACTTGGTCCAATGGTATAAATGCCAAGGTGGGCTATGAAGAAGAATATTTCTACAAATTTGTACAATATGAAAGGTCTCATTTTCCCTTGATCACACATCTGGAGTTTAAAGGGAAAAACAATGAGCGTTGCAGTCATAAAGTGGGACTGCTGATCATAAAAGAGACAAAATTTGTCAAAATGGGAAGGAACGAGTCACAAACTGTATTTGAGCGACTATCGACAGTAAAATTCAGCAGCCTTATGGAGCCTTAGATTTATAAGGAGATGAGAGAAAATTGAATGGAGACAGTAGCAGAATATGGTGGTGCGTATAAAGGTGTCCACCTGATTCAAAATCGAGCAATTCTGAATCAGATGAATTATGGTTCAATCTGATTCACAGCAGGGAACAAAGTAGTAGATTTATTTACATTTGATGTAAGGTTTTTGCATTTCATACTATTGTCCCAATAAGAGCTGGCAGGACAAAAACAGAAGCCAACTTTCATGTCCGTGGTCATAAAAATTCAAACCCCGCACTCCTTCCCTACCCTCAACATCAATTCGTTCCCACTCAATCGTGAATGATTCTTCGGTCCCAATCAAGGTCCAAGGAAGGCTTTAATTTCAACTTGCAAACACGGCTGAACCCAGTAAGGAAACATTTCAAGCCCTTTCCAACATGAGCACAAATGTGTTCCAAATTTATCAAATATTCATACCTAAAGGCTTTTGTAGCTCCTCAATGACGTACTCTTCACTTCCCTTTGCCACCAGCTTTGCCCTTGGCTCCAGCACTGAATTGGGTCCGGCCTGATCATGCCCACTTGGCTCTGATACTTCAGAAACCCTGGCTGCAACCACCCTTTTCCTTTCAATCTTCAACCTCTGCTCTATGCTCACTGTCAAAGGCTTCACAGAATCTGGATTTGGCCTGCTGCTGCTCCTCATGCAGCTCAGATTTGAAGGAAAACATGAAGCATAGAGTATAGATTTGGTGGACAGTTGAGCAGCATTGGGAAGATTTAGAGCACAGGGACCGTGAACAAGGAAATCTGGGGCTGCCCATGTCATCATGGAAGAGCCAGAGTGAAGAAACATCCCTAGCTCAAATGCAAAGGAGGATTGTAACGATTATTACCACCACCCGTACTACTCCTTAGAGACTAAAACAGCCCAGCATCATGGAATATTCCATTGTTGCCTTGGGGTGTTCTTACATATTGATGTTACCCTCCAAGTGATGGTGATTTCTAGATTTGGGGGCATAGTGATAATGATAAGTTATCCTCATATTTCTCTCAAAGCTTGTGTGTCTTAGAAAAATACTTTTTTTTACCCATTTAATTGCAAGACTTTTTACTTCTGTTTCTGAACGTGCGGCAAAGCTGCTTTGATACGTGCGTGTCGATGCATCAAAAAGCATCAAACATATCAATCCTATGTCATTAGCATGGCAAGATTTCCATTTGCCCAACTCATCCCACTGCCCTTGACGGTGGAGAAATTTTATTTTTGGATCATATGATACCTTTTGTTATGTATACTTTCTTTTTGTAATGACCTTTTCATGTCGTCAAGTGACCATGGACTTTCCTTCGGGGTGGGAGTCGTAGGCCACCATCTAGACCAGGGCAGGAGACTCAAGGGCATAAGGTCATTGTAGTGATTGGTTGCCACATTCATGACTACCACTCGCTCACCAAGACCGACAAATTACTATAATGAATGATTTTCCCTATGGCCATTATCTACTACTTATTTAATTTATTTTATTCTATTTATTGGATTTCATCTTATTTAGAATCTTACAATACAAGCGAAGATGATAATTTTTGTACACACACACACACACAACCATATTTGAACAACAACATTTGAAACATTTCAGCAAATTGAAAGGAGCACATGGCATTTTAAATTTTGACTATAAAGTGCTTTTTTGATGAGAATAGAAAACTATAAAGTATAATCTAGCTTACCAAATAACTTATTTATTACTAAATGTCAATAATACACCCCATTCTTAGTGTGTATTGTTCGGACATTAGAACCTAGCCAACAACGCATGATAAAAAATGTCTCTTTTTTTTCGTGAGCATGACAAGTTCAATGACGTTTAATGCAAAGATTCCAAAGAAATATTCACCATTGTTTTTTTGAAGTGTTGAAATGAAAATGCAAATATATGAAGAGAAAAATCATTGTTAAGGCTTGGGAAGGCCTGAAAAGGATGCCAAATTTAGAAGGGTGTATTGATCTTGTATACAAGATGCAAAAACACATTAAGCACAACAATTTCCTAATACCATTATGAAATATCATATCAATATTGGATGAATAGATCCAACCACATAGATGCGATCAAAGTTATTCCAAAATAATTAAGCAAGTCCAAAGGAGTGGGCTACATTTGGATTGACTTGAATGCATTGTCTTTGTAAAAATAGATAACCTAATGTCTTTTCATATAAAAATATTCTTGTTATTTCAAGGCCTATCTATTTTATCTATGATCTAAAAGAACTAATTTATATTGATTGTTGTCAATTTCGTATCTTACATTATTTGTGAAACTCTCAAAAACTACATGTCGGTAGATTTTGATAAATAATGTACGCCCATAATTTGCAACAAAATTTGACAACAACATATTAGTATCTATCTAATGACAACATAAAAGACAACAAAAATATTCTCTAAAATATATTTAAGCGTGAATTTTGCTTAGAAAATTGGCATACTCATCATGTGTTCAAGTACAAATATGAAAGCGGTACATGATGCTACATCTCATGGACTTCATTAAAGTGCTCTCACTCTTTTTATTTGAGAATTTGTTTTTCCTCTCCCATCTTTTAACGTGGCTAATCTCTTTCCTTTCAACCTTCAACTTGCATTAGTTTTGTATTCAGGATCTATCTTTCTTCTTGCCAACAAAAGTAGAAGGCTCACCTTGATCTTGCCCTTTTGACCATTTGCTTTTGCCTTTGCCCTTGAACTTGCCTTTTGAGAACATAGCTTCATCCTTTACACCTTGAGATGTAGAAGATGATCCTCCTCTTGCTTGGAGTCTAAACTTTTCAGCCACTAAGAACTCTTTCAAGTCCTCCATACTTGGCAATTTCTTTTGATTAGCAAAACTTTGCACCAAGTTAGCATGATCATCCAATAAGCCATTAAGAACAACTTGAACAAGCTCCACATCCTTAATGCTTTCACCAATACATGCCAATTCATCATTCGAAGCTTTAACAGTCAAAACAAAAGCATGAGCACTTTCATCCTTCTTTTGAAGACTTTGAAAATTTTTCCTCCTTAGGATTAGAACCCTAGATGTAGACTTGGACTCATAAACCTTCTTCAGGGTTTTCCAAGTTTCACTAGATGTTGTGCACTTACCAACTTCCTTGAGAAGTTCATTACTCACATTCATCTTGATCACATGAAAAGCTTTTTTTGCCCTCATATCATACCTCAATTGTTCTTGAGGTGCCAAAGGTCTTTCCTCCACACCTACAACAATATCCATCAACTCAGTCATCTCTAGCAAAGACTCCATCCTCACCTTTCAAGTTGAATAGTTGCTTGAGGTATGCCTATCATTGCTTTCCAACATGAAGCCACTTGAGGTTGCCATGTTGCAATGATTGATCTTCTTCTTTAAACCTATTCCAATGCACTTAGCACTCTCTTGAAAATCAACAAATCATTACAAGAATAAATCACAAAGATTTGGAAACAATCTAGCCTCTCTTTTTCTCTCTTTTAGCAAATTTTAGCACACATAATTGTTGTAATCTTGATCACACTTGATTTAACCACAATATGATGAACTTTTGCTAAATCCTAAGATTAAATCACACTCTTGAAAAGTCCATCAACTTCAAAATCAAGAGCTCCTATCAAATTTAGGGTTTTCTCAAAAATGCAAATATTGAATCAAGCAAAAGCTATATGGAAAAGCTAGAATCTTAACTTGACTATCTTAAAAATTATGAATCAAAATGCATTTAAAAACTACTTGGGTCCTTTTTTATTTTTGGCCCATTGGAGTTTAGATCTATTTCTATTTCTCGCGCCTTTGGTTTACGAGTACAGTGCACCTTTCAAAGGTGTTTGATTTTATTTTACAAATAGATCTAAATCTTTATGTCGACTCGGCCATGCTTTTATTCTCGTCACCGTAAGATATGTTGGGGAGGCGCTGGACTTTGCTTTTACTCATTGGCCGGTCCACAAATTGTCGACCTTTTGATATTGGCGTTTTCGGTAAATCTAGATTCTGGAACTCCTTCTTGGTTTATTGTCGACACTCCATAGTATAGTTCGGCGGCTCAATTCCTCACTTGATATTCGTTAGGCACTATCGGCATTTGGAATCCGTTAGAAGAATCTTCACCAGAATCTTCTAGCATGCCCCCATTGCGATTTTGGTGATAGTCTCTTGGCACCTACGTATGTTGTTGGCGTTGGCGTGTGTGGCGATGTGAGACTGTTGCGAAAGAGGGTGAAAAAGAGGTATAGACAAGAGGGGGAAGAGAAAAAAAAAAGAAAAAAAGATTTTGGCAACAAAATTGAGTTGTAGCGGGGGGGAAACAGAGAAGGTGTATGTACAAATAGAGAACAAAAAATTAAATAAATAAATAAATAAAAGAATATATGAAAAAGAAAAAGAAAAAATGAATTAATTTGAAAAACAAAAAAAATAAAATGAGTCCATTGATGCTTTTCTGGACTTCTTTTCTTTTCTTTTCTTTTTTAATTTTGAAATGAGATAGTAGGTGGTGAGACGTGCTTCAAGGAGCCTGCTCTATCTGTTTGCCCTTTGCATCTTCAGCATCGTAGTCTTTTCGGTGGGTTTTTGCAACAACGCAGACAAAACGGGTCCACAATGTGCTGCGCGTTGTGGATTGTGAGCGTATTGGGCCAAACGTCGGGTGCATAATCCCCAAGAAGCCGGTCATGTACCATCTTTCCAACCTCGCGATATTGACAAAGGACATGGCAGACAAGCGATGGTAGGTCCGGCACAGAGGGTTTTCATCCACGATGGCTGGCATTTTGAAGTCTTTGTTGGGATCGAAGCAGTACTCGCAAAACACAAGTCCCACCTAGTATCTATCTTTGTAGCTATTAGTAGCATCTCCACATTGTAGTAGGCTTCTAGTATGATGGGATTTGGAGAGTCAGCTGCGTTGGTCAGAAAGCGGTTGAGGGCCCTTTGAGAGTCGATTGTCGTGCTCCAACCCTTCTCTGACTTTATTATTGGCCAATTATAGTTCCCAATGCTTAGATTCTAGTTATTACTTCAAGCCATTGTACTCACTATTGATGTTAATCAGAGTGCAATTTTTTGTCTCACTATTGTATTGTTCATTTGTGCACTTTATATGAATGATTCATCTTGAATGTTTCTGCTGCTAATTGTTGTGTTTCCGATCCTACACACCTATGCTCAAAGCTTCGAGCTTTCGCTGCCAGTCATCCCCACGTTTTACGACATCTTATACTTGGATATAATAGTACTTTAGGACCCTAAATGGATCTACACAAGATGCACAAGAGTGATTGGGTGTTTTCTAATCAATCTATTGCAAAAACTAGACACACAAATTGATCTAGAATAGCAATTTGACACTTAACAATCAAGAACAATCATAAAGCATTGATCAAATGATGAAATCCGAGTTCACACGTGTGAACCACAGGCTGTAGTACGGCATGCTAACAGAGAATTGGAGTACTAACACTTTGATTGCATTTGGATCATGAAAAACTCAATACACAATGTGGAGTAGCTCGAGATTGCCAATGAGACCCTAAAAATACTCTATTCCTAGAGTCATGCCAAGTAGGTGGCTAGTTGGTCAATCTCCACCACAAATCTAGGAAAACAAAAATAGCATCAAAATAACAATGGTAGGGAATATTTACGAAGTTGGTAAAGTGCTATGCAGAGGTTGATGTAACATGTATTGCTCCTTATATCAAGGATGTAAATAGTTTGAGAAGTGGCTCAATTGCAAGTCATGTAATAATATGTAATGCATTGAAGTGAGCATAACATCTACTCAAGTTTTTTTGTCCCATGAGGATCGACATTTTTCGATTTGTTTAGACAAGAATTTGTTGTAATTTTCTGAACTTGAGCAGATGTATCATTGATATGAAGTACCCGATATTGAGTCCTTTGAAACCTTGATATTATTATTCTTTGATGTCGGGGTTGAAATACAAAGCCCAAGGAGCATTTCAATAGAACACAAGGATACTTGTAGAAGTCACACCTCACATGGAACGGCCTATTAAGTTATCACATTTTTGAAATAATAACAGCCCAAAGTATGGCATTCTATGTGTATAAGTCCAACTTGTCGAAAATGAACAAAGGATGGGATTCACACAAAGAATGAAAACTTTAATAGTCTGTTCTAAATGATCAGATAGATACAACTACCCATTAGTTTTGTGATTGTATAAAATTTTTCACAGATTTGTTGTCATGTTAACAATACTATCAAATGATCTATCTAGCTTGCTATGTAGAACAATTTGAGTCGTTGTAGACAACCATCATTTTTTTGATAGTTGGTTAGTTTGATTCAATCATTCAGCAATAAGGAATAAGGAATATACAGAATGAGATAGAACGTGAACCATGAACTAAACCGTATAAAAAATAATACAAAAATAAGAGAAAGCTAGTAAGCGACATTCATGGATTAAGGTGTTTGGAATTGTGAAAAATTGCCTATGTTGGCAAATCTAGCTATGTCAAATATTGTAAATTATGTACATAGTGGGTCCCACATGTGTGAGGCTATGGATCCACGCGGGAAACCTATCTTAGCAATCCAAACTCCCTTAGATGGATCTCAAAATCCTTAATTCTATTAACTCAACTCTTGGAATAGGTCTATTTTTCAAATATTCTTGAAAATTTTTGCCCAATTTATATAAAAATCTTTAATTAAATTTCCAAGTAATCAAGCAATTTAACCATTGGTTTCATTATTCCTTAGGGGAATTTTCCATAGAGCTTTGCACACCATTTAGGGATTAAGTTCCTACCAGCTGCAGTTCCACAATTGCAAGATTCAAGTGTAATCTGCAGCATTTTATTTTTGCTTTTGGATCTTCAGGATTATTGCACCATCATTGAAAGCATTCCACTAGGTGAAGCTTCTCCTAGCTATTTGTGAAAAAGATGAGTTATCGATATTGCATGTGAGTTGCAGCTAGCAATTATTGTGACCATTGAGCAAGTTTAACTCTTCAATCATGGCATGCAAAGTCAGTTAGACCCTCACTTCCAATGTGAATCACAGTATATTTAGTTAATCAAATATTCCTCAAAAAGTATAATCAACAGTATAGAGGATAACTACTTGTACCATCGGTACATTTTATGTGCTTCATGCTGTGTTATTTTTTTAACGTTGTGAAAGGGTTGAGCTTGAATGATTTACTCTCCAGAATAGTGAAAAGTTAGCAAGTCTGCACACACAATGATCTGAATTGAAAAATATTTTCTAAAGCATTACTAATTATCAGATCCTTTTTGGGTTCTATATCAACACAAAAAGCTAACCCAGAGAGCTAAACTCGTCACTCCCACTGTTTATCAAGTTGCAGATTTGACCAGTTTAGAAGGCATGCTTCTGGCAGTCATCCTGACACACTAGGACAAAATCCTCTACCATGTAAAAGAGACAGAAATGGTAAAAACAACATTGGCGGCAAAACTTGACATTGATTGAATTTAGCATGAACTGTGTTCGCAAGTGTATATTTGCACAGCAAAAGGATGTCACCATGATCAAGCAATTTGGTAGCAAAGACAACACAATGAGCTAAACCAAACTTCTTAAAGTGATGAAACTTAACCCCTGGTTCTGCTGACCGGATTGCAGAATTGACCAGTTAAAACGGTCTGCCTGACGAAGTGTGTCAGCACACATCGACAAAACCACCTACTGGATATAAGACTAAATATATAATACAATCAAAATTTTAAGAAGAGATTCAATGTTACATGAATTTCACATAGGCGATTTTCATAAATTTTAGTTCAACAGCAACAGCATGTCCTCATGATCATGTGATGGCCGTTGTAGCATTACCAGCTGCAGATTGTAATTGTACAACCATACACTACACATTTGCACCATCCACAAAAGTCGGCATAATCTGTTTTTTGAAAATGTTTCAAAAACTTGTGGCAAATGCACGAACAGGGCACGATCAGGGTCAGTGCATTGAACTCATAACAAAGCAACAGCAAAATATCTCCTTGGAACTCAGTTACCCTTCTTGATTTTGTCTGGTGCTCGAGGTGCTGCATGCAGAGAAAGAAATTAAATAATCACTACACGCATGTAATGCAAGTGAACACTCACTTCCCTCGTCTAATTAGGACCGCCTTGCAACACTGATTTCAGACCACTATCAATGTAACGTGTTGTAATTTTTTACCAAAAAAATACCCTACCACGTCCAATGGCCTCACAACCCTTCATGATTCGCAACCGTTTTACTTTTTCTTCAAATGTCCTGCACATTTAGTCACAGTTGCAAAGTTACATTACAGAAGCATCAAAGTCACAAGTCAACATGAAGTGAGTTGATTTGAAAATCGTCCTACTGCAAATTATGATTCATCCTACTGCAAGACAGAAATTTCAATCTTTTGAATAAAACGTGGGAAATATAAAATTTGAGACAAGCTTTCAATAATAGTTCCATTTGAAAGGTAAACCATTCAAATCCCAAGTCATCCGGATCGATTTGAAACAGTTCAGATCACTTCAAAATCTCGATTTGTTGTTACTATGAGAAGCACTGAAAGAAGAAAAAGCTACTCCAAAAATTGCTCCACAATCTCTTGATGAACTAAACCATGAAAAACTCAAGTCCAATGTAGGAGAAAAGGCTATACCCCCAAGGTACATCCCCCACAAGCATCAAGTCGCCATCATTGTCCTCGTACGTGATGACATACTCCGAGCCACATAGGAAGTTCAAATTTTTCCCTTCACAATGAATCAAATTCTTTGTAAGAGGTTTCGAACCCACTACTTGATCTACTTGATGAGAAGCTGCATAGAGCAAGATTACCTCTTAAATTCAGGGCTTCTTCTATTCCCTACTTTCCATTGTCATTTCATAACAAACTTGTCATAGTAGAAAGCTAGTCTATGACTCAAACACTTAAATGAGCAGAAAACACACACACCATTTAGGTAACGGCGAAACATTTCCTCCAGAGTGGCTGACAATTTATTGTAGCTGTTGTGGATCTTCAAGTCCACTTTACGGCCAATAGCTAGGCCATCCATGTAAACCTTGACAAACAAAGGATGAGATTTGTTATGCATTGCACTAGGAGCTGCTGCAAGGCTTCCTGAAGCAGGCTTATCTTCGCTTTCAGCCACACTTTTCAAATGAGGAGCTGGTAGACTGTTTTTCCTGAATGACTGCACAGGGGGCCAACCAACTGGGGCCCTGCAACGTAAGTGTGTCAGGACCACCCTCAGCTAATGAAGCACGTGAACCTATAAACTATAAGTAGAAGAAGCCAGAAGAAAACAATCAGCACTGCAAAGAAACATTTGGACCTCTTCTGCTATGGAAGGTGAGTAGAAAGCAACCAATTTTGTTAGAATACAAGAGAATGGGAAGTAGACAACGAGAAATGTGGTGAGGAGGCTTATTGATTGAAATATAGTGACTTGAGAGGCAACAATTGTTCTGCGTAATGCTTTTTGGAATTATCAACCTGCGGAAATTGGGCGAGCCAGCCCAACTTCAAGCATGATACACCAACTCATTACGCATGGGAAGATTGTTCTGTGTAATGAAAGGACAACTGGTATCATTAATGCGATTTTTTTGTGCTTGAATGCTCTTTTTTCTTGAATATGTTGCTCTTTGTGATAAAGAATTGACTTGTTCTCCAGATAGTGAAATGTTTGGGTTGCAGGTCTGCACGGGAAGGGATCAAAATGAGAAGCATCTTCTACATGGGGACTGACGAGCATCAGCTCCTTTTGGGTTCTTCATCAACTGGCACAACACAGACAGAACTCACACAACCAACTGCTCAAGATGATGACAAAACAGCCGCACAGATTTATTCCGTTCATGTAAAAGAGGAGAAAATGTTCACTGACCTTCATTTTCTTAACTCTTTGCATCTATAATCTTTGAACGTTTTTCTCTAACTTAAGAAACTAACATTGTCTAGTGTTCAGGAATCAGCAGTACAGATCTGAAGGAATCCTAAAAGAACAATCACAAAAGCAAAAATAACAGTACACATTCTGTTTGAGGCATGCAAAAATGCCTGTAGGCCTGCTCTCTGAGAAAGCAGGAGCTTGGAAGTGTAGATGATTCTTACAGACATGGATTGTAAGGGAAGGGAAAAAAAGGCTTTTCAGAACACTCATAAACCAAGAATTGCAGCAAAAATAGGTAGTCATCACATACATCAAAACCAGAATTCCAAATTGTGTGTTGAGGTGGGCAATTTTACCTATTAGGTGACACAGTTGCCCCATGCCTGGAAGAATTTTCATGCTCTGGCTTCATATCTGTACTCTCTCTAGCCGATGGAAATACTTTTGGAGCCGTCTTGGAGTGCGAGGCCCAAAGATTGGGTGCTGGCTCAGAGACATGATCTGGATCTGCTTTAGCATATGGCTGTGCTCCTGGAGATGGGAAGGGCCCGAAGGATCCACCTACCAACTCCAGTCCCATTTTCCAGGAAGTGAATGATGAGACAATGCCTGGCTTGCCTTGGGACCCAGAGGAAGGGAGCTGAAGCTTTTGCGGAAGTAGAGTGACTTCAGCCTCCTCAGCTGCAGGCAGAGTGTTGGCAGCAGCCTTTCCTGCAGAGTTGTTGTTCGGAAGGAAGCTAGTTCTTCCATCTGCAGAGCCCCTCCCTAAGTTATCCACAAACCCTCTCTTGGATGCAGTAAGAGCATTGACGGGAATTGGGTATATGAGCTTTCCTCCAGCAAAGAAGTTGTCGAATGCAGCTCGGGCCTGCTCCATCTCCAGAGCAGTCTGATGTGAGTGCTGACCTTGCTGAAAATCATGGCTTTGCTGGAAGTTGACCTTATCAAGCGTCAAGTCTGGGTGAAGGAATTTGCTGGATGCAGAAATCTCCTGCGCAGTAGAGCCACTTGCCTCTGCCAGTGCAGATCTTTCATGGGCTCCAGAGATGCTTGTGTTCTGCGGCTTTTCACTGAAATTTCTTCCTTCTTTTTGGAAATCTGTGTCACCCACTTCTCTCTCAAGGATCCCTTGCTTCTGCTGCTGCTGCTGCAGAAAGGTTTCAGACATGGCACTTGCACGATCCACTGTTTTCAAAGGCTTCTCAGCAGCTAGCCTGCCTAGGTAGATGCTTTTTGCATGATCCTGCAGAGTAGCAAGGCGAGCGGCCTGATCAAGTGGGTTTTTGGAAATTCTAGGGGAAGCGCAAGAACCAGATTGCAGATCCTCCTTGTTGTCTCCGTCTTTGCTGCTTGCAGCGGGTGGAGGGCCTAGCCGAAGCTCTGTCTCACTGAGATTAAGGTCAAGCTCCTCTCTGGCCAGTTGCTTTTTCTGCAGCCCACGTGCAGCAAAGTAGTCATGTTCCTTCAGCGCTGAGCCACCATGCTCTCTGAACTCAGCAACAGAGGAAGAAACCTGCTTTTCAGGATATGTGGAGGGAGATAGCTCCCCCCTTTGAGTCTGAACAGCCACGGCATCACCTTCATTTGTCACCATAGCTACTACTAACCCCTCATACCTAGCTCATTGGTTAGAGAAGCTTTTGTGTAACGCTTTTTTCTTCTTAACAAACTATTAAAATAAAGCTAGAAACAATGATCAGCAAAATCGAAGTAACAGCCAAGGGAAAGAAGGGAAGATCTTCAAAGAGGAGCTGGCCTTGCTCACAAGCAAGCTGCAGATGCAAAACTATGGAGTTGAGACTGCACAGTGCAACCCAGCACCTACAGTGAAAGCCTAACTTGAGATGCGTATCCACACAAACAAGAGGAGCCAAACAAGAAGGGAAGATCTTCAAAGAGGAGCTGGCCTTGCTCACAAGCAAGCTGCAGATGCAAAACTATGGAGTTGAGACTGCAACAGTGCAACCCAGCACCTACAGTGAAAGCCTAACTTGAGATGCGTATCCACACAAACAAGAGGAGCCAATTGCAAGAGAAGATGAACAGCTGTGTTAGGTCCGAGACAAAAAGGTCGGAGCAAGAAAGAGACCCAAGGCTGTAGCATTTCGGTGCACCCTCGCTACCAGACCAGGGATGGTGTGAGACAGAGATAGGATAGGGCCAAGATAGAGATGGGTTTTTGATCTCGTGCATCGGAGATGCATATGGGTTTTACATTCTCCCCAGCAGCAAAAAAAAGACATCACCACCATCCCTGCAAGGAAAAACTGGGCAATAAGAGTGAAATCAACAGCCACATGGATGGGATGGGTAAACAGTCAACAGAGAAGAGATAGAAAGAGAACCCAACTCTATTTGTTAATCCAAGAAAGCTCTGTAAAAAGATATTTACCATAAACGGTAAGATCAATCTAGCAACCAAGGCTCAGGCAAGGAAGAGAACCCACCTCTAGGTATCTATCCCAGCAAGCTCAGCTATGAGAGATTTGCCATAAGAAGGTAAAGATCAAAGCAGGAACAGCAAGCAACCTCAAGGAACAAGTGGGAGGGGGGGTGCTAGTCTCCAAGTGCACAGTACAAACTGATAAGATGTGCAGTAGCATATTGGGGAGCGTGCATTGTGCATTGTAGATTGAGCAAACACAAGCTTCAAAGAAAGATTTGGTAGATATTGTGCAGTGCGAAGAAAGGTGCTGATGCAAGACTTAGATGGTAGAGCCAAGTAGGTTTTGGCTTTTCTTTTTTCCTTAAAATGTGGGTTTGGCTTTTGGGATCACAAGGATGTGGAGGTATACTTATTCCTTTATCACAATGTAATGAAAGTGTTAACTAACTAGCCTTTGTGACTAATAACTACTAACAACCTAGAGAGATAAAGTCATTATTTGGTGAAAAATGTGAAAAGTACTTGTAGCTATAAAGACAACACAAAGCACATGAGAGAGAGAGCTCCAAATTCTAATTGGTCAAGGAGGATAGAATGCTCTTTCAAGCAAGGAGCATAGAGTGAAGTTGAGATGACTCCTTGAGTATATGATTCTCGCACATGGCCAAACATTATGCTATTGTAGCTCATCAATTTCATTTGCTCAAATTGTTGGTAGTCTCATCATTTGTCATGTCACCACTTTCGAGACATTTGTATTATAAGTGCTAATGTAAGGTGATCTCAATCAACTTAACATAGGTTTTGGCTCACTACTCTAATGTATTAGACATGAGTGGTGTAGTAGCAAATGCAATAGGTGTTGCATCTCTCACATGCAAGAGGTTGTTTGTGTTGGTCCTTGTGTGCAAGTGATAGTTGTCATATTCAAATTTGTGCCGAGTTCGTAATGACATGGTGCGATCTTATTGGTTCGTGTGTTATGCTAAGGTACTAACACATATTGTGAGAATTTGTGGATAAAAGAGAATTAGATAATGTAGATGAATTTGTAGATAAAAAGAGAACAAGATGATGCGAGTATCACGATACTAATGGGAGGTCAGGGAGGGAATAAGGGTATCGCTTGTAAAATGTTTTCAAGACAGCTCATATAAACCCTATGGCTCTTTTATAAATGCGGGTAAATCGATGAATAAATCCCGTAAATTTGAAATTTGAAATTTGAAATTAAAAGTGGTGAAATTTTCATCCTACAAGTGGTAAAATATGATAGTTAAACCTATATATTCAGAATTCAAAACTATTGGATTTTTTTATGAAATACTTGAAGGGTTTGAAATAAATGGATAAAATGTCAATTGGCTTGGAAGACTTTGTCGCTTTTTGGAGAGAGAGAGAGAGAGAGAGAGAGAGAGAGAGAATCAAAATCAAAATCGGTCAAGAGCCACAACCTAAGGGGAAAAGAGATATGCCTTGTATGGTGGAAAGAAGAGTGGGCTTGGCATTTGCAAAGTGTAATGCATGTCAAAGTCATATTTGCCTTTTAAAGAAAGTCAATGTTTTTAGTAAAGTGTTCATTGAAGGGCAAAAAAAAACCTTCTGGTAGGTATGCAAGCCAATGTCCAAGCTTAGCAAAAGGTGATTGCCTTTTGCATGGTGGGTGGAAAGAGGAGCTAGTGGGGAGAGTGATTTGTCTCTTGGCATGTTGGAAAGAGGACATAAGGAGCAATTGAAACACAAAATATAAATAATTCTGACACCCACTTTGCTTGTAGAAAATACACATTCCTTGTATGTTTTTTTATATGATATGATTTCCGGTAACTAGTCATGATAGATGATAGAAGAGAAAAAAGGAATGGTCCAAAAAGTAAAACCTAGATCTTTTACGAGATTGTTTCTCATTTATTTATGGTTGGTGGACCCCTTGTTCTTCCTTGTCTACATATTAAAAGATTGCACTTTCTTTTCGTGAATGCTTTTTTTGTTGCTTGTGCTTCTATGCAAAAGCATAATTGTTGACCTCCATGTATTTCAACTTAAACTTGGAGTGCACAATGCAAACTCTTGTGCTCATGAGTAGTATATATCTTCCATTATGCATGTTTATGCTAATGAAGGGGAGGAGGTATTAAATCAAGAATATTGAAGCGAGATATTAATAGTTTTTGATAAAGACCGGCAGCAATAAACACTTGGTTTTATGCAAGCGAACAAGGATCTATGCTTTTCCAAGTGACGATCAAAGATGCCAATGCGGAAGCGGAGCGATATCGTCCAATATGGGTTGCAGTGGGTCCTGCAACACATTAGGGGTGGGATGATGTTGGTTGATTCTGACGAATCCCCAAGATACTCGGCCAGAGCTACCCAAGAGCACCTCTCACCTTAGACCGAGGAGGTCTCTGAGAAGACGAGATGAACGAAGACTGAGAGCCGAGAAGTACTAGTTAAGCATGACAAATAAAAATTGTGTAAGCCCCATGGTGAAGGCCCAAAAGATGGAATGACCATACAGTACTATTGTAGTCCAAAATAAAAAAACAAGAGACCTAAAATTTGTTGTGCAAGACTTGATGGATATGCTCTTTTCAAAAAGCAACCGCACAACATTTTACTAGCTTAAAATTTAGATCTTAAAAATTTTAGAGCAAGACTTGATGAATGTGTTTATTCAAAAAGTGATTGCACAAGATTCTACTTTTAAGAAATGCAATTGTATATCTACATACACAAAAATGTACAAACATACTAGAGCCAATGTTGTAAGCAATTTCACAAGAGCAAAATAAAAGTAGTTACACATTTCACCTCAAAGCTTGAAAAGTAGTTACACATTTCACCACCTCAAAGTTTGTAGCCTACTTGACTTATGTGGTCCATATTGACTTGTATATAACTATGACAACACATATTCCATGTGAGTGGGTGGGGTATGGGCTACTCTTACGAGTGCCTATGCACACCCAATAACACCGTGTCATCACCACAAAGACAAACGTAAGCAATAGAGGAGGCATAGTGAGATATTCACACAACTGGAAATTTAAACAAACAACTTGCCCACCAAGAGGCTTGTGCAATACCACCTTTTGAGTGCCTCATGCACACCCAATTACACCATGTCATCACCACAAAGACAATCGTAAACAATAGGGGGCAGTAGCGGGATATTTGCACAAGAATTGGGAACTCAAAGAAACGACATGCCCACCTAGAGGCTTGCACAATACCACCATCCCCAAGAGAATGGTTTGAATCTTGATATGCTAAAAAGTACATATACACTAAAAAGGGTAGGTGACTAGGAAATGTCCAAGGGTCCACACCTCCATCCCAATGCTTGCAGGCCCTACCAGATGAGTTTGACACACCCTAAAATCAGGTGATCAAGACATCAAGGTCCACACCTCCATCACAATGCAAGCTAGCCCTACTTCATGAGATATGATCAGTTTGAACCATGACATATAGTGGCTTTGAGCATCGAGACAATATGTCATGACATTGTCATAA
This sequence comes from Diphasiastrum complanatum, assembly GCA_029204225.1. Classification (NCBI taxonomy): domain Eukaryota; kingdom Viridiplantae; phylum Streptophyta; class Lycopodiopsida; order Lycopodiales; family Lycopodiaceae; genus Diphasiastrum; species Diphasiastrum complanatum. Next base: position 15,851,620 of record CM055092.1, on the reverse strand, counting down.
TTTATCACGAGAAGCCTTAATTATGTTTTAGGAAAAAACATTTGAACCACTAAAAGCTTATATGTACATTCTATTAGGCTATGTAAGGTTATTCCATAGCATTATCTACAAGACGCGATTCTCAACAAATCATGTTAAAACTTGATGAAACTAGATTTGCTTGAATGTCCATTTAATTACATGTATGCATATCTTTATGAGGTGTACTATGGAACATGGAGATATTTTTACAACTTGAGTCTTTATGGATTGACCATGAAGAAATTCCTCCTTTGCTACCCTGAGTTTTGTAAGTGTACCTTCTGAAAACACTACTAATGAAATTTTTTACTTTCAATCCAAATTATCTTGCTATTTAAAAGAAATATATGTTACAATGGATAAGTCCAATCTGTCTTAACACTTGATTAGTATTACCGTTTTCTTTAGTAGTCTGGTATACGTTGCTTTATATATACAATACACACTAGTAAGTGGATAGAGAGTTGGGACACACGTCCCGTAATGGGGACCAAACTGCCATGCAGCGGTACCCCTCAAAAAATAGACACTGCACTTCCTTAATGTATATATAGTTTATGAAACATTCTCTGGGGTTTTGGTGTGTTCTCTTCTTCAGCTAATGGATGTATCTGATGTATTGCTTGCCCAAGTAGCTAGCTATTGCTTCCAGTAAGATCCTTGACATGGTATGGTGTAGTCAAAAGCTAGCAAGAAACCGAATTCTTGGAAAATTCGAAGAACCATTTAATGGTTGATCAAGCAAGCAAGTAGTTTGTGGATACTGATTCGGGCTTACAGATTGCCAAATTGGTTTTGTAGTAGATATTGATTCACAGCAACATAGGGCACTTGAATTGGCTATGAGTAGAGTGTGTCATGTCACATGGAGAAATCCATTGTAAGTGCTATTGGGACCATTTCAAAGGCAAGGAAGTTGGTAACGAGGAGTTGGGTGGTTTTTTGCAATCTGGAGAAAATTTGGTGATTTGTGCTAAATTTGGCAAGAGGGGGTCCTGAGGAAAAAGTGGTTAGACTTTTGAGTTGACCAAAAAGTGTTACAAACGCCTTGAATCTAGCTCATTGGTCTTCTAAGAGGTGCTAAGCAAATCCTTTCACATCATGACTAGCTTGCACGATTCGGTGCTTGGAAAAGTGAGCAAATTGGAGGGAGTGCCCAATTATAGCATATGGTGATTCAAAATGAAAAGCATCTTGAAGGAAAAGGAGCTTTGGGACGTGGTCACATGGGTGGAGTTGAGGCCCAATACAACTCCTGCCGATTTGAGAGCATTTGATAAGAAGTCCCAAACATCACTTTCATTGATTAATTTATCTGTGAATGACCATGTCATTACTCACATTAGGGAGGCTAATACACCAAGGCAAGCATGGGATGCACTTCGTATTCAGTTTCAGACGGAAAATATGTCACAGATGATGTATTTAAGGACAAAACATGGAGGAAAATGAGACCATAAGCTCATTTTTTACGAAACTCAAGGAGCTTAGAGACTAGTTAACTACGATTGGTGACCAAGTGCATCTCATTGTAAAGAATCACAGACTCAATTGTAGATCTTGGTCTCCTTACCATTGCTATTTTCAAAGCTTGGGCACCAAAAATCTCTCTGATATGATACTTAATTTCAATTTTTTGTATCACATTTAATCTAATGTGAATGCCACAGTAGTCACAGTTACTGTGCATACAATATTTTTAGTAACTATGCATACTATATTTCTACAACTGTAACTAGTCTGGTTAGCAAATTTCATTGTACTAACCAACATAGTTAGGTAAATTTAACTTGAGATATTGACGTCAGCAGATTAGCACGTGTCGGGCAGGAAGAGCAAACCAATGGGATACGTCCATGTTGCCCAGACACAAATTTCAAAGTTTGTTGTAATGTATTTTTATTTCTCAGTTTATTTGAAATACGTTTACATAGATCTCAAATTTGTGCATTTTGATTGGGCCAGGTGACGGTCGAAACTAGAGAAAAAAATAAAAGTATCTTTACAAAGGGGCTTTTTTTTTATTTTGGAACTCCTCTAATGTCTCCTTAGCTTCCTTCACCATTGTGGTAAGTTTAAGCCCAAAAAGTGCTTAAATTTTTCAAAATAGTAAGTTCAGAAGCTAAAAAGAACAAGAAAATTTGCTAATTCTCAAGTGAGCTTTGAGAACGTTTAAATGGCCTCTACGAATGTTGGGAATGTTGGAAATTTTCTGCAGCATCTCCTTAGCAAATGTGAGTTTTAGTTCATTCCTACCTCCTTTTGTACACCCCCTTCCCTCCAAATTTGGGGAACATAGATGTTAGGTATCAGAATGACTAAAAAAGACATTCTAAGACCAATGGTGACAATGGAGAACTCAGATGGGGTCATTTACATGTGTGGATAACTCAAACAGGAGTAAAATTGGCCAAAAAACTTAGTTCAACTCAAGAAATCACTTAATTTTTGGGAGCTTGGCTAGGGATCTAGGTTCGCCTATTTGATGGTAGATTTAGCATGTTGAGAGGCATAAAATATCAAGGGGGCAAACCTAGATGTCAAATCCACATGTGTGGTTGCCAAAAAAATTGGCTGGGAGTTTGGGTTCGACTACTTCACTAATGAAAGAGCATGTTATGAGGAGTCTAACTTGAAGAGGGCGAGCCTATATGTCAAATCTACAAGCCTGTAGAATGGTTTAAGTGCTTTTTGCTCTCTTGATCCCACAGGGCTGGGAATTAGGGTTCTGGGTTCGCCTAACTGAATTTAGACTCATCATAATGTGCTCTAGCAATGTCAAACAAGCAAACTTGGACAACAAGAATCGAGAGAGATATTGAGGTTTTTCTCTCCTATAGTGCCTTTTGTTGTTGTACTTAACTGAATAGTGAAGGAGCTTGGAAGTGTTCAGATCAAAATATACCAAAATGTTATTGACAAATATGCTATAGGTTGCCCCTTCCTAATAAGAAGTGTTGTTTTTTTTTTTCTAAATATCTCTCAAATTTTGAAGCTAACTTGGATTGTTGTGCCATGTTCTTGAAATCAATACTCAACACCATCAGGATGGGGGACAATGAAAGTGTGGGATCTTGCTTCACCAAGATCAAGGAAATGAGAGGCAAACTTCTTGCCATTGGTGAGCCCATAAGAGACATTGAATTGGTCTACACTACAATGAGTGGCATGTCGAAAAGCTTACAAATGTTCATGAGCGGCATCACATCAAGTGAGAGATTGCCCACTGTTGAGGACCTTCATGAGATCTTGTTGTAGGAAGAGCAAAGATGGGAAGTGGTCAAATCAAGGCATGCCACTCAAGAGGATCAGACATTGGTGGCCAAAGGCAAGCAAAAGGGCTGGAAATGCATTCCAAGCAAGGGCAAGGATGATGAGGACGAGGGAGAGTCATCATAAAAGTCAAAGAAGAAAAAAGACAAGTGATATTACTGCCACAAGCCATGTCATTGGATTAGAGAGTTCTACAAAAAGAAAGTGGATATCGAACACGAGAAAGTGAAGCAACAAGGCAGCATTGCCAAAGATGATGGAGAACACAATGAGACCAATGTCTTCTCATCGACATTGGAATCTCAAGTGCTAGATGGTTCATTGATTCGAGCGCCACTAGACACATGATTGAGAAGTGTGATTGGTTTGAGAACTTCTCACCAGTCCATGATGGGGAGAAAGTCATGCAGGCCAATGGGCAAGAATGCCAAGTTCAGGGCATCAACAAGGTACTAGTACATTTTTCAGATGGTAAGATAAAGAACATTTCGAATGTGCTTTATGTACCTGGAGTTACTAAAAGTTTACTTTGTGTTGGCGCCATGGCAACTCAATGACTAAAGGTTGAATTTGTCAAAGGTGGTTGTTTAATGAAGGATATGGATCACGATTACAAAGTTGTGGGAATAGGATATTGCGATAGCAAATGTGGACTTTACAAGTTGGATGTGGCCAAACTTGGAGAATATGGTTTAGCTTCATCAATAGCCTCACAATCTAAATTGCAGCATTGAAAAATGGATTGTATGAACTATGGAATTTTGCACTCGATGGCCAAGTAGCAAAAAAGTCCCTTGAACTTATCCATAGTGCCTTGTGTGGCCCAATAAAGACCATGCCATTAGGAGGAGCCTACTACTTCATGACATTTATTGATGACTACATTAGGAAGACATGGATCTGCTTCTGAACAAATCGGAGGCATTAGCTTGCCTCAAAGAATTCAAAGCTTTGGTGGAGAACCAGCTGGATGCATGCATTAAAGTGCTAAGGTCAAATAGAGGGGGCGAATTCAAATCAAGTGACTTTGAATCATTTTTCAAAGAACATGGAATTAAGTGACAATTCACTCAAGCACACATGCGGCATAGTAATGGGATAGCTAGGAGAAAAAACCACACCATTGTGGAGATGCACAGTCAATGATGAGGCAAATGGGCTGGTCAAACTTCTATTGGTCAGAAGCATCCAATGTGACAACGTTCTTGCAAAATAGGAGCCCCACCACCGCAGTTCCCACTGTGACTCTCGAAGAAGCACTCATGGGAATGAAGCCAAATATCTGTCGTAAAAACATGGGGATGACCCGACAGCGGAAGCTCGAAGCTTTGAGCGTAGGCATGTAGGAACGGAAACGCAATAGTTAGCAGCAGAAATATTCAAGAAGAATGATTCATGCATAATTGCACAAATGAACAATATAATAATGAGACAAAAATTGCACTTTGATTAATATCAACAGTGAGTACAATGGTTTGAAGTAACAACTTCAGCTTGTTGAGTGTGATAACACTAGCTACAGAAGAACTCTAATAGTGTTAAGACAACACTTTGATTAACTTACATAAAACTCACACATAGCTTGATTCAGCTAGTATATATTTACAAGTGTCTTCAAAAATATCTTACAAGCATTGAATGTTATTTATGCCAGTCTTTGTATATGTACAAAGTTGGTAACCGCCCTTGGGATATTTGACTTCCCAGCTATTTTTAGGATTGATGATAAGTTGGCGACGTCGGTCCGCCACTATGGAGAAAACCCGAAAAACCCGAAGGTGTCCTTAAATTGAAAGTATGTAAATCCTGAAGGTGCCTCTAGAGTGAAGGTAGGAAAAAGGTGAAAAAGGCAAAGGTAGGAAAAATGCGAAAAAGGTGAAGGTGGGCCTGAAATTGATTCTAAGGCATTCTGGCCATTGTGTCGCATTTTTCGCGAAGGTGCGAAAAAGACGAAGGTGCCTAAAAATGGTTAAGGCACAAAAAAATCGCAAAGGTAAAGTCGGCCTTCGATTTTCAGGATGCTCATTACTTGAACGATTTGTTAAGGTTGAGCATAAGAAATCTAACAAGATCAACAAGTTTTTCATTTTTCAATGCAAAGCTTATGTGCATGTGCCGAAGGAGGAGCAAAAAAAATTTGATGTGAAGTCAATTAATTGCATTTTTGTTGGGTATGATGAGAGGATGAAAGCATACAGGTGCTTTGATTCAATGATGGGGAAGATCCGCATTAGTAAGGATGTGATCTTTGACGAGATGCATAGATTTGATGAAGACGATTATACTAAAGGCGATAGTGATATCAATAGGCTTCTTATGATCTTAGAAGAAGATGAGGATGGTACTCCACAGGAAATCGAACATGAGAATCAAGTCCGTGAAGGTGATCATGATCGAACTCCACCCATTTACGAGCCAAGGGGGAGATATTTTTTTATTGGTGCTATGAAGGAGAAACATGTGGAAAGCAAGAGATTGTACTTGGACACGCCTTGGGATATCTATTCGTTGCCAAGAAATGTCTCACCTGAGTTGAAAGTGCCCAAATGGTATGAATCCATTATGAAATATGCGAGGATGAATCTACCAAGATCGACCTTGCAAGGAGATGGGAGAATATCGACGAGAGGGAGGAAAGCACCCGATCATTACCATGTGAATTACGCCCTTATGAGTGACATCATGAAGTGCCAAAAGCTAGCAACCTATGAAGAGGCAAAGGACCTGAAGGAATGGCAAAGGGCTATGGAAGATGAGATGGATTCAATCCACAAGCATGGTACGTGGGACCTTGTTGATCTTCCAGTTTGCAAGAAACCCATTAATAATAAATGGGTATATAGAACCAAATTTCATGTTGATGAATCGATTGTAAAACACAAGGTGTGTTTGGTGGTCAAGGTCTATGAGCAAAGTAAAGGTATTGATTTTGATGAGACATTTGCTCATGTAGTTAATTGGACTACTTTATGCTTGGTGATCACATTAGCTTCATTTTTTTTATTGGAAAATCCATCAAATGGACGTGAAGTCAGCTTTCAAAAAGCCATTGACTTGGCCTAGTGAAATTAGCAAGAAATTGTCACATCTTGATGAGAGTGGTCCTGCTGATTGCACATGGTGTTGCCAACTTGTTGGTCTCACCACCACTAGATCAGTTTATGGCATCACCTACCTTAGAGCATTGGAAAGCTGCTATACGCATTCTAAGATATGTAAAAGGCACACTTGATCTTGCTTGGTCTATTGAAGATGATTTGATTTGCCTAAATTGAAAGGCGGTGGCAACATAGATGATAGGAGATATAGCGCTGGTTATACTTTTGATATCGAGAATGGTTTTTTCTCTTGGTCAAGCGAAAAGCAGGATACTATGTCACATTTCACCACGAAAGCCAAATATACAACCTTATGTTCTGTGAAAAATGTCAACTATTGACTCAATTTACCAACACAATAGCTAAGATCAGTTCTTTTGATGGTTGGATAAATGAGTGAACCAACTAGCTTCCTATAGAAAGTAATGTTCCCTCGAAGGATCTTTCATTAACTCTTATAGTGAGCTTTACATTTGACTCCATTGGTGTATCAATAGACTTTGCATCTACCATATGAAATCTTTCTAGAATAGAATAAGCATACTTCTCTTGACAAACGAAAGTAAATTGAGAAGTTCTAAATACCTCTATTCCCAAGATATAATGCACAAGACCAAGATCGTGCACCTCAAACTCCTTTTTGAGTGCAATCTTGATATCATCAATATCTTGTTTATTGCCTCTACTCAAAATGATATCATCCACATAGATTAGAAGAATGGTAACATCATTTCCAACAAATCTATAGTAAAGTGAATGATCACACTCACTCATTATGAAGTTTTGAGAAAGTAGAAAAGTATTAAGCTTAGCATACCAACTCCCTGGTGCTTGCTTAAGTCCATACAGACTCTTTTGTAGAAAACACACATGATTAGGCTTGTCATGTGAAATGTAGCCCTCGGGTGGCTCCATGAACACCTCCTCCTCAAGATCTCCATTCAAGAATGCATTAGAGATATCTTATTGCCATAGATCCCATCCAAAAAGTGTTGCAAGAGATAGATATGATGACTCGAATGCTTACCATGTTTGCCACGGGTGAAAAGGTCTTATCATAGTCAATATCATATTCTTGAGCATATCCATTTGCCACCAACCTTGCCTTGTACTTGTTGATTGATCCATATTGATTTGTCTTCACTTTGAAGATCCACTTGCATCCAATTGCCTTCTTGTCCTTTAGAAGTTGCACCAATCTCCATGTGTTGTTCTTCATAAGAGCTTGATACTCAAGATCGTTTGCTTGGATCCACTCCTCTTTTTGTCTTGCTTCATCTACACATGTAGGTTCATCAAAAGATGTTAGGAAAGCATAGTTTGTACCATCGACAACTTGCTTACCTTTTTCATCATAAGTGAGCCTCAAAGGTTGTTGCCTTTGCCTTGATGTCCTCCTTGGCTTTTGATTTGAAATAGGCTTTTCAACATCAACATCCAAATTATCATCAAGAATGTTAGATCCAACATTCACAACATCACTTGAAAAAACTTTTGGAAAGTTTCCTTGATAAAAAATGACATCTCTTCCTATGACCACTTTCTTAGTTGAAGGAATATAAACTTTGTAAGCCTTGCTCACCTAACTATAACCAACAAATATATCTTTCTTTGAAGATGGATCCTCCTTTGTCCTATCATCAAGAGTAATGTTGATATAGCAAATGCATCCAAAAGTTTTGAAAAACTTGAACACTTGGCCTCTTACCAAATAACATCTCAGAAGGGGTTTTTCCATCCAATACCACACTCGGCCATCTATTGCATAGAAAATTTGCACACAACAAAGCTTGATCCCAAAAGGATTTAGGAAGATTTGCACCTAACCTCGTGGCTTTGGCTCCTTCACATAAAGTTCTATTTTTCCTCTCGGCCACTCCATTTTGTTGTGGCGTCCTTGGGCTTGTGTACTCCCTCTTGATCCCATTTGCATCACAAAATGCTTTGAACTTGGTAGAAATGTACTCACCACCATTGTAACTCCTCAAGCACTTGATCTTGGTAGAAAATTGGATCTCCCTTGCAATCCTGAACTTGACAAAGACGTCAAATACCTCATATTTGCTCTTTAGTAGATTCACCCAACAAAATCTACTAAAATCATGAATAAAAGTCACATACATCTTAGCACCTCCATTGCTAATTGTAATAACACTATGAATATCCTAGGCTCTACACTCATGGGAACATGCTCTCACACGTGTGATTTGCAAAGTGTACAGAAAACTGTATACAAATCAAGCTAGAATTTGCCAATTTTCACATCAAGATCCTAACACTCTGAAACATCCTTAAATTTGTTCAATAACTCAATTAGTTGTATGGGTGTGCCATGGACATACTAATTTATGATAATATCGTATAAAAGGTCGTAGAGGTATGGAAATTCATAATCAATACAAAAAAATCAATGTTTAGAAAATGATGTTAAGCGCATATCTTACCATTCCTATGAGAAAGACCGTGTTTTGCAAAAGACAAGAATGTGATCTTTGAATGAATCATGCATCATGACGCTTTGGGAAAACATTACTGGTGCCTATATGTACCTCTTTGGATTTCTTATTCGATAGACTTGAATAGACTTTTAAATGTAGACTAAGAAATACCTCTAGCACTTGAAATTAAGTGGCCATTCATCTCTTGTTCAATCTCCTCTGAAAGAACTGATATATTTGCCATCAAATTTTCTCACAGATCTTACTCTCATTCTAGATCATCTTTTCAAAGCCTTTTGGTGCTAGTGTCAGTGTCAGTGTCCTGGATATTCACTTTTTGGTCCCAAAGTAGATCTTACCAAAGCTATAAACTTCTGTGCAATTAAAACTTTATAGCACCCACCATTACAACAATTCTATAATAGAGACATGTAAAACAACATTCATGGTACATAGGCCTTTTTGTCTCTTGGATGCATGATCATTTTCTTGAGCTTCAAAATGCTCCCACTAAGAAGCACACTTTCTTGGCATTGACCTACTTTCTTTCTCTGAAGAGTGCCATCAAAAATCTCTCATCCATGCATCCAAACACCTCTTCAATAATGAAATAATGGTTGTTAACAAATTAAAGAATAATCATGATATCTTTGGATGTATTTTAGAGGACATATCAAGATTTAATCTTTCACCACATTATCATTAGTCACACTCATTGTTTACCATACAACCACACCAATTGTATCTTTTGACCCACTCCATATTCCGTTCATCATTTACCAAGAGTCTAAACATGTATTTCTACACATGAAAACAGTCCCTTTCAAAAACCTTTATAATTTCCAAATCCAACATCATTTCCAAGGGACCACAGAAAGCTTCCTATTGCTTCCCCAAATAAATCTGGACAAGAGTTTTATTCTATTCTTTTAAAATGATCAATCAATTTGATAACCTCCTTGATAAAACTTTGAAGCATCTTCACCACATAACAATTTCCAAATGAGAGGATCCTACACAGACAAATTCCTGCATGCTTGACTATTTTCACTTACAGTTGAGTTAATACGTGAACTTCAAAAAGTGATGACCCTTCACAAAAAAATTAGAAGTTGCAGATAGTTGATATTAAAGTAGAAGAAAAAGCCTAATTATTTTAAATATAAAAGAAAACTGAAAATTTCCACAATTGAACTTTCATGTTAAATGTTCCACTTGAAACACTTCATTTTTCAAATACATGCATTCTCTGCAATCCTGTGTTTTATGATAGTAAAAACTTTTAGCTCATTTATGCTTATATTTGACAAGTCCCAATTCAAACACAGACTTGATCCCATCAACCAAAAACTAACTACTACATTTGCATGACGTTTTTTTCACTTGTTCTAATGATGCTTGATCAAATCTGATAAGATTCAATTTTAGAATTTTAAATATGTTTCTTGGCTGGAATGATTTTTATTGATGGATTCATGCATGTAGCCAACCATGGTTCAAGCTTTAATCACTACTTGGGTCTCTTGCTCCGAGATTTTTCAAATCACTAGATTCCTGCGAAAGATAAAGGAATACTGACAAAACCCTTGTGACAAGATTAGATACATTTTATTCAAATTTTAATGTTCTCCTTTTATGGCCCTTAATTACTTCAATTCATTCTCATTTTACCTACTTCATTCTATTCCTTGTTTATCATTAAATAAGCAAAACAAAAAACCACTTAACTTCAAATTGGAAGAGAGTTCTAATGAAAATGTGTGCAACGTTTGCTATTGTCCTAATTGAGAAATCACAAACTAAATTCAAACGAGGTTCATGCTAATTTATTCAGGATAATCTATTCAAAAAATTCCTAATGTACATCTTGTATTGAAATAGCTTGATGCCGATACATTTACCACTGCTTGCAAATGCTCATCCTAAAACACCTAACAATAGCTCCAACTCGAACAAGGTTAGAATTGCAAACAAATAATGTCAATCTTCAATATCATGAAACAGATTTATTTTGAAACTATTCACCTGACTCGAACAAGATTCAACTTATGATAAAAATATCCACAAAACTATCAATGAGGTCTGATCGACATGCTTGTGCTTGCTCCATTTTCTTCCTTTCTGCTGTTACTAAGACAATCTAGAATGTATCTGCCACATTTGGTAGTGGAAATGTTGAAATGTGAATCACTACCTACTTGAAAATCATAATCTAGCTAATATGTCTTCTCCTATCTAAATTGGAAACTAAGTATAAAAAGCATGTAACAACAAGAAGCTCAAGTTTTCTTTTCAAAACCATGGCATAACTTCAAGAAGATTCGAGTTTAAATAGAACGTAACTATAGTATGCGTCAATATATTTGTCCGCGTTCCATAACTCTTGTAGAACCACTCTGACCAGAATCATCTTTCTCAGGATTCAGTGCTGATTGATAAGGGGTCACTTTTTCTGCTAATCAACTCGAATAAGACTCTGTTCTAGAAAGGCAACAAGAGTTTGAAAGAGGTACGGAGAAGAAGATTAGAGACTAAAAAAAAGCTGAAAGAGGGGTGGGAGAGGAGGAACAAAGTCGCAGTGGGTTAGGCTGCTCAGCAAACACCTAAGCCCTAGTTCAATCTTCAACATTTCATCTGTAACGATATCCATATGGGGATCTAGATCTAGAGTGAGAACGTGACATTGACCTTGACCTTGACCGTGACTGGTAAGGTGAGTAGCTCCGTCGATAACTGCGGCGAGGAGAATAGCTTCTTCTTCTGCTGCTGCGATATGACGAGTAACGGGGTGACGGAGATCTTTCACGCCGTCTGTTTTTGCCTCTGCTATAGGGGGGATAATCTGGAGAGTGGTCACGGTGATTTCGATAGGGAGAGTATGATGGAGACCGGCGTGAGGTGTAGCCATCCCTTGGGCTTCCGTGACTTCCCCGGCGTCCATCATAGTCACGATATGATGCTGGAAAAAAAAAAATTCTACTCAGCCTTTGCACATCTACTGAAACAGGTAAATTTTGTCAAGCAAAACTGAACTCAAATTATAGGATAGGCATTACAACATACGCACAATTTCCTCTTGCAGTCCGTACACCTAAATAGGTTCCAGGCGTTGGTGTCCTAGCTCGCTTTCGCTTCGCCTGTAGCACAGATATGTTCATGTATAAGCAATGAAAAAAACACTGAAAGCTGCTGACCAGATCACAAAAACATGATATCTTAATGGTAAACTAGAGCTTTACTCCAGCCTTTGATGGCTTCAAGTTTAATACCCAATAAATGGTTTTTTGAATGAAAAAAACAAGCACATGACTGTTAGTGAACAAAGAAAGACATTCTATTTAAACACAAGGAAGAGGTATAAGCAATCTGCGACTCTCAGGCATCCGAAGATTGTCAAGTTATGATGCTCTTGCACACAAAATATGCCTCTAGTGAGACTAATCATCCAGTATTTTGACTAGTTGTGTGTCTGAAAATACAATTAGTTCCCTAGTCATGAAGTCATGCTTCCCAATTTTGGGGATGATGCAAAACTACAAACAACTAAAAGAACTTGCAAATTAATAATTCACTTTCCAGAACTCGATTGCTCGAAGGTGCAGTTTTGGCATGAGTCATGAGAAAGCTCGATGCTGCATATAGAGACTTCGTCGCTGCCAAAGTGGTTGAGACCAAATTTTCTCGGTAAATGAGCAACAACTTGTTAAGTTGGTGAGTATAAAGAGCTGTTTAAGTTGGTAGAATGTTCGACAGCTGATGCTGAGGCTAAATAGCTGCTTTGGAGCTTGAGCAGTTGAAGCGAAATGTTCTGAATAACGAATACCAACAAGATACATTAAGTTCAATCAGCAACTAGAAAAATATGCTATGTCAGGGAACATCCTCTCCAAAGGCACAACCTTATATAGTTTTCCTCCAAGTCAACTAAACTTCATAAAGTAATATTTCTTTGAAAACATGATTGTTTGTTAAATCTTACCTTTTCAACTGTAATCACACGCCCTTCAAGAGTTGATCGGTCCAAGTACTTTATGCAGCGATCAGCATCCTCAAGCGTATCCATAGTAACGAATGCAAAACCCCTCGACTCTCTGGTACGAGGGTCAACCACAAGGCGACATTCAAGAACCTGCAATTGGTTCAAAGAAAAAGAAACATCACACTCTTCAGTTAAAAACAGAAATTGTTGCAGGAAACAGAAGATCTCAAGCACAAGCAAGCACACACACACACACACATACACACATTTCCTTTTAAATTTATTAGAATCTAAACTCATGCTTTGATGAGCACCATACATCTCTGGACAAAATATTTTTCGTCAATTGAACATATGCATATTTCTTAAGTTGAAACAAGAGACCTTGGACAGGCTTTAATTTCTAAACTGGAATTTTAACTTAAGGCTCACTCGATAGTTGCTTGGGCAAATATGGTCAGTTAGACTTACATGGGTTTTCTTAACTAGAAAGACAACACTTGGGTTCTAAGCCATAAAATGGCTAACTTCAGTAAGTATGACATGGGTTTGTAATTTAACTCTATCCATGATTTGTTGGGGACACAGTTCCGTACTATTATATAAACCGCACTTACTTTTGTAACTTGCAAATATTTTAGGGTATTATTTCACTAAGTTCTAGTCTTATTTAGAGAATCCTTTGCGGATGCTATTTGCTACTTTTGTACTTATTAATGCTAATATTTGTGAAAGAGTTCATAACATGGTATCAAAGCACTTTCCTGCCATCTCTTAGCTGCTAAGTATTTCCTCCATCCCCACATTGTCCACTGTCAGACTCCAAATCTGAAACTTCACTTAAAACCTAGCTTATCCCGTGCACAACAATCAGCAATGTCGATCCCTATCGATTTCCCTGGATGTACAAGCATCAGAGCACACAAAACATGGAGGAGCTGCCTTGTCTCCTCCCAACCTTTGCTACATAGATTATGATGAGGAATGCCTCTCTCTAGGCTCACTTACGCACAATCCTCAAGCACCCCTTAACCCTGACCATTCCTACCGTCGACACATGGCCAACTCCATGCACAATCGACACTTGCCACTTGGCACTACTCTGACACATAGACAAGTGAGTAGGCTGACATGTGTCACTTATACACTAGACCACGTGTCCCAGTGAGCATGACTGGTCAACCCTCCCATGTGTCACTCATTCACTAGACCAAGTGTCCCAATGAGCATATGACACGTGTCCCATTGACTAGTCAACTCCTACTTTTTAGGAGGTCAGTCCAGCCACTCTTAATAAATGACCCAGCACCCCATGCCAAAGCTAAGCACGACTCTTTGAGGTCCAATGCCAACTATTTACAGTTTATTCACAATTTACTTACAAAGATCACCACAGGCCAGTGACAGCCATTTCGGTAATTACAATAATTACAAAACGTACATGTGTCTCTGAAAACTGTAAATAACCGGACAGGAAGTAAAGGCTCTAACATCCACCATCCCCTACTCCACCTCTTTTCCTATCTAGCACTAGCCTATTCCTTTTACAAATACTAACCTATGGGATTATATACTTGCTTGATAGTAGCATGGATTTTTTGAGAAACTGGTTAGTGTTGTTTACTTCAGAAAATATGGAGTGATTGCTTGAACAAAGGGACGGTTTCCATGTTGCAAGAGATAGCTTGTCACAAGTTCCTGATGAGGTTATGCCTTTATCCAGCTATTGTTGCTAAGAATGCTTGCTGATGGAATCTATAAGTTGGATCGATAAATGGCATGGAGTGTCCGCTCTCCTTATAGAGGAGGCTTATTTGAACATAGGTTTCACTATCATGTTGCAAGTGCTAGCTTGTTTTTACAGTTATACACTCATTTTTTGAGTGCCTTTATCCAACTACTATTGATAAAGATACTTTCTTGATGGCACCTTGCTATACATGGGCTTACGGCAATTGTTTCATTTGGTAATGGTTCAACTATTTCGATTTGTCCTCTTTTTTCGATTCTCTGCTAGATGATGTTGGTTTAGTTGTTTCGTAAACATGCAGTAGCTTATATATTTGTACATTTTTGAATTAGTACGTCGTTTTGCCTCCAATTTAAGGGCTAGTGTCTTTGGCTTTGCCTAGGTTCATGAATTGGTAAACTGATCTGGTTGTAAGTGAGTAGATTTCCCTTCATTTACAAGTGTGACGGGAGTAAAAGCAAGAAGTTTTTCATTAGAAGTTTTTAGTTTTATACAGCCGTTATTTGAAATATTGTTTTGAATTGTATCAAAAAACTCTAGTATAGGTTATTTGTTAAACTTTGCCAACACAAATGCATATACATGCACACGCATACAACAAATTGAACTCAAATGATCACTCGAGATAATGCAAAAAGGATGTATGTGTTGTAAAACTCTTGCTACCTCACAAAAAAAGGACCCGGGAACCCAAACAGAAGGTAAAAAGATTATAATATGCACTAGCTGAATATATTTATCATAACACTACATACTCAAAAGCCTAAGTAAATTTAATCTATTTTTTCGTAGGTTTGCAATATACCCAAATTCACAAATTCAATTTGAGGGTTAGTAATGTCAAAAGGTTATGTTTAAGATAATATATGCTTGCAACAAAAATGTCATGTGCAAATTATAACATTCAAACATTTATTCCATTCTTAAACATCAAATTTACATGGTAAAAACAAGAAATCAACAAGTTCGTCAAGAAATCAAGAAACTAAATAAAATTGACAAATCTCCACCAAATTAGGCAAAGTAAGACAACATTCTTCATCATTACTGATCATTCAATACATTGGGCTTGAATCTAGAGCATGATCAAGCTCTCATGTGATTTTAGGCACATGAACCACCAATTACATCAAGAAAGCTCTCAAAGAGAAGCTTCAAGAACACATGGAATGTAGGAAAAATAGTAATTATTCTTCCACAGAGAACACGATGAAAGTTTGAATAAATCAAACTAATATCAGTGTCTTCAATCGGGATTGTATCTGATCTATTTACTAATAGAACAGTCTTAACTCTAATTGAATATGCGTGCGGAAATTATATGCGGAAGCAATAGACAACTTAAGACAATTTATCTGATTCATCAATATACATCTCTTGTTGTCTTATCTCGCTATTGTGTCTTTGATTGAGTGAGTTATAACGAGTAGTGCACATGTATTTATATTGCTACAGGAAAGGTCTTTTGGCCTTTCAATGCTGTAACAGTAGATATCTAACCGTTTATGACGGTTGATATTCAAATAGACGCTCTGTTTCCAGGGTCGAATAATTTCTGTTCGCGAATTATTTGCGACAGTCTATCTCTTCGTCTCAGCTTCGTGTTTCGCGAATTATTCGCGACACTTGTCTCTTCGTGACATTTTCGTCTTTCGCGAATTGTTCGTGACAGATGACAATTCTTGAGCTTGAAGAAAAATCAGAATATTTCGCGAACTGTTCGTGACACTTTCGCGACGGGTGAGCTTGGAGAAGAGTCTAGAAGATTTCGCGAATTGTTCGCGACAATTTTGCGACATCTGAGATTTGAACAAGAAACAGAATATTCCGCGACAAGATTTTGTTCGCGAATCTTTCGAGCTTCAACAAGAAAGCCACGAGCTTCTACAAGAAATTGTTTCGCGAATCTCTCGAGTTGACTGCAAGACAAATTTCGCGAATCCTTCGAGGTTGATCACGAATAAAAAAGTTTCGAGTTCGCGTTTGTTTCTTTCTCATCCTTTGTCAAGTAAACTGCGCTTTGTTAGTAAAATCAAAATCTGTCTGATCAGTTGTTCTACAAGGAATTCAAATGTAGAATAGCCTCGAAACTTAGCAAGACCTCAACTATTTATAGTGCTCCTTTGTGCCTCTAGTATGAGTTTGGGGCCTTATTTAGCTAAATTGGGCCTTACAATCTCGCTATTTACAAATATAGCACGGTTGTTCGAGCCATTTTATTACCTAGAATGGCTATTAACTAATTATATTCATTTAGCTCCATGCCTACATTTAGCATTGCAATTATTAAGCTCGTAAGATAATTACATGTAGTACATGACACTCCCCCTACTTTCGCTCTCAAAAATGAAAACCATGTGATACTCCAAGTGTCATGCTCTATCAATAACTTGGTAGATGACACAAATCTCTAGTTACTTTTTATGTAGGAATAACTTTTCCTGTAAACATTCTATGTTGATCAGATGATGTTGCCTCAGGTTTCGCTCCAACTTATTATTGTAGAGCAAGGTTACGACAAGTCTTCTATAGGAAAAGCCTTTGATCTACAAATTTGTTTTATAGGTCTATTACATCATTGAAGAAGAGTTTTATGAAACATGAGATTGCCTTAAGTAGCACTCAGTTTTGCATGGGTTGACAAAATACATGCAACAAGACATTCAATAGTCTTCTTCCCCAATATCTTTTGCCTTATACATTGTTGTCCAATATCGGATATTGATTTCCTTAAGTAAATCTAATGCATTTGATAGAACAATGGATTTCTCATTTGGATTCCTCAAATCCCATTTGGAAAAAGAATCCTCCTGCTTGTTTGTACACAAAGAATCTTGCAATATTGAATATACGTTATCCATTAGAATGAGTTTTCCAATGCAATTCTCGTCTGAATATCATTAAGTCTATAAAAATATTCCATACAATCTCCACACACATCTTCTTTGTTTGAACAACATTTTGCAAGAATGTTGTCCTGTTCGATCAATCAAAGGGTTGGAAGTAATGTCTCCCCAATCTATCATTGTAACTCCTAGGACTTGCATAGCCTGATACATTGAAAGAAACATTTAGTTTGATTGGCTTTTCAAAATATAATGGATGAGGGAAACGGGATACTCCTATAGATATTTTTTTGTCAATCCATTTGTGTAAAGTTGGAGGAGGTTAATTTTACATGGAGTAATAGGGTTTCTTCACTATTAAGCACATCTTCATATATTTTCTCATATGGAGTAGAATCTTTTTCAAATTTCAACATATCCTCAACGTATTCCATAGTAAATTGTACATGTACATTGTACATAGTAAATTGTACATGTCTAGATGGTGATATAGCTCTAAACAATGACAATATAACAATTGGTAATCCAGACACTTAGATGACTGACGACTCAATGAGACATTAAGATACATCACACAATGCACATGCACAAGGTATTCATAATTCTACTATCTAGACACTTAAACAACATTTGGTTTTCCTTTAGCAAAAGGCTAGGAGTAAACCAAGCAAAAAACAAAACCAAAAGGTCCACAAAACATTGAAATGTTCATCGTTGTTGATTCCAGAATGTGATCTAATGTTGGTGGTTGACTCTGTTGTGACATTTTGTGAGCACTGGCATTATAGAATTTCTCCTTGTTTGCTACATGAAGCATTGTATGTCTGCCTCTCAAAATAGTTTGGACTACAACTACTTAAGCCATAGCAGTTGAGGATTGAGCAAAAACCAACATCATCCCTTTCATCCATTTTTGGGCTGGATTCATAAATTTTAGAAAGATTTCCATATGCATAATTGTACAATAAGTGAATGTAGTTGCATAAGGAAAAGATTGACAATTATTAGTTGAGTATTTCATTGTTGATTGACTACTCCAAATACCATCCAGATTGTTTTGGTCCAATAGAACATTTTACTTCTTTGGAGAGTAGCAACAGATTGTGATGCAGGAATATCTCGTCGTTCATAATTGTAATCTTGGACAAAACTAGTTTGATGAACTGAAGACCAACGTGGAAAGAGCATTTTCTCTTGAAACGGCTTCAAGGAATCTATAGTACACAACTGCTTAAATTCTATCCAATTACAATTTGCCAGTTATGCTTTTTTTCATTTTGAAGGTCCAACATTTGTTTGTTGGCAAAAAGTTCACATCAATGGTGTTCACACTACCATTAAAGTTCGGTGTGCAATTTTATGATTGATATCTTTTTTGAATCTAGGCTTTTCTTTTGCGTTTTTAACATAATATTAATATGCAAGTCCATAGCACTTTGATACTGAGGTGACTACCAATTATACAACTCCAATTCCTGTTGTATCCATTGACGAGGATCATGAATAACAAGATTGGCATCATTTTCAATAGGCTATTGGTATTTGCTTGCAAGCCATTCATTTTGAGGTAATTGACTCCTATATGAAATTGCATCCATTTTTTGACTTGCACGATAAAACACAAACATTGCAACTTGTAGCCGCACAACTTTTTGGAAGTTCTCACGATCGCAGTGAATTGCAATTTTCCACCTACTTAGAAATTTGCAACCTCGAAAAATGGGATTTTGACACTTCAACTAAGTTGATAGATTTTGCTTTTTATTGCGTTGCAATCCAAGCTCAAATGGAGAAGATATAGAATTTTGAAAATCAATAGAAGAGAATGACACTATAACAACTTAGAAAGCGGGGGCTTTTTGTTTGTAAATTGAGTAATGATTACTAAACTACAAATAATTGCTCAGTGTCAAGCTCATCGAGAGAAAGAGAGAGAGGGAGGGAGTGAAATAGTTTACAACAAGGGGGGGGAGGAGCACATGCATGGAGATGCAGAGGGGGGAGGAGCACAATAGGGTTAGGTTTTCTTTTTTCTAGGTCTAAGATTTTTTGGCAGAATCTCTATTTTTTCTTTTTCTTTTTTGTTAGCCATAATCTGCAAGGGTTAGTGGGGCTACAAAGGTAGGGTTAGAGCTAGGCGAAGGTAGGGCTAGGTTTGTTTTTTTTAACTATAACTTCAATTTCAAGGGCATGAAAAAAATTACAAAAGAACAAAATTTTAAAATGAAAAAGTTGGAAGTGCTTCTCTTGCAAAAATCCAACCAAAACTAAAAATGAACCTCTATCACAAGAATTTGCATAACTTTGTCAATTCTTCACCAAATTGGTTGAAAACTGACTCAGAGTCAAGCTAAGACCTATTCATTATAGTCAACAAATACAGCCGTAACTTTAGCAAAAATTAGAGAAAAACAAACAGCGAAAACCTTAACTAAATTTGGGGTTCTTTCACAAAAATGGTCATAATTTGGTCATTATAGCTCTAGATAAAAAAAATCAATACCTCCCAAAAGCTAAGAAAAAGGGGCTACTAATCTAAAAAATCATACACGAAAAAAAGGTCAATAGGTCATAAGTTGAATCAAACATTTAAAAATCAAGAAAACTAGAACACTAGTAAATAGAAACTCTACCAAACTTCAAGAAGGTTAACCATCAAATCTAATGGAGGTAGGATCTACTGCTCTGATACCAAAATTGTTGTGTGCCAATCTTAGCATTCAAACATCTAATCCATTCTTAAACATCAAATTTACATTGTAACAACAAGAAAATTGAAATCAAGAAATTCAACAAGAAATCAAGAGACTAGATAAGATTGACAAATCTTCACCAAATTAGGCCTAATTTGGCCTAATTTGGCATTCTTCATCAAAACTGATCATTCAATACATTGGGCCTGAATCTAGAGCATGATCAAGCTCTCATGGGATTTTAGCCACTTGAACCACCCATTATATCAAGAAAGCTCTCAAAGAGAAGCTTCAAGAACACATAGAATACTAAAATGATAAATGTAGAATAGCCTCCAAATTTAGCATGACCTCAACTATGTATAGTGGTCCTTTGTGTGCCAGTATGAGTTTGGGGTCTTATTGATAGCTAAAATGGGCCTTACAACCATTATTACAATCTCACTATTTACAAATATAGCGTGTTGTTCAAGCCATTTTATTAATTGTCCTATTGACTGATTCTATTCTGATTTAGTTCCATGGCTATATTCAAAACATAGATGCACTGCGTTTCTAGAAACACATTCAGAAACGAGTTTCTGGTTTGGGAATGCATTTCTCAGAAACGTTTTTTTTTTTTAATTGATTTTTGTGGGCAATATGGGTATCAAATTGAAGCTCTAATCAAGGGCATTGCATTTATGTAGGTTGCCGAGTGTTTCGGTTACAATGTGGTCCAGTTTAGCTGCAGCAATCCTTGTTGGATTCTGTCATTCCCTATGAATTTCTAAAGACCTGTTTTTGAATTTTTTCCAGCGATTCTGGATCCAGGTTTCTAGAAACGTTTTTCTCCAGAAACGCGTTTCTGGGCAACTATGATTTAAAATTGCAATTATTAAGCTCATGGGCTGATTACAAGCAATACATGACAGAAAAGTCAAAAGATCCACATCAAACACAAAATAAAAAATGAAATCTTAGCCACCAAGAATTAGATACGATCTCATCAGTGCCAAAGCCTGAGTGAGTAGTATCCAAGATAGCAGATTCAAAGTTTTGTAGTTAACCATTTTGTAGACTTTGAAGTGTACATTCAAACAAAACATATGAAAAATAATATTCTAAACGGTTTTTAGATTTATTTGATACATGTGGAACAAGTATAAAACAACGTTCCATCTGCTACAAAACTACCATTCAAACACAATCTCACTCAGTAATGGGATGTAGAAAATAGCCACTTGTACATAATTATCAGGACTAGAAGATGTTCAGCTCTAAACTTCCAACTCGCTATGTTAATCAAGAATTGCTCAACTGACAAATGTTGCAAGCTTCTGTGGATTATTGCCATGTGCATCTTCAATAAGACTAGAGCCTGTTCAGGTGACCTCAACTTTCCACTATATAAACAAACACCATTGCTTCTGCACATAGAACTAGACCGAGTTTTTTGGAAGAAAGGACTCAGAATCAGGTGTATTTGATGCTTTCAATCAGATACTACAATCACAAGCACTAACATCCAGCTTGCTCGTACTAACAACTATAAGCTGATTAATCAAATACCTTACAATCAGCCAAAAAGCATCATGGTGAGGTCACATAAGAGAACAAAGCAAGAAATATCAAAAGAAAAAAACACAAACACCCTCAAATAACTGGAAAAAACCCGACACGTCCAGATAACAAGCAGAAAAGTGATAGAGAATGCTTCTTCAAAAAAAGCAAAAATGAATGCTTCAAACAGGAACTGCCCACAATAACACTTTGGATGTGTGGTCATACTTACCTTCCCCTCCCCTGAAAAATAATCCTCAAGATCTCTTTCTGTTACTCGAGTTGACAGCCCAGTTACATACAGATTATTCCCTGGGTTTACTGCATCATCTCTTCTGCCGTAATTCCTACAGACAAACAAAAAACACCTCATCATTAGCACACTTAAATCTTCAAAGTTTCAGTGCTAGTGAAAAACGACTATAACACTTTGCTCACTCAGAAACATATTGCCACTGAAAGGTCAACGAATCACATGTTCTTCAATATGAAAGCACACAGACTGCTAAAAGACCACGGTTTGTTCACTTGTATACCTTCCAGGACTTCTAGATCTGGATCTGGAAAAATATTGTGGAGGCGAAGGTGAAACAGAATATCTGCATGCAAGTGGAGAAAAGCTTAAGAAATAAGCAAACAAAACTTTAATGCAAAACCTGTTTGTGAGATTGGAATATATCCAAATTCACAAACTTGATTTAGGAAGTCAGTGACGACATTAGGGACAGCTTAGAAAAAGCATACATGCAAATTAAACAGTCAAAGGATCCACACTAAAACAGTAACATAGAATTCAAAAAATAAAAAATTTAGCCAGTCAGTACCCAAGCATAAATTGCTATCTGGGTTTTGAAACTTTGATGTAACACGGCTAAAGTTTTCTGAAAGGTCTAATTTCACACCAGCAAAGATATGCTGAACCAAGAGTTTCAAAGCCCATGCTAGTTCAAAATTGTTACAAAAATCTACATGAATGAATGAAAAAGTCGCTGGTTAATAATTACCTCCCTAGAAAATGGTAGTCTGCAGAAGTTTCACATGTATTCAACAAAAAATTTTATTGATGTGTACACTTCAAACTGCCTTTTCACTGCTCAGCAGTGCTTTGGACTTGAGGATGGTATGTGCACATCTCATGCATATGCATGTGCCAAGCACCACTGCTAAAGAACGGACAGAAGTAATAATAGATACACATAGTACAAATTAAATTGTACTTTGAAAGTCTGCAAATCCTCGTTCTCTAATGCAAGCGAAAGTGGCTGAACTTAATATTAGGATTTCACGTGGTATCTTCCAAACTTATGCCTCAGCTTACATGACAGTCTCAAGTCACCGCTTGTCTGTACATCTTTCTATCAACTGTTCTGATGAGACGGAAAAAAATGATAATTAAATCCCTATAAATGGAGCAAACCCAAATAAAACCTCTCTAGAAGGACAGCCATACCTCCTTCTTTCGGCCTGCACATAAACAGAAATAATTAATAAATTCTCTCTCTCTCTCTCTCTCTCTCTCTCTCTCTCTCTCTCTCTCTCTCTCTCTCACACACACACACACACTGCCAAACTCAGCAACATTCCAGTCATAAATCTATAATAAGTGCAGTTACATAAATGGTGCGGCACTCTACTCTCTCATACTTATGTCTAGCCTTAGAGATCACTACTCACCAACCCTAATCCCACAAGTATAGGCGCAAAACAAGGGTTCACTAGTGGGTAGATTGTGTATTGTGGCAAGCCTGTAAAGACGTGGTGTTTAAATTCAAGGTTGCCGGCTATAATTTCACTCCTATAACTGCAATAACTAAAATAAATTCTTCATAAGCAAATAAGGTGACGAAGGTTGTCATTCGACTTGGCAAAATATCCAACAAAGTTTGGGCGTTTGTAGACCAAGGCCTTAAAAATCATCCATGCTCTTGTGGAGTTACTTGTATTAGCTCCCGTTACCTTACTTTTTCATAGATGCCCACCTCATCCTATAAGGTGCCTAATTTCCCAATGGACCACCAGATTGTACAAGAGTGCATGCCTTTCTACAAGTTCCTAAGCAAACACATTCTAGCAAAAAGATAAGCATCCCATCATGCACCTTCATGAATATCATATGTAACTTGAAATGTACTTGCAAGATTGACTAATCTAGCGCATGCCCCAGAAGGATACATGCTACACAATGCTTCATGGAAACTTAGAATGATTTCCCATTGTAACAACTCTTATTCATTGCACTTGCAAATTTCAAGCAAGTTGTTGACACTGTGAGATGGCGAAAAGAGCACACTTCTAACAGTTGTAAATCTCTAGCTTTAACTTGAAATTTGCTTTGTTTCTTACATATAACATGTACTTTATGGATGATAAGATAGGATAAGCATTACACTATTGTCTACAGATATATTTACACAGATTGTGCACAACATGCACACATAGAAACAAACATCCTATTGGACTAACGTAAATTTTTTATGTCAGGGAAACCATTTTTCTAACATTGATTGCTCTAACACCATGGACAAACCCTTGAAAGACTTGATTTAAGTGAATGCAGTTGGACTTTCAAGAAATTCTGCTGAAATGTACATAAATGCCTCTTCCTTCATGCACTTTGGTCTCAATAGCTTTTACTCAAACTCAAGGCAATACCAAGAAAGATGAACACCCAAGTGTGAAACTATATGCATAATTTGAAATAGATATTCAAGAGATTAGACATTAAGAAAAGGACAATTCAAGGAGACGGACACATAAGATACAAATTCAATAGGAATGGTGAGATCATACCATGACACACCCCAATAGGCAACAGTCAATAGTTCCTTGAACCTACAACAACAAAAGAATAAGCTTGTAAGCATAATTCTTACACAGTAATCATCGAATAAAAGCATTCACAGATCTTATCTAGTTGACTTTATAAAAGATGAAGAAATAAACAGACCAAGGTACAATATAAGTTCACCTACAAGCTAAACAAAAATTAGTAAAAGAAAATGCACTTATATGGAAAGTACAAATTTACTAAAAAAAGTTCAGATCTATTGAGCAAATGAATAACAATATGACAATGTTGATAGTTCGCTAACACTATTGAGAATAGTTCTTGTAGATTTAAGTTCTCAATCATTCATCTATCTAAGGCTAAGCTCTCAATCATTCATGTACCTAAACTATAAAATGTTGTACAATCAGGTTACTATAGGGAAAAGTAATATTGACTTAAATCTTTGACAAAATACTCCAAAACATAGAACGAATTGCCTACTTTTCACCAATGTTTTGCCTCCACAAACATAGCATAGCTTCATTTGAAAAAGTATGATATATACTATTGTGAACATGTAAGGTACATTTGCAAATCTATAGGGAAAAAAAAAACTAGAAGTAATTGCTAGTTTTGAAATTTAAAAGCAGTCATAGGAGCTAAATATAATATTTTGAGTTGGCAATGCTCCTTGAGGTTTCCAATTTTGATAGGAAATCTTTATTTCAAACAAGCTCTTAGTTCTTAAAAGCCATCAATTGGAGTTCTATTAGGCGAGTCTGGTAGCTTCCTTAGAGAGGTGAATCTAAATTTTTTTTCACTAATGCCACTTGTGCAAATGAGCTGATGTTGTAGGATTTTGAGAAGCATGATGTTGAATGTTTAGCATACACAAACAAGTTTAAGCATCTCCCAATTTTGTGCTTGTTGGTGCAATATGGGTACCCACTTTAACACTTCAAATAGCTCCCACTTTTTCCCCTCCATATTCATGCTCTAATAGAAAGCTACACGACGAACATAAGAATTACAAGGAAATGCATAATACTAGAAAGAACTA
Source organism: Diphasiastrum complanatum (assembly GCA_029204225.1). Lineage (NCBI taxonomy): Eukaryota > Viridiplantae > Streptophyta > Lycopodiopsida > Lycopodiales > Lycopodiaceae > Diphasiastrum > Diphasiastrum complanatum. Next base: position 15,826,150 of record CM055092.1, on the reverse strand, counting down.
GAAATGTACTAAGACAACTACAATTGTCAAATAAATAGCATATAATAATGTTAATAGGAAATCTAGCGACTTCGGACTAAGACAAACCTGATCATTCATCTAATTAATGAAGCATCATACCTGCTTACCGATAATTGGAATGTCCAAGAAAGCTTATCCAAATGCCAAGCATTATATTGACATTATCTTAATGCTAGAGGGGCTCATCAGGCCAAAGCATATGGTCTACCAAAAATAATGAAAAACACAATGACAAGGGCCTATAGACTACTATCCATGAATGTCCTATAATGCTCCATCCTTAAAAAGAATAACCCCTAAATGTCTACATAAATAGAAACATATACTAAAGAAGATTTTATCAACTATGTAGATGATTGAGGAAACTAGAAGTATGAACAAATATCAAATATATGTGAAACAACATCTTTTACATATGGACAAGAATGCCAAAAAAAAGTATCAACATGAAGAAAACAACCAAGGCCTGCAACATAAATAATGCTCATTAATCTCCAACATGACAAACAATGAGTGTCACTTGAATGCAAAAGTAGATGACACAAAACTCACAACAAAACTCTAAGCCAATCACATACAACGAATATAACTGACATTATGGCATTGCACAGGGGTCCTGATGCCCTTGGGCAGAAGGTCCATGTGCCATATGGCATCCAGTCATTTTTCGACAAGAAATTTCTGACCAAAGGTCCAATTTTCCACAAACTTCCCGATAACAAAGGTAACTACAAAAAGAAAAAGTAAAAAACCACGCACTGGAATTACATAGGAAAAGGCCCAGTCCCATTCAGCCTTCCCTCCTGATCTGGAAAACCCTCATATATATGACATGCAAGACCCACATTCATGAATGAAAAAAGTGAAGAAGCTCGAAAATACATGATATATTCTCGAAAATGACATGGCAAGAACCACATGCATGATTGAAAACATTGAAGAAGCTCCAAAATACATGATATATTCTTGGACATGCGATGGCTAGAACCACATGGATGAATGAATCAAATGAAGAAGCTCCAAAATACATGATATATTCTCAGACATGGCATGGCAAAAAACCACAGAATGCATGAATGAAAGAATGATTGACAGAAACCTGGCTCAGATCAGGTCAGCCGCGAACCAATATTAAGCGCTCGCTTCTGCTCCTGCTCCTCCTAGATTACTCCTGCTCCTCTTGAATTGCTCCTGCTCGAGCGACTGACTGCCGTTGCTACAAAGAGATGGAAGAATATTAGGGTTAGAAGAAGAGTGCTCGTGAAGAAGAAGAAAAGCAGAAAGGAAGGAACTCGATCTATCTAATCTATGAACCTTAATAGCGCTAAATATTTTAGGCCCGCCCATTTGGATCTTTGCCACGTGGTAGACATGCCACTTGGACTCTTTCCAACGGTTGATCATCCCAGAATCCAAGGGTGGCTGGCTCTTGATGGCACCATATTTTTGCCACTTGGCCTCTTTTCATTGATTAATCTTCCAAACATGTCGAAGCTAAACATCTATGTCGAGATCCTATTGTGGCGGGCTCTGAATCATCGCATGCCAATAAGATACAAGGGTGGATGGATGTTGGCGCTTAAAATCATGATGTCTTTGGCGCCCGTCAACTTTGATGTTAGCCACGAGTTGTAGCTATCGCTTGGAAACTTTTCAATGGTATAGCAATGCAATTAGGCAAATCAGAGTGCTTATGAAACTATCCAATAGTGGCTAGCTTAAAGTCCTAACATGTCCTCTCTCTCTCTCTCTCTCTCTCTCTCTCTCTCTCTCTCTCTCTCTCTCTCTCTCTCTCTCCTCCCCTTTGCTATCTTAAAATTTGATGTTGTTCCTTCTTTTGTGCATAAACTGTGCAACCTTGTGCCCGCCCTTTGTGTCTTCATTGCATGCCTTCTTTGGTTGTGGAGGAGATGTGAGGCTAAGCTTGATGATCATCATGGATTGGGAAAGGCATATCTCAATTTTGAGGTTGATGCTCATTTTGAAGTGCAAAAGGCAGTGTAAGAAGAGGCAAATCTTCTTGTAAGCAACCAATGGAACTTTTGCATTCAAGTGAGCAATAGGCGGACAATTCGCCAAGTAACAACTCAAGATTATGAGTCTTGAACAACAACGCATGTTGTTTTATCTCAAAGCTATTAGTTGTTGATTGGTATAAGTTCTCAACTCTTTACTTTTTCTTTTAAGTTGCATTTATTTCTTGCGTGCATGTTTAGGAATGTCAATATTCTTGAGTATGGTAATGATAATAAGAAAAAAGTTGTTGATTGAGAAGAAAATAGAGCTTCAATAGAATTTTTTTACCATATGCTAGAGCTTCAACAATCTAGCTACTTAAAATCAGGCTTGGACTTCAAATTTTGATACATTGTAGTAAGTTTCGAAAGAGTTATGACTTTGGTCATATCATCGTGTTTATGTTTATGCCGAACTTGAACAAAAATCGATCATTTGTTGTCACTCAATTTATATAGAAGTCACTCTGTTCTATCTATCATACATGACTCAGTTCGATCTATAATGTCAATGACTTTATTTGATCTACAATTTGTAGCACAAGAGCCTAACCAAAACTTTGTCAATAATGTTCAAGTGCAACTTTGTTGATAGTCATGCGTAGATTGATCTTGCTTTGTTTGCCTATCAAAAGTTTTTTCCTTGACAACCACCGTCAATGTGATACAAAATTGTCGTGCTTCTTGCTTTTCATGAATCAATGAGGTCTCATGATTTTTGTAATTATATCCTATAGATTCAAATTATTCACAACTTGAGATCCTAAATCTTTGCCCGCTATAACTTGGAGCAACCAAAACAATCTTTGGTTCAACCTTTGAAATCCCAACTAATGGTTGGATTGAGAGCAAATAAGAAACTTATAACCCTAATTTTTTTGGTATTGGTGTTTCTGGAAAAGAGTTTTTTTTCCTTAGTTTAAGGAGTTGGTTGAGCATTCCATTATGGATGTGATTTCCTTGTTAGGAATGAGTCATTAAAGAAAGATTATGTAACTCATAGTTTATCCTTGTGCACTTGTAAAATATTATTCATAGTGAGTCCCTTAAGTCTTATCCATAATCATCCTTCAAATATTTCTCCAACAACCTATCATTTGTACTTGAGGAAGAAATTCTTCTCATGCAAGATGCTAGAATTAGCTTCCATATGTGACCATGTTAATCACATTCCATCACTTCTTGATCAATTTGCAATTGTAGGGTCCCCTAATGTTGACAATGATGCTATCATGACTCTCCTTGGGAGCCTTCCTTCTTCTTATGACCATCTCACCATGTTGATCTCTACCCAAGCAAAATTAACTATCTAAAAGGTCACATCAGTTCTTCTTTAAGAAGAACTTCAAAGAAAGTCAAATGATATTTATACATCAGAGAAATTTGTTACACTTAAAAGCTTACAAAATCTATGATCTGCATGCCAGTAAGGCATTTGTTAGCATAGATGTAGTCTTCCTAGAAGACAATTTCATGACTTCAAAATGAAGAAGCATGAATCTATTTTTGGCTCAAATGTTTGTCAATGTTGAAGACATTCCTATTTTGAATCTGGTCACTTCACATTATGTACCTTGTCTTTCAACTTTCGACTCTAATCATGAAGAACAACTAACTGTTCGAATATCTGGTTGAATGACACATCCACAAAAATATTTACTCCTCAGGCAATCTAAATAGCAATTGAAGAACCTCGTACTATTTAAGATGCATTATCTAATGTGGAAAGCAACAATGGGTAGTGAATATGTTTCACTAAATAAGAACCAAACCTAGACTCTTGTCAAACCTCCTGCCAAAAGGAAGATCATCGAATGCAAGTGGATCTTCAAAAGGAAGTATAATTCCGATTGCTCTCTATTCAAATGGAAGGCAATACTTGTAGCCAAAGGCCACTCATAACTACCATGTATCAATTACACAAACTTTTAGTCCAATTGTTAAACTTGCATCTATTCGAACCTTGTTGGTAATTGCAACAACAAAAGACCTTGAAGAGTTGAAAAGGCAATAATTGACGTGTATTACTGTGATGATTACTTGTCATATTTGATGGCTACTTTTTCTCCTAGTTTTTAGACAATGGACGATCTTTTTTGAGCCCTTAAGTTGCTATTTAGTTAGCCTTTATTGTACTTGACTTAATATAGTGTGAATATACAATTTTGGTGTGTGAGAGCAATCCTCTAAATTCTTGTCTTGAAGTGCTTGTGGAAGTGTTGTGGTGATTGTGTCTATCAATTAGGTTATTGTCAACTTGGTATCAGAGCAAGGAGATTGCAATCACTGAACAAGGATTGAAGTTAGAATCTAATGTGAATTTGTGTAGATTTGAGCAAAGCTTTGGAGAAAGAAAACTTCGACTCGAAGCCATGGTGTGTCAAAAACGACATTTAAGAAATCGGTGAATTGTTCAAATGCTAGGAAAAAGCCTTGTACTATATTTGTGACAATGAATTATTGCCAGAATCGAAGCTATAGCTTGACAAAAATTTGAATTTTTGTAGGAGTGGTCTCTATGTGGTGTTTGCAATTCGTGCATGCTCTATACTTCGCTGATTTGCAAACGGATTGAAGCAGATGCTTTCTTACACCAAGGCGACCTCATGAGAATGTTCTTTTGCCCTCAAAAAAACTGAGAAATGGCTATGGAAGCTTGCTATTCTGATAGCCAGGGTTTTACTCTACAAAATTGTGGATCTTTCATTGGAGAAAGGCCTTTTGAAGTTGTAAAAGCTTACAGCTGGGTGCCCTGGTACAAGTAGGCAGATGCCTAGTGGTCGTGGTCATTCACAGCAAAACTGAAGAGCTGGATCGCAATTCATCTAGGTTGCCATTACCCACAAAGCCCCATAGCCAAGCTTGCTTGAAAAGAGAGAGAAGAAGAGGGCATGGGCTGCATCGCACGCGACAAGGAGCCCATAACGTCTCCAAGTGTCTTGTGCTTGGAAGAACCTTGTTTGGCATGCAAAACTACTGTAAGTCATAGAATCTAAGCCCATAGAGATCCACGGTATAGATTGAAGGCATTTTACCAGGGCTTTCTTCGCAATCTACTCAACGACGAGTTGACCTTGTTCTTTCCCGTGATGGAATTCGTACTCTAGGAGATGTTGTAATTGCTGATCCCTCTCGTCAGGACCTCCTTCGTCATTCTTCCACCATGCAAGGGGCCGTTGCATCTCACGCAGCTCAAGAAAAGAAAAGAGATTATAATGATAGTGCACCCGGTGAAGATTTCATCCCCTTTGCCTTGGAAACATACGGTTGTCTTCACAAAAAATTTAATGATTTTTTGTGTTTATATGCAGAGCTTATGGTGAAACGCCAGGGACAAAGCATTACCTTACCTTCCATCATTGTTTCTTTCTACCGTCAGCGTATTTCTATAGCATTACAACGTTCACAAGCGGTTTCAATTCTTCGACAAGCTCTGTTTGCAGGAGTGGCTGCTTCAAAGCTTCCTGCATTACCTATTACTGGTTCTATTTTAGTTAGTGATTTACATCAGGCAGTTGGTTTTCAGTACTAATTTACATCGGACATTTTTTAAGTAATTAGCTTACCATTCTAAGTTTTACTTAGCATTTGGATAGTTTAATTAATTTTTGCTGTTCTTCGGTATTATTTTAAATACTTTAATCTTCTTGTTTGATCTTGGGTTTTCCCATCATTTTTAATAAAAGCAGGGATATTTTCATTTGGGAGCGTTGAAACTTGGCATCATCGTTGGCTGTGGAGGGGGTGACGTTGACGTTCGCTTGCTACCTTTGCATATCCCATATGATCGAATCGAGCACCTCCATTGTATAGGCTACGTATACAAGCATTTGAACCTATTTTAGCAAATGATTGCACCATTCGTTTACATGCACTCGCTCATGCATTTTTTAATGCAGACTCTGATGGACATGAAATGACTCTACATCTATCTTTATCTCTGAAAGCTGAAACAAAAACATGTTTACAATTTGTTAACTCGGAGACAACGATTCTGCTCTCATGCAAATACACAGGCATACGTTGCCTAATCATTCTAGACTATACGTGTACATTGCCCGCAATGGTTTTTACTAAAAATTGATATAACTACATGTTTTTTTGCAAATAGATATAATAAATGAAAACTGATCACTGATCATACATATTTTTCAAAAAACATATTTCAATTCTAACATTAACACGCCATGCCAAAATAGCTTCGTTTGAACTTTTCAATTCAGAAACTATGATTACACTTCTCATCAACAAGTTTCATTAAGACATCAATTTATTTTAGAATCGAAGTCTTGAAAACGTTGTAAAAAATTTGATTCTAAAAGAACCCTAAGTAGAATTATAGTAGATGGCATTTTTTCTACCCCTCAAATTACCAGGTTTTTTTGGAGTCTGTGCTGAAAGAAATTTTCTTGATATAGGTTTACAATTCAAAATCGATCCTTGCTAGTTATTGTTTTTAGCATTATGAATTTAGACTTCGTACACATGTTCATTTGGTTCGACTAATTTATCCTATCCAAAAGTAGAGGGCATTGTAAAACAAATTTCAATTGTACTAAGAATTTAATAACATCATTATTGCTATTCGTCAGGAAATAAATTTTATTTGGTGATTTTATTCTCCATTTGTTTTATTCCAGATTGCAAGACATATCATTCATTATTTTTATTTGAAAAAACATTGAGAGAGCTTTATAGAATATTTGAAATATTCTCAGAATGTTAGCATTTGCTAGAAAAAGTCAGTTGTTAGAAAGCCATCTTTTTTATCAAGTGTAAGATGGCAAAAGGAGAGGTGGCGATTTTCCTCTCAAATTTAAAACTAGGAGATTTGTCTTTCTCCCAAACGCTAATGCAATATGAAAAATGAAATTCGAAATTGCAAACTGCAAATTGCCATGGAATATTTGAAATAGTCTACAAAGCTCGCACATTGTTTTTTCAAACAATAGCTTTTATTCTATATTTTTCAAATTTAAATCATGAAAATAGCATATAATTTTATGTTCAATTAAAATTTCTCATGATTTGGTACATTTTTTTTTTCATATTCTTACAAATATGAAAAACCAATATCTTTTGAAAATAATTTATAATTGTATTTTTGTAAATAAAAAAATCTATAAATTAAAATTATCAATTTGTTTTTAAAAAATAGTAATTATGTTTTTTCTTTTACACATCGATTTTAAAATTTCAGAGTTTTTTCGAAACATGAGAATTGAGATTTGAGTTTACTATGTTTTTTCTTTTACACATTGATTTTAAGATTTTGGAAATTTTTTGAAACATGATCTCGAGTTCATCAAGCATAGTTGGATCTTCTGCAAACTCACATGCACAAAGGTTGTTGTAGATCTTTGCATGGTCCTCAAATCCACTTACATCCAATAAATGCTTTATTAGAAGGTTGACGATACCTTCTTGTTCAACAATAATATGATTATTGTTCCCTTTCTCGTTCCGTAAGAGTTATGGTCAAAACAAATTCAAGTGCAATTAGGATAGGGGCCTAAAGAAAACAAAGTAGCTATGCTCTAGATCTATGGAACTGTCTTAGAAATTTGACTTTCAAGTCAATTATAAGCAAAATTTCCAACTCTGATGTTTCAAAAAATCTCCAAAATTTGAAATACTTGAATTTGTGCTATCTGCTCAGAGAGCATAGCTATGTGGCATGTTCTACAGCATTGACAATGTTCTAATCAATGATTACAATTTCATGTGTAAAATAGGAAATTCATGTGTCGTAGTTGTTCGTAGAAAGGCATGTAGGAAAGTAGTGGTGCTGCAATGTCATAGGAAAATGGCATAGCTTTGCAATAGATGAGCTTTTTCTTTTTTCTTTTGATGTAGAAAAGCAATGGAGTTTGCATGTAGAAAAGCAGCCGAAATACAAGTGCAATTACGATAGGGGTTTGTATGTTGTAGATTTATGGAGTCTTAGAAATTTGACTTTCAAGCCAATTTTGAACTCAATTCTCAATTCTGACCTTCAATGCACTTTGAATCAAGACAAGAGCTCATCTACATAAAAAGTTATGATCATCTAAAGACAAGGTAGTATGTACCTAGACTAATGAAGATATAGCTTTCCTTCGTCATAGTCGTGGTAGATTTGCAAACACAGGTAGCATCTGGCTTGTCCTAGGTTTGTTATCTCGAAATGTTTCGAGTTGTCGCTCTTCACTTGCTCAATCGGCTCTTCGCTTCTACATAAAATCAATGTGTCATCCACAATGATAATGATCTCTATGTCTATGACCTTTACATATACATTGTAATCAGCCATTAGTGGTTGGAAACCCAAGGATCGTAGAGCATGATCCTTCGTCTTGTACCACTATTGTGCAGATTGCTTCAAATCGTAGATGCTCTTGTGCATTCGGCAGGAGTAGGTGGCAAGTGACGTGAAATCGGGAGGTTGGTCCATGTAGAGTTTTTAATCTAATTCGCCATGTAAAAATGTGGTTTTCTCATCTACTATGTGGATCCCGAGGTCATAAGTGGCTACAGATGCAAATAGTAAATGTAGGGATGCATGCTTGACTACTGGAGAGAAGGTCTCAATGTAATTGATAGCGTACTTCTGAGAGAAACCCTTCGCTACAAATCCTAGCCTTGTATCTAGACACATTTCCATTCAGTCCGTACTTCAATTTGTATACCCATTTGCATCGCACGGTTTTTCACTTGTATGATGGTACTAGTTGCACCATCCACACCTCGTTCTTCTTCATGGATTCGATTTTCTTGTTCATGGCTTGCACCCATTTGTCCTTGTCTGGACTGTCGATGGCTTCCTTGTAGGTTTTGCGGTTCTCCCCTGAATCCATAGACTCTTCAGATTTTGAAGCCGAGCTGCCTAGCACGAATCTGCTGGCGCTTTTCGTTCTCTTGTTGATCTCCTAGGAGATTCTTCAAGTACTACAATGTCTTTGCCTTTGTCTCTTCGGCTAGGTGTGGAACCATTGTGGTTCACTGGCGTTCTAGCCGTAGGTAGGCTTGCGGTCCTTTCTTCGTTTGATTCGTTGCTCAGCTGATATGGGATCCGAACGTCTTCGTTTGAGTGTTTGGAGTCTGCTCCCTCTGTCATGGTCGGTAGGTCATAGTACTATTTTTCTAAGACTTCGTAGCTGACAGAATCATCATTGGCCATTGTTCTAACTTGACGTCTCTGATGGTCTTCACTTGGTTGGTCTCTGGCATGTAGATCATGTAGTATGACGAAGGATTGTCATACCCGACGAGGTATCCTTGTTCGACTTTCTCATCGAGCTTCTTTTGAAGCTTATCTGGAACGTGTGCATAAGCAACACAGTCGAAGATCCAAACATGCGTCAGATTGGGCTTTCTACCCTAGCATAGTTCGTGTGGTGTGGTGTGAGGAACACCATATTCGATCATGTTCTAGATGTAGGTGGTTGTAGCTATTGCTTTAGCCCATAGCATTCTTGGTGCTTTCAAATAGGCCATCATACACCTTGCGACTTCCATGAGGGTCCTATTTTCCTTTCAAAAACATTGTTGTGTTGCGGTGTGTAGGAAGCAGTCCTTTTATGAAGGACTCCACGATTGCTATAGAAGTCGACAAAGCGATTCGAGATGTACTGTTCGCCACGATCAGTTCTGATCTATTTGACTTTGCTTCCTGTCCAGTTTTCTACCCAGTTCATGTATTCTATGAACTTGTCGAGTGCTTCTGACTTGTTATGTATGAAGTAGATTGTCGCAAACTTGCTATAGTCGTCGACGAAGGTGATATAGTTCTCGAGCTTCCTACAGAGATCACGTCGAAGGGTCCGCAGCTGTTCGAATGTACTAACTCCATAATCTTTGTTTTTCTGAAGGAGTCCCTAGTGAAGGGAGTACAGGACATCTTTCCCTTCATGCATGCATCACAGAACGTCGAGTTGGTTGCACTTCTAATGTTTACTCATGTGATCGTTCCATGCTAGCTTGCCTGATACAAGGCCATTGGGTTCAAGTGGCATAGTCTCATGTGCCATAGAACATTTGTAGATTCATGGGCTTGGTGTGCTTGATCTGTTGGTAGGCACATCTTCAGATGATACAAGATGCCTTTTCGTCTTCCTTGTGTACTGGTGCTGGCATCAACAACTTCGCACGTTTCATTGGAAAAGGTCACATGCATTCGTACGTGTCATGTTGAGCCATAGCAAACCAATGCCATTCACTTGCTGTCTTGATCCATCTCCAAGAACTATGTATCTGGATGGATCTATGCTGCAAAAGTCAGCCATGATGCGTCTGGATATCATGAAGTGAGAGGTTGTTCCTGAATCGAGGATGACCTCTTGTATGTCAGATGTTGAGGTTGCACACATATCTACACATAGATAGGTTGTCGCATTGCCATGGTTCGTCTCTTCTTTGCCCATTTTGGAGCTTTCGAGTTCTTCCACGTAAGACAAACTGTTGTGGTTTTTCCATTTGCCTTGAGGCTGCTTGGTCCTCGGATTTCGGTATCAGTCCATAACTGCATGACCTTTCTTGTGGCAATGGATACATTCGACCTCTGGATTCAGCCAACACGTATCGACTGTGTGGCCTTCTCGCTTACATCTCACGATGATAGATTTTTACCCTCTTACTAAGAAACCTTCGCCGAGCTGTAGACAGCTTCAATTTCACTCACAGAACCTTCAAATTGAAGGGCGAAGGTTAATTCCCAGCAAATTTGCAGAAACATTAGAAAAACCATCAGAAAACACCAAAAAAACCACCAAAACCTAAAAAATACTAGAAAAGAATCTTTTTCTAATTTACTATGCATAGGTGTGTGTCAGATCTATTTACTACCAGGTCGGCGAAGAATAATACCAAAAATAAAAGGCCAAAGTAACTATTCATCTAGTTGTTGGTAATCTTTTGTGGAAAGTTCAACACCTTTTACAAAAATATCAATTCTCTGAGAAGAACCTTCACCAGAACCTTTGCAAGAGTCTATGTAAGCCCTACTTACTATTTATGATAATCAACGAGTTGGGCGAACATTTTTGTCAAGGCCATTTGTCGTATTCACCTATTTTTGTCAAAAAGAGACTCTTTTTTTCAAAAATAACAATATTACTCTTGCAACCTTCGTCGAAACTTTCATTGACTCTTTTGAGGATTTTATTTATAGTAAGTCATCATTTTTTAGTTCGAAAAAGATTAGATCTATTAGGATCTTGTGAAAAGTCTATTTTTACCCTCGCCAAGTTGCAAAAACCTTATTGTTCACCTGAAAGAATCTTCGCCAATTCTAGTTTCACTTGTGTCAGATTTATCCACTATAAAATTGACGAAGATTATTATTTCCAAATTTGTCATAAAATAGCTAGATTTGTATTTTTTAACCCATAATAGTAGTGAAGAACCTTCGCCCAGGAAACCTTTGCCCGTACTATTTTTAGGTTCCGATCTACCAGATCTAGCCACTGTCGACATTCTGTTATATTCTTGATTTGATTCTAAATAGCTTGATTTTAGAAGTTTCCATCACCTGATCAAAGATCTTTTTTTCAAAAAAATCAAAAATCTGATTATTGTCAAGTAATAGAATTTTTACAGATCTGATCTGAGATAAGACTTGATTGAAAAATCCAGATCTAGTCTCATTGTCTGATTGAATTGATTCGCAATGGACATTCCACCAATTGTCGTTAGAAGGTCACCGTAGTTAGAGATACCAAATTATAATGGGTTATCTGATCTTGTCAATTTTCTCTCAATCTTTTCTGAATCATGTGAGGTATATGGCGAAGTTTTTCCACAAGATAAACTTAAGCTATTTCCTATGGCCTCAAATGGAGTTGCACAAGATTGGTTTTATAACCAAGATGAACGGAACGTGCAGATTGGAAAGTTGTTAAACAAGCCCTCATCACAAGATATAAACCAAGAAAATTTATGAAAGATCATTTCCTACTTCTAAGTAAAATTAAAACGGGAAAGAGGGAGGGAGTACGAGATTATATTGAACGGGTCAAACACCTTAGATCTGAATGTGATCCTGATTTAGTTATTGACAATGTCATTATTATCTGGTTTTTAGCAAGTCTACCTAAGAGGAAGACGCGAGCTGAAACGCCATACCGAATATATGTCCTTACAAAATGCTATGGACGATGCGATAAAGGAAGAAACGACTGAAAATTGAAAAGTTTGCATGGTGAAGGATGACCCATCATCACCCTCTATGAATAAGCAGCAAGACATTGAGAATGAGAGCCTGAGAAAAGAGAGTGAGTTTGGAGAGCCATTTCCATCTTATGCTATTTTGTTGAGGTTGCTATGTTGTTGTGCTAAAGGATGGCACCACTTGTGTCTGAATACCTTGCTATGATGCTACTGATGAGGTTGATCTGAAAATTGTCAACATTTCCTAGCTAGTTTGAGGCCTAAATTAGATACTTTTATTTTAGTATATATTTCATACTGAAGAAGTCTCAAACTTCAGGAGTGGACCTTCAAAATGACACCAAAATCATGTTATTTGGACATAAATTGGCTTTTTTAAGCTACTGGTGCCCTAAAATTGGGTCCTAAGTTCTAGAGAGAGGAGAGAGAATCATCTCTCTCACCTATTACAGGCTGAAATTCATGGAGAACATGTTGCAAAAACTTATTGTATTGTTGAGAGAGATCAATAGATCATTGTCATAGTTTCTTTCTCCATTGAGGGCATTGCTTTGTGTATTGTCTTCAACCTTTTGTGTATGATCTTAAGAGGTTTCCAAAAGTGGTAGGCTACTGTTGGGAGCCCTGTTTGTTACTATTTTTGGCTATAATCAGTACCTTTTATTAGTTTCTTTTGTCTTTTGAATGCTTTGTCAAGTTCATGTGTATCAAAGGTAGCATTAAAATGCTTTGCCATTTCTAGCTTTTGTAGCTTGTTGTGCAAAGATCTTAGCCAAGTATTTTGGGAGTTTGGATCCATTCAAGATCCACTTTTTTCACATGGTATCAGAGCTAATTGGCTATTATTTTTGGTAAGGTTTCCATTTATGGTGATATTTGGATGTTTGGTCAAGTTCTAGCATGATTATACATTGCACTGTTGATATGCTTGGAAACCAGCCAAGTTCAAGATAGAAGTGTTTTAGGGTCCTAGATCTTCTGAGATCTCCTTATCCATCATTTGTTGAGAGGAAAGTGAGTGCTAGATGCATTAGGATAGAGCCTAAAAGTTGAAGAATCATTATATTCATGGCTTCCAATGATGGAATCATGTTAGAAACTAATGATAGGTTGAGTTCATGAGGATGGAATCCTTACTTAAGTTGAATGAACTCATGGACATAGTTGTAGGAATTGAAGAGAGACCACCCACAGGTCAAGAGCAACAAAGGGGTGATAAGAAGGCTAAAAGAGCTCTTCATATCATTAAAATGAATGTTACCAATGAACTTCTCAAGAAAGTTGGTAAGTGTCAAAGTGCAAGTGAGGCATGGAATGCCTTGAAGAAACTCTCTGAATCAAAGTCCACGTCTAGGGTATTGACCCTAAGGAGGCAAATATTTTCTAGTAGACAAAGAGAGGGAGAAAGTGCTGATGCATTTGTCTTGAGGGTTAAGTCCTTAAGTGATGATCTAGCATGCATTGATGAAAGCATAAAAGATGGTGAAATAGTCTAGGTTATGTTGAATGGTTTGCTAGATGAACATGCTAACCTTGTGCAAAGTTTTGTCATTCAAAGATTCTTGCCAAGTGTGGTTGACTTGCAAGAAATCTTATTGGCTGAAGAACATAGGTTGCAATCAAAGCTTGATGGTGCATCCTTGCAAGGTGGAGGTGAAGAGGCTTTCTTTACAAAAGCCAAAGTCAAAGGCAAAGGTAAAGGCAAAGGGAAATGGTCCAAAGGTGGTAACTCAGATCATGATGATCACTCTTCCTCCTCCTCTTCTACTTCTTTTAGAAAGAAAGATAAGTCAAAGTTCAAGTCCTTTTATGGTCGGATAAAAGGTCATTTTGCAAATGAATGTCATAAGAAGCAAAGTAATGAAGGTAGCAAGCAAAACAACTTTTGTACTTCTAATGAGGATCTAGATTCTTGTGATTCTCTCACAATGTGTTCTTCAAGTCTAATGTCAAGTGGAAGTGACAAGGATTCATGGTGGATAAATAGTGGATCTAGTTCACACATGACTAGTCACAAGGAGTTCTTTACTTCTGTGATCTCTTATGTTGGAACCAAGAAAGTGGTTCACATGCCAAATGGTGGTGAGTGTATGATCAAAGGTATTGGCTCAATTCCTATTTGTCTTTCAACTAATAGGAATTCAGAGCTTGATGATGTTCTTTACATTCCTTCACTTTCAAGGAATTTGCTAAGTGTTGGTCAAATGTTAAAGAAAAAGTTTGTTGGAGATGTTTGCTTCATTACTAAAGGAGATGTCTTGGTTTCTAGGGGCAATAGACAAGGTAGACTTTACAAGCTTGATGCATTTATTATGTCCAACAAGAGGAATGAAATGAATGTTGGTGGTTCTCTCAACTTTCAAAAGTCAATTCCTAGCATCAATAAGATTGGTAGATCTGATGCAAAGTCTAAAGAGCTTCCTTATGCTAGGTCTAGGTTGAGATCTAATGAGCTTCTTGGAGATAGCTATTGTTGTGCTAACTTGGCAACTTTTGGTGAATCTATGATCAATGTTTTGGATCCATTGGATCTTGAAGATGAACTAGTGCTACCTACTAGTCAAATGGAGTCATGTGGTGCTAAATTAGTATCATGTCTAATCTCTTCTACTCATAGATTCTTGGTGGCTCCTCAATGGAACTACATGGCAAGTGAAAAAATGAAAAAGGTAAGAAGAGATCTAACTTCATCAATGGAGGTGATGAAAACTCTTCTTTGGAAATGGTTGTTGCTAAGAACTTATTTACTCATTTGGATAAAGATGATGCTTTGAGCATGATTGAAGAAAAAGTTTCTTTTGCATCTTTGTGATGAGTCCAAGAAAGTCATTTGTGCAACAAGTGGTGTCACATGTATTTATAAAGAAAGTAGATCAAAAGGTTCTATCATGAGACTTGGTGAGGAAGATCTCAAGTCAAAAGGGAGAGATGAATGTGAAGTGTTCAAAGTAGGATGTACTTTGAATGATGCTTTTGTGAATGATAGTGAGGGTTCATTATCATTACCTATATCATTGATTAGAAGTCTAGGTTTGACAAGAAAAAGTGCTTCAATCATTTTTATGTTGAAGGTACCATGTATTCTTTTCATGGCTTCTAATGTTCGAGATTCTTTCATTTCTTATGATGCAACTATCAAGAGGGAGATTGCTAAATTTTGTGGTGTGATCATTAAGAGGGAGTCTTGTGAAGAAAAGGGCAAAGGAAGAATGACTCTTGGGAAGATCCAAGGCATGGATCTTACATCTCTTCATCAACTCAAATGATGCTATGATTGTGGTGGAGTGTTCATGCATGATCAAGATGGCAAAAGGTTGGATGAAGAAGATTACATGGAGCAACTCAAGTGGCAATTTCTTCAAGGCAAGGAAGATCTCATTGGTGAGATCATTAAGGTTTGGTTTGAACTCAAATGGGATGGTTTGATTAGGTTTGATACCCAACTTCATCTACTCTACTTCATATTGGATAGAAGTGTAGAAATCTATCTTTAGGTTTATGATGGTGACATTGTTTTCACTAACTATAGTGAAAGATCAATGATGAGATCTTGTGGGATGTTAATCATATGTTTGAGAGGGAGTATCTTCAGACGTTCAGATCTGAAGATGTTTATAAATGCAAAGTCCTTGATGTTTTATTGGAAGATCAAGATCAACGTCTTGAATTGCTTCATCAACACCAAGAGGCAAGTAGCAATTGCCAAAAGCATCAAAGGGGAGCCACATGGGCAAAGCATTTTGGATCTGTTTTTACAAGTTCTTGAAGGTTCAAGTAAGGTTCTTGGAGCAGCAAGGAAGTGTCCTTTTACTCTATCTTACTTGTTTAATCTCATGTATGAACATTGTTATGTCAATGTGTTGGAATTGTCAAAATTCAATGAAACTAGTTCAAACTAGTTCCATAGTTTTGCATCATTTGGTTCTTGGAGATGGAATGGAATAGTTATCATTGTTGGTTTTTTATGATCAAGTACATGCATTCATTCAAATCTTGAAAGGTATTGAAGTGGTCAATATGTTTACTTTTAAGCAAAGTTCAAGATCTAGCATCCTAGTGTTGGCAAAATGGCAAATTGTTGACAATGTAGGATCAAGGGTTGTATGCAAATCTTGTGGAGATACTTCAACTATTCCAAGTTCAGGTTTTGCTCATTCAAATGGAGCAGAGAACACATCATTTTGGCATTCATTCACTCAAGGGCTTTCATGGATTGGAGATCCACAAAGGCAAGGTGGTGATGGAGGTTCATTCATGGAGATACATGGTGCATTCACTATGGGCATAGTGGAATGTGGAGGAGGCATGCAAACACTTGTTGGTTACTTTCACTTAAAACTTGTTTGCTACTTTTTTACAGAGAATTCAAAGGTGGATATATGGAGGAATCCTTTCATTATGATTCTATGTTCTTTTACATGTATCTTGTTCACCCATCTATGTAAAATTGATGTAAGAAATAGTAAAGCATTCTATACGGACACTATTATCTATATCAATTATGTTGTACTTCATTGTACATATTAGAACACTAGAGAAGAGATCTATTATCATGATAGAGATCATTCTTAGGTTGGAGCAAACTAGTGTTGTAAAACTAGCAAGTTAAGTTGAAGAGGGAGTGTGAAAATTGTCAACATTTCCTAGTTAGTTTGAGACCTAAATTGGCAATTTTTGTATATAGTTTTGGATCTAACCTTTCACACGTGTGAAAGAGACCTAGATACTTTTATTTTAGTATATATTTCATACTGAAGAAGTCTCAAACTTCAGGACCTTTAAAATGACACCAAAATCAAGTTATTTGGACATATAAGCCAAAATTGGCTATTTTAGGCTATTGGTGTCCTAAGTTCTAGAGAGAGGAGAGAGAGAGAGTCATCTCTCTCACCTATATTAGGCTGAAATTCATGGAGAACGGGTTGAAGAAACTTATTGTATTGTTGAGAGAGATCAATAGATCATTGTCACAGTTTCTTCCTCCATTGAGAGCATTGCTTTGTGTATTGTCTTCAAGCTTTTGTGTATGATCTTAAGAGGTTTTCAAAAGTGGTAGGCTGCTGTTGGGAGTCCTTTTGCTGCTATTTTTGGCTGCCATCGGTACCTTTTATTAGTTTCTTTTGTCTCTTGAATGCTTTGTCAAGTTCATGTGTATCAAAGGTAGCATTAGGATGCTTTGCCATTTCTAGCTTTTGTAGCTTGTTGTGCAAAGATCTTAGCCAAGTATTTTGGGAGTTTGGATCCATTCAAGATCCACTTTTTTCATAGTTGATTTGTTTCACCTTGTGATGTTGATTGAAAGAGTCTGAGCACCTTGTTATGTTGTTGCACCTCTGTTTGTTCTGCTAAGGAGAAGAAGTCTGATCATCCTGATATTTTGATGCACAAGAGAGTCTTCTTACCTTGTTATGCTACGAAGCTAAGAGATGGAAGCCAGCTGATTAGTCCTTACCTTGCTATGCTACTGAGAGGAAGCATGGTTTTTTTTCTGAGTTGAGGTTGTAATGAGTTATGGACTTGGCTCATTACATTCGTCGCGTCCATTCTTTTATTGTTATTATGCATAAGCAGGCCTAAGGGCCCTTTTTATTCATATACTAGCCTTGGGCCCTATTTGGTTATATTTTTAGGACTTGGTCACATTGATTTGGAGTGGGGGTCTTCCTATTGGGAGGGCGCACTATTTTCCCTCCAAATCCTTTTCCCTCCCTTTTTGAATCCTCCATTTGATTCAAGGAGAGGGTATAAGTAGGGCAACATTGTATTCCTTTATTCAGTTTAGGATGATTGTTCCTCTTTAGCCTCCTTAAGCATTCTCTTCCTGCTTTCTAGCTTAAGTCCTACTTTCTAGCATAGCTAGTGAATCTTAGCTTGTAACTTGGTATCAGAGCACTTTCCTGCAGATTGGTGGAGGCTGTCCAGCGCCCTACCACCCATCACTTTCATCGATTTTTCTACGTCAACCTTCCTGCAGATTGGTGGAGGCTGTCCAGCGCCCTACCACCCATCACTTTCATCGATTTTTCTCCGTCATGTTTGCAGATTGGTGGTGGCTGTCCAGCACCCTACTGTCCATCACTTTCGACGATTTCTTCATCATTTTTGTAGTTTTGGTGGAGGCTGTCCAGCGCTCTGCTAACCCATCACTTTCGTCAATTTTTTCGACAAATTTTCATTGTTTTTGCATATTTGGTAGCTATTGCCCAGCGCCCTACTACCTCATCATTTTCGACACTTTTCGTCACCAATTCGCTGTCCATTTTTTATATTGATTGGAGACTGTCCAGCGCCCTACTACCAACTCATTTTTAGCGGTAACCCATTACTTTCGTCGATTTTTTTGGCAGATTTTCATTGTTTTTACAGATTTGGTAGCTATTGTCCAGCGCCCTACTACCGTCTCATTTTCAGCGGTTCTTTTCACCGACTTGCTGTTTGTTTCGGCTATTGATTGGAGGCTGTTCGGCACCTTACTTTAGCACCTTTTTTCAGCCTATTCTTCAGCATATTGTGGATCTTGGTAGTTGTTGCCCAGTGCCCTATTATCTTCAGCTTTTACCTCTCTTTGTTGGCACTACCGAGTGAACGACGGATCAGCACCCACCCAGGTATTGCTTGCGCCCTTTTTGCACTTCATTTTTGCACCTACTTGCTGTCTTTTCTGCTCATATACTGCTCTTTCCAGCCCCCTATTCATGTTCATATTTGTTGCCTCACACCCTCCTCTTTCATTTTTTCATTTTGTTAGAAACCTTCTACTTTCTCAACCCCTCATTTTTTTATTATTATCCATCTTGATTGACTGTTTACGTGCCATTTTTGGTGATTTTGGAAGTTAGACTAAGTTGGGGTGACGACAAACGTCCTCTCCCTCAGGTTTTTGTCTCTTCCTTAGTCCCTATGGCGACTTCTTCATCAGAAGACCCTCCACAGAGCTCTTTAGATGATCGTTTTACACTCATATTCTTTCTAGCCCACGAGGGGATACCACCCCCCAGACATTCTTCATCGTCCTGTTAAAGCACCTTCATTTCCTATTTTGAGTACGCCTACTCCTGCTCCATCTCCATCTTCAGGAGGTGCTTTTGGTAGTACGTTTGGTCTCCCTTCATATAGTGCTAGTTCTTATGGGTCTCCTTTCGGGTCTTCTGTACTACCACCTGGATTTCCCTCCACACCACCAGGATTTCCTTCTATTTTTTCAGGTAATCCTAAGCCTCATTTTGGTCGTGATTTTCGTGATCGCATCCAGCTTACTACTTATTCTAGTTCATCTGATGGGAATATCTTGGAAAATTGGTTCTCTAAGTTAGAGACCTATTTTTTATGTATCCCAAGACTGAAACCCAGAAAGTGCAGTTGGTTGCGTTACATTTAGATGGTCGAGCTCAGACTTGGTGGCGTGTCTATCGCTCTGAGCCTACTCGTGAGGGATTACATATATGGCCTACTTTTTGGCATGATCTTCGTATGGCTATGATTGACCCACAATGGTTGGTTCGCCAACGTGATCTATTTCGTAGCCTTCGCCATACTAGTCATTTAACTGTTTATATTGATCAATTTACTGAGCTTTCTTACCTTTTTACTGATCTTCATCCTACAGAGCTTATTTCACGTTTCATTGCTGGTCTTAAAGGCTCCTTACGATATGATGTTTCCTCTTTTCGGCCTCCTACTCTCTCAGATACTATCTCCCTGGCTACTAACCTGCAGCATAAGTATCCTGAGTTGTCCACTTCTTCTCATTTTTCTCGCCTCTTTCCACTGCTTCTCCTACTTTGGCTTCTTCTACTACCGTTCCCCCTCGCCCTTCTAACCTCGCCCTACCTTTGTTTGCCGTTATTCAGTCGCAGCGTTCGCTGAGATGCAGCAGAAGCGCCTCTGTTATCGTTGTAAGAGTCCAGATCATCTCGCCCGTGATTGCTGACAATCTCTTGGTCCTCCTACCACTGTTTTTTACCATGAGGCTCTTACTCCTGATGATTCTGATGTTTATATCCAGATTCTCAATACTCTTGACCCACATTCTGTTGATGAGCCGGCTGACCTGCTTCCAGATGATCCTGCTTCTGCCGCTTGCCATGTGCAGCTTGCTTATGCTACTTGGGCTGGGCATCCTGGTCCTTGTTCTATTCGGTTACGTGTTCGCATTTTGGGGCAAGAGTATAATGCTTTGGTGGATACGGGCAGTACACACTCATTTACTAGCAATTACATTTCTACCAGGATTCATACTACACCTATTTCTGCTACACAGTCTCTCAGTGTCAACGTTGCTAGCTCACATACTTTTATCAGCTCTCAGATGTTTCAGGACTTGGACTATAGCATTGGTGACTTCTCTGGACATGCAGATTTCTATATTATTCCTCTGGAGCACTACGACATTATTCTTGATGCAGATTGGATTTCATCCCTTGGTACTGTTGCTCTGGATCTTTCTCAGCAGACATTGTCTTTTACACATGCTGGTCGGCATCATTTACTTTCTGATATTGATTCCCAAGGTGACTATCAATTGGTTACCGGGAAGCAGTTTATGCGTAGCCTGCCAAAGGCTCAGGGTGCAACTCTTTTTATCATTCAGAGTACATCAGTTGCTGCTCCTCCTGCTCCATCCATGGGTCCTCTTCCTCAGGTGATTTCTGACTTATTGCATCGGTATTCTGTAGTCTTTTCAAGACCTACATCTCTGCCACCATTACGAGATGTCACCCACCATATTGATCTTATTCCTGGTGCTACCCCACCCTCTTGTTTTCCATATTGTATGTCTAAAGATGAACGTGATGAGGTCCAGCTCCAAATTGCTTCCCTCTTACGTCAGGGCCTCATTGTTCCTAGCCATAGTCCTTTTGGTGCTCCTGTCCTTCTTGTTGCCAAAAAAGATGGAACTAAACGCCTTTGCATTGACTATCGTGCTTTAAACAAGCTGACTATCCGTAATCAGTATCCTATACCTCACATGGATGACCTTTTTGATCAGCTTGGCACTTCTTCCATCTTTTCTAAAATTGACTTACGTTCTAGATACTACCAATTATTTTGATGACATTCTTGTTTTTAGTACTTCTTTGTCTGATCATGTAAAACATCTATCTTCTGTGTTTGAATTACTTATTAAGCATCAACTGTTCGCCAAATTGTCCAAATGTTCTTTTGTCGTGGCTGAAATTGAATTTTTGGGTTTTCTTATTTGTGGTGGACGTATTCGTCTTGATCCTCGGAAAGTTCAGGCTATTGAGAATTGGCCTGTCCCAACCGATGTTCATTCTGTTCGTATGTTTTCATCGTCATGTTAAGTATTTTGCCACTGTGGCTACTCCGCTTCATTCGTTACTAAAGAAGTCTCATGCCTTCGTTTGGACTTCTGAGTGTCAAATTGCTTTTGATGCTTTACGTCATGCCATTGTTTCTGCTACTGTTATGTGTCTTCCCCAGTTTGATTAGCGTTTTATTGTTGAGACTGATGCTAGTGCTATTGGTTTAGGCGCTCTTCTCCATCAGTCCGACTGTGTTATTGCTTATGAGTCTCGTCGTTTGCGCTCTTATGAGCAACGTTACTCTGTACATGAAAAAGACTCTCGGAAGTTCCTATACTATTGTTGATGATCGTTTATACCACTATGGTGCTTTATGTATTCTCACTTCTCTTTCCATTCGTCCTCAGTTGTTGTCTGATGCTCATGCTTCCCCTATTGGTGGCCATTTTGGTTTTCAAAAGTCTTATGCACGTCTTAAGGACAATTTTAATTGGCCATCCATGAAGTCTGAGCTAGCCCATCTTATTCGTGATTGTCCTTTTTGTGCCCGTAATAAATACTTCCGTGCTAAGTTTGCTGGTTTGCTCCAGAGTTGGTCCATTCCTCATCGCCAGTGGACAAATATTTCTATGGACTTTATCCTTGGTCTTCCTCATACCTGCCGTGGTCATGACTCTTGTATGGTGGTGGTAGATCGATTTTCGAAACAGACACACTTTATACCGGTCCGCAGCACTATTACAGCTGAGCAGTGCGCACGTCTTTTTCTATTAGATATTTTTCGCCTGCATGGTATGCCACGTACTATCCTATCTGATCAGGATAGTAAGTTTACATCTACGTACAACTTCTTATGGCACCTGCTTCATTCTACTGCTGATGGGCAGACTGAGGTTCTTAATCAGATCCTTGAGGATTAGCTTCGACATTTTGTTTCTCCTTCCGGGAAGGATTGGGACCAGCATTTATGTTTGGTAGAGTATAGCTATAATAGTTCTGTTAGTACCAGCACTGGAGTTTCACCTTTCTTATTGGCTCATGGGTATGCTCCACTTTTGCCAGGGGTGCCTCTTCCTCCTGATGATACACCAGTTACCATTGCTTCTTTTTTATCCGGTGCTCGTGAGCTTATTGCTAGGGCTACTACTCACTTACAGCATGTTCAACAGCGCTATCAGACTTCTGTTGATCGTAATCGTCGTCATGTTAAGTTTCAGGTTGGTGATATGGTTTACCTCCGGTTACGCTTTGCACGTCATCACTTTGTTCAGGGTCACACTTCTACTGAAAAGCTTGCACCATGCTATTATGGGCCTTACTGTATCTTGGATCGCCTCAACCCTGTTACATACCGGTTACAGTTGCCTGATTCTACACGAGCTTGTGATATCTTTCATGTTAGCCTGTTACGAGCTGCCATTGAGGATGATGCTCCTCGCGATCTCACATTTCCTACAGAGCCATAGTTGTTCCCTTTTTTGCCAGCCGCCATCCATCAGGTTCGCCTTCAGTACAGTCGACGTCGCAGGCAGATTCAGTTTTTAGTACAGTGGGATGGTCGTCCTCTTGAGGAGGCCACTTGGGAGCCTATTGATGTGTTTTATCATACACCATTATTGGCAGTTCAGGCTCGAGCCCTCATGGCTTTAGTTCTCTCCTCTACTACAGATGTCATTGTAGATGTTCCCTCTGCTTCATGATTCGGCTAGCTATGACTATTCTTTATTGTCGTATCTGCTTAGTACTTGCTTTACACGGTTATGATGCTTTTGGGATATCTGTTGTGACGACTTATGTCCTTTCCATCAGTATTTCCATTAGTTCATGATTTTTCAGTATCTAGCATGCTTACATTATTGTTTTAGATAGTCATTATGCTTGCTACCGGTGGAGGGCTTTGGTTTTCTACAGGGGAGAGTTATGGACTTGGCTCATTACATTCGCCGCGTCCATTCTTTTATTGTTATTATGCATAAGCAGGCCTAAGGGCCCTTTTTATTCATATACTAGCCTTGGGCACTATTTGTTTATATTTTTAGGACTTGGTCACATTGATTTGGAGTGGGGGGGCGCACTATTTTCCCTCCAAATCCTTTTCCCTCCCTTCTTTGAATCCTCTATTTGATTCTCAGAGAGGGTATAAGTAGGGCAACATTGTATTCCTTTATTCAATTTATGATGATTGCTCCTCTTTAGCCTCCTTAAGCATTCTCTTCCTGCTTTCTAGCTTAAGTCCTGCTTTCTAGCATAGCTTGTGAATCTTAGCTTGTAACTTGATGTGCTACTAAGAGTTCATTGCTAAGACTACTCTAGGAGTAATTGATTACTATCAAGTGCCTGAGTGACTGGGTGTGACTAACTAAGAGCTAGAGATACTATTGAGCCAAAATGAAAGTTGAGTTTTTGTGTGGTTGCAACGTCGATAGTCTGGGAGTCGATATCATAGCTATGAGAGAGGACAATTCTACCGATTTTTGGAGAGTTTGAATGAGAGAAGGTCATTGTTGAGCCCGTTCATATGAGTGGCATGAGACACCTACATACCAATGTGATAGCATTAGAGATCGTCGCCAGTGTGGAGTGATGAAGGGGAACCAACGTGTTGTTTATTGAAAAACGTGCATAATTCGGGAGCTAGCAGATCTACATGTAGTCAATACAATCAACATAGATAGTGTATCAGTGGCAGGCAGAGCAATCTTGGAGAGAACCGGCCAGTTCCTATGAGTATAGAGGTATCTTACTCTTCTTGATATCTTGAGTAATGATTATAGAATGTGGGAAGCTTACTATTGTATGGACGCCATATAAACTTTGTTGAAGTTGCAAGGATTACTTTTCGTAGATAAAATCTGTTTGGACTGATATTTTGTCAAGCAGGGATAGTATAACCGAGAATATTGTTAGCTAAGCTGTCTATTCAATCGATCTAGAATGCAAGAAAGTTTTCTGCAAAATGTAGTAGATTTTACAGTCTGAGGTGTTTGGTTGATTATTGCATGTATGTCAATACAATCTACAATAGTATTTTTACCATAACTTTTGCATGCTAAAGGTAAAGTCGGATCGTTGCATACATCTGTTAAATGGATTGTGTGCTGCTTGGATAGGAAAAACGGTTGAAGTTGTTGTTGCTAGCAAGTCGAGTGAATGCTAAATAGAATGATAATGATATCTTAGATGCTACTGATACACAATAACGATATGCCTAGCATGTATGTTATCAACAATATGCATGCTAAATTCAGAGTCTGTGATCTAAATTTTGTTTTGGGATAGGCCAGTAAGTTGTGGGATAGATCACTGACACATGTGTATGTCTGAATTGATATTTCGAATATGTCTACCTGTCACGATAAGGTTATATGATGATGTTGACTCGCTGAGTTATTGTGCTATGTGAATAATGAATCTATCTTTTTATAAGAGAAACATTGCATTGCTACTAAAAGTAAAATATGGGTCGACCCTCTTGAAACACAGAGGCGGTGATAATACTTGGCAAGGGTGAAACACACCTCCTTGGGCTAGGAAAAAACCAATCTTTACAGTGAATGATTGGAAGCTCGACGCTCTTTGTGGACCCGGTCTAAATAAAATTATAAATTTTGACAATCTGCGAGTAAATCGCTTGCGAGTTTAGCGAGTTTCTTTTGTGTGTTGTTTCAAAATTTTCATAGCACGTGGTGTGCCAAGCAGTTTAAGCATTCTCCTATGTTGTCCTTGGCCCTTAGACCTTCCTTGTAGGAATGCTCAATCACCTAGAATGCTCAATC
This sequence comes from Diphasiastrum complanatum, assembly GCA_029204225.1. Lineage (NCBI taxonomy): Eukaryota > Viridiplantae > Streptophyta > Lycopodiopsida > Lycopodiales > Lycopodiaceae > Diphasiastrum > Diphasiastrum complanatum. The sequence goes on along the minus strand of CM055092.1, from coordinate 15,800,926 downwards.
ACCTGGAATGCTCAATCACAGGTGCCCTATTTCCCTTGGTAGGGGCGACTTGAGAACACAAATTTTTGAGAAATGTAAGCACTCTTGGAGGCCGTTAACTCAAATTGCCGGACAATTGGTTTTGCATGATGTTCCATCTTCAGCCCTTGTCGATTTTTTGACTTCGACATCGAAGTCACCGACTTTGACTCTGGCGACACCAAAGTCACCGATTTCGACTTCGACATGGAAGTGACCGACATCAAAGTCACCGAAGTCAAAGTCGGTGACTTCAATGTCGCCGAAGTCGAAGTCACTGACTTCAATGTCGAAGTCGAAGTTTATTCTATGTCGAGGTGACTTCGGCGACATCAAAGTCACCGACTTCGACATCGGTCATTTCAACTTTGACATGGAAGTGACTGACAGCGAAGTCACAGAAGTCGAAGTTGGTGACTTTGATGTCACCGAAGTTGAAGTCGGTGACACCGAAGTCGAAGTCGGTGACTTCGAAGTCGAAGTCGAACTTTATTCTATGTCGGTGACTTCGACTTCGACATCGAAGTGACCGACTTCGACTTCGACTTCGATGTTGAAGTCGAAGTCACCGACATCGGCGACATTGAATGTAGCGATCCACGCCGAAAAAAAATTTGGCCTGGAATGCTCCATCACCTGGCACGTCGGCGTGCCAACTAATTGAGCATTCCAAGTCAAATTTTTTTGGGCCTGGATCGCTGCTTTTCTGGCCTAAAATGCAGCAATCTAGGCCCAAAAAATTTACAGTGAGATTACAGATATACTATACCATCGTGTTCTTTGACTGACTGCAATTTATTTCGCTGACTACTGTACATTTGACTACAAATGGACACACTAGTAAACATGGAATTAGCCTGGTACAAAAGATTATTTGTCGCAAACAACTATAGCACACTATGTGCTATAGCTAAACTTGTAACAAACTTACTCGCAAATTGCCAAGTCCCCAAAATTATCCACTAGCATTGATTGAATACAAGAAGCGCATGACCCAACTTCATACTGACATTACTTCAGGTGGAATCATGAAAATTGAATGGTAAGTTTTCTCCACAAATTACACGAACAAGGTTGGGTCAGGACATTATAATGGGAATGGTTGACTAGCGTTGAGTATATTAACTAGATATGGGCAAAAGAAGAAAGCTCTTCAAGTAAGAGATTCAGGCACATTGTACACTTTAAAGCTTAGAAAGACATATCATAACAATTTACTCCACATTACAAAGAGGTAATACCAGAACTCATTAAGAAAGGGATCCTAGGATACACACCATTAACTAGGATCACAATTGAGAGGGAAAATTCCTAGTCTTGACACATCTCAAGAAATCATCGATTGTATGATGAATATCATACCAACCGTAGGAAAGAACGTACACCAGTATGGATGCCTAGCTGCAGTTGACTATACGAACTCAAAACCACCCATACAAAGGCCTTCATAAGCTTGAGATTTCAATCTCAGTTAGGATAGAAATATCTTTTGCTCATGAGTAACTCTGTCTCACATGACCCAAAAGCCATACCGTATAGAGTCAAGAAAAGAACGCCCACAACAAAATACCACTCGAGGTAAAAAATGACAAACACCTGCAAATCATAGGAATCACTGGAATACCTACCTCTGAGAATTGGTGAACAACACTAAGGGATGTTAAATGATCAACAACCCTATGGGAATGACAAGATAGGATGTCCTATAATGTGGATTAGTGGTAATGAAAATATTTTTCAAGGTCACTTTGAAGATGTTAACAATGACTTTAATGTAGAAGGAGCCTTTAAGAAGTTTCAATTGAACCTGGTAATCCATCCATTAGAACTCGCATATTAGAAGTTAGTTTGAAGCCAAAATCCCAAAGTACATTGCAATACTGGTAATAGGACTCACCAAACATCCTGAAAAAATATCCAAAACAATTTTGCCTCTTCCAGGATGACTTCCATATCCATCATCCATGATAGGATACCATGGCACATTTCGGTAATCCAAGAAGATTCTGCCCAGTAATACAAATCTTGAGTTGGGATCTACCTGCCACCATCATAGCTTTAGATACCACTTTGGGAAGTGTCACCACCGGTGATCTCGCATTAGAAATCAATACCAACGAAGCTCAAATACAAGCCACCTTATACCTACGGTTGGGTCATCATTGGTTTCCACTAGCAGTCCAAAGTTGCACTACTAGACGGGATCTGTCGAGCCACCTTAGGGTTCATATGACGGACCTAGAATACCGATTCCTACATTTACTTGGCAACATGTGCCAACTATTCAGACAAGAAATTCCGAGATACCATTTCTACACACCTGAGTTTCACCACAACTTGCTACCTTGGGATATCTTATTTAGAATACGACATCATGAAGATTACAGTTATTTAGAAGTATACGAGTTCAGGCCAGACGGGTCATGGAGACTAACTGATTCTACATCCACTCACTATGCAGAAGTGACACAATCACCCCCAAGTACCCTTTACATTGATATATCTGGGACCACTAATGAACGTGATCCAGAAAATAGACCCAGGTATAGGACTGAAAGAGCATTATACCAACACCCTAAACTAGCTGTCAACATTTCAAGTGATGGAATATCCGAGGATCCGGTTGATAATCTCAGCCTGGAAGTAAGTACCATTTAAGACGATTGGGTTGGATCTAAATTGGATCTCACGGGACTCTTGACCAGAAATCTCTGAGTTTTTCGAACGATTTCTACCCCAGATTTTTTCGAGATTCACTTAGATCCTACCTAAGGTCCATACTTAGATCTACCACAATCTTGCATGGCTGCACCCCTTAGATATAAGATGGCTCACCTTAATCTTTCCCTTTAGACCAATTGCTTTTGCTCTTTCCCTTGAACTTACCTCTTGAGAACATAGGTTCCGCCTTGAGATATAGAAGTAGATCATCCTCTTGCTCAGAGTCTAAACTCTTCGGCCACCAAGACCTCTTGCAAGTCCTCCATACTTGGAAATGTCTTTTGAATAGAAAAACTTTGTACTAGATTAGCATGATCATCCAACAAGCCATTAAGAACAACTTGCACAAGTTCTACATCCTTTATGCTTTCACCAATCTTATTCATCACTCAGTGTTTTAACTCTCAAAACAAAAGCATGAGTATCTTCCTCCTCCTTGTGAAGACTTTGAAAGATTTTTCTCCTTAGGGTTAGGACTCTAGATGTAGACTTGGATTCATAAACTTTTTTCAAGGTTTCCCAAGCTTCACTTGATGAAGTACACTTGCCAACTTCTTTGAAAAGTTCATTTCTCACATTCATCTTGATTACATGAAGAGCTTTTTTTTCCTTCCTATCATATACCTCAATTGATCTTGAGGTGCCAAAGGTCTCTCCTCCACACCTGCAACAATATGCATCAACTTCATTTCAAGTAAGGACTTCATCCTCACCTTCTAAGTTGAATAATTGCTTGAGGTAAGCCTATCATTGCTCTCCAATATGAAACCTTCATTTGTTGTCATGTTGCAATGATTGATCTTCTTCTTCAAACTTGTTCCAATGAATTTAGCACTCTCTTGAAAATTAATAGATGAAATCAAGAAGAAATCACAAAGATATGGAACTAAACAAATTGAAAAGTATATGTTTTCAAAACTCCCATATATGAGCCTCCATTGCCACTTTTCCACAAAGAACTATCAACCCTTGGAAATGAGTAAAAGAGTACAACAATGATGCTAATCCAGCTCCACATGACTCCATATATCTAGTAGGTAGCACTATTCCATCTTCAAGCTTCATTTGACACAAGAAAATGACCATGGATTCACCAAAAATTAACGATCTCCAAACATTGACATCACATAGCTCAAACATGATATAGATTGAGCAAAGTAGTATATGACACTCCTTTGTTGATCCTTTGCCTCTACACAAGTCTTCAAATATTGAAAGTACAGTAATAGGACCATAAGTGAATCTTTAAATGATTCTCAAGAGTGACTGATTGATTGATTTACCATTTATAGCAAGAATTGATCTAGATTGGCAATTTACAACCAAGAGCAATCAAAACATTAAGATTCGAGTTCACATGTGTGGGGTACGGCCTGTGGACAGAGAATGATCCTAATCAACTTCAAATTGCATACAATTCACAAAATCATTACACAAAAAGAATCAGCATTAGGTTTACCAACTTTGGTAGTTAGTTCATTCACCAACATCCTTGATTTGTGGAGTTTGGCCCTTGATTTTAGGAATCATGACCTTCATTGGCTCACCAAAGAATCACCACCATTTGCAAAATGCACGCTTGAAGAGAATAAGCTTACTAGTACCATCAAAACTAGTAAAGAGCACATGAAAAGAGAATGAGACTTTGCACTTGATGTCACCACCTTTGTCATCAAAGCCCTTTGATTAGACATAACACAAGTATCAAGCTTATAAAGTCCTTTGCAATTAAGACATCTCCCTTCTTTATGTAACAAGCATCTCCATCAAACTCTATTTGATGTTCATTGTCCAACACTAAGAAGACTCTTTGAAAGTGAAGGAATGTACAATACATTTTCAAGTCTTGATTTTCTCTTATTTGAGAGAGTAAGAGAAATAGAGCCAATACCTTTAATGACAAACTCACCATCATTTTCTGTGTAGATCACTTGCTTGACTCCATCATAAGTGACTAAGAAAGAAAAGAATTCCTCATATGAAAACTAGCTCCACTATCAATCCACCATGACTCTTTGCTAGTTTCTCTTGAGATAAGACTTGAAGACATCATAAGAGTATCAACGACTTCATTAATAGCCATTAGTAAAGTTGCTTTGCTTTTTCTAATTGCTCTATTTTTTTTTTATAGCACTCATTAGCAAAATGACCCTTTTTGCTACAATAAAAGCACTTGAGTTTAGACTTTTCCTTCTTACCACCATAACAAGATGTTGTCTCACCTTGCCCTTGATCCATGGTACTCTTCTTGTTGAAGTTCCACTTGCGTCCTCCTTTGCCATTGCCTTTGGTGAAGAATGCCTCTTCATCTCCAACATTGATAGAAGTAGGTTCACTTCTTGACTTGATATTGGCAACTCCATCCTCTTTGGCTGCCAAAACCTCTTCCAATTCTTCAATAGATGGCAAAGTTCTTTGAATAGCAAAACTTTGAACAAGATTAGCATTATCCTCTCCTGAGCCACTTAGAAGCACTTGAACAATCTCAATGTTACCAATAACATCACCAACACATGCTAAGTCACCATTAAGAGATTTAAACCTTATCACATCAGAGTTAGCACTTTCACCTTCTTTTTGATAGCTTTGAAGAATTTGCCTTCTCAAAGTGAGCACCCTAGATGTGGACTTTGACTCATAAATCCTTTGAAGAGTCCTCAATGCCTCATAAGATGAAGTACAAGCTCCTACCTCCTTGAGAAGCTCATTTGAGATATTCATCTCGATGATGTGTCAAGACCTCTTGGCCTTCCTTCAATAAATGATTTGATCTTGGATAATATCAAGTTTATCTTCAATACATAGTTAGCAAGGAATTCATCCTTACCTTCATATTGAGTAGTTGCTTGAAGTAAGCCTATCATTGCTCTCCAACAAGAACCCTCCTTGGTTTGCCATGATGATCAAACTTCTTCAACCTATGCAAAGGCCAATTTATTGAGGTTGTATGATAAACTCAATCATGGCATAGGCTATCACTAGAGCACAAAGTCAATCAAATGAAATCTCTATTTCCTCATAGAAAAATACGCTCACATTCAATCACTTCAACTTGCTCAAAGCCTAGCTATATAGCATAGATGGCAAATAAAATGCACCACTAAAAAAAAAGAATCAACATTAACAAGTTAGCCAACATAAGTGCACAATAGCTTTCATACGTTTGTGCAAAATCAAGTTCAATGAACAAACCCAATTACCATAAAGGCTGGCACTAAAGAGCAAAGCTAATCAAATAAAATCCCATAGAAAAATACAACATTTTCACATTTTATTACTTCAACTTGCTCGAGACACAACTAGACAACACAAATGGCAGCAAAATTACCGCTCCCTAACTCTCTTCGCACCCATGCTAAACTGACCTTCAACAATAGACCTCCAAAATAGTCAAGTTACGATCACTCTATTTTCCACAAAAATGATGTCAATGTTACGACTACAATAATACCTTACATAACAAAGGCCATCCGCAATCTTCTACTTCATGGAATTCACACACAATCTAAGACCACCAACTCAATCATGCAAAGTATGAACCAAATTCTATAGCCTCCTTACTCACGTCATTGGCATTGAAGAGTAGATGTAAGTCACATGCACACACATACCTCCACATGACCTTAGTCCATGCAAGTCACATGAATTAAGATATTCCCATAGTAGCTTTTATACGATCATGCATAGACCGACATGTAAAGTAAAACTTCTAAGTTGAAGGGGAAACTAATCATAATAAAGGCTGGCATTACAGAGCAAAGCCAATGAAGTGACACTACCACTCCCTCGTGGAAATCCATTAAAATAACTACATTATATAACCCCTAGTTAGCTTGGAAGAATATTGCCCAATAATTTCTTTTTTTCATTTGCATGGTAGAGCAACATTAAACTAACATCTCTCAATTGAGAATCCATGTGTGATACATGTGATTAATTTTTGTATCATTTTTGTGGCAGATTGGAGTAGAACTAATCTCATGGAAGAAAGTCTTAGCCAGTATTGGAAGACAAAATACACATTCTCCTCAAATATTTGGATCACAAATAATGTAAGTGGATTGAAATGCAAGGTGCATCAAGTTGACATAATAATTAATCAAGCTATTAGCATCAATGTTCAGATTGGCTTGCGATAATAGAAAGGCAAAGAGAGCTTTGAAATAGAGAGGCAAAGAAAACATCAGGCATAGCACAAAAAAGAGAAAAGTGGGGTGAGGAGAAAGAACTCTCTCTATGTACATTGCAGCTATAAATGGCATAAGTGACTTCTTTGGTTGTTGTACAGAGCATTGCCGAGTTGATTTGGAAAAAGCTTGCAAGTTATTTTGATGCACAACTTGTGAAGCTTTATCTAGACATCAATCAACTTGCAGCACATGAAGGTATTCTACTTAGTATTCCAAAGTATGCCACCTTACAAGCATTCTGTTGGCTAAATTTATGCCCTAAAAATTTGCACGAAGTCATGTTCTCGAACTGTAGAAGTTGCGCTGGTGATTGAATTTAGGACACTTTTATATGTTATTTGAGGTTCAGACAACTTAGCATCGAAATAAGAATTTCAGCAACTTTCTCTTTCTAATTTCACAGAATTGAAAGTTGGCATTATGAGACTTTGATCTTGTTGGGAAAATCGTTAAGTTGATTATTTTTTAACCAACCATATACAAGACTAGGGAGTACAAACCCTACAGTTTGCTAAAATTGAAACTAAAGAAGGTAATTGGTGGACAAACGACAATAACACATATAGACAAAACTAGCAGACATAAGCAAGTTACAACTTGGACAAAACCCTCAAACAAGAACTATGCTTCTAATACAGCACTGGATAAAATGTACATCACTGTTACACCTACAATAATGCCTTAATATAACCAAAAAAGCATGTCCTATGTATACCTTATAAAGTCCACATAAAAAGTCATAGACCACCAACTCCACAGATTGCACTTACCATATGCTATGAGATCCCTGTTCCTGTCATCAGAGCGCAAGTATAGGTGCAAATCACATGAATAAATATACATCTACAGTAGCTTTTGTACTTCTATGCGGAGACCATTGCAGCCATCATGGAGATTAGCACAAAATTGGAAAGCCAATGAACGTCCCTGCTTCCTCATTGTAACCTAATAATCAGAGGCAAAAAAGTATTTTAACTTAGCTTTAATGCTTGCAAGACACCTGCCAATGTTTGCCAAGGACCCAGCCTAAGCAAATGCATGGATGCTCCTCGAACTAATGCACTGGATTCCTGAAAACTGCACTCTCTCTCTCTCTCTCTCTCTCTCTCTCTCTCTCTCTCTCTCTCTCTCTCTCCCCTATGAGATCAGAGGGCGATATTATTGCCTATTTCGAGACATGCCTACCACTCTACGCTCTCTCATAGCCTATGAGGATCGACGGTGTGTCGCTCTGATAGTACACGAGATGTTCATACTACGGAGAGATTTATACGAGACACCTCAGCATTTTACCTCATAGCCATTGATTACTTCATTCCTTACTAGGCGGAGGTCGCGTGATTTAGTGCCTGAGGATAAGGATTATGACGATGACGAGGATGACAGCCGCTCACATGCTCATAGACATCAGAGACAGTGTACTTCCCACCATCACGTTACTACCAGAATCACCAGACATCCTACGCAAAGACGTACTACTACACATGCTCACGCTCACAGACGACGCCGGCAGGGTCCAGTGCCTTCTCATGTTGTGGCTCACATTACATCTTTTTACAGCATCACCACAGCAGCAGCAGCACAGTCTTGACATCTTGACATGGATACAAGTGATTCTTATGCGCACACACACTCTCGCAGACGTGTCTATTTTAATTTGTACTAGTTTTCTTTATTATAGTTTTGAAGACATTTTATACGCTCCCATAGTTACCACATACTTGACATGTACTTCATTAATCTTATATGCCTTTTGGCATGGAAAGGACATTAAAGCGCTCTCTCTCTCTCTGTCTCTCTCCCTCTCTCTCTCTCTCTCTCTCTCTCTCCCCTGTAACTAAAGTTGTGGAGGCATAGCACATCAGAAAAGGAAATGCTTTCCAGGTGAGCCAACTGATATGGTAGAGAACTGAAGTGAATAAGTTCCACATAAGGTATAAAACATTCCAATGATATGCCGAATAGAAGATTGAACTTCGGTTTGACACATGCTTGACAGCAGCAACACAGATTCAATCGGATGCTTAACTTATGATTCTTAAGCAAAAAAATGTTGAACACTACTTGATGTCCTAAGCAGTAATGCTCTAGCTGACGAGCCTGAATTTGAAGATCTTTGGCTGCTCCCATCAGCTGCATAGGCCTGGCGTGACACGGGCATTGACCTTATACTAGACAAAGTTGGCAGTGAAACAGTCTGAGAACGTAAAATCATGTCAAGCATGGACGGTGTTTGGTAGTCACGACTGTGGCCATCTACAAAATCTCCTCTGGCTGTTGCCCTTTGACGGAAATGGGAACTCTGTGCTGAGAGAATGTATGCTCTCCCTGACCTTTCATACATTTGTCTGTTAGCCATTCTTAATTGAATTTCAGTGAGCTCTGTTTCAAGCGCATTTGACAAATGGTCACCCGCTTTGGATGCAGCAGAATTTTGCAAAGTACTTTTAGCTAATTGTAATGCCCTCTGGGCACCAGCTATATCGCCAGCATCTGCAAGGGAACCAGCCTGAACAATTGCCTGTGCTATCATCAGCCTGTTACGTTGCCTGTCAACCTCAAGACTGGAAGTTTGACTGATGTTTTCCAAACACTGTGGTCGAAAAATAGTAAGTTTACTTGGCTGTGTATGGCATATGTCCTGAGAAACAGGATCCCTGCAGATGCATTGCACCTGAACCACAGGCATCTCCGGTAGTATGCTTGAAGGAGGTTTTTCATGAGCAGGAACTGTTAGCTCTAGCAAAATATCACGTTCCTCCTCAGCATATAAATCTCCCAACTTAACAGCTCCGCTTGTGCCCTGATCCAAAATACAGCCATCATAGCTGCCAGTTTGCATAGCTGTGAGCTGGACATCTGGACTGAGGGTGGAAATCTGCAACTGGACATCCTGAATAACAACACTTAGTAAGCCACCTATGCATTGAGCAAAAGCATCCTGTACTGCACCTTCTGCCTGAATGAATGAGAATGTGCCTCCTGAAACTTCTGCAATAGAATGCATAATGGCTGCATCATGGTCAGCCCCAAAACCAAAAGTATGTACAGGTACTTGTGTACGTCCAGATGATGTGCCATGTCTAAGGGAAACGGGAATTAGATGTCTATAATCCGACCCTCCTCTATGCACAAGAGAAAGGGCACATTGTGCTCCAGCATTGTAAGTGTCTTGACCATCCGACAAAAGCATTATACTTGCAACAGGATTGTGTTCATGCCGATCCTCAAGAATCTTTGCACCCTTTCTCAAACCTTCAGCAATGTTTGTTCCACCCGTGGAGACCAAAGACTCAATTGCTCGCAGTGCTGCTTGTCGTCCATCCTCAACCATCCTTCTTAGCGGAAACAATCGCTTTGCAGAGGATGAAAATGCAACCACAGAAAGGCGATCAGAAGGACTAAGATTACGAATCACAAAGCCCATAGCACGTTTAAGAAGTAGAAGCTTGGTGCCTGCCATGCTTCCACTAACATCCAAGACTGTTATGAGATCTAGGGGAGCTCTACAACTTGGATCCAATATCTGAGATGACCTTGCAAGTAGATTTGTACTGATATTATTATGGCCAAGCTCAGACTTCTGCAAAGCCTGTTCTTGTAGACTATTTTCACGATCTATTTCTTTGTTACTGTTATGAGCCGATGCTTTCAAATGGACGAGTACTGTGAAATTCTCATGTGATTCTAGACAAGGAACACTTTCAAACTCTGCATGGCAACATACCCCTAGTTTTGTCGTGAAATTTACTTTATCAGCATGTTCCTCTTCTACTTCAACAGTGATTTCCTCACATGCATTTTGTGTAATGCTATCTTCTTTGGACTTGAGTAGCTGCTCTTGCGTACTAAAATTTTCACTCTTCTCAACTCTCAAGCCAGCTCTCTGAATTTCATCTGTATTGGTGCATTCTTGCCTTTCATCTTCTTGGAAAGAAGGTCCTTCACCTTGAGCTTCTGCATCGATTATTAAATGGCCATTCAATGGCTCGTCGTCATCAAAAATATTGGGCTCTGGAGGACTGATGCGACGAATTCCTCGGGCATTTGCAATTGACTCGTCCAAGATACGAAGAACAGGATCAAGCCTCCTCATCTCCTCTTCAGCTTCTATCTGAGCCTCTTCTGCCATGCCTTCTCGCAGCGAGTTTCGTGCAGCCGTCATAGACAGTCTTCTTGATCTTGTTAAGATCTTTTCTTTTGGTGCTTCCACAGGAGCTTGCCAAGGAACTTCTTTCCACTTGGCCCGACAAACAGGACAAACCAAGTTACCATGCCGTACATTGGATGCAATACAGGAAAAGTGGAATGTATGGGAGCATTCTGCCGTAAACAGTGCGTGTCCAAGGCCAGCTTTCATGACTTCCAGGCATATGGCACAAGTGCTCTATCATTAAAACAACAAAGGATGCTGTCAAATACAGTATATGGAATATTATGGATCTTAAATAGCAAGAGATGCTGTCAAATACTATATGGATCTTAAGAATTTTCGTGCATGACAATTTATTTTATGAATCACAAATGAAAGAGGAAGATGGAGGAAAGTCTCTTGAAATAGCAGAACAAGCACATGCTACACCTCTTCAGCTGTCATGAATAATACTTGACTGGAAAGCTATAAGGATCCAGATAATACCAAGAACCTTTCTGAAAATATCGAACAACAAATAGCCACCTTTGGTGCTAAAAACATTCCATAGTAGATTTTGTAGACATTGGTTGGGAGAACAAAAGCAATCGTCCTCTAGCGCGAAACAAAAGCAGTCTCAGATGAATCTGAACTTGAATGTCTTGGCTTTTAAAATAAATCGGCAAATCCAGAATGAAGTATCACATGGTGATGACCGAGACCACCAAACTTCAACGCAGATGAAAAACGGAAGCTAAAATTAGTCATCGATATTTTAGTTTCATTTTGCATGGCCACAACATTCCTGTATGCAGTAAATAATTCTGTTTCCCACCACATCACACAGATCAGTGGATATTTAGGCATATTCGGAATGCCAGATAGGAGGTGGGCCCTTCCCATGTTGTCTAGGTTATCACAGACAGCGCAAGTGCTTTGGTTGATATGGGCTGCCTAGTGGACACCTATCCACGCATCAGATGCTCACCCTGTACTACACATTGCCTTCACCTCCTCTAAAGGATATGGCTAAGCTATCATGGGTGGCTGAGGTTGTTAGAGATGCACGGGCTAATGAGCTTTGTCGCGAACAGACCCGCGGCACATGCTGTATTCAGAAATCATAGCCAGAGAGTTGACATTGTGAAGGTGTCAAGGTACATCTGGGTGGTACTAATTACATTGCTGGCTGTAAAGCTAAAGCTCGGACAAATGGTGATGAGTAAGGATGCTTTCCATGGGATGGCTCTAGGACTGAGCATAGACACGCTTTCGAGGAGACAGTCACCTAGTCCCCCCTCTTTCTGGCTCGACTTTGAAAACCTTGCCATCACCGAGGGACTTATTTATGCAGTTTAGCGAATGGACGACTGTGAGGCTAGTACCTTGGGTCTACTCTGCAAATTTGTGGGCAGGAAAGAAGAGACCTTGGCAGACAACGCTCATCCTAGAGGTCTTCTCTTAAAATTTAACTGATCACGATTCGTCTCTCAAATTCTTCATTACATTTTCATGTTCATTTCATTTCAAAACTATGAACCTCATTGTCTACTAGACTCTAGCAGCTGCATTAACTCAATGATTCACTTTCAATGTTAGAAGTTTCAACTTTAGAGTGCTCAGTGAACTTACTTCATAGTAACATGATTACTAACAACTAGTCATACTATTTGTCTGGTGACCCAGGTTTCCCAAACATCAGACATCTGACAGACTAGATTGGATTGATTTGTGGAACAAATTCACATGGTGGTGGCCGTGTTTCATCCTCCGTGGCAACAGCCTGGTCGATATGCTGATTTAAGGCTTATTAGAGGCTGGAACACTTTTATTGAGACCATATACCCCAAAGATGTTGATCGGTATGCTCTGTTGGATTTTCAGCTGCTTGCATTTAAGCAGTCCTAACCTGAGTTCTCTAGAGCTGTTGCTTGCCTTAAGTCCTGCCAGAGAGGAACCAGTTACAGTGTGGAAGATATATGGTAAACATCCTTAGTTTTCCACACGGTAGTATATATATCTATTTGAGAAATTAGAATACATCCAATTTCACAAATTTATATAAAGAAATCAGTGATATCATTAGGTAAAGCTTAGAAACAATATACAAGCAACTCAAAAAATCAAAAGATCTAAGTCAAAACAATAATATAAAATTCAATAAACAATGTGCTCATATGAATGTAACAATGTGCAAAGTTTTCCTATATGCCACATGGTGTGAGTGCTTAGGTATCATGGGCAGAATTGAGTTGCAAAAGCAATCATGCAAGGAGGGGATAGTGTGTTTTCTGAGTAGATGTATGTTGGTGCTCATAGAGGAACAAGCTTGGAGTTTTATCTTTATGTATTTTTGGACTCCTTTTCATCTCTTTTAAGATAGATAAATTGTGTGAAGATAGCCAACTGGGTCCTGATACTTATATCTGAGAATGTAGCAAGCTAGAGGGCTTTGGTTATCCTTGTTAATACTTGAGAGGTGGAACGTGCCAGCCAGTGGCCGCAACTATGGATTCAGTTTGTCATTTGTGCCGTGCACGATCCTCTCTGTACTGCTCATACAAAAATTCAAAAGCCACATCCTCATCCTCATCATGGCCTGTCGTCTCATCCTCTACTTCAAGTCTTATTTGGTCTCGATCTACCTGGATAGGACTGTGACCGGAGGCATCCTCTGTATAACCTGTAGATGAGTCAATACATAGAGGAGCAAAACTGCTCCTCTTCATATAATGTCATGTACTGTACATCCATGCTTATGCATGCAAGATAATATCCAATGTAAGCTTTGCAGGCCCAAAAGGAGCTATTAGCCTTAAGAACAAGACGGTTCCCTCTTTAGGCCCTTCAAAGTAACTAATAAGGATAATAGACCAATAAGGGCCCAATGTAGTTTAAATATACTTAACAACCTAACTATCTCTCAAGATAGTTAAATTAAGTAAGAGCATTGTCTATAACTAGGCAAGAGACATCATTTTGTGAATCTTTTGAGTGAGAGCTTCTAGCTTCCTTGCAAATGTGAGCCATAGAGATCTCCATTGCTAGGTCTCATGTGCCCTATCCACATGAATCAATGCTCAATTTCCATTATTTTTACTCTTCCTTTCATTGCTACTGTGATTCCATTGTGATCTCATTGTTTCTAGCTTTCTATTGATATGCTATCATGAATGTCTTGTTCTCTTCTTGATTTTAGCTTTACTTCATTGTAATTGCTATTTGCATGGGATTTGGCACATGACATTTCTTGGTATCAGAGCATAGATTATGAATTCATGATGATTCTATGTGAATTTCATTAGATTTGATAAGTTTATTGCATTTGTAGCTTTCTTTTTGCTAATTTTTAAGTTTGAAATTTTCAGGTCTGCTCAGACCAATTTTCGACATTCAATTTCATTTTTCATTTCTAATTTGATTCTATAGGTTTGTAGGCTTTGTCTTAGCTTTCATTTGCACCAATTTGCAAGGCATTTGGATAAGAGATGCAAAAGTTATTGCACTGTTCCCAAAAGCTGTCAAAATAGGTGATTAGAAAGTTTCTTTCACTTTGTTTGAACTTTTCAGATTTTGTTTGAGTTTTAAACTCAAGCTTCTTTATATAGGATTTAGAGCATTGTCTTAGCTTTGATCTGATCCATATGGTAGGTCATTGGATTAGTATCCAAAAAGTTATGACAAATCTTGTTTCCTAGCTCTAGTTTTGCTAGTTTTCTTTCTTCAAAATTGTCAAACCTGTTCCGTGATTCTCCACGAGTCCACGGGTTCTCCACAAATTCTCCTGACGATTTTGCTGGCGACTTCTCCACGAATCCACCCCACGAGTTCCTGCGATTACTCTTCACAAATCCACCCCATAAGTTCCTGCGATTACTTCCTGCGACTTCTGACCTCCACGAGTTCTGACTTCGCGACTTCTCCTGGTCAATTTCCCACGAATCAGACCCCCTCTACAATTTCCCACAATTCATCTCTCTTCCCTCCACGATTTCACGCTTCCCTGACGGATTCTTCTCTAATCCTACATGCCGAGAAGCTGTTTCAACCTGTGCGAAATCAGATAGGTTGTATTTCTAGGATTTGTTTGAGAAACCGAAAGCTGTTCCACATTTTTTTTTTAACTGGGATGTTCAGTTCTTTTGAAATGAAAGAAATTCGAATTTGAGTGTAGGGCTTGATTAACTTCAGCAGCACTTGTGTTCAAATGTTTTTAAGCAGTCTTCAATGTAATTGCGGACAAATGGATCATCCATTATTGTCTTCGATTATTCTTCAAAACTTTCTCGAACTCCAGAATGTCATTTCTTTGATAAGCTGCAATAAGATATGTCATTGCTAAAATCTCTTTGGCTCTGCATAACCTTCTTGCTTGAGCTCGGACTTCAGTTGAGTAAGAACGAAAAGTGATCAGAACAACAAGCCTGACACTGAGAAGTTGTCGAAATCTTGTAATTGTTACATATCAATTTTATTTTCTTCAGGACATCTTTTCTTAAGTCAAAATTTTATGTAATCCTCATAACTTTTCCGTCTGAGCTCAAAATTGAATATTGTAAAAAGCAAAAGTGCCCAATTTTATATGAGAACTCTGAGTTTTAAGTGGGTGGAGAAAAGAGCATTTAAATTGTTTTTCAAAGTCCCTTGCACATAAACTTCAGCTCACTATACCGTAACTCACAAGTCCTTCAATTCTCAAGATGGATGTTGAGTCCGATTTCGAATATATAAATGACAATGACTCCGAATACGAAGATCAATCCAACTATAATTTTGAAGATCAATATGAGGAGCACAATGACAGTAATTCAGATCAATATGAGCAACACGACTCATATGAAGACTGTTTGAGTTATGATGAAAACTACTTTGACCAAAATAAAGACCATGAGCTATACCAGTCAAATCAATCTAATATTGATGGTGGTTTTTGTAGTAGTGACAGTGATGATGAGCTATACTCACGACAATCAAAACATCATCGCAGTTCACAAGATGATGAGCACGCACCGCAGTACAAGAGTTCTATGTGCCAACTTGAACAATCGTCATCTCTTGTGCAACGTTGCATACAGAATAGCACTATCAATAATGCCACTCCTCATACCCATTGTGGTTCGTCATTACTATTGTTCATTGGACAATCAAACCCTACTGAAGAAGTGATGGAAGAACTGCAGGTTTTGAACCAACAAGAAAACATACTAAGTAAAATGCAGGGCACACAAGATCTGATAGTTACAATGTTGCAAGGAATGGAAAAAAATCAGCAAGCTGATGAGGGAAATGGGAAAGATTGTTTGCTAGCCTATCTGGTGGACAAGACCAAATTGCAGGAGCTGATCAAAGATGTAATGAGCCATCTACATCGTTCCAACTACCTTCTCAAGATGTCCGAAGAATTGACATGGACAAGGAAAAACAGGTATTACAGAGTCATATTGAATATCCAGTCGAACTTGAAAATGACAGGGGAACGTTGGAACAACGAGTGCAACATGATGATATCAACAATGGAAAAACTTGTTCAGCAAATAGATCGACCACCTTCATCAACGGCTCTTGATTCCCCACTGAATTCACAGGAAAGGACCAATCAACATTTACGCAGTGCTATGGAATGTACACAGGATCGGCAACATAAATGTAGTTCCCAATATACAATTCAGATGCAAGGCTTATGGTTATCATTGAAGCATTTGGATTGAACAACAAAGTGACTACCCAACAACATGACAAAATCTTCAGACCAACACAGCTAGATTGCAATGCTAAAATATGATCCTAAAGGAATTGGATAGATCACCCAATTTATTACGATGTCGAAGAAGCAGACAAACGAGGATATTGCGATTTGATTGTCAAAAAGTGATATGGTGTTTCATCCATCTCTTCTTCGGCCATCTTTTCTCCTTCATGGAAACAAGGATTACAGTCTGAAGCTAACAAAATGAATTCAATTCGACAGCTTTGGATTTGTAATGAGGCAATACGTTTTTGGATGACACATCCTCAATCATGACTACCAAGGTGATCAAACTGATCAGACAAGCGTCTTCATCCTTGAGGACAAAAATGTTTAAGTAGGGGGAGTGTCATGTACTGTTAGTACATCCATGCTTATGCATGCAAGATAATATCCAATGTAAGCTTTGTAGGCCCAAAAGGAGCTACTAGCCTTAAGAACAAGGCGGTTCCCTATTTAGGCCCTTCAAGGTAACTAATAAGGATAATAGGCCAATAAGGGCCCAATGTAGTTTAAATAATACTTAACAAGGGCTAACTATCCCTCAAGATAGTTAAGTTAAGTAAGAGCATTGTCTATAACTAGGCAAGAGACATCATTTTGTGAATCTTTTGGCTCATTTGCGAGTCAGAGCTTCTAGCTTCCTTGTGAATGTGAGCCATAGGGATCTCCATTGCTAGGTCTCATGTGCCCTATCCACATGAATCAATGCTCCATTTCCATTGATTTTACTCTTCCTTTAATTGCTAATGTGATTCCATTGTAATCTCATTGTTTCTAGCTTTCTATTGATATGCTATCATGAATGTCTTGTTCTCTTCTTGCTTTTAGCTTTACTTCATTGTAATTGCTATTTGCATGGGATTTGGCACATGACATATACATTAGTGTTTCCAATTCGTTGGGTGATGAATAGCGATTCGTCAATGAATCGACCAATCCCAATTTGAATTGAAAAGAATCGGAACTGGATATTTTTTTAGCTACAGCTCGGGCCCGATTCTATCGCAATTCACTCTATGTATTTTTGCGCCTCTTTCAAGGGGAGAACATTGAGGAGAGGACAAAACGTGTAAGGAGAGGAGATAAGAGAGAGCCTTGAGGAGAGAGGAAAGAGCTTAGAGGAGAAAGGAGAGAGGAAATGGCATTTACAGTGAATACGCAATGTGCTAGAACTTAGGTTAAGCTCAAAATTGAGTCCAAATGAAACTCAAGAAAACTATCTATAAACTACTTACTACTAGATTGTCTATCAAACTATGATCTGCAATAGATTAGAAACACAATGATCAAAGTACACTAACGGATGTGAAATAAAATCAGAGTTCCTCCTCAATAGGAGTGGCAATGTCAACATCCATATTATCCTCATCATCCTTCACCTCCTCAAGGTCTAGCAAATCCTCGAGAGATGAACTAGCACTAGACGACGTGGAAGCCATAACTATTTCAATATCTCTAACAATTTGTGTGATGCCCTGCATCTCCAAGCCCTCCTCTATATCAGCTCTCTCGCCCTGCAATACAAGTAGCAATTATCATATCGCTCCCCCTCTATGTGTTACAATGTCAACTCCATCTTCTCAAACCCTGTTGCTTTGATCTTGTCAAGGACTCATAGATTAAAATGAACATACACCAACCAACATGTCCAAAGTCGATGGCTTCAAACTGTTTCTCCTCTTGGTCTGAATCAAGGAGAAATTAATCCATTTTCTCTTACAAGGAGAGGATGTACTTGCTTGGCTAAGGATCTTGATGGCCATCTTTTGCAACTCAAGTACGTATGCTCCAAAAGGGCTCCCACCATCGCAAACCCATCTACCTATGTGATGGCAAGCGTGCCACTGCCCAACAAAATGAGCCATGCCCATTCCTATACATAAGATTGATTAAGCAAATTTTCTTCCAAAACAATATCTCCATTTGTGTATCTCTTCAAAACAATCTTCCATCCTTTGTCAACTTCTTCATCAAACTCTTGTTGACCCATGTTCAACCATTGGGGATGTAAAACAAATGTTGCAGCGTTTAAAGGAGAATGCATCATCTCCCATCTCTCAAGGCAAAGCCCCTCTATGACACAAACCAATGAGGAATCTATGAAGGTGCATGACCTCAACCCCCTCAATCAAGCAATCCATGAGCTCGTACTCAAAGCCCATAGTGGGCCCCTCCCTATCAACAATCCAAGGCAACTTAAGAATGGGTGCACATAGCTTCACAAGACTCTCTGCCTCCCCCCAAAATGATGATCCAAGAACAATATCCTTGATATCTCTCCCACCCGTGTCAATGCCAATGTTTCAGGGGCTCGTTTCATACGTCGTTTCGAAACACGTTCGAAACGCGTTTGAAACGCATTTGAAACGACAAGTTCTAGTTCGAAATGGGATTTTTTTATTTGGGTTTTTTTTTTTAATGTGTTTTTGAGGGGTTACACATGTCATAGACAGTTCGGTAACAAGTAGATACATCCAATTTCATGAGAATGCTCTAGAGAATGCAATTCAAGAGGAGAAGTTGTAGTATCAGTATGTGGTCACTGCCAACTGGTCACGACTCACTTGACACTTTCCTCAGTCAATTATTGATATTGTCACCATTCATCATACATATTACAGTCTCAATTTTCAAACATCCAGGAACTTCCAAAAATTGTAAACAATAAAGTTACAAACTAATAACTATTATCTATAGAACTTTCAACTTTCAACTTACTACTTACAAGTTTGAAGTTACAAGTTACAACTTACAAATTACAAATTACAATGCACTGACCACTAACTTGGAAGAAACTTCAAGTTGGCACTAAGTTCTAACTTCTAATTAGTAAGTAGTAAGTTCAAACTAGTATTAAGTAACTACTAACAATTTTGAATTTACAAATCAGACTTCCGTGAATCACAAATTACAATTCAAGAGTCAAAAGTTTAAACTTCAAAGTTTAAAGTAAAAGCAAACAAGAGTGTCAAGCGTGGCCTCGGCCCTCAAGGCTCAAGCCTGAGGCCCCATGAGTCTGAAGTCAACTGTCATATGTAAACAATAATATGTATAACTACTATGCTAGAGCTAAGAGCCCTCAGCCTAGAGTATGCCACTAATAACTATCCTCTATGATCTATGTTGAGCAGTGAGTGCCCCCCCCCCCAATGCCCATCCAGGCTCTAGCCTCTAGTTGCCCGCCTCAGATGCTGTCGTCGTGGAGGCACTGGCATGTCCTCAAGCTCAATGTCATCCTCCCCATCATCAGAGTCACCCTCATCCTCCTCATCCGACCCCTCACCCTCAGTGGCGGATTCCTCATCTGAGTCAGAGCTAGAGGGACTCTCAGAGGTTCTGAGACTACTGCATGGCTCGGGCCCTCTCCTACGCTCCTGGTCCTGTAGCTCGAGTGGTAGGCCCTGCGACACAAGGAAATTGGAATCAGGACTTAGGCTCGAGTCTCGACATGTCATATTACTTTTAAGTTTTAACTTACAATTTACAAATTACAAATTAGTAATTACAATTTACAATCTAGTAATCTACTATCTAGTATATCTACAAAATTTCAAAGTACTAAAAGCCTACTAATGTAACGCAGTGAATCGGGGGATTGGGCATCAAAATCAACCTACAGCTGCTAAGGTCTCCGGATGGAGTAGAGCATAGACATCCTCCTCCACGATCGCCTCAAATCTCCTGGCCTTGGCCTCTCCTGATCAGCCCCACTCTGCCCAATGGGGTGAAACCACTGTCACCCTCAAGCTTCCATGCACTTTTATGAGCCGCTCCAAAACAATGAGCATATAGGCAAACCTAGGATGAGAATTATGAAATAAGATTTGTAATTGGTCATAGCCTATAGGCAACAAGCAGGCTATACTATATAGCAAAATTCAAATTCTATGGGCATTGAAACTTGAAGCTAAAACAAAATTGCAATTTTCAAATCAAAAAATTGGAAACAGGTTGTCAGGTTGGAGGTTGGAAGTTGGAACTTGGTTACCTAATGGGGGCAGGCCTCAAAACATTCGACAACACTTTCAAGTTTCAACTAACTAAGTTGCAACTTGCAATTTGCAAATTTGGAGATTGAAAGTTCAAAGTTAGAAACTTGAAAGTACTAATTTCTAAAGTAGTAAGTACTAAGTGGCAAGTGCAAAGGTATTGAAGATGTAAGGTTACAGGTATACCTCGCCCATGACTTCCTAATGGGCTGTAGGTCAGCATCCACAGACTGCCGCTCAGCATGTAGCTCTCTCGTCCTCAACTGCTCCATGGTCGGGCCCTCCCACTCAACACCGATACGAGATACTGCTCGCATCATATCCCTCCATGCAGGGGTCTGTGCCACATGAAAAGGGAGGTCACACAAGTAAAAGCACCTCCTAACAGCAATAGCAGCTGCATCCCTATGTGACTGCTGGAAGGCTGCCACAAAAACATCCCTGCCTCTCACATGTCCTCGACCCCGTCCCCTAACAGTGCTACCAATAGCACTACTGCCGGCCCCACCAGCTGGCACTGCAAGAGTCTCTCCAGAAGAAGAAGGTGGAATGGATGCTGCAGCGGAGCTAGTGCCAGCTACAGGTGCCGGCTGCGATGGGGAATCTCGGAGCTCTGCCGCACCTGTAACAATAACATTGGTGTTACTAGTTACGCAGCAGGCTTTAGGTAATAAGTTAGTGAGAGAGCTCAGGGGACAATCACTAATTACTCATTAGTAATCAAAGTTTAAAGTTATAGAGGCCATTTGCGACACACTTTGGCAATATCTACATAGTACTTGCTAATCTTTTGGATGTCAAAGTTTCCCTTAAAGGTTGGTGGTGCGTGAAGAGTGGCATAAGCTTAGGTTAGCATTGACCAGTGTTTTATCGAAACGTGTTTCGAATGCTGAAACGGGTTCGAAACGGAACGTATGAAGCGACCCCGTTTCGAAGCGACGTTTCGTTGTTCGAAACGACTGTTGAAAAATCGCAAATTTTTTTGCGATACAGCGGGGGCCCGAGAGGTGAGTGTTTTCACTTTTTGGCACGTTAGAGAGAGAGAGAGAGAGAGAGAGAGAGAGAGAGAGAGAGAGAGAGAGAGAGAGAGAGAGAGAGAGAGAGAGATATTGAGTGTGTGTGTGTGTGTGAAAGAGAGGGACTGTTTGTGTGTTTGTGTGGATTGTGAAGTAGAGGGAGTGTGTGTGTGACATGTGTGAACTTTTAACTTTGAGTGTGGTGGTGTGTTTGTGTGTTTGTGTGTGTGATGGTGTGTTAAACTGTGTTTGTGTTTGTGTGTGTGCACTGTGTGGTGTGTGTGTGTGAGTCTTGAGACTGTCGTGACATGTGTGTGTGTGAGATTGAGAGAGAGAGAGAGTCTAGAGAGAGAGAGAGGATAGGGATAGATTGAGGATAGATTGAGGTTAGAACTTAGAGCATAGGTTTACCGTTTTGGAAATTAGAATTTAGGATTAGTTTTTAATTTGAAGTTTGAATTTAATACAGTTATTGTTTTGTTGACACTAGATAGCTATTAGCAATGCCCAGATAGTGGGATCCCTTATGGGATCACGTCATCCTTAATTCAGGTTATGGCACATCAGGCACGAAGAAGTGGACTTGCAAGTATTGCGGGAACACTTATGGAGGTGGCCCCGTTCGAATCAGGGCGCATCTTTTACGTCTTCGAGGATATGAGATCGCCGTTTGCAGTCAGGCCCCATAGTCACTGAGGATTGCCGGGATCAGGGATGACTCTCCTGCTACTACTTCAGGCACAGGTGATTCTTGAATCTTGTTTGATCAATGACATTGATTGAAAATTTGAAATTTGATCTAAAGCTAAAACTTAAAAGTTTATAAATCTCATGCTTTGCTCACCTTTCAACACAAGCCTAGAATTTTTGATGAGATGTAATCAAAGTGACTATCTTACGTGCCTTGTGCAAAATAGGAGCAACCCAATCCAACTTACTAATATCCTCAAACAATAGATTCAAACAATGGCAAGAGCATCGAATGAAGCACTCTAATGGACTCAATACTAGGAGCTTTCACTGAAGCACCCACCACACCTACAGCTCTCAACATGTCTTAGAAGTAATGACTTCAAACTACATTGAATGGAATAGCAATGGCATTAAAAAAAAATACAGGAAATGTGAAATTTCTTCCTCTTCTCTATGGCCAATGCAGATGCTAGCTCACCACCTTCTCAACTTCTCTTTGCTGCAGATCCTATCTATAGAAGCAGCGCCCATCAAGCTTGGAAAACTCGCCTTCAATGCTTGTACCACATTTACAGGAGCTCTATCACATTTTTGCTACTACTCCACCACCCTTTCCTGCTTTAATTCTTCTATATACTTCAGTTATAATGAAAAGGCCATTAGCCTCCACTTGGAGGCTGGTGTTCAGCTTCACCATCAGTACTCCCCCTTGCCCATTCCCTTCAGCCTTGAAGTTTTCCTACCACTCTGACAAATGACTACCAATCTTAAGATAATTAATGGCATCTAAGACCGCCCCCACGGTGGAAAGATGATATCTGTGGATTCTGCAGAAACTAAATCAACCCGCTCTGCAAAATTAAACAGAAATATTATTGGTTCTCCTGTGCCTTCACAAGAATTTAATTAAGTTAAGTGAGCATCAAAGCCTCTACAAACAACTGAGTATTAGAGTCAACGGACTCCATGTCTCCACAGTCATGACCACTAATCTATTTATTCTAACATAATAAATAGATAAAGACAAATAGCAAGATACAGTTGCTGAGTTAAGAGAGCAGGCTGCAACAGATAAAAGCTAAGTGAATAGACCTTACAGTTGTCAATGGTCATTAAGTTCCAACTACGGCAGCACTACTTGTATCATGTAAGCTCATAGCAAAACTACACCGACTGCAAGCGGTTACACAATGGAGTGTAGAGACTAAAAATATTAAGGGAAGAAAAAAGGACTCACTCGTGACAGGCGAATGCTCGTGCGGATGAGCTGAAGCCTAGATGGTGAGCGCGTCGGTGTTACCGGTGCCAAGGGTGTCGTAGATCCTTCTGATAAAACAATGCCCCCTGCTTCAACTCTGGGATTGTGAAGAACTGATTCCTGTGACCTCATCTCATCCCTGTCTCGCGGAAAAGTTCCACACATGTGCAGAAACATGGCATTTCTTGCCCTTCGCCAGCCACTCCCCATGCTTTCTTTCTTTGATGAAGTTATTTTTTTCTTTTCTTTGTTTCTTTCCTTCTCTGTGGGAACGCAGGCTTACAGTTCTTCAATTGAAAGATTGCAACATATTATTTGCTTTTGGATTGTAAACGTCGTCCAGAAGATTATGAAGGTAGCCTACAACAGCTTTTCAAATAATGAGGAATGTATGTGTGATGTACTATTGACAACATATTATACAAGAACGCCTTCAAAGAAGCACGCAGAGTGGATCTGAAGGGTTTCAGCACAGCGGGTTTCCTGACAGACTCTGCAAATCTTGAGATATTTAATCTGTAATATATATTCTCTTGCACATTTCAAGACGGTCACCTGACTGCAGATACAGCTTTGCCATTTTATGATACAGATTGCAACACTTCTCAAACAAAAGATAAAGGCAGTCTGTCTGCGGATACGACTTTGTCATCTATTATAAAGACTGCAAAGCTTCCATTATATTTTCAACCAGAACATAAAGACGGGCGTCTGCCTGCGAATATGGCTTTTCGTCAATGATAAAGACTGCCACCCTTCTTTCATTATATTTTCAACCAAAACATAAAGACGACTATCTTTCTGTGGATATGCCTTTGTCAGATCATGATAAGATATGCAAAGCTTCTTCGATAATCTTTTGAACTGAAGCATAAAGTCGTCCGCCTTCTTCTGCGGATATGGCTTTGCCGTTCTTAATAAAGACTACAAAGCTTTTTCGACAATAATTTACTGATTTGAGCCAAAACATGTAAGTTTCTGTAACTACTTGTTGCCCAAACTTATCATCAAGAAGCTCCTGGTCATTGAAAAACAGCTCTGCTTAAAACGTAACAACATAAATACAAACAATACAAACCGAACAGAGGCTCCTCCATCGCTGTCAAAATGGGTACGCAGCTTTGAAGCTCATCCCATAGCTCTTTTTCATGGCGGTCTCAGAGAAGAAAACTTATTTTCTCTCGCTCGCCCATATATTCTAATCTCTCTCTCTCTGCCTCTCCAATGGGCTAATGGCACGACACGTTTGAAAGCTCACCATTTGGATTTTCGCCGCGTGTCCCTTTTGCCACGCCGACTATTCTCAATGGTTCGCGATACGAAAACGTGGCAAAATCTGAACGTTTGTAATGAGATCCAACGGCTGTGGGCATTAGGTCGTAGTGTGCCTGTGCCCTCTGAGCGCGGGAGTCAGACAGGACACGAGTGAATGCAGTATGAAAAGACAAATTGAAGCAGCCTTGGAAATTTGGGAACCACTACTTTATGAGCCCCTCTTTGGAGATAAAGTAGCTTTTTGATCATTGTTGCCTTTTATCGCCAACCTTGCCTCGACAATGGTGTTACGTCTCTCGCCTCTCGATGGAGACATATGATGTGATCTTAGTGTCAAACAAGGTGATCCGAAAGATTGTGAGATTGTGAACCATGATGTGATCTCACTGTTAAACAAAGTACAACATTGTAGAACATGTGAAAAGGAAAAAGAAACTCTTGCAACTTAAAGAATTCAAGAAAAAGAGCTCATTATTTAACTCAAACTCACCTTAAGCGAGCAAATCATCTTTAAGAGAATCATCACAATAGTTTATTGTTATAGTGATAAAGTCAAGATAGGGACACCTTGGAGCTTATGCTCCAAAATTGTCTCCTATCGATTATTGACTTAAATGTTCACATAGAACTTATTGTACCAATGCACCAAGTAAATAGGGGTTGGCATGGTGTGTGCCCCTCCCTACCAACTACATTATGGCCGATCATCATGGCATCTGCCATGACATCTTGAGCTATGTAATGGAGATATTGGAGATGTTATCCTCTTTTCTCATGTGTTTTTAGGTTCTCTCAAAAACAATGCATCAAGGCAATATAAGAGTTAGTATGTTGGATACCTTGAAAATTCTGGCTTATTTGTTTTTGTTGAATGGTCATCATGGGATATATAACCTTCACAATCTTGGCCTGGTACCTCATGCTTTGCGAGTAGCTTTATCTAAAAGTTGTTTGATATGATTGTTAACTGTTGGAAGATAAAGTCAAAAGAATGAAAACTAGCTTCCAATAGTGACCCTTGTGGTGTTTGTTGTGGTAAGATGGTGACTGGTATTGATTAGATGCCTGAAATTAGTTCACTTTTGCAAATTTTTCTGCTATATCTAATCAAATCGTGTTTCAATTACTTATGTTTGGCTATTGAAAGAGGGGTAAGATTTCTAGTCTTGATTTATCAAAAAGGACTACACGACGTTGGTCTCTCTCTCTCTCTCTCTCTCTCTCTCTCTCTCTCTCTCTCTCTCTCTCTCTCTCTCTCTCTCTCTCTCTCTCTCTCTCTCTCTCTCTCTCTCTCTCTCTCTCTCTCTCTCTCTCTCTCTCTCATGTCTCGCATGTAATTAGCCCATGTGCTCAATAATTGACATGCTAAATATAGCCATGGTGCTAATTAGATAGAATTATTCAATAGGATAACAATAAGAGGGCTTGAACAACTTTGCTATATTTGTGAATAGCGGGACTTGTAATAATGGTTGTAAGGCCCAATTTGGCCAAATAAGGTCCCAAATTTATATTAGAGACAAAAAGGATCATAGAGTTATGCATAGATTTTGCCAATGGATGGTTCATGTGTCTACAATCACATGGGAGCTTGATCATGCTCTAGTTTTAGGCTTGATGTATTGAATGATTAATCAATGGCTATACGGTTGTTGTCAATTGACTTGACTTTGCAAACGCAAATATTCTTTTTGCTTTGAATTTCTTCCAACGGTCCCTCTTGCTTTGATCTTCAACTTTTAATTCACTTAAAAGTTGCTTGAGTAACACTTTTCCTGATGATTATTCTTCTTCAACACATTGCTCTTTGATTCATCTTTTGATGATGTTGATGAAGAGTCAACAAAATCATTTGACTCACTATTTTTCTGCTTTTCTAAACTAGAAGTATTTTTCGGATGAACTCTTGAAGCATTACCCTTTACTTGGGCAATCAGATGAATATTCGTTGGCAATGGAGGATTCCAGATGTGTGTGGATTACAAGGAGCTGAATAAAGTAACTATTGAGAATAATATTCACTGCCCCTAATGGATGATCTGGTGGATCGATCAGGTGGAGCTAATGCTATGAGTCAGATAAGCTACTGATCAATTTTGAATCATAAAAAGATGAAACAAATAGCACATCACACTGTAAGTGATACATAGATAACTAAAGAACAACAAGTACATATAATAAGCACTCATTTTGGGGGGGTACCGTTGCATGGTCAAATAGTCTCCGTTACGAGACAACTATCCCAACTCAATAAACTTGAGTGTCGTCAATGTGGCCTTCATCACTGTAGCGTGTACTAAAAGTAAAAGGTTATTATCTATGACAAAAATGTATAACCATAATATAAACAAGAATTATACTTTTCTGATAATTTTGTTGTTCAAAAAGAGGCATTACTTTTCATTCCTCTCATGATGCAACCAAAAAGGTAAAATGGTGTGAAGAAATGGACAAAGGAAATGAATCTCTTGGATCTTATTTTTGCTCGTCAGCACAAGGAGGTTCGTAATTTTAAAGGAATCTACAAGCATGACCAAGATGGCAATATCAAAAAGATGATGGAAGAAGGCTACACAGAGCCACTTGAGGAGTATTCTATTCAAAGCAAGGGGGTCTATTTCTTGAAGGTTTGGATGGACTCGAGAGGGTAGAAATGGTCTAGTTTTACTCTCATCTACACCCGTTCTACCTCAAGTTTAATAGAAGTCATGTTAGCTTTATTTTGGTTTTTGAAATGTACTCACTTTGAGTGAGATACAAAGAGACAAGCCAAGTATAGACTTTGTCAAGTGATGGATCTTGATGGTTATCATTTGACACAGGGGGGAATGGAGTTGGAGATAAGAGGGAAATTGAAGAAAAAGGTCAATGCATGTTTCATGATTGAGGCCAAAATTCATATATCCAAATTTTGGCAGGTATGTTACTTAACCAAATAGATGTAAACTTAAAATTTGGCATATTACCACTTAGCCAAA
The DNA here is from genome assembly GCA_029204225.1 of Diphasiastrum complanatum. NCBI lineage: Eukaryota > Viridiplantae > Streptophyta > Lycopodiopsida > Lycopodiales > Lycopodiaceae > Diphasiastrum > Diphasiastrum complanatum. The sequence goes on along the minus strand of CM055092.1, from coordinate 15,772,907 downwards.
CCATATACATTTGAAATATGGCTTCCCCTCTATATTTTGGAAAGAGTTATAAATGGTAACCTTTCGTTGCTTGAAAAGCACAATCGGCCAAACTTGACCTTCCATTTGATGTCGTCCACATCATCAATATTTGTCAAAGCTTATGATTGGTGTGGAGGGTGATGGCTTAGATTACAACAACCTAATTTGAGACTCAAAAAGTTGTAAGCATGAGTTTTTTTTAGCTCTTAGAATATCCAAGCAAGATTATTCTTCAAGCTAGTAAAATCCACATTAAGTTGTAACTAGGTCTTCGCATGTTTTTGTATTAACCATTTTCATCTAATTTTGACATACTTTTGGATTGTCAATGTATGCTTTCAGTTTTTAGTCATGTATACTTTCTTCACAATACTTACCATTATAAGCAACATCTAAATTTGTAGCATGTGATAATGTGTGGATACAATAAAGATAATCCACTCCTTTCAAAACAATGTGCATCAAAATCATTTGTCTAGATCATTTAGTGATTGATTCTAAATGTAGGATGGCAAGTTGTGAACTTTTATTAAATATCATAAACACAATGCAACATATTTTTTACAAATGAACTAAATCTATGTGTAGATCTTGTATATTCACAATAATAATAAATATTGTAGCTTAAATTAGGACTTATATTATCTATGATTTACCTAATCTGATAAAAGCTTGTAATAACTAATTCAAAGTTTTACACTAGGTGATATAAAAACCCTATGTCATGGGTTTTGACAACCCAAAAAAGAAAACTCACAATCTAGTTTAATTGCTCCTATTAGTTATTGTATTAAAAGTTCCCTGAACAATTTTCATAAGTGAAAACAACAAACAACTAAGCAATATAGTGCATATAAATCATCATTACTTTGCTTTTGTACTCTTTATTAGGATAAAAGAATACATTCATTATGCAAATATTTTTTCAAGCTAGCCATGTGTTCATGTGTCAACCAACACATACTTTTCGAAATGTTGTATATTTCTTTCAAGCATAGAATTAGTCATTTGTTTCAAAAGCCAAAAAAGTTGCTTTTGTACAACTATAATTTTTTTCGCATGGACTTGATTGGAGCCCATGCCATTGGACCCATAATCTTTTAAAAAAACTTCTTGTAAAAGTAGTCTTCCACCAATTTCAATCAAACCACATTTGCAATTTACAAAAAAGAAATAGTGCCATAAATATCATATACACAACCAAAAATTATTGTAGTTTTAGATATTTTGGATATTCATGTTGGTATGACACATTAAACATACTCACATTCCATTCCATAATATAAATGAGATAAAAAATTGACATGTGCAATATGTATAACATTATAATCATCAACGTTGCACCTCACATCAATAATTCCAATTGTACAATTTTTACTAATTTGACATTTCTTAGCACAAAAGCAAATGATATGAAGACGATAAAATTTTTACTGCTAGCTTTATTATGGAAAAGATAATTTACCTGCCAACATTATAATGTTATTTAAAGGTGAATATTTAATGACTCACAAAACATATTTAAATAGGTATTTTGTATTTAAAATTTTGATCAGATTTTTTTTTTATCTTCAAATATATGGTGCTTGTTACATAGCAAATCGAAGCTAAGAAGAGTTGCTAGCCATTATGGTTGTGAGACCTTTACTCTCTTGTTTTGTGGCAAAGTAGTATGATTGTGCCATTTTCAGCTCTTATTTTTTGAAATTGAATTTCTTCTAGAGCAAGGCCTCTCGTGATCTTCTTTGTTCACCTTGTTAATCTTCGGAATACACACCATTAAGGGACCTAGAATTATGTGTGAAAAATGCAAAAAGGTTATCTATGTTAGTTGTAGGGGTCTTACACTTTTCTATGTCAAGCATCTTGGTGTAGAGGGTCAAAATTGGCATAGAAGGCAAATTGATCAAATCCACATGTAAAGCCTCTATTGAGCCAAAGTAGTGTAAGTGGTAGAACTTGAGCTAAATAGGTTGTAAAGTTGTTATTGGATGTGTGACAAATCAAAGTTCAAGAGATCCAATAGAATTAAGAGGTGGAAGTATCAATGATCCATGGGATTTGAGTTATGCTTGAAAATGATCCAATAGAATCAAGAGGTGGATGCATCATTGGTCCAATAGAATCAAGAGGTGATAGAAATGAGGTCCAATAGTGGGTGAACTACCTCGTGGATCTACTGGTCTCATTGTACTTCTCATTTTGTTCTAAGTAATTTGGAGATCAATCAAGTTTTTGAGTCTAAGTGTTTCTTGCATTCTCTCTCTACCCGAGAGTTGGCCTTTTCCATACTTAGTTTTTTTCAGGGAGCATGTGGTAGTGTGTTTTTGCTTTTGAGAGTGAGATAGATCTTGAATCTCAATCTAATCTTAATCATTGTGCATCCACACACCTTAGGAGATCTAAATTACACTTAGTGGACACTCCACACGTGTGAAATTCACATGGTATCAGAGCACCATCTTATTGTCACCATCTTTTGCAACAAGTACAAAGGTCTCTTCATAGTCAAGGCCATGGATTTGAGCAAATCCTTTAGCACATAATCTTGCCTTGAACTTGTTAATGGTGCCATCATGATTGTATTTGATTCGAAATACCCACTTGCATCCAATCACATGCTTGTTGGATGGTGGATCCACAAGCTCCCAAGTGTTGTTGGTGACCAATGGATCATACTCTTGCTTGTTTTTTCAAATGGAAGGTGTTCCAATTAGATGTATTGAGGAGGAGATATATATGGAACAACCTCAATTTTCTTTTGATAGGTGTCATGACAATCTCTAGCACATCTCTCTATGGTATTGTGTCCACTTTCCTTTCTTTATGTCTTATCACATATTAAAATTAACTTTTCATTTTCTAGTACCACAAAAGGCTTGGACGCCATAGCATGGGCCACGATATCATGTGAATCATTCACAACCGTTCAACTTTCTCATGTAAAACAAATTGTATAGTCTATGTGATAATGCAAGTCCCAAACCATGTAGTCCATATGGCAATTCAAGTATCAAATTGTCATTGTCATGAACAATTTCCACTTTTAAGATATTAAAACATATTTTTGTGGATACATTACAGGTTTGATAGGTTGAAAATTCATATTATAAAATAGAAAAGATATTTTGACACATTTGAGAACCAAAATTTGAGGTAAAACATTAAAATTTTAGAAAAAAAATTGTAGCCTCAATCATAGGATGCCAACGTGCTATCCACTCAAAAAAGCAAACACATTCAAATAAAATTTCATAAGGTTAGAGATAAAGTGCAATACAAAGATATGATACTCAAATATTATAACACAAAAGACATGACTACTAATAGTTTTACAAAAGCCCTAGCAAAGGATAGGTAGTCCAATTATATTGCAATGTTAAGTTTAAAATTTTAAGTTTTTCTAGATCCACATTAAGGGGGTATTGAAATTTTTCATTTTTTAGGAGTTAATGTAACTCTAGAAATCACATTCGAATAATTTAATTGTACAAGTCTTCAATTTTGGATCTACAAAGTAACTCCAAGTTTTTGTGACAGTCTTTAAAGTCCACAAAATACACATGAAATTGAAGGTAATGCAACTCTAGAAATCACATTTGAATAGTTTGATTCACTTTTGTATAAGTCTTCAATTTTAGATCTACAAACTTACTCCAAGTTTTTGTGACAGTCTTTAAAGCCTACAAAATACAAATGAAATTGAAGGTAGATTTTGAATCAATAGAAATACAGTAATACTATCAATATTGACCTCAACCTCAACCTTGACCTATATTGACCTATGTTGACCTCGACCACCATAAACTTTGACAATTTTTTATTATCAACCATTTCAATTATATCAAGATCTATCAAGTGTGTGTATTTATGATTTAAGTATTCATTGAAATGACTAGTAGCATGTCAATCTTGAATTTGTTTTGTTATTTCGATCAGTTCCTATCAATTTATGATGGATTATGAATGTGAATCGATACTTGCAGTTTCTACAGTATGCAATCATAGTAATTTGTCTGATTTGTGTTCTGTTTCACAACAATTGGTTCTACATATTGTAATATGTGTACATAATGTGAATTTCACACGTGTGGAGTGTCCACTAAGTGTGATTTAGATCTCCTAAGGTGTGTGGATGCACAATGATCAAGATTAGATTGAGATGATAGCAAAAGAAGTTGGTAGATGGAAGCTCACCCTCATTCAACCATGTAAGACAAGAGCATATTATCGATCCTTATGATTTTTATGCCATATGCTTTTTTGAATAGAGTGCTAAGCAAGAAAAAACTAGTAAGAGTATGCAAAAGTTGAAGCCGCCATGCAAAATGCAAGTTGTTGCCATACTAGATTTTCTCTTACAGTCCTAGAGATCTTGTCATATTGTTGTAGATATTCCCAATGGGTGCTAATCTTGTCTTCCAAAAAAGGAGGTTGACTAGATGTCTTTTTTATTGTATGCATGCAAGATGGATCTTTTGATAGAGTTACCTTCAGTTTGAATAGTTTGGACCTTTTAAGTGAACGTCATTATAACATGTAAAAACATATGATATCAAAAAATGGTCTAAGGGAAAATTACTAACGAAGTATAGGCTTGTGGAATAAATGCTAGCATTAAAAGGAGCAAAACATTATCCAAGTGGGAAGAGCGACAATTCAAAAATCGTATACAATTAGATCAAGTGTGAAAACATGCACCCTATGATTGAATGATGTCCACAAGCTAGAATTTGGCAATCATTTATTATAGTAAATTTGTTAATCCCCTTACAATATTCTATTATAGCTATTGAGGTCACCATCAAGAATTTTGTGCCCTAAATCATGTCAAAGTAAAAAATAAGTTTGCTCATTCAAAGTGCATAAAGATTGTGTTTGAAGATATTCTTGGGAAAAATAGACAAGCATCTATCATCTTGAAAGGTCTAAAAATCTGTTCACAATCTGATAGGAGTGTGATGAGCTACACAATCATACAAAGAAAGCAAAACACAGATGGTAGAACGCAAGTGATATCCCCGCAAATATGTTTTTAGTAAAGTGTTGTGGGTAATCCTTATACATAAATAAAATATCTTGAAGTAGAAAATAAGTTGTGAGGGTCATGGCATCCTGCGAGTGTAAGCCCATAGCTGAATGAGCACTTGTAATATAATGTTAAAAGTGCTTAAAGTTTAAGTTAACTAAGTTTTTCAAAGTGATTGATCTATTGGAAGCTAGCGGAGGAGGTGTTTGGATGTAGTCGAGACCTGAAACAGCCTCTAAGGGCTTAACATATCATCATACCCATCAAAAAACCTCAAAACATCCACAAATCTGCATTTTTGGAGGGAAAAAGTGAGCCAAAAACCATCAGATTTTTATTTCTCCCTATCTAGTGGATAAGGACCCTCGCATGATTGGCAGTAGCCTAAGGACATTGTCTCAGACCTGCATAGAAGCTTGCGAGAGTTACTTCCCAGCAGATCTCAAAAAATAGTGAAAAAACCATAAAAATTCAAAAAACTCTTATAAAATCCAAAAAAAATAATTCAAAACTGCTTAGTAACCTTTGCCAGACCCTTGTAGCTAGATCTCACCGAGACAAGCTCACAGAATAGTTACTTTATAGTTTAAGACCATCTGCGAGAGTTCCCAAATTCCAAAAAAAATTGAAGACAGAACCGTCACAGACATCATTTTTTGTAATTTTTTGTGGCAACTAACTCTTGTCGGATCTCATGTAGCTAAATCTCACTGAGATAAGCTCACAGATGAGTCTTCGAGAGTTCATCTTGTTCCAGTAAGCTGTAAGAAGGTTCTGAGTGCCCAAAAAGGAGAAAAATCATCTGAAAAAGATGAACCCTCGCACAAATAACTCTCATTGACTGTTCTATTGAGTCCAAAAGGTCATTTTCCATCAGTGATCAAGTCTGCGAGATTAGTTTAAAGTATTGATGAATCTGTAAGCCAAAAAATCCTCGCATGAGCATTTTCAGATAGGTAGTAGCAAGATCTTCCTCAGATCCGTCTACCGTGAAAACCAAGATCAAAGAGAAATCAAGAAAAAATCGTTGAAAAAGGACTAAAATCACATCAATAGTCATCAAAACTTATCAGATCCTCACAGATCAAGATTTTTACATATCCATCAAGATCCAGCAACTTTGGACTTCCCCGGCGAATGAAGCAGCAATGGACCTAATGGATCTATCCGTACATGTTGTCTTAAAATGCCAAAATATGTTGGATCGACAGATCTTATTAGGTTCGTCCAGATCTACGAACAAGCGTGCAAGATTTATGATGAACAGGTTCCTAAAAAAAATGAAGTTGTTCTCTATGCCACTAGTAGCTATAGCCCAAGACTGGTTCTTCAACCAATCAGCCGAAGAAAATTCCACTTGGAAAGGGGTTAAAGCGGCTCTCATCACCCACTTTCAAGAAAGTTCTTGGAAGACCTATTTCTTCTGTTAAGCAAAACCAAAATGGGAAAACAAGAAAGGGTTTGGGACTATATTAAACGGGTCAAGCATCTACGATCCGAATACAACACAGCCCTTACTCCCGATCATGCGGTAATTATGTGGTTTCTCGCTGGTTTACCACAAAGCATTCGAAGAGAGCTTAAATGCCGAAAATAATATGCCTTGTTGCAAGAAGCCATGGAAGATGCTATCAAAGAAGAGGATGAAGGCTCAGATGATGATTCCACTCATAACTATCCAACAATCCATCATCTGACTCCCTCGGTAGCCTTGACCTCTAATGCTTCCAATATTTCAACTAACTTGCTAAAGGTTCAAATGACGAAACTTCACAAACAATAGATGGAGTAATTAGTGGCCCAATTTAATCAAAAATTGAAGACCTTTCAAAGTGCTGTAGCATCATCCTCTAACACACCAGATCAAAACCAGTTACAGTACCCACGAAGAGAAAATATATGGTCTCCAATTTGTACATAGAACCATACAGCCAACGAGTGTCCAGTTTTAAACAAATCTCAAACTAACACATCAATATTGCCACTTGTGAAATGTGTCATCACACGAAACAACGTTATGCCCATTCAACCCCATGATTATACAACAAAAGAGAAATCAGTACCAGACCAATGAACCAACATCGCATGGCTTTACATGCACCATTAGGGCCAACTAATAATCAACTGGACCACGTAAACTTAACAGTAGCAGAGCACAAGAGATACCAACCTAGCCTGAGTAGCAGCAGTGGTATGGTCCAAATAAGCCATATGTCAATCCGACTATCAACAAATATTTTGTGACCTACGCTGCTCAACAAATGAAATTGCTCACAAGTCTATTGACTAGCAGAATGAACTATCCCTCAAAGAGTTTCTGCAAATTGCACCACAAGCAAAGAGCATTATGGTAGAATGGATCAATTCGGAACTTGAACCAACCAGGAAGAGCCCTTGTATTATGTGGGCTATGAAGGAACTAGCAATGTCCTCATTATTGGAACAATGTGAGAGAGTGAGCAACACAACATCACCCTATTGATCAAACACAAGAGATATGAGGACGAAGCTGCAATGGTAGATGGAGAATCTGGAGTCAACTTGATTTTCACTACCTTATATAAAAAATGACAATTGCAAGGACTGAAACCATCAAAATTTGCTATCAAACTAGTGAATCAGTCTTGTGTGAAATCTGAAGGTGTGTTGAAGACAGTCCAGTAAAGATAGCGGGAGCACAATTGTAATCACCTTTGTGGTGATGGAAATTCTAGAGTCTCCTTTCGCCTATCAAGTTTTACTAGGAAGACCTTGGCTGGGAGTCATGCAAGTGGTTCACAACTGGGGAACTAGAAAACTCACCTTCGAGAACAAAGAACAAGCAGTAAAGGTAGATCCAACCACATGGACGGTGAAACCTATTACTCCCAAAGTTGATGACAGTTCATCCACCACAGATCAAAGCATTGATCACCCAAGGCGATCCAAGGGCAGAGGGTATTGTGCATTGGACAGACGCATTAGCCATGGTTGATTGTATGGCTGGGCATGCATATTAATCGGATTCAGATACAGAGCATATATTCACCGAAAGGTTACACCCTGGACACCCCAATAACTTATGGAATGAACATGATCAACGTGACATGGTTAGTAGAGGAGCTTATACCCAAGCAATTTAAAGATGACATGGTGCCCTGGCAACATGCCTTTTCATACAACGAAGAAGCTGAGCTGACAGATAAATAGGTCTTGCAACATATGGATCCTGATTGATTTTTGGAATGAGGAAGATACCAGCTCAACCTCCACAGAAATTGGCAATAGCTACACTTTTCAAGGTGGAACCACCCAAGGCACCAATTACTAAGAAATCAAATGAAATAGTGCTACAATCAGGTGATCCATTGAAGTGATCTACCAGAAGTAGCAATAGCTCTAGTGGATGTAGATAATCATAATCACAAAGTGAATATCAAGATAGTTTTCAAGAAAGTTAACAAGGATGTATCCAATCATGTTGATAGAAAAGAAAAAAGATATTAGACTTTTTGAAATCTATCCGATTGGAACCAGACGCAGCGTCCATCATCACATATGATTGGAAGCCCACAACTTACAAGTCATGCTAAGATCAACCTGTTGAAAAAGGAATCTCGTCGGATGCCAATTTACGAGATGCTAGAAACCTTCAAAAATTATACCTTAGATGGTGTAGTGATTATGCTGCCGAAAGCACAAAGAGAGCCTGATAAGGATCAGGAAACAAAAAAACAAGTCTTTGAAGGACCTGCGTGGACACAACCAATGAATCTAGCTAAGCCAGGCGAGGAAGAGAAGATTGTTTATGTGGGAGAACAATTGACACCCACTCAGTTCAAACAGCTACGTGCTCTATTGGTGGAATACAAAGACTGTTTTGCATGGTCTTACAAGGATTTGAAGGGTATACCACCAACCAAAGTCCAACACACCATACCCTTGGTGGATGGAGTAGTCCCCAAGGTGAGCCGATATTATCGCTGCAATCCTAACTACATAGAATTGATCAAACATGAGTTGCAGAGGCCGCTTTGACGCTGATTTCATTTCTAAAATCAAGCATACAGAATGGGTATTGCCAATAGTCATTCCTATTTCAACGTTGCTTTATGTAGGGTGTAGGAATATGTGGTGAGTAGCCCTCTACCTGTCAGAACCACGAGGATAGGTGATCTAACTAAAATTAGTTGCTTTCTACACAAACTAACATTAACCCACTCTAACTCTACCACCAACTAACATAACCACACACACAATCCAAATGTGAGAGAGAGAAAGGGAGAGAAGAGAGATGAGGGAGGTTAGCTCATGTGCTCAAAACTACATTTTATTGGAAAAGCTATTGAGAAATCATAAACAAAGAACAATGCAAAATGGAAAACAACTAGAAAGCATAAACAAAGAGCAATAAAAATGAAAGCATTAGCACATGAGGATGCTTGAGTACTCAAAATGGTAGAGTCTCCTCCTCTCTATTAGCATGTCAAATGGGCTCCAAGAGGTGTCCTTTTTATCTTTGAGGAGGCCCTTGCCCCTTGGTTTATATTGGCTACTTCAAGAAGGTAGGATTGAAATCCTAACACTTCAAAACCCAGCAAATCTTGTATAGCCGGGATACAGTCTTCATCGAGGATCAGTTCGTCGACCTCAAAGGCAAGGATGTTGCTCAAGAAGAACCCTTGTCACCTGCCATTGACACGACAGTCTGAGCTTCTAGCTCAGGCGTGTCTATTGTCGATCCACTTCGAGACAGCGAATCAGACGAAGATGTTGCTGCTACCAAGAAACAAATCCCAGGAGTGGTTCTTCAGTCGACAAAGTTGTGAAATCACCGAAACAGTTTGACACCACTGTGCTTGAGGGTTTCGAGGAGGAAGATATTTTTGAAGAAGAAGAAGCACTCTTCATTTTCTCTTTAGATTGTACACTTGTCAACTTGAAACTTGACATCCAATCCACTATCAAACAACTGTCCTACACTAATGAGATTCTTGGTATCTAGGTACATACAATACATCATGTAAATAAAAAGATTTTGATGATGATGCATGCAATGGAATAGTACCTACTCCATCAATTCTACACTCTACAACATTAGCAATAAAGATTGATCTTTTGCACCTAGATATGGCATGAGATTACTGAAAGAGTTCCTAGAACTAGACATATGGGAACTAGCCCCACTATCTATCCACTAGACTTCTTCATTCTTAAAAGGAAAAGATGAAAAAGTAGACATCATTAATGAATCCTCTCTTTCACTCTCTACACTCTCACACTCATCCTCATTAGTAAGGTTAGCTTGCTTAGATTGGTTCTTCTTCTTGAAACAGTTTGATGCATAGTGTCCTTTCTTTCCACAGAAAAAACACTTGACCTTTGACAGCTTCTTCTTGCCACTGGATGTTGCAGCTTGTGAGGACTTATCCTCACCACCTTCTTTGGCTTTGTCCTTCTTGAAGTGTTGTTGTCCTTTGCCCTTGCCCCTTGACTTGCCTCTGATGAAGAGTGCTTTGTCATCTCCACCATCTTTCAATGAAAGTCTGTTGATCCTCAGCATCTTGTTCTCTTGCCTGCTTTCTTCAGCAATGAGAACACATTGCAGTGTCTCCAAGGATGGAAGATCCTCCCTAACATCATAAGTCTGCACAATATTGTCATACTCATTTCTAAGTCCATTTAGGACTACTTAAACAAGTTCAGTGTTCTTAAGAGCATCACTAATACCAGCTAACTCTTGATGAAGATCCTTAACTCTCGTGACATATGATGAAGCACTCTCATCTACTCTTTGATAACTTAGAAATATTTGGTTTCTAAATGTAAGCAATCTAGAAGTATTTTTTATTTCATAGATTGTTTTTAGAGTATCCCAAGCTTCCTTGGCAGTGGTGCATGTGCTGATCTCTCTTAACACTTCATTGGTAACATTCATTTTTATAAAATGAAGGGCAATTCTGGTTCTTTTGTGAAATGCTGCAGCTTCATTAGGTGTCGCAGGTTCTTCTTCAGCTCCACTCACAATATCCATTACATCCTGTAGAATCAATAATGATTCCATTCTGATCTTCCACATTGCATAATTGGAAGATGTTAATCTCTCACTGTGCTCTAAGAAATGTGAACCAGATGAAGACATCTTCTTTATGAGAAATTCTAATAATGATAAAAAATGGAGTTGAAAGAATGTTGCTTGCTATCTCAATCTAGGATCTAACACAGATGTTGATCCACCCTATGAAATCTAGCAACAGATGTGAGAACAAATTCTCAACACAAAATCAATCTATCTTGAATTTGGATCTTGCTTCAATCACAAAAGAAGAAGCACATGCAAGCAAGAAGTCTATCTCTCCCACGAGTTTCAAAGTACTGATAAACTCTCTAGGAACTTACTTTCAACTGAAAAATAGTAATATGTGTGAATGAAAAGTCTAAGACCTTAGAGTACTCACTTCTATCCAATTCTACTTGATTGTGAAAATTGATGAAAATGGTGAAAAAGACAGATGTGTGCTCACTTTGGCATATCCCACGATTGAGTACTCTCTCAAACTCTCTGATTGCCTAAAACTCTTCTAAAAACAAATCAAATTGATTTAGAAACTCAATCAACACATTCTACTCTTCAATACCTATCCAACAAGCTATAGAACATCAAATTTGGATCATTCCTTGAGAAGTAGCACTCATTAATGAGGGCTGATTTCACATGTGTGAGCTCTTTGTCCATACAGAGCTCTGCTAGATCAGATCAGCCTTGATTTGATCCACTTATGATCCTCAGATTGCTTGTTTCTCAGTGAGTTTGAGTCTCTCTCCCAAATCCGAGTTCCTGCAAGCAAAAACACTGATGATCTGATGTATACACCCTCACCTCTTCAAAGCATTGAGCTTTGATACCATGTGAAGTTTTTAGCATGTGTGAACTTCACCACACACCTTACAGGATCTTACTCAGGTGTTGTGATTGCACAAGATTGATCAAAGAACAGTATGCTTGAAAAATCTAAGGCAAGAGCACAATGGCATACATCTGATGAAAAAATCTAACTCTTCACTATGAGAAATGAATGTCAGAAAAAATTCTAAGTGTTCAGTATGGGAAAAGGAGGCTGCTCTCGGGTAGAGAGAGAAAATCAAGCATGAATAACTCAAGTAGAGAGAGAATGAGTCCAGAATACCAAAATCTCAATATTCACAATATAGCAAAACATGCCCAGCTTTCCCTACATGAGATAGACTCAAATTCCTACAGTGGAGTTGCATGGAAAGTCCACTTAACTGAACTAATTCACCTACCAGAGATCCACATGTGTAACTGCATGCATGTATGTTGCATGTACTGCATGTCAACTCATAAAACTGCCTAGACATGTGTAGATCACTGAAACTACTTTGCATGTTGCATGCACTTATTGCATGTGGCTTGCATGCATACAGTATGACTTTGCATGTTATCTAAACTACTGCATGTCATCAAAATAGAACCTATCTAACTCAAATCCGAGATATGTGCTCAATTCACACTCCTTTTATGTACAACATGAAATTTAGTGAAAATCACCATGGGCATGGCCCCAAACTTGAGATAGGAAGATAATATTTTAATGATCTTCACATTCACAAGCCTATCTCAAATCCTATTGGACCATTGATGCTTCCATCTCTAAATTCTATTGGATCTCCTGAACTTTGACTTGTCACACATCAAGCTAACTAAAGACACTTGTCAACAACCTATTTAGCACGAGTTTCACCTCCTACACTACTTTGGCTCAAAGGCATTACATGTGGATTTGACCAATTTGCCATCTATGCCAATTTTTGACCCTATCAGCATTCTACATATAGATGCTTGACCATAAAACTTTATGAGAACCCTATAACAAACATTTCTAATTTATTTTACAATTCTCCACATGTGGGAACATCCTCCACACATGTGAGATTCACTCACAAACTTCTATCATAAAAATACCAAGTTAGATTATTGCCGATTTCTCACAAATTCTAGCACACTTTAAATGTGTCAAAATATTGAAATAGGAAAATTAGAAGAATCTGTCCAAACTAGAATATTAAGATTTCCTATTTGTTGGAGTGATAAGTTTCCTATTTGGTGGTATTGCATGACATAGTCAAATTCTTGGTTGCAATAGTATTGGCTCGAGGTGGATATCATGTTCATCTCATGAATGCTATAGGAAATAAAGTTAATGTTTTTAGGGGCTAAAGCTGGTAATAATTTGTGGATATGTCTACATGGGTTGCCAATCGTTTAATCATATAATATAAAATGAGGAATCTTGAGCATTATAAACTCAAATTTGTTCATAGCAAAATTTGTCTTGATAATGCCTCATTGTATGAGTCACTACTATATGGGGAGCTTTTCTTGTGGATGTTCTTGAGAAACTTCAAAAAGTAAATCTTGTGCCCATAAAGTTATAAGAAATTGAAGTATCAATATAGTGGTGGTCAATCATATGCATGTGAAAGAGATCCTTGAGTGTTCACTATGAAACTAGAATGGCTAACTCTTGCTATAATCGAGCATGTGAAATTTGATTTCCCATATAATTTGTAGCTCTAGGATCAAGATCAAAAGGTGCACTACTTGAGATAATTGTCACAAAAGTTGGCTCACAAGTCAAGCCATTGAAGATTGTCGGAGATTTATTATGGAGAACAAAGTCCCTTCAATCGCAGTCTCTTGATAGTGAATAATCGCAATTTGAGAAGCATGTCATGTAGATTGACAATTCAAAGAGTTAGCTAAATGGAGTGTCGACATCTAATTGCTTTGTGGTAGGTTGGACATGCTACTCCAGTGAAATTACAAACATTCTAACTTGGATGAGTTGGTGCCCTTACACACTTGGTCTAGAATCCCTATGATCCATGATGTTATTTTGAAGACCAATTAACCACACATTTGTTGTAATATGTAACACGAAACTTAAGACAAGCAAATGGAAACTATGTCAAAAGTCTAAGCCAACATGAGAAACCAAAGTTTCTTCACAATAGTCAATAAATTTAATTCTTTAAACAAAGATTTTTATCGTGCATATGATTCACAATGTGAATGAGGGTATGGAATCAAGCCTTATAAGGATGTGGACTATAAAAAATGTCAAAAGGAGATAAGTAGAAGTAAATAGACAAGATCATTTCAAGAAATTTCTTTCACTAGTTGACTCTTGGATTACTAGCATACATTTGAGTACGTGGTCTCCCTCCTACGGTGTGGGGTGTTGTCATGGACAATACACATACATTTTTGTTTTTATTTGTTTGATGTGATTGAGGTCTTTACACAAAACAAAAAACATCAAGTTGTTCTTTAATCTTAGTGCTTCAAGTATCTTTAACAAAACCATAATTATATATATTGGAAACATGTTTATGGCACAACATTTGAAACAACAACATAAGTTCAACTACTCATTGCAAGAAATTGAGAACACGAATACTTCATTATCCATTAACACAAGAGATCACAATCATAAGCATTATTGGGATAACCACTAGATATAAACACAACTAAATGAAAGGTCTAAAAAGTCTTGTGGAAAAAATCATGGCTTTGCTTGGTCATATCTTTCCACTTACACTTGAAGTAGACTTGACTTTGTCATCATTGAAGTGGAAGACAAAGCCTGCAAATGTGCATAAAGTGAATAAATAGAAAGATATGATGATATCTATTTACCTATAAAAAATTTCAAAATCCAAAAAATTGTGTTATTAGACATATGTTTGCTTACAATGATTGATCAATATACATGTAACAAAAAAGTCATTAAGCTTTATCCTATACACACACACACACACACACACACACACACACACACACACACACACACACACACACACACACACACACACACACACACACACATCTACATGTGAATGTAATGTCAACATTTCTTTTAAACGATATATTTAAAATAAAAGTTGGATCGATGTCAATTAGTAACTAATCAAAATCACTAATCATGTCAAATAGATGATGTTGGAAAAGTGTGAGCATGACCACATCTCAAGGAAAGTAGACACAAGCCAACGCGCAGGACAAAGTCCAGGTAGATCTGAGGAGGAACAACAAGCATCAACCTCCCAAGGCTCTCGATTGATATCCGCCAGCCGTGCATTCCGCGGACCAAAAAGCGAGGAGAATGGAATAAATGAATTCCTAGTTCAATTTCCACATGAATCCTCACGTAGCGGCTGGCAAATCCTGCTAGCGTAAGCCCATAGAACTTGTAAAATAATGTATTTAAAATAAACTAGACTTTGGGCCATGTAATTAAATTATGTTAAAAGGGACCAAAGTTTAACTTGACTAGGTTTTGTTAAGTGGTCAAAGTCAAAATTGTGGTAGGTGGGGTGTGCTTCTTTGTGCACCATAGATTAGAATATCAAAATCATACAGCTTATAAGTACTATCAAACGAAGTATATCCGATCAGGATGGTCTTGAGACCTTGGAAGTCCAATTTCTTCCTCGTGTCTTTTGGGATCTGCGCATAGGCAATACACCCAAACACTCTTAGGTTCTTCAAAGAAGGCTTAGAGCCTGTCCACACCTCGTGGGGTGTCTTGTCTGAGAGGGCCTTGGTCGAACATCTGTTCTGGACGTAGGCTGCAGTGGAGATAGCTTCAGCCCAGAATCTCTTAGGCAACGATGCATGCGATAGCATACATTTGGTAGATTCGACCAGAGTATGGTTCTTCCTCTCGGCTAAGCCATTAGACTGAGGACTGTAAGGAGTGATGAATTGCTGCTCAATGCCTTGGATTTGGCAGTACTCCTTAAACTCAATAGAGATATATTCTCCACCGTTGTCTGACTTGAGGGCCTTGATCGTCCTTCTAGTCTCCTTCTCTGTATGCTCCTTGAAGATTCTGAAGCAGTTGAAGGCTTCTGATTTCTTCTTTATAAAATACACCATGGTCCTTCTGGAAAATTCATCAATAAAGGTTATAAAATACTTGGCATCCTTCAACGAAGGATTTTTCATCAGGCCACAAATATCTGAATGTACAACATCTAGCAATCCTCTAGCAATGTGCTGATGGCTTGATTTAAAAGGTTTCCTAGTATATTTACCAACTAGACAGTCTTGACAGATAGGTAATTTGACACTTTCGCGAGGATAGTCGAGATCAAGAACAATAGATTGTCTAGACATTTGTTGTTAAATAGCATGATTTAAATGACCAAGTCTATAATGCCAAAGGAAACCTTTATTTGAATGAATTGAAGTACTGAGAGCTTGACTAGAGGCAAAAAAACAATGGCTCAATTTGTACAAGTATCCATGCCTCTTTTCGAGTGCTAGGATCTTGCATGTCCTATCACCTACTTTACACTGATCACATTCAAATTCTACTCTGTGTCCTAGATCTGTGATTCTGCTTACAGAGAGCAGATTCGTAGATAAATTTGGTACATAAAGGACTTTAGAGAGTAACTTAGACTGATCATTGGCAAAGTTTAATCTTACAGTGCCTTCACCTTTAATAGCCTGTGTGCTATTGTCACCAAGGTGGACTTATTTCTAGGTACTGTACGGTGTATATGACTCGAAACAGCCAATGAGGCTAGTCATATGCTAAGTGGCTCCAGAATCCAGGAACCAAGAGTTGTAGCCAGATGCTCCTTGATGGCTGGTCATGAAGACATCATGATCCGCTTCTTGAATAGGCTGTGGAGCTTCTGCAACTGCATTCGCCACTTGATTCGACTACCCCTTGTTGTTGTTCTTTTCTTGAAGTATTCGGCAGTCTTGTATTTCATGGTTGTTTCGTTTGCAGTATCTGCAGAACAACTTCTTCTTTGTCTGTGGATTCGACTGTTCCTTGTACTGAGCTAGTTTTTGGTCTGGCTTTTATTGCTTCGAGTCTTTCTTCTTCTTCTGCTTTGTCGTGCTCTTGTTGGTGTACAAGGTGTGAGAATCAGTTGAGGAACTTGAGGCTTCGTTCCTCCACGTGTCTTCCTGCAACAACATAGTAATGACTCTCGAAAGAGTCAATTCTAGATGAGTCATGATGATCATCACCCAGCTGTCGTAAGAGCTTGACAAGCTTGTAAGCAATTGCATCACTGTGTCTTGATCGTCAATGACAGATCCGACAGCGGCCATTTGTCTCAGTAGGTTCTTAAACTGATTAATGTGATTATGCAGAGAATCACCATTCGTCATCTTGAGGGAGTAGAATTTCTTCCTGAGACGTAGCTTGGAAGCTATATCTCACACTTAATATAGCGTGCTCAAGATGTCCCAGACCAATGTCTAAGCCTCGGATACATGGCCAATCTAGGTATCCGTGATGTTGAGGATGATCAGCACGAAAGCCTTTCCATCCTTCAGCTCCCTTCTGGCAATTGTTGCGTCGTCTGCATCGAGTTTCTCTTCTGCACGTGTAACAACATCATACAATTCTTTAGCCATTAGTACAGTTTTTATCTTAAATTTCCACAGATGGTAATTGGCTCCATCAAGCTTGTCCATGATAGGACTGGCTTTCCCTTGGGAATCCATGTGGAGGAATTAGTGCAAGTGATAGGAGAAATTATCAGTGACTTAAGTATGAAAACCTGACGCTAAAATACAAAATAAGAAATCGATTACTCTATCAACTATTAGAGTCTTGTAATGTGGAAGCTTATCAAGCTATGAAAATAGCTCTGATACCATGTTGGAGAGAGAGGGAGAGTAGTGAGAGTTGAGAAAGATGACGTATAAAATAAATAGATAAAAAAATTTAGCTCAGAGAGGTAAGACGAACACAAACGAGACACGAAATACAAACGAGCAACGAACTCAAACAAGAAACGAACTCGAACAAAAATTGTTTGTGCGCAACGGAATGAGCTATGCGACTCTCTTCGAAAGCATGACTACGCCTATCAGAACGAACAGAATGTTAGTGATGGAAATCACGGTCGTTCTTGATTACATAGCCAAACATCGATGAACGAAGCGTCAGAAGAATAATTTGTCGCAAATAGCTAGACAAATTATGTGTCATGAATGATTCGCAAAGAGCTAGACAATTCTCGACTGATAATTAGTCGCGAAACATTTGCGAAAGACAAGACTAAATGTTAATCGTCTGTTACTAGAAAGAGCAACTAGAAAGATCAGATAGATGAATAACAAGCATAGCAATATTAACACAAATATGAACGCAGAACAAAGAACTGTATCAGATTAAGTATATCAAATATACATGTCAATAATGCGGTAGAGCACAAGACAATAGCGGACGAAACTGCGTGCCCTATGAAGTTTATTCAAACTGTAAAAGAGATGAAATTTTATTGCTGATGAATTAAAGAATCAATGCACAGAGCATCTACTTTTGTCTACCTCTGATAAGCTTCTCTTCTTTGTTCTCTCTCGCTTACTAACTTCTTGATCTTTTGATCTTTGTTTTTCTCAGTTAATGAATACGCAAATGGTATTTAATTAATACATAATGTTATAGGTGTGCAAATGATACAAGTACAAGGTGGATGTGTTGTCTGTAGGAGATGGTGGGTGGCTGCAGTCGTCGTCCAGTTTGTTAGCACAACTGCATGAGCGTGAAGAGGGTGTGACATCAGCCTTTGCTTTTCGTCTCTTCATCAACTGTGAGAATTTACATGTGAATATGCAGATTGTGCAACAACGCGAGTAAATATGCAACATGAATGGAGGCAAATTAAAAATGGGATTTAGGTGACTAGAGGAAATAAATCCAACAAGATGTTTGATCCACTACCTCATATTTTGATATCTTCATTTTTCTGTATTAAGATTTGGATAGACTCCCGATGCTGTTGGTATATCATTCAATGGTATAGAATTAGCAGGTACCGGATCCACTACTGGTTCTTTTCGCTTCTGTGCTCTGGTGACCACCATCAAGGGTGCACTTGATTTATTCGGAGCTGCTGGTCTTCGCTTGATTGTTATCAAATTTACAGGTGTTGTAGCTGGTGGTGGCTTCGGTCTTGCTGGACAGTCTTTATAGCAGTGCCCATAACCATAGTCATGACAGAATGGAACAAATTTCTCTTTATTTGGACATTCTGCAACTCTATGATTTTCTCCACATGCAAAGCATCCAAGTGGTGCTCTGGTCCAATTTCTAGAGGCTTGTTGTTGAGGGCAACATAAATAGCTTACTGTTCCGAAGATCCACCTGAAGATCCACCTTCTTGATCAGTACCATAGTTCCATCGCTCGGCACTTTTATACGGTCCTGGTTCCATCAAACTGGCAGGAGGAGCGGAGTGCTTTGGTGGGGCAGATAAAGCTAAACGTTCCGGGTACCCAAGAGCAGATTGTCGAGGTCTTTCTACTGGATTTCCTCCATATTATGGTTCTCGATATCCCATTTGTGCATACCGTTGCTGAATTATTCGAGGGTTGAAGTTGCAAAAAGTAGTCTTATGATCAAGTGAATTACATAGATGGCAAACACTGACTTTCATTCGTTTTTTCAATTGAGGACACTCGTTCACTGTGTGATTTTCTGTACAAATAGAACACCAGACATTTTCCCTGGTAGGAAAAGTCTTTGCAAACTTCTTAGGTTCCTTGTTCGCTTGTCCGTGGAAATTTTCCAATGCTTTGATCTTCTCATCAAATTGCGACTGCAACTTTTCCATCTATTTTTGCTGGTTCTTCCCAAGTTTCTTGAACTCATTGAGCATCATTTATGCAGTAGGTTGGCATTCGTTGATGCAATGGTGGTGGATGTCATAGTAGTCTGCCCTGCTATATAAGGCAACATATTGATATTTGGCTCATCATCTGAATCTTCATCCTCCTCTCGAATTGCATCTTCCATAGCATTTTGCAAGAGTGCATACTCATTATGGTGTTTCAGCTCACGTCTGATCTGTTTAGGTAGACTTGACAAAAACCACATACTAAAGATAATTGGAAAAGATTTTATTAGCGAAAAAATATATGAAGCATTTTATGAAGGGCAAAGATTTAATGAAAATTGTGAAAGATGAAACAAGTGATTCAATTCACTTGAGAATCGAAAAAAGAAAAAGAAAAAGCTAGTCCACAAGTTCAAGCCGAATCCAAATGCTAAAGAGATGGTGTGAGTTGTTGTCGGAAATCAGTGGGAATGAGCGGAAGCTAATGAGCAAGCTTGATGTAGGATTGAAAGCACCACAGTAAGCAGCATAACATTCAAAAATGAATGATTCAGACAAATGCACAATGAAACAATACAGTAGTGGGACTGAAAATTTGCACTCTGATTAATATCAAACAGTGAGTACAATGCTTGAAGTGATAACTTCAGCTTACAATCATTGAGCGTGATAACGCTGGCTACAGAAAACTCGAATAATCAGAAGTGGTTTTCTGATGAAGATTCTAGGATTGATATCCTACAGAATATCTACAACAACCTTTTGTTGTAGTTATTACAACCACCTCATTACAGTTAATGAATGTACAAAGTGGTCGGATGTTACATACCATAAGGGCATGCAACAGGAAACTTGAGGTGACGGTCTCAGTTATGGGACGGAACGCTGACTAGAGCTATAGGTCTTTTGGGTGCCACGTGTCAATGTTTTATTGGCACACGGTGACTCGTTGTTATGGACCCGCGTTAGTGTGCACAATTGCCGCGTGGTGTCATTCCTATGGACGGAGATGACCCACCTGGACTATGTATATAGAGGCAGATCTCCATGAGCTTGATATTCATTCTCTCCTAGAGAATGAAGAGCACTTCCACTGGTGGTTAGGTCATGATGAGTATCTAGGCCTCAAGATGTAAGTAGGGGAGGGTCGAGGGTAAAGCATGGTGGTATGAGACACCATGGCTTACATGAGATCCGAGCTTGCTTGATGGTGGTCTGTAGCTCCAGTGCACGGGGGTGAGGTGGTAGTCCCTCTATGGTTGGGTGGTAACGTAGCGTTCGTCACTTGTTTGTGCTTTAGCAATGACCGGCACGACGATGTGGATTCTAACATTTAGTATCAGAACCACCGATCATTGTGAATAAGGTGCAATTGCTCTGACTTACGTTTTTGGTTGGTTTAAGCTTTTAGTTGATGTTTTCTGAAGGCTTAGTTGAATATTGAACTGAACATCTTTTCTTTTTGGTTCGTCTCAATCCGAGGTCGTTTTGATTGAAAATGAGCCACCTTTGCTGGCTATGGTGGAAGTTTGTCGATTTTTTTTGAATTTTTGGCGGTTTTAAAAACTTCAAAAGCCGATTTCATTTTTTGGCCTTATTTTGGGACTCGGAAGTCTGAAGTTTGAAATTTTTTTTTGCTTTTTGGTTTTTCCTCATGCAAAAAAAAATTTGAAAAAAAAATTGTCGAGCGCCCGCGCGCCCGCGCGCGCGGTCTGTACGGCTGGTTGGGTTGGCTTGCTATTGGGGACAGCAGCCGCAAGCTGCAGGAGCAGTTCCACAAAGGGATATTGTTGTGTGGAGGAGGGTTAATCCATATCTTAATGTTATGATTACATCACCTTTGTACTTTTTTAAAAATACTTATTGCCTTTCTTTGTGATGTGATGTTAAAGCAAGATAAGCCTTGTAAAACAAAACCTTGTAAACGAACTGTTGTTTAAACTTTGTTGAAAAGCTTATAACTTGGTGTTTCCTGTTTAAACTTTGTTGAAAAGCTTGTAACTTGGTGTTTCCTGTTTGTAGTTTTCAAGTAAATTATTAATCTTTTCAAAACAAAAAACACTAAGTTTGATAAGTTTTATTTCAAAGCTTAGAAGTCAAATTTACAAAGTTTGAAGCTAAGCTAATTTTTAAGTTGCAAAGTTATTTTGCAAGGTTGAAAGCATGCAAAAGCTATTCTAAACAATAGCTTTGGCCTTAAAAGTTTCTAGAGAGGAAGAATTTAAGAAGGGATGTACACAAGCCTGTACTTGTAGGTTGTACCTGCTGCAAGTACAGACTTGTGTGGGTCTTCTTTTCCTCTCTTTTACCTCCTTCTTGGCCTTAAACCTCCTCTTTGTAACGCTCCACCTGTACACACAATTTGATTTTGCAAATTACCATCTTCTTCACTTTCTGGGAGGAAATTTGAAGTTTTGTCCTCCACCTCCCCTCTTGATGTACAGTTGTACTAGCACCTTCAATATTTATTATTTTTGGCCTAAATTCTTCATTTTTGGATATGTTCGTTTGCCTTTTTCACCATTGATAGATCTCATTGAGTTTAGTACACTATCCAGTGGGCAAACCAAGAGCCCAAGCACCCATCATGTTGCATTGAAAAGTGTGAAAATCCTGATTTTTGCACTTTTTGGGATCCTCAATCTGAGAGACTTTTTGTGAGTGTCATATCTCATTGTTCCCTCAAGGTCTTAGATTGCCTATTTGCAGGTGACATTCTCTACTTGTGAAGAAGCTAATTTGAGTCAGGAGAACCAAGATACCCACAGGATTGGCCAAAACCAGAGAAAACCCAAAATTTATTATTTTTGGCCTATAGGCTTCAATTTTGGATATTTTGACTCGCCTCTTTTAGATCTGAGAGATCTAATACATCCGTTGACATCCCTATAAGGGCCAGCCATACCTCCCAAAGGATTTATAGATTTGGACTTTTTTCACTCCTAGCTTCCTACAATCCCAAAATCACCCCAGGACTCCAAAATTTGATATCTTGACTCCCCCCTTTGGGTATAACCTACATCCATCCACCCTTTATCACTGGCCAAAGAGGAGAACCAAAAATCTCATCCTATCTCCAACCATCACACTTTTTGTTTTCACCCAGCTACATTGCTAGAATTGCCTTCCCATTTTGGGATCCCAAATCTGCAAGACCTCTTGTGAATCCCAAATATACAATCCCCAATTCTCCAAATTTGCATATTCATGTTTCCCATTCCCATCTTAGATCCCCAGATTTGCTTCCCTCATTCACTCTCCGACAATCCCCAAATCCCCATGTCTTGAGACTTGTTACAAATCCTAGATCTCATTCCCCAATTCCATATTCCAAAGCTTACATTCGTACATTCCCAATTTTACATTCCCAGAATTTGAATTCTTGGATCCCCAAACAAGATACTTTTCTCAACTGCGAACTTAGACAAGATCTTTTGTTTGGATGCAACTAAGATCAGGTCGAAAGACTAAATCTAGGATCTCGAGAGAGGAAGGAAGTTCACTTGGAGACCAGAAACCATCAACTAGTCATCCCCAACCCCAGAATCTCCAAGAGCAGTTCGACATGGCTGCCAATAATCCAAACCAACCTCAAGAGAATCCAGTACCACCTGAGGCACCAGGAGCCCAAAGGATCCCCAACCCATTATACTTTGTTGTACCATTACCAGGAGCCATTCCACATAATCGACGAGCTCCTAGACTCGATCTGCCACGATATGATGTTACTACCAACCTAGCATACTACCTTCAGTTTTATGAGGAAGCATGTGAAGTCTATGGAGAGACAACTCCGGAAGAAAAACTCCGACTCTTTAGTATGACCCTCACTGATGTTGCTCGCGAGTGGTATTTCAACCTTGAGCGTCACGAACGAAACGAGTGGAAATCACTCAAGGACTCCTTCGTTAACAGGTTCAAATCATCCAGATTCCTTGAAAGCCCATTTTTATTGCTTAGTAAGATTAAAATGAGAAAGGATAAGAGGGTACGCGATTACATCAAATGACTCAAATGTCTTAAGACTGAATGCCCTGCCCACTTAGCACCTGATCAGGCCGTGCTCATATGGTTCATGGCTGGTCGGCATGAACTTAGACCTCCAGAATCCTATGCTACCTTACGTGATGCTATGGATGATGCCATCCGCGAAGAGGATGAAGGCTCCGATGAAGAATACGAACCCCAACGTTCTCGAGCCATTGTCTTTGACCAAAGCCATAGATCTCAAGGTGAAGGATCCTCTGCTGATGTTGCCACACAACTGTTGTTACAGCAACTTGAAACCATGAATAAAACCCACCAGGCACAGATGGATAAGATATCCAAAGATTTTGAACAGAAATTGAAAAATACCACACCACAAGGGCCTATTGTCAACCAATTTCCCAAGCGTGATAATGTTTGGTGTCCCACATATCAACAAAATCACACGACAAACGAATGTCCACAGTATAGACAGATAGCCCAAAGGTTTTGCATCTTTTGCAACACCAACAATCATGATACATCTACTTGTATCTACAATCCAAGAATACAAATCGTTGCACGACAATCCCAATGGAGGATGCAACAACAGGGTCCCCAAATTACGAGTTACCAAAGGCCCACATTCCAACAAGCACCCCAACAACGCTTAGCAATACTTGGACCGAATAACACAGCACCAGCCTTAGTAGTGCGACAACCTAGGCCTCAGATAAACCGTCAAATCATCCCAGCAAACCTTGCTACCACAAGTCATGGTCCTCAACCTCAGCTAGAGTTCAGTCTTGAGAATGTCTATATGCCTGAGGATCAAGGATTTCCCTATTTTTACTCAGATGGAACTGAAGCTTCTATTTATCCTTTATTTAAACGTTATCTTACTTCGATCCCCAACGTTATGGAAAAAGATGACTACCAGAAGACGTCCCTAAAATCCCATCCCTGGCTAAGGTCTCTAAAGAGCCTTGCCCCACAAGTGTATATCAATACTGGGTCAAGATAAGCCAATGGGAAAATCCAATAGATGAAGCCATAACCAGTGTGGACACCACATTGTGGGACCCCCTTGAGAAGACAGTTTCTCCTTCAAACCCTGCTCGTGCTTTGTCAATACGGTGGCAGTGAAGAAACCAACTTCCAAAATACCTGCTAATCTAAAGAGAAAAGCTAAGATGGGTTGTGATCGTCCACAACTCATGAATACCAAAATTCAACCGATAGACACTGCATCTAAGGTCTCAAAAAGAGTCTTGACAACATCCACTTCTCCATCCCAAAATCAGGAACTAAGACATGATTCAGAATCGACGATTGAGCCTTTGCACGATGTACCAGCATACTTTTGAGACTATACCTTAGATGATGTGATCGTTGCTATGCCCCAAGCCTAGCAGATACCCGACTCGAATGACGCACTTGAAAATTCTTGTTCGTATGAGGGTCCTGCAAAAGTCCAACCTCTAGATCTACCCGGTCCTAGAAAAGGAGAGAAGATAGTCTATGTAGGTGAACAACTTACTACTGAAGAGCTATCCGATCTAAGAGACCTCCTACGAGAATACCGCGATTGTTTTGCATGGTCCTACAAGGATCTGAAGGGAATACCACCTGAAGTAGTGCAGCACACCATTCCGTTAGTCGATGGTGCCAAACTGAAAGCGAGTCGACCTTATCGCTGCAAACCCCATTACTCGGAACTGATTCAACAAGAGTTGGAAAAGTTACTAGAAGCTGGATTCATATATGAGATTGAGCATACCGACTGGGTATCCCCAATTGTGATTGTGCCTAAAAAGAACGGGAAACTAAGCATTTTTGTAGACCTCAAGAAACTTAACGCAGTCACAAAGAAGGACCACTTTCCCCTGCCCTTTTTTGAAGGAGTGCTCGAACGAATAGCAGGAGAAGAGGCCTATAGTTTCCTCGACGGATTCAGTGGGTATAACCAAGTGCAAATAGCACCTGAAGACCAGCATAAAACTGCCTTTGCAACCGCATGGGGGACTTATGCTTTTTGCGTAATGCCATTTGGGTTGTGTAATGCACCAAGCACCTTCTAGAGGGTTATGCAACACACCTTCAAGGAGTTTCTTCAAAAATTCCTAGAAGTATTCCTTCATGATTTGTGTGTACATTCAGCCCGAAGGTATCACTTAAATCATCTGGAACAAGTTCTGCAACAATGTCGAAGATATGGCATTTCCCTTAACCCAGTCAAATGCCAAATATGAATAACTCATGGCATCGTGCTAGGACATATCATATCACAATACGGAATTGCCACTGATCCAGATAAGATCAAAGTAATAATTGAGATTACCCTGTCCAAAACAGTGCGTGATGTCTATACCTCTATGGGCCATGCCAATCACTATAGATATTTTATATTAATATTTGCATTATTAGCCTTGCCACTCTATCGCCCCACTGTTGAACCTAAGTGGACATAGGAAGCCCTAGCCGCCTTTGAGAAGATTAAGCAAGCCTTGGTCACCACCCCAATCCTACGATCTCCAAATTGGAGCATCGAATTTCACATGCACATGGATGCATCTAAGTATGCAATAGGGATCGTGTTGACCCAACCAGGTGACAAAAAGAAAGATTTTCCCATCCGCTTCGTGAGCCGTCAGCTCATTGAAGCCGAAGTTAACTACACTACTAGGGAGTAGATGATGAACTCCCTGATGCTCATATTTTATATGCTGATGTAGTTCCAGAATGGGCTGCCGATATAGTTGAGTATCTTGTGAGGGGACGACCTGATCCTTCACTACCTTCCGTAGATCAATGAAAGTTGATAATAAAAGCTGCCCCGTATAGCTTAATAGCTGGACAACTTTATCGAATGGGAATAGACCATATCCTTCGAAGACGCCTACTGGACCATGAAATAAAACCTATTATTAGTACAACTCATGAAGGAATTGGTGGTGGTCACTTGGCCGTTGACGCTACTACTCGAAAGGTCCTCCAAGAAGGATTTTGGTGGCCTACCCTACACCGTGATGTGGCAACATTTGTGAAACACTGTGATGTGTGCCAAAGAGCCACAAAACTGAGAAAATCTGGGTTTATGTCTTTAAAGCCTATCATAGTAGAAAATCCTTTCGAAAAATGGGGCATAGATTATGGTGGTCCCATCCACCCAGCCGCTAGAGGAAGTCAAGCCCGATATATTATAGTGGCGACAGATTATTTTACAAAGTGGGTAGAAGCGAAGGCCGTTAGAGTAGCCAATGTAGCCAGCACAACTAAGTTTCTCTATGAGAACATCATCACGTGCTTCGAATGCCCTTTAGAACTTGTGAGTGATCGTGGAACTCACTTCCTGAATGAAACAATACTAGTACTCCTAGCTGAATTCCTTGTAGTTCATCGCAAGAGTACGCCTTATTATCCCCAATGTAATGGACAGGCCGAATATTCCAACAAGATTTTGTGCAATATTATCACAAAGACCGTGGAAGCCAGTAGGTCCGATTGGGAACATAAACTCCAAGCAGCTTTATGGGCGTTTCGAACAACCTATAAGCTTGCCACTGGCCATACCCCATTTCAACTGGTCTATGGACTCGAGGCTGTAATGTCTGCTGAGTTCATTGTCCCTAGCCTAAGAGTGGCCGTGACAAAACGATTAGACACAAGTAAGTCTACCCAACGTCGATTAGGCTTACTGATGAATTTATGCGAAACCCGAATTATTGCCTTGCATGCATTGCACACCAAAAAGAAAGACCGCAAAGCCTCGCATGACCATGTCCTAAAACAGAAGGACTTACAACGCATATCAGTCGGCTCTCTATGTTGGGAACAATTGCATTATTGAAGTAACCTCCATCACTAATGGATCCTTGATTTCAGAAGTAGTACACCTTTGCTACCAGCGCACTTTCAGGAGAGAACACTTCTACCAATCGTAGTATCGCACCTTTAGAGGGCAATATGCATTGATAATGGATCGCACTTGCAGAGGCAACCAGATAAACGCACCTTCTATAGCCAGACAATTGCACTTCTGAGGCAAACTATCTGTGCATTCCAAGTGTAAATTCTTGTTGTCAACCGATCACACTCAGAGAGATAACATATCTGTTGCCAGTTGCATCTCTGAGGCCAATTCATCTACTGTTTTTGTCTGATTCAAACACAATTTTGATGATTCAAGAGCCAGACCATCGCAGTTTTGAGACCTCCATCACCAGGTTTCTGAGGCTCTATACTTTTATCATGCTAACTTGAATCACTCACACTTCAGAAGGTTTGCCTTAAATCGTTGATAGCGGTACTATAGTACTGATTTCTAGAATGGCCATCAGTCACAATTGAGCAATGTTCTCTACTCTGGCAATCATCAATGATCACTTTTGTTGATCACTTTTGCCTGTTTGCAGCCCCTACTACGTGTCTGCGCCCTCTGTACCCTCGCTGACCCTGCTTGCCTACATTTCTGCCACTGCCACATGGCCCTGTGGTCTGCCCTCTGTTCTGCGACCTACCAACTGTCTGCGGGCAGTAGAACATGTCCACGACCTGCCCATCACTGTTTACAAAGGAAAAATCAGGCTCACAGCATGAGTGCGACCTATTTGGCATCTGAAGTGCGACTAGATCATCCTAACAGCCTATGTGCGGCTAGGCTCAGTGATTTGAGGCCTCCCATCGCTGTCCATTATCTAAAAATCAAGAATTTGCGGCATGCCAAAGGCTATTGTGATCTCGGAGACCTGTCTCAGCATGAAATTGAACCTGATTGTGGCCTACAAAGTCTGAGGCCCACATATCCTTCTACTTGGCTTTGCGGCATGCTAGAGGCTATTGTACCAACAACATCCAATGTCTTGGACAACAATGCTAGAGAAGTGACACAAATTGCTGAGATGCAATAGAAGCAATTTTAAAATGATAGATTAATCTTGGAATATTCCTTTGTAATAAATATCATTTGGATACTTGGACTATTCCTATTTTTATTTATAATACTATCTATCTTTGGAAACAAACCCTCTATACAAGAGTGT
Source organism: Diphasiastrum complanatum (assembly GCA_029204225.1). NCBI lineage: Eukaryota > Viridiplantae > Streptophyta > Lycopodiopsida > Lycopodiales > Lycopodiaceae > Diphasiastrum > Diphasiastrum complanatum. The sequence goes on along the minus strand of CM055092.1, from coordinate 15,744,194 downwards.
GGATTCTCATTCTGTTGTCACTAATTCTCCTGCTCTGTTGAAATTTCTGCCCTCATAGTTTAACTTGTCTTGTACTTGTAAACTAGTGTTTTGCTGGTAAATTAGTGTTCATCGTTGCATTCACAATGTCATCCTCTAAAAAAAAAAATGTTGCATTCACAATGTCATCCTCTAAAAAAAAAATGGCCAATCTACTGGCACACACACAGTTTCTAGATCAGATAGATTGTATTTATTGTATTTTCACCGTTAGCATAACTATGCTTCCACTTTACGGGCTATACAGATGCATTAATGTATGTGAGTGCGTATATAGATGAAACTTTGAAGCCTTATGTCGTACAAATTCATGGCTCAACTATCATGTGAATTCCATATAACTTGCTTAGTTATATATGGAAAAGAGATAGACCCTTTATCTCACTAGATTTATCAACCACTTGGATAACGATCATTTCTTGGAGCTATTCAACTGAAAACTTTTGATCTTGAAAGTGTAGGAAAGAAGTTTCTATCCGATGAAATTACTGTTGTCTTTTTGCTTAATAAGTTTCCAGTGAATGTGGGCCACACCAAAGAGAATCCTGGTGTGCAGCTTAATGAGATGGAGGACCCAAGTGAAAGAGGAAGATTTATCCTCAGAGCAGTAAACTCTCTTGGCAACGCAAGTGGATGCAGGTGCATCCACATCAGCGGAGCCAGAGGACATAGATGAGTCCAATGATGTCATGCTTCATATCCATGGCCTTGCTCCAATCATCATTGATGGGCAAGCCTAAGTATCTGTTCATGCATGATTTTCAACATGTTCTTGGCTTCCGAGAAGATGAGATGTTGGCAACATTAGTAAACTTGTAGAATGGTAGTCGACGACACATATAAGTAGCTGATACACGGACACCAAGCTCTCGTGAGAGTGCTTTGTCAATTGAAGACGCTTCAACCACCACCGATTCAGAAGAAGCTATTCGAGCAACTCAACCTAGGAAACTTTGATTTCAAGATTAGATCTATCATGCAAAAAGTTACTAGTCAAATAAATATGCAAAACCTTGGTAATCAACACTTTTTTCTATCTTGTGATCTTGATCTTTATGATCATCGTGAGGCATGGAGGCCTTGGATATCTCTCCTTATGTTGCAGCCATTTTCAAGGAAGCCTACAAGCTGTTGGAGGGTTTGCGGATATCGAGGCAACTCTAACCATAGTTATTAAGTGACAGGGATTTGGCACCCTGCGTGTGTAAGTCCAACCTGATGATCACATAGATAATTGATTAGTTACAAGTTAATAAAAGGAATTTAGGTCTTTTTGTCAGACTTTTAATGTCGCATGGCCTAAAAGTCAAGTTAGTGAATAAAATAGGGGTTCCCACCATAGAGTTTTTACAAATTTGATCAGAGATAGGAATTGATTGGAAAATCTAGATCCAATCTCATTGTCTTTTTGAAATAATTTTCAAACATGTCTGATATGGGTGATGGACCACCTAATGCACCACATGTACCTCTGTTGAACGTTCCACCAATTATTGCTAGAAGGTCACCTTGTCTAGAGATACCAAAGTATAATGGGTTGTCTGATCTAGTTAGATTTCTCAAAATCTTTTCAAAATCATGTGAGATTTATGGCAAAGTTTTTTCAAAAGACAAACTTAAGCTATTTCCTATGGTCGTAACTGGAGCCGCACAAGACTGGTTTTACAACCAAGATGAAACAGAATGCATGGATTGGGAAGTGGTTATAAATGGCCTAATCACAACCCAGGAAATTTATGGAAGATCATTTTCTACTTTTCAGTAAAATTAAAATGGGAAAGAGAGAAGGAGTGCGAGATTCTATTGAATAGGTTAAACACCTTAGATCTGAGTGTGATCCCAAATTAATCAATAATGATGCCATGATCATGTGGTTTTTAACAGGTCTACCTAAAAGGATTAGAAATGCGAGATTAAACATTGAACTGATTATATTTCCTTGCAACATGCTATGGATGAAGCAATACGAGAAGAGGATGAAGATTTTAATAACAAACCAAATATTGGAATGTTGCCATATACATCGGGACAAACCACTACAACATCCATCACTATTGCATCCATGAATATCAATGCAACAGCAGAGCTGATGATTAACGAATTTGAAAAAATTGGTCAAAAGCAGCAGATGCAGCTGGAAAATATGAAGTCTCAGTTCAATGAGAACGTGAAAGAATTGGAAGAGCAACAAGAAAAGAGTGCTAAAGCAGGTGAAAAGTTTGCTAAGACTTTTCCTGGTCGAAAAAATGTCTAGTGTGCAATTTGTGCGGGGAATCGCACCATCAATGAGTGTCCCCAGCAATGAAAAGATGAATGACAGATACTATTTGTCATTTGTGCAATTCTACGGGACACGAAACAACTTTTTGATCATTTAATCCTCGGATTATTCAGCAAAGATATGCTAAGCTTCAATATCGGGATCCTACTATCTATAAGGGACCTCATCCTAAGAACTAGGCTCAAAACTTTGGCCTTGGATTTTCTGAATGACTAGCTTTGTCAGCTCCTCAAGCACAACATGCTCCTCCTACGAACCTGATGGAACCAGACTCTTCAGCTGGTAATGAGCAATGGAATTACAATACTGATCAAGAAATTGGTCCTTCAGAGCAGTATGCCATCTATGCTGCTATGCAACAACAACAAGCTAGAAAATGGACTAGAGCACCACTTGGATGTTTTGCATGTGTCGAAAATCACAAAGTTGTGGAATGTCCGAACAAAGAAAAAATTGCTCCATTTTGCTGAGAATGCGGTTATGGACATTGTTACAAGGATTGTTTAGCAAGACCAAAATCACTTCCAATAATTGCTCCATTGAATATGATTACAATCAAGCAGAAACTAGAAGCTCAGCCTACTGAACCAACTATACCATTGATGGTTGTTACCAGAGCTCAAAAGCATAAAGAAGTTTCAATTGATCCAGCACTTGCTAAATCTATGCCATCTACTGATATACCTATTGCATCAGGAGTGTTGTATCCGAATCTCAACTCAGAGAAGAAGAAATACCAAAATATGAGACAATGGTTTAAGCAAGAAGAAGAGGCCTTGGAAGCTGCTAAAACTGCAGCCGAAGTACATAACCCACGAATAGATGTTAATACGTAGTTACATCATCACGAAGAACCCTTCAAGATGACAGAACCTGAAGCACCACAAATAGAACTGATCGTGAATATTCTATCTAGCAAGATGGATATTACATTGGGAGAATTTCTCAAGCTAGTGCCAAAAGCAAAATAATAATTAGCGGAGAAATTGACTCATATTAAACCAACAGTCCATCAGGAGCCACTCTTTTGTGCCAGATTTGAAGAATCAAATGAAGTACTAAATGTAGGGGAAGCCTGGGAAAGTGAGCAAAGAAACATGACCTTGCAAATCCAACACAGACAATTTGGTAAAGAGGCAGTCGTGATAGATGGAGGTTTAGGAGTTAACCTGATTTCAACAAAGCTATGTGCAAAATGGGGCCTTAAAAGGATAAAGCCTGTAACTTTCTCCATTAAGCTAGCTTATCAAACAATAGTTCATCCTAAGGAAATAGTGGAAGACATACATGTCAGGATTACTGGAATTCAGCTTGTCATTACTTTTGTAGTAATGGACTTACCTGATGCACCAAATATTTATCGAGTCTTATTGGGATGTCCATAGTTACGAGTTGCGCAAGTAACTCATAACTGGGGGACTGGAAAGATTACTTTTGAGAATCGAGAGCGTGCAATCAAAATTGATCCAATCACTTGGACAATCAAGCCAGTTAACCAAAAAGAGGATGATGATTCATCAACAATGGATCATACCTGTGATTGACGAGGAAAGACTTTGGGAGTTCATTATGATTCTCAAACAAATATTGTTAATTGGAATCAAGCTCTTGCAAAAGTGGATTGTACAGAAGGCTATATGTGTCAAAGAGATACCCTATCAGAGATGAGCGAGATTCCTTTACTTGATCGAACTTTGGATATGTCGATCACATTCCTAGTGAACATGATGAATGTATATCAACCGATCCAATACCAGATCCTATTGAAGACAAACTCATTCATGTTAGTCACGGCTTGTATTATGATGAAAGTGCAGAACTTACTGATGAGCAGACTTTAATTCACATAGATCCTACAAGGTTCGGAGTTCGTGAGATTTCTAATGTACTGACAATAGAACCGCCAAAAGCAGTTATATTGAAGGAAGGAAATAATGTAGGACCAATGACAAAGAAACAAGCAAAGAAACATTATAACACGGTCCTGAAATGGGAAAGATCATCACAAGAAGCCGATCCTAAAGATGTACCACCTTTATTGGATAAAGGAAAAGGGAAAGTCAAGGATGACTCTTCAAGTTAGAATTCTTGCAAGACATCACCATCTAGGTAGTCATCACCTTCTAAGAAGACCACATCTTTTATGTGAAGAAATTTCTATATTATCTAATGGCGACACATTTTTCATTTTATACCGACCATCAACCATTACTTTATTTAGTAAACAAGATGTGTAACATAGGACGTATTGCAAGATGGCTACTACTACTAACTGAATTTGATTTTCAGTTTTGGTCTGAAAAGGTAAACAACATTATCGTGCTGATCATGTCTCAAGAATCCAGACAGCACCAGTCAACATTGAAGTAGATGATGAACTACCAGATGCTGCGTTATTTTATGAAGCAATACCTGAGTAGGCAGCAAATATTGTTGAATATCTGATGTTAGGCCAACCTGACGACTCTCTGACAAAAGTACAAAAGAAACATGACTGCATTTTGGAATGAGGTCTTGGTTTCTCATAAATGTGAAAAAGCAAAAATAAGCTTGGTAGAGGCCAAAAATCTTGTATATAGATGATTACACATGTGTGGAGCCTGTTCCCACGTGTGAAAATAATGTACTTGTCATGTACCATAATCATATAGGTTGTACATATGATTTAATTCAAGTTCTAGTGCTAAAAAGGCCAAAAACTAGTTTTCTAGACATATGACACATGGCATCAATCTATTGATTGCATGAGCCACATCCTTTGGTTAGGTGTCATATCACATGTGTAGAGGACAGCTGGCATGTGTGGAATAAGCTGAAGTAGGCGAATTTTGACTTCTAGAAGATTTCCAAGTAGATCTCCATATAGAAGGAAAATGGACCAAAAGTGCTCAAAATAGAAGGTTTTGTCCAAGTGTCAGTTTTGCATGATGAATCATCATATGACAAAGCACCTTCACACATGTGGGATCATAGGGATGATCAGTACCACGAGCTCCCACTTATTGTATATATAGAGCCACATTTGGCCATAATCAATGTGAGACACCAATCTTGATTTTGGAAGCAATTTTGAGTGATTCTCTCCATTTGTCTACATTTGTTTTGATTGTTTTGAGGCTCTATCAATGTGTACTTGATTTTCAGGTTGGATTCCGTACTCAGACAGTGTTTCACACGTGTGAAACCATAAAGTACACTTACCTTCAATTAATGATTGTTCTTGTTAGGATTTTGTGTCTAGAATTGATCTAGATTGATCTTAATCTGAAGTAGATTGATAGATCAATAATCTGACAACCAATCCCTCTTGAGGATCAGATTAGGATCCACTCTTGGTCCTTTTTGTACTTTTTCCACAATAAAATCATCCAAACTGATTTTGAATTGGCCCATGAATCAGCAAATAGCTTTGATATAAAAAATAATATACATAAAATAATGAGTTTTCTCGAAGAGCTTACTCAAGAGAATCACCTACTCAATCCTTGACAAGCATAGCTTCGATAGCTGCTTTATTTGCCGGAAGCCATGTAAACCATAAATAAATTGGCAAATATAGAATTACCCTGGTTACCTCCCTCCCTTGGAGAAATTGAATGGAGTTACCGCCGCCTTGTCAATTAATTGTAGGCCAATTGTATAGTCGTAGAATGGATGATATTTTCAGAAGATGTGTTTTGCCAAATGAAGTACCTGATCTAATCATGTTTTCACAAGATGGGATGGGAGGTGGACATTTTTTAATTCATATCATTGTTCAAAAACTTTTTCAACCAAGGTGTTGGTGGCCTACACTTCATAAGGATACCAAAAACTTTATTCAGTCATGTGATGTATGTCAATGAGCACATCATCCTACAAAGCAGAATTATGGACCTTTGCGTCTGGTTCTATCACAAGCACCGTTCAAGAAATGGGGACTTGACTATGTTGGTCCTATTTGTCCTGCGGTAAAAGGATCTCAAGCTATATCATCATAGCAACTGATTATATGACCAAGTGGGTTGAAGCAAAGTTAGTTCGAGTTGCCGATGCAAAGTCTACGGCTACGTTCTTGTACGAACATATCATTGTCATATTTGGATGTCCTATCGAGATTGTAAGTGATCGTGGAACACACATTGTTGAGTATCTGTTGGAAGACTTTTTTGTTATACATCGGTTTAAAACTTCGTATAATCCAAGGGGTAATGAACAAGCCTAATCTTCCAATACGATTCTTTGCAATATTATGACAAAAATGGTTGAAGCAAGTCGTTCTATTGGAAACATAAACTTCATGCAGCGTTATGGGCATTCAGAACAGCTTATTAAGTTAACACTAATCAGACACCATTTCAACTTGTCTATGGTAAAGGTGCAGTTATGCCAATTGAATTTTTGGTACCATCATTATGCATAGCAGCAACAGAATGGTTGGATGATGTGAAATTCTTACAAATGCGTCATGAGGCTTTGCATAAACTATGTGAAACCAAATTGATGACAGTCCATGCACTAGCAGCAGAGAAAGCTCATAGCAAGGCATGGCAAGATCGTTGCTTACACAAAAAGGACCTAATGGAAGGAGATCTAGCATTGATGTATAAGACCAAATTAATCAAAGGGAACTGAAATTTACAAGTGAAGGACCATACAAAGTGACATAAATGTTGTCATATAGAGTAGTTATTTTGGAACACCTAGATGCAAGACGGTTTGACACCCCAGTGAATGGTAGCCGACTACGCAAGTTTTGGCAGCCAATTCAACCAGCATGATCCAAGATCTTATCAAATTCTACTTTTGTGGTTTTACAAATTTTGTTGTTTTATACTACTTGTTGATTCTTTTTTTGGAAAAAACAGTATGGAAGAAAAAAAAAGAATGATGAGCGAAAGTCAAAAAAGTCATCAGATAAGAAAAAAAAGAAAGAAAAGTATTTTCAGGAACAAAGTTTGATGGAAAATGACTTAAAAAGTCACTTTTTGAGTCAGATCTTGTACAAACAGAGATATAAACCTTCGCCGAGTTGCCAGATCAGACATCCAGTTCAGAGTTACTGATATTGAGTTGGGTGAAGGTTATCTTGCGAAATAAGTACCTGTTTTGAAGTCAGACGAGTCTATTTCAAGATTCTTCCTGCACATTTTTTTTATCAATGATCTAGGGTTAGATGCAACCTCTTTTGGGTTCTATGTCTGCTCATCTGATACCTGCCTGAATCATAATTTTTTCTTGTTTTGCTATTTTGCAAAATTACTCTCATTCTGTGTGCAGAACAATGTTTGCTAAAATACACAGGTTTCTCCTAGCAGTTGGACAACACAGAGTCGAATCAGAAGTATTTGAAAGTCAACTTCATCGACTTTCCAGCTAATCTACATCAAAGGCTGTCCATTCCCATCTAACTCTGCATTCGAATGTCAAAGCATTGTGAAGAGCATCAAAGGCCTGATTACCCTCGACTTCTTCAAGAATCAAGTCACTCGACATCGAAATCTCCGACTTCTTGAACAACTTCGCTCGTCAATCGAAGTGTCTGACTTCTTCAAGCACTTCGTTCTTTAACCAAAGTCTCCGACTTCTTCAACAACTTCGCTAATCAATTGAAGTGCACGACTTCATCGACAACTTCAGGAAAGTGACTATCTCCAAACAATCTGCAAAAATTACACTATGTTTAAAACAGTCTATAGAAATGAACTAGTTGTCGCACAGTTCATATTTTCTCGATAGTAACCTCTTTTCAAGTATTTTAAAGAAGTAAACTTTTGTCCTCTTTTTCGCGTTTTCCCAAAATGCGACAAAACAGTCACTTTAGCAAATAAACTGTTTTTCCAACACCTTCAGTATTTTTTTGCAAAATGTGAAGTGAGAAAAAATACTTCTCTAATTTCACAAGGAACTCCAAGGCAAAAACTGCAATCCACGAGTCACTGTAAGCTACCGCAAGGAACCTCCAAGGCAAAGGCTACGGTCTAATACGAGTCACCACAAGCTACCACCAAGGCAAAGGCTGTGGTCTAATACGAGCCAAATGTGAAGAATTGCCAAAAATTGGCAAATCTAGCTTGATCAAAAACCATGTAGAATAGTGTAAATTGTGTACACAAGTGGGTCCCACACATGTGAGGCCATGATGCCACATGGGAAACCCATCCTAATGTAGGTTAGGTCAAGTCAAGAGAGTTGGTCATGTCTATTTGGTGGTCATCCCTACTTTATAGGACCTACACCTAAGTTTAAGGTGAAAATTTGACCAACTAGCTACCTACCAAGCATAACTCTAGGAAATAGACTAGGGTTTCATTTTAGGTCAAGGAGAGTGAGTTAACTTCCTTATTACATGCTGGAAATCCACCTAACTTCAAGAAGGAAGTCGAATTTGCTATGTATTCCCTCTCTCCATAGTGAGAAGATAGAAAATTTTTGGAGCTCATTGGCAATCTCAAGCTAGTTCACTATGTACATTGAGTTTTTGTGATCCAAATGAAACCAAATAAATTTCTACTTGTTTCTCGAGTTGAAGGCCGTACTACAGCCTGTAGTACACACGTGTGGGCTCGTATTTCAATGTTTATCAATGCTTTTGATTGTTAATGCTTGTTGTTTGTCAAATTGCCAATCTAGATCAACTTTTTTGTGTCTAGTTTTTTGATAGATTGTTAAGCAAGCATCCAATCACTCTTGTGGATCTTTTGTAGATCCATTTATGGTCCTAAAGTACAGTACTTTCACATGGTATCAGATCCAAGTACAAGAGCATAAGCCATTGATCTAATGCAAATCCATTTTTAGCAAGTTTCGGTGCTAAAAACTAGTATTGAGAGGGCAAGCTAGAATCTTGATTTTGGTGAGGAGATTTGATCCCCAACTTGGTAGGGGTCCAAATCCGTACTGTCCACATGTGTGGGCACCTCTGAACCTGCATTTAATGCATGGTATTCATTTGATCCAAAAAAATTCAATTTGTGAGCTATTGGTGTAATTTTTGGTGGAGTTCCTAGGATAATCTACCAAGATCATTTGCCATTGATTAGATTTGAATTTGTTTCATGGAATCTAATTAATCTAGGCTGAGTTCAAGTCCTATTAAGGTTAAAAACAGGTCTTGAAAGTACACCAAGAAGGAAGAAAGAGATTAAGTCATTTTTTTTGTCCAAAAATAGCCAAATTTGGCAAGATTTGATTGTAAGTAGATTTCACATCATCTTATCTTCATTCCAACTTTGTGAGGGAGTGCTAGAACTGACATTATAAGTCCATTTGTTGGATTAGAAATCTAATTTGAGTGAAAAACTACAAGAGAGAGACCTTAGTGAGTTTCTAGAGACAATCAAATCCATTTCTTGGCAAGATTTGTTTGAAAGTAGTTTTCACTTCATCTTATCTTCGTTCCAGCTTTGTGAGGGAGTGATAGAACTGTGATTATAAGTCCATTTGTTGGATTAGAAATCAAATTTGAGTGAAACACTACAAGTGTGAGACCTTTGTGAGTTTCAAGTCAATCAAATCTATTTCTTGTTTGTAGAAGTCACTAGTAAGATGGGATCTGCTGGAGCATACCTTCTAGAAGCTAGTGAGAGGTTGAATTCTACAAATTATGCTATTTGGAAGGTTAGAATGGAGTCACTCTTAGTGCTCCAAGACCTTTATGAGTTCTTGATTGAAGATGAAGATGAACCTCTAGGTGCACAGGAGTTAGCTAGATACAAGAAGAGATCTAGACTTGCACTTCATTGTGTGAAGATGAATGTGAGCAATGATTTGTTGAGAGAAGTATCAGCTTGTACTAATGCTAAAGAGGCTTGGGAGTCTTTAAAATCAATCTATGAGTCTAGCAACACTTCTAGAGTTCTTATGCTTAGAAATCAAATTTTGCAAAGCATGAGGAGAAGTGAGGAGAGTGCACAGGATTATGTACTCAGAATCAAGTCTCTAAATAGGGAGTTGGCTTCCATTGGAGAGAAGATTCATGATGGAGAGCTTGTACAAATTGTCCTTAATGGTCTAGGAGATGAATTTGCAAATTTGGTCCAAAGTTTTGCCATCCAAGACACTTTGCCAACTATAGAAAAACTTCACAGTGTATTAGTGGCTGAAGAGTGTAGGATGCTCCATGCAAAATCTAGGATGAGTTCCTTGTCGTTGCAGGATGGTGATGAGAAAGCCAATTTCTCATTCAAGGGCAAAAAGAAGACCAATGGAAAGAAGAAGCATCCAAAGGAGGCCAAAGAAGAGGATGATGCATCAAGCTCAAAGGACAAGTCAAAGCAAAAAATGCTTCTTTTGTGGAAGGAAGGGGCATTATGCATCTGAATGCTACAAGAGGCTAAGAGCACAAGTGCAGGAGGACAAACAAGGAAACCTTGCAAAGGAGGAGGAGGAGGATGAAGTAGATGTATTCTTGATGGCATCTACATCCTCACCAACAAGCAATAGCAATTCAAGAGACAATTGGTGGATCGACAGTGGGGCTAGCTCCCACATGTCTTGTGAAAAGGACTTTTTCTCAACCTTACACTCTTTCAATAATGCTAAAAAGTTTGTCTTTACTGCAAATGATGAAGAGTGTAGGATAGATGGTGTTGGCACCATCTCTTTGTATCTAGAATCCTCAAAATGCATGGATCTAGAAAATGTCCTTTATGTACCATCAATCCCCAAGAATATGCTTAGTGTTGGTCTACTCTTAGAAAGTGGTTTGGATGTCCACTTTAAGCATGGTGTTTGCTTCATCTTGAAGAATGATGTTTGCATTGCAAAGGGATTTAAACATGGAAGATTGTTTAAGTTGGAAGCTAGTGTTGCTTTTGAAAGAATGAGCTTGGCAAAGGAGGAGATCACTCAAGAGGAGATCTTGGCAAAGTGTGATCTTGCTTGCATTGAGGAGGAGCATCAAAAGGAGGAAGATCTTGAGCATCAGCCTCAAAGCATGAGAGTTCCAAGGGAGTCCTCAATGACAATGTCATCAAATTGCATGCAAATTGTCCATTCAAGTGTGCATCTTGCAAGGGTGGTGAGCATTGGAGAGTCTACTATCTTTGAATACTTTTTGGAAAGTATTAGTAGACATGAGGTGACTTGTTTCTTACCTTTAAGATTCATGGTGTTTATTACTTTGTATGACAAGACAATAAAATGGGATGCTTTGAAATCTACATTTGTTGTTGATAAAGCAATCTCATTGGATAAGTATTTTTGTAATAGTTTGAATAGTGTCATAAAAGATGAAACGTCATTTGTATTGGAAATATTTGGGTCCACATGCTTTGAGCATGATCATTCCAATGTAAGGACCAAAGATTATCCTATTTCAATGATAGGAATAATGGTACTGTTTTGCTCTTCAAGTAGAGATTGTAGAATCTACTTGTTTTCAACCAAAGAATTTGTCAATGGTGGAAATGTGATCTTTCAAGAGTGGAAGATTTGTAAACTTGAAGAAGCACCTTTGGATCAACACCTTATTCAATTCATTGATGGTTTGGAGTCAAGTCAAGTGGAGGAGCAAGCTCAAGACCCGAGGACTCCAAGAAGAACCTTTAGTATCAAGATGGAGCCATCTAGGCTCAATCATATGGATCAAGCAAGACAAGTTGTCTTTGGCAACATTATTTATGCACTTAATATTTTAATTGATGTATCTTCAAGTGCACAAATTGCCTTGGAATCCATGGCTTGGCATGATGTTTAGTTTTGAAGTGTGCTACATGTATATAGACACATTTATGGAACATCTTGTAAGGGATCCTCTAAGAGGTGGTGAAAGATCCTTCATGGACATCATTCTCTATTGGAGTCTCAAAAGTTCATTCTTTGTAGCTGGATTTTTTAGACACTTCTAAAAGCTTTCATTGATCTATCAAGAGAGTTGTAAATAGATCAAGCTAAATTTGAGGAGGAGTGTGAAGAATTGCCAAAAATTGGCAAATCTAGCTTGATCAAAAACCATGTGGAATAGTGTAAATTGTGTACACAAGTGGGTCCCACACATGTGAGGCCATGATGCCACATGGGAAACCCATTCTAATGTAGGTTAGGTCAAGTCAAGAGAGTTGGTCATGTCTATTTGGTGGTCATCCCTACTTTATAGGACCTACACCTAAGTTTAAGGTGAAAATTTGACCAACTAGCTACCTACCAAGCATAACTCTAGGAAATAGACTAGGGCTTCATTTTAGGTCAAGGAGAGTGAGTTAACTTCCTTATTACATGCTGGAAATCCACCTAACTTCAAGAAGGAAGTCGAATTTGCTATGTATTCCTTCTCTCCATAGTGAGAAGATAGAAAATTTTTGGAGCTCATTGGCAATCTCAAGCTAGTTCACTATGTACATTGAGTTTTTGTGATCCAAATGAAACCAAATCAATTTCTACTTGTTTCTCAGGTTGAAGGCCGCACTACAGCCTGTAGTACACACGTGTGGTCTCGGATTTCAATGTTTATCAATGCTTTTGATTGTTAATGCTTGTTGTTTGTCAAATTGCCAATCTAGATCAACTTTTTTGTGTCTAGTTTTTTGATAGATTGTTAAGCAAGCATCCAATCACTCTTGTGGATCTTTTGTAGATCCATTTATGGTCCTAAAGTACAGTACTTTCACATCAAAAACTGCAAGAGTCAAATCTACGGTGATTATGCGAAGACCAAACACCGCATTCTAGGGATTGCAGTTCACATACGGTTGCGATGAGCGCCGTCCTATCATACTCATGTATGCATTGAATAGTTGTCATTATAAGTCAAATACTTCCAAAGTACAACGACTTACATAGTTAGACGACAAACATTTATTCTAATTAAATACATTGATGTAGTATATAAATACATTTTCATCACGCACTATATGTGATGCTCCGCCAATAGAGCGAGTGATATTGAGCATCCAAGTTACATCTCCATTCTGGCTGTAACCCATTATTGTGTTGTTCAAGCTTTCATTGTAATATAGAAGCAACACTTTCTATCATATGTGTTTAACATAGATGTATGATGTTGTGATTTGATTACACTTACTATTGTTTCTTCACGCTTGTTCACTCACTCTGATCAGATCACGGATGTCAATGACTCCTTAGTATGGCTGTCTTTGACGCCTAAGGAACTTGCATTATCACACTGCATTATTATTTTACATTTTGAACTGAACTTCGTTCTGAATCTGATTTACAATAATACCACACCATATCTAATCTCCTTGGCGGACTATACTCATTCATCCGTTTGAGTATGAGTTAATTTTTTTTAAGATCCTGTAAATGAGAATGCTTGAGATGTGGGTATGTTCTTGCAACTACAATTGTTTTAGATTTTTGCTTGCCAGTAGTAGCCCATAAGAACGAGAGAGTTGTTTCGCAACTACCAGAGCATAGCTCAATAAACCAAGAGATTATTCTATTTGTATTACTGTCAATATGTCTCTTATAGGTAATTCCTCATCTTCTGCAACCAACGAAACTAGAATCATTGACAAGTTCAACGGTTCTAGCTTCTAAATCTGGAAGTTAAAACTTCGGATGACGTTGATAGACAGAGATCTTTGGGATGTTGTAGAAGACCTGAAACCAGAAGACGATGATCATCAATCAGTGAAGGCATGGAAGATCAAAGATCAGAAGGCCTTAGCATTGATCACGCTCAATCTGGTTGAATCCCAAATATTCCATGTTACCATGTGCAAATCCCCTAAGGAAGTACTTGATTTATTGTCAAATCTATATGAGACTCAAGATGTAACCACCAGGTTTCACCTTAGAAGGAAGTTCTTCAACTTAGTATGTCTGATTCTATAGCCATCACTTCTCACATCAACAGCTTTAAATCTTTAATGGATCAGTTTTCAGCTATAGAATGTGCTATTCAAGATGGTGATGTCGTTATGACCTTGCTTTCTTCTTTACCAAAGTCCTATGAACACTTTGTTGTAATGATCTCCACACAACCTGACCTCACTCTTCAAAAGGTTAGTCATCTTTTTCAAGAAAAAATGCAGAGAAAGACCAGTGATATGTCAGTCAAAGACAAGTCCCTGGCCCTGTACACCCAAAAGAAAGACTATTCCAAGGGCAAGAATCAAGTGCAGCAGTAGCAGCAGCAAAAGCCTCATACTCAATCAGAGAGCAGTGGATCTCAAAAAAAGCTCTGTTGTAGATATTGTAAGAGGGCTAACCACGACATCAAGGAATGTCGTATCCGCATCTACAACGAGGCAAAGAAGCAACAACAACAACAACTAGACTCTACCAATGCGGTGGAATTCAAGAAGCAAGATTCTGATGGAGACAAACCATCACACCTGTTAATGGCTTTCAACAAGTAGCTATCAAGACTACGACATCTGGTACCTAGATAGTAGCACTACCCAATACTTAACTCTTTGAAGAGAATAGTTTACTAAATGTATAGCTTTAGCTACTCTCATGAATATGTAAACAATCATGTTCTACTATGGCTTAGTCGTTTTGGACATGCCAATATGGAAATTTAGTTGATGGATTGTATTTCCCTCTTTCATTAGATAGAAAATCATTATTTTGTGAATCTTGCATTTATCTCAAGAAGCAGATTTCCCAAAACACATTCCATCAAGACAAAACATGTATTATATCTTGTACATATCTTTGTTGTCCAAACTACCTGGTAGAATAACTTAGACAGATGTATGCTGTATCAAGCACATTTACCTTTGAAGTTCTGGGAAAAAGCTACTGCCACAGCCTGTTATGAACAGAGCAAATCCAGCACTAGACCCGTCAATAACAAAAAACTCCTTATGAAGTATGGCATTGACACAAGCCTAGTGTCAGCCATTTAAAAATCCTTGGTTGTATATGTTTTGTTCACGGTCCTAAGCAGCTTAGAAAGAAGCTGGACCAAAGGTCAAATAAATGCATTATTCATTGGCTATCCTAATGAACATAAGGCTTATAAAGTTTATGATTCATCCACCAATGTAGCTTTTGTTTCTAGGGATGTAACCTCCAACGAACATACATTCTATGACTTTCAACAACCATCCATAAATAATGATGTGTCATTTCATCCTATTTCTCGCAGCATTGAATCTTCCAACGGTGATGTTTCTTCTACAGAACCTGTAGCTATAGCTACAGAAGCCGAACAGCCCCGACAATACCTATCATTAGACCAGACCAAGCTAGCTCGAGCGGATCTGGACAAATTCAAGAAGAAGCACCATCGCATTATGGTCAAACAAATGTTCGCAGATCCTCACGGACTTGAACAATTCTTGAGAGGTATACGCCTCAATCATTTTGGAATTCATCAGAAGAACTGGAGACCCTAGCTGAAGCAATTAACTCCAAGGATGTTGTGAAGTGGCAAGTCAAAGGCCAAGAGCACAAAATGTGCAAGCTGCACAAAACAATCTATGGCAGGCTGCAAGGGCATGGTTCAAAAGAATAAACTCTTATCTTATTCATTGGGTTTTGCGAACAATTCGGCTAACTGTAATGTTTATTCCAAGTATATAGGTGTCAATTCAGTCCATATAGCTCTTTACATAGATGATGCATTTATTTTGTCTCAACACTTTCCTACTGAACACTACTGAGAGTGATTTGTTAAAGGAATTTGACATGACTGATCTAGACGCGACTCATTCTTTATTAGGAACTCACATTACTAGGAATAGATCGCAAAAGAAGATCTATCTTAGCCAGCAGACATATCTAAAAGGCATTTATGAAAAATTTCATACATCTGATTGCAAACCAATTGATACACCAAGAATCGTATTGACTAAGCCTTCTTGTGCTGAGACCGAAAGTGAAGTACTCGACTTAGCGAAGTACCCTTTTCATTCACTAATCAGATATTTGATGTATGTCATGCTCCTTGCAACTACAATCATTTTAGACTATTGTTTGCTAGTAGCAGCCCATAAGAACATTGTTTCGCAACCATTTCTTTCTCTCTTATCCATTCGCATTACCCGTTCCTACAATATCATCTTCCAAGGAGTCACCCACAAGATGCGGGTCACTAATGTCGCCCTTGCTGCCATAGGAATTTCTTTGGGGACACACCTTAATGCAAATCATAAGCATGCCCAGTCAGCCATAAAGCCCTTTATAGACGCCACCATTGAACTTTATCACACCAATGATAGTTACCTGGTAGAGGCCATTAGAGATCCAGCCCTTCAGGCCGTCGCCCACTTACTGAATAACTTCCTGATGGTTGGCAACCTCAAGAAGCAAAGGATCTCATCTTAGATCCTCCATCGCTTGGTCGAATCTAACTATAAGCTAGATAAAGAGACCTTGGAACCTTATGACTGGTACAAAACAGTCTTTGAGGAGCTAAAGAGAGCTATTAAGGATAACACCAAACAATAGTTCATTGTTGGCTCATCCAGCGCTTAAAGTCATAAACGTGTATGCAACGATATTGTTATACCCGACTCACATCCCACGTCTCGCCATTGCGCTCGGCAACCATCGTCAGCTACGCTACCACCCCCTGCTGCAACTAGCATAGAACTTCCTATCCCCCCATCCACTATAGCTTCCCTCGTCTCTGATTCCTCACAAGGGTCGTCTGTGACAATTGGATCCACCATACCAATTTCAGCAGCCCAAGCTGCATCATCTTCACAAACCAAAGCTATTTCACCGCGCACCCAACAGTTTATGGATTTATTTGATAATTCCGATCCCCCAGGGGAAGACGAACGATTTGTGATACCCATGAGTCCATATCCCTTTGAACCAAAATCCCCCCGAACAACGTTACAAGAAATATTTGCTACAAATAAAGGAGTACTATTCGATATGGATGGATTGGTATAGTATTGACTTAAGAACATAATCTACAAGACTAGTTGATGCCACGTGAGGGGGTCTAATAGTATTATGATAGATGGGAGAAATGGACGAGTATCCATGACTTCAATTGTGTGATAATGCATAACATCAATTGTATGATTGGGGAGGGTGTGAAAGATATTCGTTTTTGGGTGAATCAAAGTTTCTTCTTGAGTTGGCTATATGGCAACTCACCATTAGCACCAAAGCTCTACCGTTTGAGACTCTTATCACTCGAAGTTACTCATTGAGTGAGCAAATTTGATATATACATAGCAACTTATGGATAAAGCTACTTCTCAAATTTGAAAAGAAAAGATAATGCTTAAAAAAAACTTAAAAAAGGAGAAAATGCTATTAAAAAAAAAAACTTTTGGTGAAGGGAGAGAAGCCAATTTTGCGCACTATTGAGATCAATCCATATTTTGAAGAAACAATAATTCGAAGCTTGTGAATGCTAAATTCTTCTTTGAAAGTCAATGTGAGATGTCAATGCATGTCTAATACTCACCAATTGCAAAGCCATTAAAAGGCCTAATAGATTCGCTATTCAACTCACAAAAAATCTCAAATCATTATCCAATATACAAGTATTTATACTTGAGGACGTTTTACACAATAGAGCAAAAGCATTGAGAATCAATTACTTTTTAGATATCATCACCATGAAGTTGAAGAATAATAAGATTATTGGCAAAATGAGGACCCATAATAATCTTATAGCCACATCACGAAAAAATTGCCTTTATGCCTATTTATGTTTGGTCATTTTTTAGGCCATCTTGGGCTCATGGCCAATTGACTTTCACTATAGCCACTATGCTTGTTCTACAATTAGAGCTTGCCATAGTCTAGACATCAATGCATGCAAATATTAGATCATTTACAAATTGCTTGGTACAAAGTTTTTATTCACCTCGAAATTGTCACACTTATATCATTGGCTATTTTTTAATTTTATCACTAATGATAGGTAGCAATTTAAAGTGTTGCATTCTATTGCATACTCACCCTTGACAGTGGTGCAAATTTTGTGTGAAATCTTCTAGAGGAACCTCTGAAATTTTTTATTCAGAATACTATAGAAAGAGAGCTCTAGAATGTTCCAAAGAGGACACATTTGACGTTCTTTCAAAAAGCATGAGATGCATTATAATGTCACAAAGAAGAAAATAGAAGTCTCTTGTGCTCAACCCGCATTGTTATTATCTTCTAGACTTAAGGTTTTAGGGAGTGAATTAATGACAATGTGAGGTGAGAGAGAGAGAGAGAGAGAGAGAGAGAGAGAGAGAGAGAGAGAGAGAGAGAGAGAGGCTGAACAAAAGGGGGAAATCTAGCAACCAAATGTTGAAATGTTGTGGTTGCAGGATATTGAAGAGCAAAAGCCATGATCAAAGATTGTTCCAGAAAGAAACCTTTACATTGAAAGGAAAGGCAACCTCTCCAATTGACCAAGCATGCAAGCGGGACACGTCACCCCATCTCAAGATCAAGGACTTACAACAGATCTGGGTACAAACTACCAATTAGCGACACCCAAAAGAAAGAAAGAAGAAAAATGCCATCTTAAGAAATGTACAAACCCTAGCAATTTCTATTTTCAGAATTCAAAAAGGTAAAACCCACCTCAGAACTGCATGATTTGAGCCAACTAAACGAGCAGAGCTAGTTAACAAGGATGTCTGAGCACATGCATTTATCAAATAATTCTCTATATATTGCAATTGTCAGTCTCGGGCTGCACAGATTCTCCTTCCCAAAATCCAGATGTCGAGGTCGCAACACCGAAACAAATAATCTTTCACAACCACCATCCTGGTGACTATTGTGACAAAGTGAAAAGGAGCATATTTATGTTACAGATGTGCACATATATTACTCTGAGATTTTCCTTTAAGGGACCTTGATGAAGACCTCCATCTCAAAAGAAAGAGACACATGTGGAAGAAATAAATCGACTCTGAAATTGGGAGCCTGAAATGGAAAACTATATCGATTAAGAAGCTCAGTAGCAAGGTCATGGTAAAAAGAATTTCATTAACTTATAACAAAATTGGATCATGTATGTATGCCAATGACACATTGGCCTTCGTATGCATTCAGCATTCAACAGTTATTGCCATCCATGAGTTCTCGTGTCTTGCCTCCGATTCTCTTTTTGTATGGGTCAACCCAGCATTTATCATCACGAACAGCTACTTGCCATCTTTGAGAGAATATTTCCAACTCAGCGTATGACCTCCTCCTCACCTGCCATAAGATATTAATATGAATTCAAAGTTATCAGAAAAGAAAACAACCTTTAACAAGCTCCCAAATCAATGTAGGACACTTGTCTGGGAAGAATTTCGAGAGAAGGATGCATACTGCAAAAAAATACATGTCAAAGTAGGAGCAAAAAATGAACAAAATACCACTGAGTGTATTTATCATGGAAGCCGTGGAAAAATATAAATCTTAAATAGTAGCTAGAAAAACAGAAACATGCCTAAAGAACCACTATGGGTGTATCACCATGCTACATGAATGGACCTGGAATGAGAGATGCCTGAGGAGGGAGGCTCAGTAATGACCATATGACCCACAAAGGACCAATTTTGAAGCTGAATGATGAATGATAGACCTCAGGCCACAAACTACATGTGCCATATGACAAGTAGAAAAAGTGTGGACCCATAGTTTATAAAGGTCCCTATGCTTGTAACTATAATCATACCAACGCTTGGAAAAGAGAAGCCCTTTATCTTGTTGTTGCATGCATGTTGAAGCATTTTGACTACGTTTTTGGTACATTGCAGGTTCAGCAATTTTAGATGTTTATGATAAACAAAAAGGCTACATAAATGCAAGTGCTGCACCTACATCAATCGGAGTTCTCTTTCAAAGGTTATTGCAGAATCAAAATCTTGGTTAACTGGATATGTTTGAATTTTACAAACAGCACTTTTTAGTCCTCTTTTGCGTGGATCTACATGTACTATACTGATCTACAAGCCTTAAGATCCAATTTAATTCTTTTTAACTTGCTAGAAATGAAGTTAATGCAAAAGCCAAAATTTGATCAGATGAAATTTTCCGTTCTGTTTTGGAAGATTTATTCCAAGTTCCTCGTAGACCTATATACTCTATCCTTGAAGAAGATGAATTCATTGAAATTTCAAACTTGTCAATCAGAGATGCCTGACAGAAAGATTTTGATAGTAAATTTCAAGAAGAATTCAAGATTGTATCTGTTTTTCATATTCTAGAAGCATGCATGCAGGATTCATAAGAGGTTTCTTGTAGAAGTTCAACTAGATAGCACGAGTGCAATCCTAAAGCTTATCAAGTTGCTTTATCCTAACCCTTATTATAGAACAGAAAGACATAACAGCACAAATTTCTCACTCTGTACTAACCTCATGTCTTGCATCAAGCCTCGAATGTCTGGGATCCTGCAAGAAAATCAACGCAGACATATCGCATGTCACAAAGGTGCAACAACCCCATTGCCATTTAAGGTTTCTAAGTTAAATTATGCAAGATCAGATAAGATTGTTGAATCAACTACTATCACCTCTGACAGCATTTTACAATATTTATAGGATGATTATTCAATTTAGGGGTTCAAGTAGAGGGTAGGAGATGTTTACGGTGCCTCATCATACTAGCTTGTCGGGAATCAGTGAAATGCCTATCATCGATGATCACCTCAATATGGTATTGGGAAACAAACGAGATCTAGAAACCACCAGGGACAAACCTTGACATCCAGCAATAATAGGCTTTTAAAGGGAAAGACTATGAATAACAAGTTTGTATCTATTATGTTCATAAAAAATTTATGGGCATAGAAAAAGCATAATTGACATCTGTTTTATACATAAACAAAAAAAGAACTCTTCAAAGGAAAACTTGAATGAGTGCATCCAAATGTAGGATAATAAGTGTCGTGAACATTTGATTGTGCAATCTCTGTTTGACCTAATCAGTTTCAATTGGATCATCCAAAGCATCCAATTGAAACGCGTTTCTGGGCAAAAACGTTCCCAGAAACGCGTTTCTGGATCCAGAATTGCTGTAAAAAAACAGAAACAGATATTAAAAGACACATACGGATTGACAGAATCAACAGGGATTGATGCCCTAAATCGGACCACATTGTACCCTAAACATTCGTCAACCTATATAAATGTACTGCAATTAAATAATACTTTAATTTGATACCCATATTGCCCACCACAAAAAAAAAAACGTTCCTGAGAAGTTTGCTCCCCCATTTCAGAAACGCATTTCTGAACGCGTTTCTGGACGCGTTTCTAGAAACGCAATGCACCTGTGGTCCAAAGGTTAGTAGCTATGAAATAGCTCAACAATTTATACAAACTAACATGCAGCGAATTCATCTATATCTTAGAAATCCATTCCCCTTTTGGGAACATACTGTACATTCCGTGCAGTACGTTCCCGGAGCGTACTGGGTTGGAACGTTTTATTTTTTTAAATTAAAAAAACAGGTATTAAAACAGAGCATATGGTTGAATCCGCAAGAATTTTGTTTCGTATAAACTGAAACCAAAGTATTCACTTAGGAGGTCTTTTGGGATACTAGTTAACTTGTTCATTATTTATTCAACTTTATTGTCAAATTTTTGTGCATTTTGTTTTGTGCCGATCATGTGCCATGTGGACTTGCACTTTAGCAAGGCTACTACATCTCTTGTTGGTCAGCCTAGTCAACACCCAAATCATCAGTCCTGCTGAAAATTTGTCATACTTAGATGCTGCATATGCCATACCCTCAAGCATGTCATGCATGAGGAAGAAGGATTTATTCAATCATAGCGAACACAACTAAGTGGAATTCATGCAATTCACTTTAGAAGGTTGTATCTGGCAATGCCGGTGGCAGTATTAGCTATAGAAAGTAGGAGATCTGTTAGAAGGCATGCAATTCAGATGAACTATATTATGCTTTCTAGAACTCAGAGAAGAGTAGAGTAGAAAATGATTGCTTCAAGCTTGCGTCTTGGAAACTCCTTTATTCTTCAGTTCCGTGCTTGACCTTTTCAGTAGTTGAATATAAGAATCCTTTTTTAAATCGTCATCTCTAGTGCTCAAGAAATTTTTTCTTGTATACTGTTCTTTAATGCTTGCATGCCTGTTCAAACAGTACCAAATGCTACGTACTTGCTGCAAAACGAAACGAACAGATCCTAACAATCTAAACTAAGCTACCATACATTCCACAAAACAAGAAACAAGAAACTAAAGACTAAACAGCATTTTGAAAGTCCAAGGATCAAGAAACACTCAATTCTTGATTCTTGAACAGACCAAGAACGTCAAGAACTGGATTGTAAGAGGATATGCAAGATTTACACCACAAATCCAGCCTATTTAGTTTACCTGAATGCTGAAACCTACATTAATCCACAAAGCAAAAAAGCTAATCCACCACTAAGATCCGCAACCACACACAAAGGAAATGGAAGGGCAAGATCATAAATGCATCACTCAAGAAACAAGCATGATCTTTCGGGACTCACCATGAGGCTTACACAGTTTCTACTTGACAGTATTAACTAGTATTCCTTGGCTCTCAGTCTTCGTTCATCTCGTCTTCTCAGAGACCTTCTCGGTCTAAGGTAAGAGGTGCTCATGGGTAGCTCTGGTCGAGTATCTCGGGGATTTGTCAGAGTCAGCCAACACACCTACTAGAGAGGGGCTACAGAGACAAATTGATTGTTTTCATGGTTTCTGTTCCCGATGGGGCCTTTGGGTGAACATTGCGAAGACCAAGGTGATGGTCTTCAACACTTCCAGGAGCTTTATGTTGAGACAGGAGCTCCTTTTTGACAGTCGGCCACTGGAGATTGTTCCATCCTACACTTACTTAGGCACACTTTTTACTGGTCCCATATTTAGTATGAGACAGGCAGCTTCTAGTAGGCTTGGGAAAGATGCTTCTCCTGCCCAGATGGAGAGATTTTGCTTCCGTAAGTCTATTCGAGATGCCACGAGTAAGTGTCGGCTTTTTGACACCATTGTTTCTCCTACAACCCTATATGCATCAGTTGTATGGTGCACTGGTCTTACTTCATTTGACTGGGCCAGTATCTCGCGCACTATGCTTTCACGCATGATTCGGGCTAAGCCTTCAGTTCCACACCAGATCATCCTTGCTGAGTTTGTGGTCCCGCCTATGTACCTTGATGCCCTACTCCAGGTCATCACATATATACAGCGCGTCAGTGCGTTCCAGTCTTTTGAGCAGAGATATACCCAAGCTACTCTTATTTCATCTCAGAGCCTTAACAGACAGGGCTACCATTTGGTCTGGTTCTCTCAGGCCTCTGGACTTCTTGGCACACTCGGTATCTCTATCACTGCACGTCCTTCTGGTACCCATGACTACATCGGACGATACATCTATAGAGCTTACCTTGATCGAGCTTGGCATGGTCAGTTGAGTGTCAAATCCGACTTTTATCGGCTTCATTTTTTGGAGACTGATGTATCAGGGCCCCACTTCTACCACACTACCTACGCTCTGGGTTATCACTGGTCTCAAATTCATATTGGGTCAGCTCCGTGTCGAGTGTCAAATCCGACTTTTATTGGCTTCATTTTTTGGAGACTGATGTATTAGGGCCCCACTTCTACCACACTACCTACGCTCTGGGTTATCACATGGTCTCAAATTCATATTGGGTCAGCTCCGTGTCTCTTCACACCAGCTTGAGATTGAGATTGGTCGGTTTCAGGGTACCCCACAAGAGGATAGGATCTGCCAGCTATGTTCCCTTGGTGCGGTGGAGACTGAGGAGCATTTTATCTTCATTTGCCCAGCTTATTATGAGATTCGCGGGAGATACTATTGCTTGTTCAGGGATACACCACTTACTTTGTGCTCACTTGTTACCTATGAGGATCCATGTTGTGTTGCACTTATGATCCGAGAGATGCTTCTATTATGTCGATGATGAGGACACGACTTCCCACAGAGATCAGAGGCAGTGCACCTCCCAGCATTACCCTGCAGCCAGACCTATTCGTCCTACCACGAGGAGACGTCCTCCCTACATTCGACGACGGCAACAGACCACAGTTTCACTCCCCACTGTAGCTTGTATTACATCTTCCTTCAGTAGTAGCAGCAGTATCATCATCACCTCCAAGACATGATCTGTAGCTTGCTCCCATTATACATAGCTATTTCTTGCTTTATACATTTTTGGTTTAGTAAACACTGTAATTGTATTTAGGTCTATTTTATATGCTTATCTTTCAGTCTCGGAGACATTTTTCATACGCTCCCATGTGGTCCACATACTTGATATGTACTTATTTGTCTTATATGTCTTTTGCCATGGAAAAGACGTTAATAAAGCTCTCTCTCTCTCTCTCTCTCTCTCTCTCTCTCTCTCTCTCTCTCTCTCTCTCTCTCTCTCTCTCTCTCTCTCTCTCTCCCCTCCCTAAAAAGCTTTTTTCACATCTTTCTCTTTTTCTCTCCCTAAAAGGCATGCCTACTAGTAGTGGAGGCTCAAGGAGGAGGCCAAGGTCCTCTTCCGGTGGAAGAGGACAAGCCTCGGGATCGGATCAATCAGATCGAGTGCGAGAAATCTATAGCGGATTGTCTCCCGAGGAAAGGCAGAGGATGAAACCTTTCCGAAGGAGAATCCAATCAACAAGATCATGGATTCGCTTCGATGGAAATACTGGCGGAAGAATTCACGTTTTTTTTTCATACTTTGGTCAAGACTTGTTTAACCCTTTGGGTGCAACAAGATCAAGGGGACAAAAACAAGATAACTGAGATGTTATTACGTGAGTTTCCACAACCCAATCGGTGTGATACCAAATGGGCGTTGATAAGCATGTGTATGCATATTCAACATAAATGCCAATCATTAATAATATTATGTAATAAAGGCAAAAAGAGGCCAGGATGGGCATCTAAAAAAGATTGGGCAAAGGTTGTTTATGAATCCAAGCATCCAAATCCCAAACGCTTTAAGCAACAAAGAGAGGCAACGAAATCAAGGCTTTGAGTAGGGGGAGACAAGATATTATATCCAATCTTTCTAGCACCAATAAACTTTGAGAGTATGTTTGGCCATACCTTTTGAATTTTTAACTTACTTGTAAGGCCACAAATGCTTGCTAAACTTCTAATATAGCACAAAGCTTGTATAGAATCCTCTTATGCTCTTTCCCACCAACTTGTAATTATGAGAATTGTCCTTCACCAAACACTAAGTCCCATTGAATTCTACTTTGATTTGATCGACAATTGCACTAAAGACAAATAGGTGGTAGCAAACTTTGAGCCAATCCATCGACATACAAAACATTACTAAAGTACTTGATTTCATTAGTTGACATCCTCATAGGAAATTCTACTAGGACCTTTATTGAATGCACTGAGTCATCACTAACACTTATTTTAGGAGCCACCTTGTGTCTTACAATTAGATCTTTCAAAGATGCAAATCGCTCTCTCCTCGGAGTTACATGCACAATTACACTACTGGAATCTATATGCATGCATCAATCACTACCCAAAAGAAAATAATAGGCAACTCATTCATTTCATTTCCACTTCCTCAAGTACGTGTTTGACAAGATGTCTTGTTTGCTTCTTTTGATAGCTCTTAAATGAGACATAAAACTCCCTTTATATAGTCAATAATATTTTTCAAAAGGTCCAAACCTGCCATTATAATAGCATCCACCTTTCTTGCTTTGTTTGGACTTGCTTGCTTCAAAATTGTCCAACCTTGCTTTTGTTGACTCCCTTGACCTTACCAACAACCCTCGTGTCTTGATGGTAAGCCTTCTTGCATTGTTGCTTTCTTTTGGCTGCAAAAGCATGTTCCAAGCTTCCAACTGCATGGTTCCTCATAATTATCTCTTCTTTTAAGAGAAAAATGTGTCAAACCCTCGCATGTTACAAGTATACGTCTTGTCAAAAAGCCTAATATGACTTGTGACAAAAACTTGATGAGAGGACGAAAGATTGTTAAGAGTTATAGAAGCAAAATCTTTGTTTTCTACTCTCTCCCACAATAATTACTTGCTCTATAAGATCCTTGAATGTTCCTCTACAAAAGCCATGTAAATGTCAAATATTGTAGCTCTCAAAAAGTGTCCACCATCCCCACCTTGAACCCATTAACTTCCTTCCTAGCCTCAGATCTCCTCCTTGATCTTGGGCATTTTTCTTGAATTTGCGTAGCAATACCCTCCAATTTTCTCTAGTCTTCCTCCTTGAGCTGGATTCTCTTCTTCTTGATTGTCTTACTTGTAAACTCACCATTTGATAAATTGGTTCTCCTAATATGTTGATCATAAGTCTTTCCTATAGGAAGAAAACACTTGAAGAGTCTCTTGATCTTCTATTGAATCACTAATTATTACTTGAATATTTTTTCCATTCCAAAAATACTTTTTCTTACCAACAAATTCATGGTGCAAGAACAACATACAAGCATTTAGAAATAAAGAAGCTATGATGCCATGTTGGACACTAGGGATTTAGACTTTAGCACTCTTAGAAAAAAACAAGCAAGATCATAGACATAAGAGCATAACAGAACAATCTATAAGCAAAAACTCCCTAAACACTTTAGATAACATTAGATCCACATTTTATTCAACTACAAGAGAAAGGTAGAACAAGAACAAGAGAAGTTTCTATGATAAAAACTTGACCATCTATCTTTTATATCATACTTTGGCAGGAAACCCATTCCCACCAACACTTGAACATGGGGGAACGTTTCCATAGCAAAGGGAATGCGTTCCCAATCGTTTCCCATACAGGACCACTTTTCTCGCTTTTGGCCTATTTTATTTTTTTTTATTTTTTTTCGTCTTGCAAGGCCTATTTCGTCCCTCCTAGCTTAACATACTATCTAAAATTGGAGTACTTGAACTTTGTTGTCAAGACTATATTTTAAAATTATTAGATGTGATCATTTGCCATTCCCTTGTTCCTCCCTCCCCATCAAATGTTCCCATTCAAACATTCCCTTGTTCCTGTTTCTTGGCAACTATACTTCACTCATAG
Source organism: Diphasiastrum complanatum (assembly GCA_029204225.1). NCBI lineage: Eukaryota > Viridiplantae > Streptophyta > Lycopodiopsida > Lycopodiales > Lycopodiaceae > Diphasiastrum > Diphasiastrum complanatum. The sequence goes on along the minus strand of CM055092.1, from coordinate 15,717,006 downwards.
TCATCATCTGGAAATTACACTTTATGACCTTGGCTTATCACTTGTTACGAGGCATTTGTTAGCGTTTTTTGAGTCATATGCCCATCAATGGTCCACCAACCTTAAGTCCTTGGAGGGTATATTATACTTTTATATACGCCTTTAGGTCTCACTTATCTGTGGCCGATTGATCAGATGCTTAGCTCTTAATTACATGGTTGAGCTTAGCATCAATACTCATTGGATAAGTATATTCATCTTATCAACTCATGACATGCGGAGATCATGGATTTTCCTACTAATTATATGATTGTTGTCCATTCTTCTATCTATGCATTCTCCTCTTCACTATGTGTGTTTGATCATGTATATTTTCTCATAACTTGGTATTAGAGCTCTTTTTGGGATAGAGGGATTAGGCACCAGCTTTTATGGTGTTTTGATTGATCTATATTGAAATTTAAAAGTAATGGATTGATTTCTTTTTGAGTACTGTGAAGAAAACACCAACTTTCCTTCTTTTTCTCAACAATAGTCAGATCTTAAATTGCTCTCTATCTGTTCACAAAGAATGTGCAACAAATGATGTTTTTGAGAAATCCAAAGTAAAATCCACCTTTGCTAGTTCCTAGAAACTTTTTGAATTTCATAGTTTTTTCTCTCCTTTCTGGTCAACTTTATATCATTAATCTTCCTATGAGAAAACTTTTGTAAGTCCTATATCTACATATCATAGACAGACACATCTTGATCAGAGAGTCGCTAAAAGATATAAAGACGGGACGGTTAAGGGTCATATATCATCCACAGTAATCTATATGGACCATGGTTACTCGCTGCGATTGTGTCATTTGGATAGCATATTTTGGGGCACTGGGTCCCTTCTTGCTTGGCATTCATTGGTCATTAATGAGCCATATGGCCTATTATTGCGAAGCCATCCCCAACTTGGAAACTCTAGGGTCTCATCTTAGATCAGCTCATTACTTTGGAGATCATAGGTTCTCCTACTGACTTATGGTTCTTCTCCATATTTCTATCAGTACAGTTGCATTCTCCTCTTTCTGGCATGTATTTTGTGGTGTTCTTTTGCTTCTGACTCATCCATTCTTCAGAAAAAGATGAAACTTAATTGAAAATCTCTGCAACCTGATAAGGTTCCACATAAATAAATTTAGAAGGTAAAGCCAAGAAGGTATGGTTGCATAGTTGCACAAATTAAAACTTCATGCCATCCATCACTGCTGCTGACAATCACAACATTGCTAGGCAGTCTATAGAAAAAAGGTATTCAAATAAGCAAAGACCAAATGTGATTGCAGATTTGAATTGATCCAAAAATACATCTTGGAAAAATGATGTGCATAACACTTTGTACTTTAAACAATGAATGGGTAAACGCTGGGATATTTCAAGCAATGAATGCGTAATGATAAAAGTATAATCTGGCTATTATGTTATGGAATCCGAAAAATCATGGAGGTTGCTCTCAGAAGCATGTTTGACCAAATCCAACAAAGAACTATTGCACATACCTTGCTTTTTCCTGGACCTCCTAGAGATTGAATGCCTCGATGGACGATATACTCGCTATCAATTACACCAACTTTCTCTGTTCGGTCCCCCTATACTTTGCCAAGTAATTACCATAAGCTTCGTATCAAATTGTTAATGGCAAACCATCATACATATTCTTTGTGACAGTACATTTATGTTGGCATCATAGAAGGAAGAAAGATGGAAGAATATTTCTGACAGTCAATTGCCACTAGCTGCTGTCAAGGTAGATAAATTGTTTGCATTAACACCGCCAACCCTTTGCAAACAATGAAGTGCCAAAAATGACTTGTCAACTGATCCCTCCAAAATCATGTAATAAAGTATTTACAGTGGAAAATACAACTTCAAAAAAAAATCCTGCGCTTCCACTCGTACTATAAGAAGTTCAATAAAATCTAAGCTGATTCTGCAATATACGTGCGGTCAAGTATAATACTCCTGTCTCCACTGAATTAAGGATTCACCACTGAATTAAGGATTCACCAATCATTGTTCTGAGTAAAGGTTTTCCACTGAGAATTATCCTAGATATCCTACTTTAAGTTATAGATGTCATATAGACACATACTCCAATTGTACCGTTCTCCAAAAAGAAATTAACTCATCTTGGAAGAGTACCTTTTCTAACTTTGAAAATTGAGAAAATTCAATTTTTTCAATCTGTTCCTTACGTATGTACAGAACAAAACACAGACTACCAGAATTTACAGAAGAGGTATCGACGATAAGAATGAGCTGCCCTAGTCATCAAATTCCTAGTATGCAATAGCTCAACAATCTAGAGGCAAGGCCCATAAACGCATTTAAATGAGAAAAATAACAAAGCTTCAAAATAATATAGAAGCATTGAGCTAAAAATCATTTGTTGCACAATTCAAGCACATGCTAGAAACAAGAGCTGTTTTGACAATTCTCTTAGAATCACAGTTGATCACTGCTCTCTTACTACTTATTGAATGTATGACCATTTGCAGGGTTTCTAAGAGGCCTAGGGAGCCAAGCATTGGGTGTGAAGGTAGATGGAGGTTCAGGGACAAAAAATGCAGTGCAAGTACTACGATATGATATTCCATGAATGGCGTAAAGTGTTGTATTTCATTATAACACTCGAAATGGAGTTAAAGGATCTAGAAAGACACCCCAATAAGTGAATTCAACTAGACTTAAATTTCTCAAAAGCATTCTAAATGAAGATGCAGAAAAAGATTATGGGAAAAGAGGCAAATTGCAAGACTGGAGGTGGTAAATCAGGGTGCTTGAATAAAGCTTGGGCAATTGCAAAGTTTATCAGGTTCTGAGTTGCATGAAAAAGGGTTTTCTTGGCTGAAGCAGTTCCTTTTCATGTTATAAAGTCAACGTTTAATACAGACAATGACAACTGCAGGAGAGGCTGGCAGGCCTAGTCAAGCCTATTTAATATGAGAATAGATGAAATTGGAGGTGGTATGTCAGCTTCAAAAAGGGTGGCAGTTAGTTTCAGATGAAGTTTCTGGTAGTTGGTAAGATACTTGAGAAAGACCTTCGATAACCAGCTTGGCTAGTTATGTGTGCAATTTCGTTTGCACATGCATAGATGCTAGTGGCCGGACTAAGGCAGAGACTGTACGTTATTCTTTGAAAAGTTAGGCTGTAATGTGAGTTATTCATTGAAAAATTAGGATTTAATGTGAGCTATTCATTCACAGTGACACACGTGTGGGCGTGTGTTGGTTGTAAACTAGAAGCAGAATTTTCCAAGTTTGACATTGAGAAGCATTACACGTCATTTCCTAGAATTTTTGAAGAGAATGCTGATTCAATGATTGTGTAGCTATAGTTCTACAATGTCAATGAAGACTGCAACACTCATGAGTGGTCATTCCAGGGTGCTTCCATTATTTCCAAATGAAAATTCATGACATCCAAAAGGATAGGAATACTGAGTTTGAATACGTTTACATTGCATTCGCCAATTTGCTAGATGTGCCAAATTTGCTCTGATGCCTTGTCATCATTTAGGAATGACGTCAGTTCAGATAAGCCAGGTTAAAGGTTGGACAAAAATTTGCAATTCACGCTTTCAGCCATACTATTTGAGAGGAGGATTGAAAAATTGTAAGTTTGTTAAAATATACTCAGATTCCTGAAGATTGTAAGATAGAGGGAGCCATGATGGGCTTCATCTATGGGCTGGCTTGAGGGTATCCACTGGTCATCAAGGAATCCTTGAGGCTAGTATTGTAGGATATTTGAATGAGCCAATGGGGTATGATGCAGTTCTTGTTGCATGCAGCAGATTATGTATTGCATCCACTGTGGTTCCCGTTTAAGATCAAAGCAACATACTGGTTCATCTTTATCTACAGGCATCAGTCATTTGTACCATCTGCCATAAAATTAGGATCACAAAGGCAAAGCAAGAATGAAGCAGTGGAAGTTTCATGGACTACTTACACCAGAGTTGCAAAGGCTTGCTGCCATTAGGGTAAAGTACAGCCTCTATTTAGTGTTGTAGACTTTCCATTTATATACACAGAAAGGAGAAACATATCAAGGCCACTCATTAGTGAAAAGTTGGTTTGCTTTCACTCACTTCAACCTGCATTTTACTTGAAAAAACGAAAGGATTTTCAAAATCATAACTAAATTTGCAAGATTCATACACTGAGCATGAAGAGTGTTTTTTGCTATTGCTGAATGTTGATTAAACTGACAGATATCGATTAGGGGAATACAAAGCATTGCACCAGGTCCTATCAAGATTGATCAGAGTGCAGCCCCAAGATGAGCACATTGCAGACTACTTCAACATGTTATCCCGGCGAGGGACAAAAACATTCTTCATCGTAGGATGAGGATGGCAAGGAATGACCACTGGTGCATCCTACTTCAGTTCATTTCAGTTTTATGTTCTTGCTTGGAAATTCCATGTTCCAGGACTTGGAACTTAGTACTTACAAGCCAGGCCCATTCTAGCGGTCTTGGCCTTATAAAGAGACATCGAAGTTTGAGAATCAGCGATGTGAAGGTCTTGAATTCAAGTTTAGATTGCTGAATGCTTATCCATCAATAAATATCATCCAATGTTTTGCTATAGCCTATAAAGTAAGCGCCAATTGTAAGCAGAAAATTTTGATCTACCATCTCTATGAGGATTGATGCAGATTCGCATCATTGCCTCCTCTGATTTCTTAGCTTGGATTGATTTGAACAGTATAGTGTTTGGACTCTGGAGATAAGCTTCAAAAATGCTGAAATACTTAGATTTGAAATCAGACAGGTTCTTGAGTGCAATATATACCTAAGTACGTCAATTGAGCAAAAACCAATAGACTTCACAAAAGCAGCTAAAATATTCATAAAAAATTTGTATCTTTCAGAACATACATGCATGACAATACATAGCCTATGTTTGATTGAGTTTCATAAGTAGGTACCTGTACACAGTAGCCAAGCTTGAAATCTAGTCCCCAGCCATGAACAAGATCATTCTGCACATAAGCTCCATTGTATCTAAGGTATGTTTGAAAAAGAATGGCCTATAAAGAAACTCATTATATTGCATTCTGAAATAACCTGTAACTAAGACACTATATGATTTTATCAGTTGAGAACAAGATCATCTACAATTCCTTGTATTACCTGAATCATACGCCAAGCACAACTCCACGCAGCTTTAGTGAAAACTGGAGCCATCATCTCCACCCACCTATGGAGTTAAATGAGCAGAAAAGTTTAATGGCAGCACATGTTGCATTGACAAAATCTGAAAATGTTAGACGGAAATCATCAAAACACTCTATTCAAAGGGACTGCATTGAAAATGCTTCAGTGTATCCAGTTGTAAATGGCATTCTAAATGAACTTTATCTTTATCATATATATTTGCACTCTTGTGTGAATATTCAGTCAAAAGTACACTACGTTCATTTTTAAACCCTAACCAAACCCTCTTGTTCCTAGGCAATATTTGGCAGCTTTGGATTAGTTTTTGACCAGGCATCCTCCAATGAGTCATGGGAGTATGAGTAGGACCGGCACAGGCCCTCAATCATTATAATTATTATTATTATTATTGATGACATATTCATTTCCTTTGTAGGAGGGCTGCACACCATTATATAGTTGGCACTTAAGAATAGTGCAGGTACTCTCCAGCTTATACTGATGTTTCATAAGACCTAATTGTATCCGTTTCTGTACCATCGCAAACCTCCTAACATTGTAAATACTGCATTTTTCTACATTCTTGTGTATGTTTGTTCCTTGCTAATCATTCCACATTCTTTCCACTTTTTGTTGGATATTTAGCAACATACCCTATCAGCCTGGGAATCTTTGACAGAATTATAAAGACCAGCTTTTTTTAGTGATTCTACAAATAGCTTCTTAACTCATGTATTTTACAGTTTAATATGAAGTTCTTTAAGCATCTGAGCACCTAAACCCCTTCATTCATGATTTGTATCTTTTGGGATTACTTGCATGAGGAGCGATTTTAAATCAAAACAAAGCTAATTGAACATTTGAATGTTCTTGTACATACCCTGTACATGGAGGTTGAGTGCTGTTGTCCAAGCACCAACCATTTCCACGATGTTTTATCATCCTTCTGGAGAAAATAATGATTATATTTACACAACAAAACGAGTCAGTTCATCTCTGAATAATAACTGGACAAACAAGGGCAGCATTTATCACACAAGCGGCCAAGATTATTTGAACATTGGTCAGGAAATTGCAGAAGACAAGTATACCTATGAACCGTAACTTTTCGATCGCGCATTGTTATTCTGTGGTGAACATCTGATAACTCAGGATCCAAGGCAGGCTGAGAGATCTGCAACCCTTCATCTTGCATGATGGCCAGATATCTAGAAAAGATTTGTCATTTCAGTAATGCAACAACATATGAGCTATACTTTACTTTCATAAAAATCCATTGAATTCAGTTTCCCCATAGAAGCTTTATATGTTCAAGCAAGTATTTTTGTGTGAAGAAGAAATAGTAACACTGTAAGGAAGTAATCTATAAGTGCTGAGAGAGAGTTAGATTTCCAGATTTAAGGATCTCGTACTTTCAATGTAGGGTGCCTACCTCCGAGCATTAAAATTTTCAACTCCAAGATCCTCATCCCAAATAAAAATGTATTCATATGCCCCCACAATGTCAGGGTGCAAGAAGCGTTTCGCAAACCACCTGGCACATCACAGCCGAAATTGTAAATACCATGCCTAAAAGAACACCATTATAATTGCTATTTTTATTCTTCAATCAAATAAATATCTCATCTGCAAAACAATGACTTGGAAATCACAGATTATAATCGCATAAACATGAAAGCATACTCTTCTACTAGAAGCGTGTTAAAGATACTATGATACTGGAAATTACCATTTTGTTTGGTTTAATGCAACAATGTGTATGGCTTCCAGAGTCCAAGCCAGGTCATACCACTTGTCAACAATACCATCGTAGTGGAACAGCATAACTGTGAAGTTATTTAGAGGAAACTGCAAATAATATCAATTACCCGTCGCAGTACTTAAGAAGGATGAAAAATTATTCCTAAACAAGATTGTGAATTAGTTACGCAACAGCCAGAGCAAGTAACTGTGAAGTTATTTAGAGGAAACTGCAAATAATATCAATTACCCGTCGCAGTACTTAAGAAGGATGAAAAATTATTCCTAAACAAGATTGTGAATTACTTACGCAACAGCCAGAGCAAGTCAAGGATAATAAAACTGACGAAAAAGTGTTATTACCTTTTGCACAATGTGATCAACAAATTTTTTCTGCTTGATACCAGCTGCAATGGCCAGCAAATTTCTGCGTGAAGGTTGAAGATCCTGTATTAACAAGGTACCCTTGAGAATTGAAGAACTTTGCAAGCTTAAATGATCAGAACTACACTTACCTCAGCTACTGCAACACCAAAAATGACCCTGGTAAGAATAGCCGTCCACAAGCAGAACACACTCCAGGTGGAAGGACAATGTATATAAAGAAGAATATTATACATCCAAATAAAGCTTGCAGCACTTCTTGCCATTGAAACTTTTATCTTCCATGCAAGACAGACTAGATAGCCCATTTTTAAATAATTACATGAAAGTATTAGAATGATTAGAGATGTTATATATGTGTACGTTGACAAAGCTTCATGTACCTCCTTTAGCTTGATTGTTCAGTATGGTTCAACATCAACCATGTTCGCGACATTGTTGATGTTCTTTTTAAGTGTTGCTTTTTACATGCCACATTCAGGGTAATGTTTTTTCGGTGGGGAAGTGTATGGACATTTAGCACTATTATTGGTGACTCGCAATATATTAATGCTCTCTAGAGCATCCCCGTCCAAGGAGGAGGCTCACCCATTCCTCGATATCAATTTGGGACTTGGAACAGGAAGAGCCAACAAATAAAACAAGATAATGTCATGCTAGTTTAGCATAGTCCTATGCTTCATATAACAAGAGGCTCGCTTGGCTGCAATATGGGGTGAGACTACATTTAGGGCTCTAACATGTTATTGATGAGGACCTCAGTTTAGGTGCAGGAGAGACAATAGGCTCTCCACATGGCCATAGACAGCCAGATGGGTTGTATTCAGGTATGATTGACCAGTATTTATAGATAGATGTGCATCACAAGTGGATTCCAAGGTCTCCTTACTCTAGAGATCTTGGGTTTCTGAGGAAGGTGGTGTAGGAATCCAGAATCAAGACCATTCATTAACACAAAGTATTCTCAAAGAGAAGAGAGAGATGGTTAGATGACCCTCTTGTAGAAACTTGTGGACAGCCAATATGAACAGTAGATTGCTTAACAAAAGTGTGTCTCATACAAATGAATGGCTACATATAAGTAGTCCAAGATGGCTATCTACCTTCATGACTGTTGGCTGTCCAATAACTTGACTAATGGCTATCTAGCTACCATAAGTTACTTAAAATAATTAAGTACCCCATATAGCAAGTTAGGTACTTAATTCACATGTATAGGCCCCTAGTGGACCCACGAGTCCCTACAAGTTAGTTTCATACTAACTTGGGCCTAAAATATAAATGACCATGGTTACATAGATCTCGACCTTTTGGGTCATAGTAACCTATGGCTTCTACATCATTTACATTTATTATTCTAACACCCTCCTTAAATGAAAATGACATGTAGAAATGACATTTATTCACTAAGTAAGAAAATCAGCATGTTGCTATAAATTTAAATTTTCACAAAGAGCTTTAAATCGAACTCTAGGCAATGCCTTAGTGAACACATCTGCAATATTATCCTCCGTGGGACAATATTCAAGCGTGATGTCACCATTATGAAGCTTCTCCTGAACAAAGTGATAGTGGATCTCGATATGCTTTGTTCTTGCATGAAATACTAGATTTCGTGCAATGGCAATAGCACTTTGACTATCCATAAATAGGAGAGTAGCCGAGGGCTGGCCATGCTTCATATCGACAAGTAATTGTCTTCAGCCATATACACTCCGTAGTGGCTGAAAACGTTGCTCTATATTCTGCTTCACTTGAGGATGTAGCAACGGTGGGCTGCTTCTTGCTTAACCAAGAAACTGCAGAATTTCCAATGAAAAAGCAATGACCACTAGTAGAGCGTCTAGTGTCTTGATCTCCACCCCAATCCGAGTCACAAAAACCAGCCAAACATGCATCATCACTAGAAGGATAAAACAGACCAAATGTTTTACTTCCTTGAAGATATCGAAGGATCCTCTTCAATGCTTTCCAATGTGATGTCAACGGAGCATGCATGAATGACTCATGAGGGAAACACTCTAAGATATGTCTGGTCTTGAGTTGCATAAGTAAATGAGACTTCCAACCGCTTGACAATATAGTGTAGTATCAAATGGTTCACCGCCACTTTGACTACTTAACTTCAGGCCCGTCTCAATTGGTGTAGCAACCGGCTTGCAATCTTCCATTTTGAAACGCTTCAAAATCTGCTTAATGTACCGCTGTTGGGTAATGAAGATTCTAGCCTTTCCTTGCAAAAACTCAAGACCAAGGTAGAAATGCAATTGGCCTAAATCTTATGTATCATAAACTGAAGCAAGATCAGATTTTAAAGCTGCAATATATCGTTCATTACTACCCGTAATGATAATATCATCAACATATAGCAAAATGATGATGATAAACTCAGATGTATGCATGACATAAAGCGTAGATTCACTAGGACTGTTAGAAAACCCACGATCACAAAAGTATGTGTGTATCTTTTGATACCACATCCTTGGGGCTTGTTTTAGTCCATAGAGAGCCTTTTTGAGAAGACACACTTTGTCTTCCACACCTGCAACCAAAAAACCAGCAGGTTGCTGAAGGTAAACTTCCTCATTAAGATTACCATTGAGGAAGGCTGTCTTTATGTCAAGTTGGTGCATACGCAAACCATGATGGGCAGCCAAAGCAGTGACTATCCTTACGGTAGTTATTCGTGCGGTAGGTGCAAAAGTTTCCTCATAATCAATGCCCTCCTTTTGCGCATAACCTTTGGCAACAAGTCTTGCCTTGTACCTTTCAACAGTACCATCGGACTTGTACCGATCTTATAAACCCATTTACAGCCAGTTGCTTTCTTTCCATGTGGAAGATCAACAAGAACCCATGTTTGGTTCTTTATGAGTGAGTCATACTCCTCTTTCATCGTGTCCTCCCAACATTTTACTCCTCTGGCCTGCTCATAAAAAACAGGTTCTATTGCACTATCCTCAATAGATGTAAGAGCAAAATCAGAAAAATCAGCAAATTCTACTGATTTAGATGAGGCATGAGTCTTCCCTTCATAGAAACGGTTCACTTTGTTGTCCTGCAAAGTCTGCAACAGCCATTTAGGGACTGGTTTAGGCTGTCCAACAGCCTTACTTTGATCAACGCTTTGCTGTCCAAAGTGATCTGAACTGTCAACACTTTGCTGTCCAAAGTGCTCTGAAATTGGACTATGTTGTCCAAAGTTTTCAACAGGCCGTTCCTCTTCATAAATCTGCTCCTCTTGATGAATTATGGGCTATTTGCTTGAAGAACCAGTGGGCTGTCTATTAGAGGATGATGGCAGTCCCTCCTCTTCAACATTAGATGGTGATACCAAATCTGGAAACACTTCAACATAGTCATCTTGGGGGATGTCCCCTTTCATGACATGAATGGGCGCAAGATCATAGGAGTTCTTCTCATCAAAATGAACATCACGACTCACTATGATTTTGTTGGTATCCACATTAGACAATCTATAGCCTTTACTTTCACTATTATAGCCCATAAAAATGCATTTTACTCCTTTATCATCTAGTTTGGATCTTAGCTTATCAGGAATAAACGCATAAGTCGTGCAACCAAAAGTGCGAAAGTGAGAAACCGATGGCTTCTTACCATACCAAACTCACAAGGAGTCAAAATCTTCAAGGCTTTAGTCGGACACCGATTACTAATGTATGCCGCCGTAATAACCGCTTCAGCCCAAAACTTGTGGGGAACGCCCTTTGCCTTAAGCATCCAATGAGCCATCTCCATGATTGTGCGATTTTTCCTCTCGGCAACACCATTTTGTTGCGGTGTGTAAGGTGTAGTCATTTGATGTAGAATGCCTTTGCTTTGAAGAAACGTGCCGAACGTACTTTTAATGTATTCCCCTCCTTGGTCGGTACGTAGTATCTTCAAAGTATGCCCAAATTGATTTTCTATCATAGCTAGAAAATCTTTGAAGCGTTCAAAAACTTCAAATTTTGCCTTCATAGGAAAGATCCATGTAAACCTTGAAAAATCATCAATAAAAGTAACGAAGTACTTGCATTTACCAATGGATTCAGTCCTCATTGGACCACATACATCACTATGAATTAAGGCAAACTTATCACCAACTTTGATAGTCCCATCAATAGGAAAAGGCTTCCGTTGAAACTTACCAAGTATGCATCCTTCGCATACATGTCCTTCGGGATGCTCCATATTTGGAATGCCTTCCACCATGTTGAATTTCTTCAACATATTCAAACTTCCAAAATTGAGGTGCCCGTACCTCGCATGCCATAGTTTAGCCAACTCCAATGCATGTGAATTAGTAGCAACAAGACCAAAGGATGTCAAAGCTTTAGGTTCATAAATATCCAACAAAAACAAACCTCCTCGCAATGTTCGTGAAGCAACAAAAGTGATCTCTTTAGCTATTTTATGAGAAATTTGTCTTCTTTAAATTCTACAATCAATCCTTGATTCATGATTGTGAGTGGTATAGATCCAATGCCTTCAATTGGATAGGAGGTGTTGTCAACACCTTGAACCTTGCTTCCATCTTTGATTTTCATAAGCTTTGTGAAGACGTCTCTATGGTGAGTCATATGGCGTGTAGCTCCGCTATCAATCACCCAATCAATGGAAGAAAAAACAGCAACCTGCAAAGCTGAAATAGTGTTGTTTTCTACTGAAAAACCAGCAAGTCGAGAAGTGGTAGAAATCTCATTTTGATTAGAAATGAGATTGTTAGTGACAAAAGCAAAATCACCATTGAAAGAATCATCCTCCTTTTGATGTTCTAATGAAATCATGGCTGTATTTGTATCAATACCTTTCTCTTTATCCTTAGTAAGCTTCTTCCTACATTCCTTTATGTGGTGCCCAAACTTTTTACAATAATGGCACTTACCCTTTTTTTTGGATCCTTGATCTTGGCCTTCCTTGGATTTTTGATCCTTGGAAGAAGAAGGCTTACCTTTCCACTGCCTTGCCTTTGCCTTTGGTGAAGAAGGCTTGATCTTCTTGTTCACCAAAATTAATCCTTGTTTGCTCTTCTTGGAGAAGTAAGCCAACAAGCTCTTCAAAGGAGATTGGCTGTCCCCTAAGAGATATGCTTAAAGTAGACACAAATGGAAGATAGGAATGAGGAAGTGAATTAAGAGTAATTGAAACAAATTGAGAGTTCTCGACAATTTCGTCAATGCTAAGAAGCTCTTCACGAAGATCCTTGATCTTCATTAAGTGATTTGAAAGCGTATCACCCTCTTGCATCTTCAATGTTGAGAGTTGATTACGTAGAAAAAGCACTTTCGCTGTATTCTTCACTTGGAACATCTTGGCAAGTACTTCCCAAGCACTCTTGGAAGTCTTGCACGATCGAATGTGACGTAGGATTGATCTCTTCACGGATAGCGCTATGACCGAATGTGCTTGTGCGTCACGTCGATCCCACTTCTTTTGTTCTTCGGAAGACACCTCCACATATGTTGAAGAAGTAGCTCTTGACGGTGTAGTAGGTGCCAAACTAGGTGGCCTCTCTTCATCACCACTTACAACTTCAAACCATAGTTGCACCGAAACGCGATTCTGGGGCTGAGCGTTTCGGAAATCGCGTTTCTGAGAAACGCAATTCTCAACCTAGAATTGTTCCAGAAATGTTTGTTTAAAAAAATAGTAAATAAATTTTTTTGAACACCTCTTCACGGCCAGAATCGCGCCAGCCGTGGAGGTGTTAATTTTTTTTTGTTTTGAGCTGTAGGCATCGGATCTTGGCGTGTGGATAGTCGACAGGCATCTACTCAGCGATACGGAGGTTGTGTGCACGGTGCCAAGGGGATCTGAGCTTCGTGGAGATCGAAACGATCAGTTTTCGATTTTTGGTAAGTGTAGGCTTGTTTTTTTGCAAGTGTTGACATTGAACTGTAGGCAACCAAATCAAGCACAGTTTGGCTCTAGACCACCTTTCTTCATGCCCACGGTGATTCCTACGGGGTCAGTTTCAACCATTACGGCACACCTTGCGAGATTTGAACACCACAATCCAAATGCTTGTTTTATTTTTGCCATTTTCAGAAAATGGCTTCTGGGCAACCGATTCAGGTGGTGTCTGAGCCTAGAATGCATTTCCACATGCCCGCACAGACTCCTGTGACCTCCGTTCTGCCCATCTATGTTCGTAGCACAAATTTTAATTTTGTTTCCCTAATTCCATGTTTTTTAGGGTTTAGGGTTAGAGCATCGTGCAAGCATCCGCCAGTAGCGTGGTTTAGGCCTGCACTGGACTCATAGACGCCTGCAAGGACTCCCATGCTAGCGTCAGTCGCCCGTTTTCGCTCGCACTGGAATTATTCTCTCCCTTGCCCTGTCTCGTGTGTTTTTTGGCAGTTGCTATGATCTTGCTAGAATCAATGTGATGCGTGCTCGGATGTGTTCAGCTCTGTTTTAGGTTGGTAATGTTTTTCAATGCAGTGTGTTTTCTTCTACTGAACGGTTGTTTGCTTGTTTTTGTTCGCAGGTTTGATCTCGTGTGGACACGATGCCGGTGCAGGGCCGAGGCCTTTGGGGCGAGATTGAGCTTACTGAGGGGGATGTGGCTACACACCATGGCTCGGGAGTCCGTAGATGGAGATGCTTGCATTGTGGTGGTCTCTTCACAGGATCACTTACCAGGGTTAGGGCTCACTTACTGAGGGTCAGAGGGCCGGGTGGGCGGACATTGGGCATATCTAATTGCCCCAGTATTTCCGATGAGGAGAGACAGAGGTTGTCTATTACGTACGGGCACGGTGCTACATCACAGGTTTCTGGACAGGGACAGGGACAGGGACAGGGACAGAGACAGGGTGCTGCATCACAGGTTTCTGGACAGGGACAGGGACAGAGACAGGGACAGGGGGCAGGAGCAGCTGCAGGTTCACAAGCAGGGGTCACAGGTATGCAGGCACGGCCTACTACGCGTGTAGAGCCTAGTACAGCACGTTCTTGGTAGGGTTTAGGTGCAGTGCATGGTCCAGGCAGTGCCACTCCAGTTCCACCCGCAGCAGCAGGGCTTACTTCAGAGGGGAGAGCGTCACATGAGCAGGTTGGATCAGCAGCAGCGGGTCCTTCTCGTCCCTCCTCTTCTTCGGCGGCAGATGCAGCACATGGTTCGACAGGTCCTCCCAGAGAGAGTGATACACCCACAGATCAGCCATCCGGTTCGCGTGTTAGACCACGAGCGCCATGTGCACAGCACAGAGAGGTTAGGCCCAGACAGCAGACCCTTGATCGATGCGGGTGGCAGAGAGAGCAGCATGCCCGGTGCACTCGACTTGCTGATCAGTTCTTTTACGAGTGCGGCATTTCCTTTGCTGTTGCTGACACTTGGGTGTTCACAGAGTTTTGCACACAGATGGCAACCGTGGATGCTACATGGACGCCTCCCAGACGAGAGGCATTGCGAGGCAGGATGCTTCGTCAGGAGGAGGAGACCATTACGCGGGAGCTGAGTTCCATTCGCTCAGCTTGGCAGATGTAAGTACTTTGTTTTCATAAACCCATTGCATGCGTTTAGGGTTGACTCGTGGCGCAATTTTGGCATTCGGCTAATGGGTATTTTGTGGCAGGTATGGATGCACGATATTGAGTGATGGATGGACCGACATTCGTCGGCGATCCGTCATCAATGTCTTGGTTTCTTGCCCGCTTGGCACAGTATTCCTACGTGGCGTGGATGCCACTCGAGGTGGTGACGCCATCACAGCCGATTTTATATGGGAGGTTATCAGAGATGTTATTGTTGACATTGGAGTAGAGCATGTGGTTCAGGTTGTCACGGACAACGCTTCGAAATGCAAGCAGATGGGAGAGATTATGACAAGGGAGCACCCCAGCATTGTGTGGACACCTTGTGCTGCGCATTGTATAGACTTGCTCATCCATGACCTGTGTGCACTTCCATGGATCCGAGAGGTATTGGTTTCTCCATTTGCTATGCTATCTTGATTGACGCCTGCTCCATGCTGCTAAACACATCTCAACTATTGTCTAAATTTTTCACTGGATGTCTGTGTTGCAGGTCACTTCTACAGCCATGCGCCTGGTCACTTTTGTTACCAGGAAGAGGCGTGTGCTGGCCCTATTCCGCACCTTCTCGCACCTGAACCTGAAGAAGCCAACACCCACACGCTTTGCCTTCTACTTTTTGGTGCTAGAGCGATTAGTATTAGTGAAGGACGCATTGCGGCGGATGGTTTCCAGCGAGTCCTTCCGAGAGTTCATGGACGTCCCACATGCGGCGTTTTTCCGGTCCACTGTGTTCGGTGAGCCGTTCTGGAGAGATGTTGAGGAGATTACTGGGGTCCTTCTACCCATTTTCAGAGTGCTGCACCTGGTAGACCGTGAGGGGTGCACTCTCGGCCTCATTTACGAGTTCATGGACCGCATCGGCGAGGGGATTCAGACGTCAGCCTTGGTCGAGCACAGGTATGACTCTTCAGTGTCTAGTTTGTTGTTTCTCACTCAAGTCTGATTCGATTCTTTTATGCTATGGCAGCTATGGTTACATGATTGTTGTGATTTGCCTACTGACGAGGCGCGAGATCTCACGTATCTGGGAGGCCAGATGGGACTACTTCCACCGACCCATCCACGCCGTAGCCCACATATTGCACCCCTTGTGGCGCGAGACTCGAGATCGGGATGATCGAGAGCTGCACCGAGGATGGGTGGAGTACACGGAGCGCGTATGGCCTGGACCAGGTACGTGTGATAAATTGCTTGGTAGGCTAAGTACTGCAGTAGTGACTGTAGTGTGCTCATTGCTAGTGCGTGAATTCAAGAGGACTTACACGAGCCATGTTTTTTCTTCTGCCAACAGGTCCGATGCTTACTAACATTGCATACCAGCTGCTGATCTTTGAGCGCTACCAGTTTCCTTTCGATGGAGAGCAAAGTCGGCGGAGGGAGGATATGTTGAGGCCTGTTTCATGGTGGGGCTACCATGGGCGCGGCACAGGTGACCTGCGACGACTGGCCGAGAGAGTCCTTGCACAGGACTGTTCAGCGGGAGCTTGCGAGCGAAATTGGAGCACCTGGGCCTTGTATCACACGCAGAAGAGGAACAGATTAGTTATGGACTCGGCTCATTACATTCGCCGCGTCCATTTACATTTACAGTTACTTTACTTTATGCATAAGCAGGCCTTGGGGCCTTTTTTATTCATTAGTGACATTCAGACTATATGGTTCGCCTTTGGCCTTATTATTCATTATTAGGCCATTTGGACATATTACTGGAGAGTGGGGGCCTTCTTGGAGGGCGCACTATTATCCCTCCCAGTTGGGCCATAGCCACTGGAAGCTTCCTTTTAGGGCTTCCTCTTGGCTATAAGTAGGGAAACTGTGTCATTTGTCATTCAGCTGATGATATTGATCTCTCTCTTTAGCCTCCTTAATCTCTCTCTTTCCTGTTTTCTAGGGTTAAGTCTTGCTTATGTGATGCTTTCATAGCTTAATTCTAGATCAGCTGTGGCTCTATTCGTAACTTGGTATCAGAGCACTTTTCTGAGCACAATTTGGAATTTTTTCTTTGCTGTCTTGCCTTGCTCCTCCATCGCTGTTCCTACAGCTCCATTACCGTTTTGACAGCCCTGTTCCATCGCTGCTCCTTCCACTCCTTCCTGCCCAGCGTTCCCCCTGTTTTGTCCCCTCTTTTCTTTGCTGCCCAGCGCTCCTCCTCTTCCTTTCCATCGCTGTCCCTGCCTTCCGACCTATCACTTTTGTCTGATATTTTTCCAGTTTGCAGCCATCTTGCACAGTTAGTTCCCTGACTATCCAGCGCCCATCCTCATCCAAAAACTACCCAATTCCGACATCATTTGCTATTCCAAACAGCTAAAATTCTTCAACCTGTAAATCGCTGCCTCTACACTCCCAACTTGTCACTTTTGCCTTTTTTTTTCTCCAATTCCAGCCATCTTTTACAACTTATCAAAAGGCTGTCGCGCGCTCATTCTCCACCACATTTTCAGGAATTCTGACTCCGTTTACTCTTTCAAATTCACATTGTATCCCTGGTTGTCCAGCGCATTTTTACAGCTTCTCCATTGTTCATTGCTGTCTGTTTTTTTTCCAGTTGTGATAATATTGGTCGTAATAGGCTAATTTGGGGTGACGACAAGAGTCCGCTCCCTCAAGTTTTTGTCTATTCCTTCCACTATCATTATGGCACATTCACCTACCCCGAGTGAGACAACTCAGGAAACCTTATCCGATCAGTTTCGTCGCATGGATGAGACCCTTTCTGGCCTCGTTCTTCGCTTCGATTCAGTTATGACCGGCTTTGCTACTATGCAGTCACAGATTGATTCTTTACAGCCTCATGGTCCTCGTAAAGCTCCTGTTTTTCCTACATTTGGGACTCCCCCTCCATTTGGATTTCCATCTTCTTCTGCTAGTCAGCCTGGTGGTGGACTGTTCATTCCATCTAACCCACCTCCTGGTTTCTTTCCTCGTCCCCCCCTTCCCGAGCCACACTTTGCTCGAGACTTTCGTGATAGGGTACAGCTTGCTACCTATTCCGGTTCCTCCGACGGGAACTTATTAGAGAATTGGTTTGCTAAGCTTGACACATATTTTCAGATTTACCCCAAGACTGATCCTCAGAAGATCCAGTTGGCTGCTTTACATTTAGATGGACGTGCCGCCACGTGGTGGCGAGTTTATAGAGTTGATCCTGATCGGGAAGGGCTCCATGTATGGCATACTTTTCGCCGTGACCTCCGCCATGCTATGATTGATCCTCAGTGGCTTGACCGCCAACGTGATACATTCCGTAGTCTCACTCAGACCAGTGATCTTGCTTCTTATACAGATCAGTTTATGGAGCTTTCTTATCTTTTCACAGATCTACAGCCCACTGAGCTTATTTCTCGTTACATTGCTGGGCTTCGTGGTGCTTTACGTTATGATGTTTCTTCCTTCCGTCCTACCACACTTGTTGAGGCGATGTCTCTTGCCAGTACTTTACAGCATAAGTACTCTGACACCCTTCCTTCCCGCTTCTCCCAACCCCATCCTTCTGCTTCATCTTTTCCCGCTACGTTCACCCCTACACCGGCCCCTTCTGTTCCAGCTCTCTCCATTGCCCCTTCGCCTCCTCGTCCTCCGACTCCTCGACCTGCTTTTGTCCGACGTTACACGTCTGCAGAGTTCGCTGATCTTCAGCAGAAGCGTCTTTGCTTTCGTTGTAAGAGTCCTGACCATCTTGCCCGTGATTGCCGCTAGCCTCTCCCTACTACTGCTGCTGTTTTTTACCATGAGGGCACTACTCCAGATGATTCCAATATCTACATTCATATTTCTGATGAGCCTGACTTATCTTCTGAGCCTTCCCCTGATTTAGTTCCTGCTACTTGCCATGCTCAGCTTGCCTATGCTACTTGGACAGGGCGTCCTGGTCCTCGCTCCATTCGGTTACGTGTGCGTATTACAGGTCGAGAGTATATTGCTTTAGTTGATACTGGTAGCACTCATTCTTTTATTAGCAGTTATATCACTAGTCGGATCCGTGCTTCACCTATTCCTACTTCCCAGCCTCTCACAGTTGAGGTTGCCAGTTCTCATTATTTTCCTAGTTCTCAGATGTTTCAGCGTTTACCATACCGCATTGGAGATTTCTCTGGACAGGCAAATCTTTACATTATCCCTATGGAGCGTTATGATCTTATCCTTGGTGCTGATTGGTTTGCATCTCTTGGAGCCGTTACACTGGACTTGACACAGCAGACATTGACATTTGTACATGATGCAGTTACACACTCACTTGTGGGCATTGATTCTCAGGGAGACTTCCAGTTGATTACTGGGAAGCAGTTTATTCGCAGCCTGCCGAAGGCTCATTGTGCTGCCTTATTATGTGTTCAACGGGCAGTACCAGTTCCTCCAGTTTCTACACCAGCAGCTGTTCCTCAGGTGATTTTTGACTTAGCTACATGCTGCTGGTGTGACTCCTCTTTCCATGACTCTGATTGATCCATAGCTTGGGGGCTAGATCCGTACGATCTAGGTTTGGTTGGGTTGGTTTAACCTCCACCGGTTCCCATGTGTGGTTGCTTTGTATGGTATGCTTAGGCTAGAATCCTGTGTTGAGGACTTTATATTGGTATCAGAGCCCTTATGTGTACATGGTCATAATTAATGGTTGTAGGCCTAAACACATGGTGGTGGAGCTGGTATGGGTCTATTAGTGAGTCATTAGGGAACTGGATGACGTGGCCCAAATAGGCTGCAGAGGTGTCCAGTGAGGTGTCACAGTGCACTACTAGTGGTGCATGGGCCTTGGAGGGTATAAGTATACCTGCTGGGCTCTCACTAGTGTATGCTTGATTTGTGATGAGTAGGTACATGCTGCTGGTGTGACTCCTCTTTCCATGACTCTGATTGATCCATAGCTTGGGGGCTAGATCCGTACGATCTAGGTCTGGTTGGGTTGGTTTAACCTCCACCGGTTCCCATGTGTGGTTGCTTTGTATGGTATGCTTAGGCTAGAATCCTGTGTTAAGGACTTTATAATATCATACAGGCAGGTTGTGGGATTGTAGTTGACTCCTACACATACTTGGGCGTTGTATTTTCTGGTCCCACTTTCAGCATGCGATAGGCCATGTACGCATCAGAGACATGGAACACTGGCCTGCCACCAAGTGGGCACGCATCTCACGACTTCAGATTCATATGCTATCTTAGATGATACGGGCTAAGCCCTCTGTACCACATCATATTATACTGGTGGAGTTTGTCGTCCCCCCCTATTCAGCTAGAGGCATTGTTCCATATTGTCACATTCATACTGCGACTGGAGGCTCTTCAGGGTGGAGGCACACACTATGCTGCAGCGGCTTGTCATCATCCCAGCACTTACATTCTGAGAGACACTCCTCGTGGTATTCCCAAGCCTGCCATTTCCTCTCTACATTGGGTATTCATATTACTGACCTACCAGATGGGACTCACCAGTATGTTCGAGGCCACCTGAATAGGGCATATCTTCAGAGCACTTGGCAGGGTTCGTCTAGGGTGCAGACTAAGTTTTATCGGGCACATTTTCTATCCCACTGGGTATCCTATAGTACAAGGATATCTGTTGGTGAGTATCTCACATAGACTGCGGATATTGATGGGGCAGTTTCGGGATTCCTCTCATCAACTAGCCATTGAGACTGGCAGATATAGTGGCACTCCGAGAGATGCTCGGATTTGTAGTATGTGTGATACACATGGTGTAGAGGATAAGTTTCATTTTCTCTTCAGATGCCCAGCCTACTATGAGATCCGAGGGAGATATTATTGCTTGTTTCGAGACCACCCAGTCACACTCTATACCATGATATCTTATGAGACCCCCGATGTGTTGCACTGATGATCCGAGAGATGTCAACCTGCGTATGACGAGGCTGAACGCTAACACCCTCCCCTTGATACAGCTGAGCATACAAGAGTGTTTATCCCGTCGGAGACGGAGATAGGAGAGTACTGATTCTGATGGAGAGGCTGAGATTCCAGATGCTCCCACACAGACGGTAGAGATAGTGTAGACGACCAGAGAGACAGCCAGGCCACAGCCTCTCTCTCTCTCTCTCTCTCTCTCTCTCTCTCTCTCTCTCTCTCTCTCTCATGCTGCATCCCGTATTACATCCTTTTATGGCATCAGCGAGACAGGGTTGGATGATAGTGTCATACCGTATTCATGACAGTTAGCAATATATATGCTCCCACATGTTTCATATATCATCGCATCCTTTTCAGTTTCAGATCATAGCAGTTAGATTTGTATTTCTGTTATAGTCTTGGAGACGTTTCATACGCTCCTACGGTTACCACATACTTGACATGTACATTTACTAGTCTTATATGCCTTTTGGCATGGAAAAGACATTAATAAAGCTTTCTTTCTTTCTTTCTCTCTCTCTCTCTCTCTCTCTCTCTCTCTCTCTCTCTCTCTCTCTCTCTCTCTCTCTCTCTCTCTCTCCCCCGAGGCTTTGCTGGTCGTTGCTAGGAGCTGGGCGGATCTCTCTCGCAGGTGATCCAGCGCCCTTGCTGCATCGATGGCTTCCAACACCCTAGCCCCACGATAGTACAGTCGAGACTCAAGCTGCTTTCCTTACCACCTCTCTTCATACCGCTGCTTCTCTAGCCTTTCCATCTAAGCTTCATAAAGGCAAACACCCACATTCCCCATCGCTCCATCCTCGTGGTATGATGTCGAATGTCGTTCTCTTCATCACCTTGTCACTCATGCCCATACTCATGATCCTCACCTTCTCCGCTCAGCCCGACGCTCTTACCATTGCACACTCCGCCGTAAAAAGCGTGCTTATGATGATTCTAAAGGAAAGCATCTTGTTGAAGTTCCTACATCCATCTAATGCGTGGTTTCGAAACATTCCGGTGCCGATTTTTCAGATTTGATACTTGCTGGTTTTTGTGTCTGTTAGAGCTCATTTAGGGTTTGAAAAAGTTTATCTTCTTGGCTGGTTCTTATGGCAAGAGATTTGGGAGTAATTCGTACTTGTTCGGGCAAAGATATGTTGGATGGCACCGACTATTCTTCATGGAGTTGCAAGCTGAGGTTTGGCATCGACGTGATGATCAAGCTCTTTCATTGGTTTGATCATTGTAAGTTTGCATCAGAATAATGGTATGGTAGAGCATTCTTCTTCTCTTGAGCCATTTGTTGCAAATGATGGATGCATTAGTGAAGAACTTTATGAGCAAGCTTTTCAAGTTAATGTTTTGGACATCATCCTGGTGCACCAACATCATTCACCCTATTCATAAAAATGGTGACCCCATCATTCCAGGTAACTACCGCACTATCATGATTGGGCATGTTCTCACGATGCTATATAGTACCATACTTCAGTCCGCAGTGAGCTCAAAGGGCGGAACCCAGGAGATTACATGCATTGGGACAGGCAAGTTTCCAATCTCACTATTCTACCACTGACCATATCTTCACAATTCAAGCTCTGATTGAGGAGGCTAAGTACACAAAAGAGAAGGTTTACAGTTGTTTTGTGAACTTCAAGAAAGCCTTTGATTTTGTACCACGCTCTCTGCTCATTCAAAGACTTCGTGACCTTGGCTTCTCCACTGATATTATCCTTGTAGTGATGGCTCTCTATGAGAGGGTTTTGGGATTTTTTAGATATGGCAATGGCATCTCTAATCACATTTGGAGCACCATTGGGGTCAAACAACAGTGCTCTCTTTCACCGGTTCTTTTTGCATTGTACGTTGATGAGCTAGAGCGAGTCATCTCCCAGTGTGGCGAAGCTGGCTGCAGACTTGGCACTATTTTGATTGTTATTCTCCTTTATGCGGATGATGTGGTACTAGTATCCCCGACCAGAGAGGGGTTACAAAGGCAGGCCGCAGCTGGATTGTTTACAGGGATTTTGTACCAGATGGGGATTGGGGGTGAACATTCCAAAGACCAAGGTTTTCGAGCTTTCATGCAGCACCAAGAGCTCACTCTCGATGGACAAACCCTAGAGGTAGTTTCTTGTTATACCTATTTGGGGATACTCCTCTCTAGTCCTACCTTCAGCATGTGACAGGCAGCTACCACTCGACTTGGGAAGGGGCATTCCTCCCTTGTTCAGCTAGAGCGGTTCTGCTTCAGGAAGTCCATCCGATATGCTCGCAATAAGTGTAGACTTTCTGATACTATTGTCACCCCCACAGCCTTGTATGCAGCAAAGACATGGTGTACCGGTCTTCACTCATCACACCGGGCCAGCATTTCACGATTACAGACAACCATGTTAGCTCGTATGATTCGAGCGAAGCCCTCGGTTCCACATGAGATTCTTCTTGCAGAGTTTGTCGTTCCACCCATTCAGATAGATGCAACTTTCCAGCTTATTGCATATATTCAGAGAGTTCAGGCTTTTCTAGATGCAGATACGAGATATACACAAATAGCACTTGCCTCCTCACACTACCTTCATGATCTTCTATGGGCATCAAACATTTTTTCCAAGATTGATATTTTATTCTTCCTTTTTACTTTCCTTAGCAGAGCAGGCGGTTAAGCTCTTGCACCTGTACCCTCTTTAGAGCTGGAGGTTAAGCTCTTATATGCTTTTTATGATTCTATGTTTGATGTGTCTTTTGACTAGCTAGAGAAATTTCTATATTGTTTTTTTCACTAAGACTAGCGATTTTTATGTTGTGACAGTGCTCCTACGAGATATGTACTTATTCCTTCTGTCTTATGTGCCCTTGGGCACCCAACAGACATTAATGTAATTTCTTCTCTCTCTCTCTCTCTCTCTCTCTCTCTCTCTCTCTCTCTCTCTCTCTCTCTCTCTCTCTCTCTCTCTCTCCTACGAGATATGTACTTATTTCTTCTGTCTTATGTGCCCTTGGGCACCCAACAGACATTAATATAATTTCTTCTCTCTCTCTCTCTCTCTCTCTCTCTCTCTCTCTCTCTCTCTCTCTCTCCTACTGCCCCTGTCCAGCGCCTTCCTGCCTACTCATTAGTGATGTCCCCCTGCTCTCTCTGATCGCTGCAGCCACCTCGGTGTCCACATTCCCGCTATCTCCCTAGCTGCCCCTCCCTCAACCAGTTATCTAACTCCTACAGCTCCATCGCTACAACTCTAGCCTACAGCACACCACCTGCTCTGCCTCTATCCTCTTCTTGCTCCACCATCGTTTCCTACCACAAACCTCCTTCAACCATCGCTCTCCTCTAGCCCACGTTCTATTGGTCTCCTCTCTCTCTCTCTCTCTCTCTCTCTCTCTCTCTCTCTCTCTCTCTCTCGCGATGGTGCTGATCGCGATGGCTCCCCCTTGCTGATCCTCCACCTCCACCCTGTCCATCGCTGCCTTCACCCTTCACCCTGTCCACCATCGCTGCCTTCACCCTGTCCACCTGTCCATCGCTGCCAGCCCTTCATCCATCGCTGCCAGCCATCTCCCTCCATCGCTACCAGCCCTCTCTCTGGCCAACGATGGCCCCTCCTCGTGTTGCCCGTAGGACAGTCCTACCCCCTCGCCCTTCTACCTCACCCCCTCCCCTCACTACCTCACCCACCACCTCCCTCGCTGCTACACCACCCACTACATCACCCATCACCCTCGCTACCTCACCCATCCCCTCACCCCTCCTCATTACATCCCCCATCCCCCTCACTGCTATATCACCCATCCCCCTCGCTGCTACATCACCCATCCCCCTCGCTACCTCACCCACCTGGCATCCACTCATCCTCTACAGCAGGTGATCTGATTGACTTTATCACTGGATGAGACCTATTGTTTTTTATGGAGACTCACGAGAGCCAGGTGCGCGCTTTACCCACCTTCTCGGGATACAGATGGGATTCAGTATACAGATCTGAGATTAGATCAGTCAGTGGCCGTGGTTCGGGAGGAGTGGCTTGTCTCTACAGAGAGTCCCTTCATCAGATGTTTGAGTTCGTCAGGCATGATGGGGTATTTTCCTCACTGGGGATTTTATAGCCCGGACAACTTCACCACATACAGAGTTCCATGATGCTACAAATCAGCTGCGACTTCATGCCCTGGATAGTGACAGCTTGGGGATCACCAGGATCTCAGATGATGGACCAGGACCTATTACTCCATATGGTGAGTACCTGTTGCAGTTTGGTGAGGCACATGAGTTAGCCATTTATAATGGCCTGCCTCACTGGCCTAACTCTGGCAGCTATACGTGTCACCCTCACAGTGGTGGACATAGTGTAGTTGATTACCTCATGGGGTCACCGTCATCCATTCCTCTCATTCACAACTTCCATATCTCCCATACCACCTCTCTGATCACTCGTTCCTATCCTTCGCTACTGGCCACCTTCCACCACCACAACTTCAACACCAGTCCACCATCCTTCCCTGTGCACCCAAATAGACCTTCCATCCCCTCTCTATCCCACTCTACCAGGAATCCCTCACCTCCTTACGTCACTCTTTTCCACACAGTGAATCACTGGAATCACAAGCCGCCTTCCTCACCACCTGTCTCCACTCTGCGGCTACTTTGGCTTTCCCCTCTAAACCTCATAAACACAAACCAGTCCATCCTCGATCATCACGACCTTTCCACCCACCGTGGTATGACGCGGAATGCCGATCCCTTCACCACTCTGTCACACATGCTCGTTTCCACGCCCGCCATCTCCTCCGCTCTTCACGGCAATTGTACAACCGCACACTCCGTCGCAAAAAACGTGCCTATGACGACTCCGAAGGAAACCGCCTTGTGAACCTTCTTCACAACTCCTCCTCTGGTGCCTTTTGGCGTGAGTTTATCCCTCGTGCCCCTCCCCCTCTTCTGGACGATTTACATATTTGGACTGACTATGCTACCCAGCTTTACACTATACCCAATGATACGCCCATCTCCATCTCCCCTCGACCTTCAGACTTCACCTTCTTCACCCCTGACTTGGTTCGGGCAGCAATCAAAAAATTGAAAACCCATCGCACCAGAGACATTGAAGATCTTGAGTCTGAGCTACTGATTCACGCCCCCGATACCCTTGCCCCTACATTATCCACTCTCCTTAACCATGCTGTTGTTGAGGGCTTCCCATCCTCTTGGTGCACCAACATCATACATGCTATCCATAAAAACGGTGACCCCATGGTACCTAGTAATTACCGCACTATTATGATTGGACATGTCCTCGCGAAGATATATGGCGTCATCCTCCAGTCTGCAATTAGCTCAAAAGCAGAGTCCAGGAGATTACATGCTTTGGGTCAGGCACGGTTCCGCACTCATTATTCCACTACAAATCACATATTCACACTCCGCACCATCATTGAGGAAGCTAGACACAGGTTAGAAAAGGTTTACTGTTGTTTTGTGGACTTCAAGAAAGCCTTTGATTCTGTTCCACGCTCTTTACTTATCCAGAGACTCCGAGACCTAAGTTTCTCTACAGATATTATTCTAGCCGTCATGGCTCTCTATGAGAGGGTTTTGGGTTGCTTTCGTCATGGTAGTGGCATCTCTGAGCAGATCTGGAGTAATATTGGGGTTAAGTAGGGATGCTCTCTCTCACTAGTTCTCTTTGGATTATATATTGACGAGCTAGAGCAGGTCATCTATCAGTGTGGTGGGGACGGTTGTCGGCTGGGAACGTTTTGATTGCCATCCTTCTCTATGCGGATGATGTGGTACTAGTCTCCCGTACCAGAGAGGGGTTACAGGGACAGTTGGACTGTTTACACACTTTTTGTACTCAGTGGGGTTTAGGGGTGAACCTCTCGAAGACCAAAGTTATGGTCTTCAATATCTCTAGGGCCTTCATGCAGCGCCAGGAGCTTACCTTCGATGGACAGTCCCTAGAGGTGGTTTCTTCATTCACTTACCTGGGCGTGCTCTTCTGTGGTCCTACCTTCAGTATGAGACATGCAGCTACTTCTAGACTTGGGAAGGACCACTCTTCCCTAGTCTAGCTGGAGAGATTCTGCTTTCGTAAGTCTATTCGGGATGCTCCGAGTAAGTGCAGCCCCTCAGCCTTGTATGCCGCAGAGATATGGTGGTGTACAGGATTATAATCTTCACACTGGTCCAGCATTTCACGCTTACAGACCACCATGTTGGCTTGCATGATCTGAGCAAAGCCCTTGGTTCCCCATGAGATCATCCTTGCGGAGTTTGCCACCCCCCCTATTCAGATTATTAGACGTTTTTTATACAGAGCATATCTCGACCGTAGCTGGGGGTTAAGCCTGACTACTACCGGACTCACTTTCTAGTGCAGGATGCCACTGGTCTTCCAGTTTTACCTCGCTATTTGTCTTCTGGACTATCACACGGTCTCCGTTTCACTTTGGGACAGTTCAAAGTTCCTCACATCAGTTGGCTACTGAGACGGGCAGATTCCAGGGTACACCACGAGAGGAGAGACTATGCCTGTTGTGTCCCCTACATGAGATAGAGTCCGAGGAGCATTTCATCTTCAGATGCCCCATATATTATGAGATTAGAGGGAGATATCATTGTTTATTCCGTGACACGCCTACTACACTCAGAGCACTGATGGGATATGAGGACTCTCGCTGTGTTGCACTTATGCTACGAGAGATGGTCTTGCTGCGCCAGGATATGTACCAGACAGCTCACCAGTCACATCCTAGCTCTCAGGCTCAGATTACGTCTTTCTTCACTACGAGACGGACACGGCCCGATGACGATGACAACGACATACCACCTCACCGATGTTAGAGACAGTGTATCACTCATAGTCATGCAGCAGTTCACACTTCTCGCCTTGTTACGAGAGTACACCATTTTCACCCTCCTAGATGACGTCAGCGACGGTCCATACCTCCTGATACAGCTCGTATTACGTCTTTTTTCAGCAGCAGCAGTATCTGACACTATCTGATACTACTCTACTCTACTTTACTCATGGCAGTTATTCTTGCTCCCACTTATGGACAGCACGATATTGAGTGATGGATGGACTGACATTCGTCGGCGATCCGTCATCAATGTCTTGGTTTCTTGCCCGCTTGGCACAGTATTCCTACGTGGCATGGATGCCACTCGAGGTGGTGATGCCATCACAACCGATTTTATATGGGAGGTTATCAGAGATGTTATTGTTGACATTGGAGTAGAGCATGTGGTTCAGGTTGTCACGGACAACGCTTCGAACTGCAAGCAGATGGGAGAGATTATGACAAGGGAGTACCCCAGCATTGTGTGGATACCTTGTGCTGCGCATTGTATAGACTTGCTCATCCATGACCTGTGTGCACTTCCATGGATCAGAGAGGTATTGGTTTCTCCATTTGCTATGCTATCTTGATTGACGCCTGCTCCATGCTGCTAAACACATCTCAACTACTGTCTAAATTTTTCACTGCATGTCTGTGTTGCAGGTCACTTCTACGGCCATGCGCCTGGTCACTTTTGTTACCAGGAAGAGGCGTGTGCTGGCCCTATTCCGCACCTTCTCGCACCTGAACCTGAAGAAGCCAGCACCCACACGCTTTGCCTTTTACTTTTTGGTGCTAGAGCGATTAGTATTAGTGAAGGACGCATTGCGGCGGACGGTTTCCAGCGAGTCCTTCCGAGAGTTCATGGACGTCCCACATGCTGCATTTTTCCGGTCCACTGTGTTCGGTGAGCCGTTCTGGAGAGATGCTGAGGAGATTACTGGGGTCCTTCTACCCATTTTCAGAGTGCTGCGCCTGGTAGACCGTGAGGGGTGCACTCTCGGCCTCATTTACGAGTTCATGGACCGCATCGGCGAGGGGATTCAGACGTCAGCCTTGGTCGAGCACAGGTATGACTCTTCAGTGTCTAGTTTGTTGTTTCTCACTCAAGTCTGATTCGATTCTTTTATGCTATGGCAACTATGGTTACATGATTGTTGTGATTTGCCTACTGCAGGAGGCGCGAGATCTCACGTATCTGGGAGGCCAGATGGGACTACTTCCACCAACCCATCCACGCCGTAGCCCACATATTGCACCCCTTGTGGCATGAGACTCGGGATCGGGACGATCGAGAGCTACACCGGGGATAAGTGGAGTACACGGAGCGCGTATGGCCTGGACCAAGTACGTGTGATAAATTGCTTGGTAGGCTAAGTACTGCAGTAGTGACTGTAGTGTGCTCATTGCTAGTGTGTGAATTCAAGAGGACTTACACGAGCCATGTTTTTTCTTCTGCCAACAGGTCCGATGCTCACTAACATTGCATACCAACTGCTGATCTTTGAGCGCTACCAGTTTCCTTTCGATGGAGAGCAGAGTCGGCGGAGGGAGGATATGTTGAGGCATGTTTCATGGTGGGGCTACCATGGGCGCGGCACAGGTGACCTGCGACGACTGGCCGAGAGAGTCCTTGCACAGGACTGTTCAGCAGGAGCTTGCGAGCGAAATTGGAGCACCTGGGCCTTGTATCACACGCAGAAGAGGAACAGGTTGTCCATCGAGCAGTGTAGGCGGTTGGTGTTTGTGAACACCAACGGCCGTATGCTGAGGCGCACACGAGGAGGGGGACAGATGCTCGAGGTGAGTCACATCATCACCCCCTGTTTCTTGCTGTGCTTTGACGAACTGAATTGCTTTTGAATTATGTAATGAATTGCTGACAACAATGTATTGTTTTTGGTTGCAGGTGAACCCTGACACTTGCTTGGTGGATTCGGCAGCTGCTGCTCCTCGAGCACCACCCACGCAGGAGGAGATGGATGATGAGATCTATAGAGATCTATATAGATATGCGCAGGCTGACGCACGGGCTCTACGACGTTCGAGGAGGGCAGATAGGCAGAGGGCTAGGGCTGAGGAGGGGGATGATGAGGGCTTGGAGGGTGGAGAGGAGCTCGGGGCTGACTATCAGGAGGAGGAGTGGGTTGAGGGGGATACGGAGGAGGATGAGGAGATGGGGGCGGAGGCACGGGGGGATGACCTTGCTGACTTGCTGGTGGACCCTGATGCGGAGACAGAGGAGGAGCCAGCCATTCCTACACGTAGGCCTAGGGGGAGACATAGAGGTTCGGGGAGGGGGGGGCTGAGTTCGCTTTTTGTAGACAGGAGTGGAGCATCACAGGCAGTCGTCGGCCAGGCATCATCACAGTGGGTAGGGCCATCCCAGGGCGTTGGATCACAGCCACTTGACACATAGACACGCAGGGGTAGACACAGGGGTGGGGGCAGGCAGAGGGGGGGGGCAGAGGAGGGGAGAGAGGCAGAGGCAGAGGTAGAGGCAGGGGGAGGATCCAGAGCCAGAGCACGCAGCAGAGAGCCAGAGCACACGGCAGAGCTAGGGCCACACCACGGCATATGGCTCCCTCCAATTCTAATTCATCTACAGACCCTTGGGATCTACAGTCAGGCACAGATTCAGATGATGGTTCCTACCATGACTCTGACGAGCCTTAGTTGTGTAGTTTTCATTATGTTCATGGAACATCATTGTACTCCATTTTGGTGCCATGTGGCCCGATATTATATATTACGATGATCCTATTCACAGCAGTGTAACGATTCAGTACTGTTCTTTGAGAGAGAGAGAGAGAGAGAGAGAGAGAGAGAGAGAGAGAGAGAGAGAGAGAGAGAGAGAGAGAGAGAGAGAGAGAGAGAGAGAGAGTATGGTTGAAAAACACTTCCACATGGTTGAAAAATGCTTCAGTACGGTTCAGGACGATGCAGTATGGTGATTGGTTCAGAACACTTAGCATGATTTTTGTTTAGCATGATTCAGCATTTTTGTTTAGTTTGTTGGATTTGAGAGAGATAACTAGAGAGAGAGAGAGAGAGAGAGAGACAGAGGGAGTTAAATTTTGGGGCATCATGTTTTTTTATTAATGCACCTGGGAGTTAAAGCGTAAACCTAGGAGTTAATGCACCTAAACTAGACCATCCTGCACCCGAAACGTTCGGCAAAATGCACAGTAATAATGCTCTTAATTAGAGCTTTCACATGATACCCATATTGCACAAAAAAAAACCAAAAAAAATAAAAAAATTTAAAAAACGTTTCTGGAAAAAAATTCCATATTTCCGAAACGCGTTTCTGAACGCGTTTCAGAAACGCAGTGCAACTATGCTCCATACACATGCATCATGTGAACGCGGCTAAATGTAGAATACTTCACTTGTGTATAGATTAAAATCCATCAGGCATGCTTGCAATCAATGATTCCATCAAATTCACAAATCACCACCAATAAAAAAATAGAGTTTCTTACTTTCACAAAACGACTAATTTAATGAGCTGGTGTGGGGTGTAAGAGATATTGATCAGAAATTTGACAAAACATCATGTCTATCGTGCTACACACCCAAAACAACACCAAATTAAAAAAGTGCATTCCTTATGAAAGTGCAAAGACATTAGTACCCTTTATACACAACCTTTTCTCTTGGAAGGTATAACAAAAGACCAACAACCATAATTGCAAATAAATACCAACTATCAACTAAAAACACAACTGATTTTACTTTTACTTACCTTGACGTTCAAGCATTCAAATAATGTACTGATTGGGAAATACCTGAGCTTTTGAAGACGTCCACAAAGGTCTTAATTTCAGGTCAGAGGTTTCTTGAACTATGCCTCTTGGTAGTGATTGGCTTTCATGAAGGCATCCACTCTTGCATTGCTCCTGTAATAAGGTAAGAATTCTGGATTCAAAAATGATGGACTGTTGTTGACAATCTAAAACTTTATTGATTACCTTGACATCTTCGTTTTTGATATTTTAAGTAAGTGATAACTTTTTCTCTCTTCAATCTTGATCCGAGTTTTATCGTCCATATTTATTTTAGGCACCCTCTCACTGATCTCGAAGATTGACTAGAGCTGCAAACTACAACAATGTTATATGCATATGAAAAACATTCCAATGCAACATGCATGGCATGAACCTAGGAATCAAAACAATTTGAAGTTTGAAAGAGCCTGCCTACCTACAATGCATCATTGAACATTCTTCTTGCAAATATCAACAGTATGCAATAGTTCTTGCATGCAACGTTAAGGCCCTGTCGCAATTGCCATAAATCATGTTGTTTTTCAAACTAAGGTATGCATGTCCTTGTGATAGACGGATTTTGAATTCTGAAAGAAATAAGGAATGGTTGGCTGATCAATGGTCCATACCACTGTCTGATAGCATTCTGAGCTGGATTTAGTAGCATAAAATCTGCAGTTTCTTGGATGAGAACCAAGCCCAAATGTGGACAAGCCCCAAGTTGGTTGTATCTGCATGCAAGAGACAAATGAAACAAAGCTTCATTGAACTTGATTCACAAGAGCTTACTGGATGCTCACACTGGCCACAGAGAGCCTGGTAAGTGAAGCAACATGAGGTAAAGTGAATGATGATATTATTCTTAGGATTAAGTAGAAGTTCAAAGTTAAATTTCATATGGAGCTACTTCTGAACGTACTCTTGGTGGTAGTAAATATCTCATAGTACTTCGAAAAACAGGAACCAAGGATAAATACCATCTCCAAAGCAATATAAAAACTGACAAATGAAAGGAACAAGAGCAAAGTTGACATTCACATGGGGACTGCTGACAAGGATGTTGACTAGGCACAATGTGAACATAATGAAAAGTATAAATAGGAACATTGCTTTAGCAGTGCAAACTTTGCGCCATCTGCCCACTTCCCCTTGAACTTTTCCCTCTGCCTGCTTAGCAAAAACAGGTATCTCTGATTAGACATGAGAACAGTTTTCTTAAAACTAAAAACGTAGAGCAAGAATTTACATTAGAGTATGTTGAAGATTAGTCATAAGATAAGAAGCTTATTGGAAGGTGGGATTAATTTCAAGTCATGTAATGGGCATGGCAAAGAAAAAGACTTATGGAGATGGAAAAAGAGAAAGTAACTATTTGAATCCTTCAATCTTACCATGCAGGAGTGAATTTTGACGAAAGACTATCTCATTCCGCAAGATGGCTGAAATCGAAAGGGCTCAAACGACATCTTTAACCTTCAGGGAAGTGAAGCAAATTGGGAACTGGCAGACACAGCCTATTCGAATAATATAGTAGAACTATAGGGCTTCATCTGTCAAAAAAAAAAAAAAAGATGAGCATTTATTCATGTAAGGGGGGGGGGGGCTACAATATAGATAAAATCATGTAAAGTACCTATCTTATTCTGGTTTTTCCATTATTTTTCTTGTTTGGGCCTATGCAGGAACTGTGATTTGTGGGAACAAGCATTCCAGTGTCTTAAGAATGTGTACCCACAATCCCCCTAGTCATATTTACCGTCATAAATTCGATCAACGAGTAAATTTCCTTCAGTGTATTGCAGTTCTTTTAGAAGCTTTTGTGGTGCTGTTTTAGCCAGAGCTTGATATAAGAGCAATTTTCCACCACATGGAGCTGGGAGCTACATTCTCTATGGATCACAGTTTTCTTGTTGTTGAGTGCCACTTTTATAGTGCCTCAGATTGGTGCTTTTTGAAAGAAAACCCTACTTTCCAAGTTTTGGCTCCAGATTCATTTTGGGTACTCAGGCTTCCATTCTAAAAGTTGCAATGGCCTTCTCTCATCAAATAACTATGGGAGGGACATAGAAATCTCTCATATTGTATTTGATTAGTGGGTGTGAGTGCTAGTGTGATTCGCACACTCCTCAACTCCGAATTGAGCATTGAATTCCAACATGGCATCACAGCAAGCTTCGTGATCTTGAAAGCTATCAGGAATCTACATGAGACAGATTGTCTTGCAGGTGGATTGTTGTAGCTGGATACTACTTTAATCTTGACTGCTGGTTTACAAGACCTTGCAGAGATTTGCTACTGTTTTTATAGGAATTTTTTATTGAAATTGTTTGCTAGTGGTCAAGGAGGCGAATTGCTGGAAATTGTTTGCATTGTTTGTTGGAGTCCTACTACTGATCTGAGGCAGATTGAAGGCTGATTTTTTGCAGAATTTATTGCTTTTGCTGATCGCTGGATGTTCATTGGAGAACATGTTGCTAAGTTTGCATGCTTGTTGGAGATCATGTTACCGGTTTTTGCATGGTTATTGGACATGCTTGAAACCTGTTGCATGTGAAGGAAGGACCATAAGATCTTTATGACAGGTTTGTTCAAGATCAACACAGGTCCCAAGAGCGAGAAAAAAATTCCAGAATCTGGTTAAGTCCATAGAAAACACTTGGTGCGTGATCAGGTTATGGATTTCTAGAAAGTGCGCTATTTTTAAAGGGAAGATCGGTGTTGTTATTTTACAATGGCAGGTTTGAATGATGCTATGTTACGAGAAGATAGTAAGTTTGATGGTACAAATTTTAGCATTTAAAAATTCAAGATACAAAATCATGAATTAAGAATATTGGGATATGGTTACAAGTGCTGAGATACCTTCAACCAATGATAGGGAGTTGAGAGACTATCTGTAATGGAGAAAAAAAGCTCATCATATCATTAACTTATTAGTAAAAGATATGATTATACCTCATATCAGAAATTGTGTTGGACCCAAGGAAGCTTCGGTTATTCTCAAGAATTTGTACGACAATGTAAATCAATCTAGAGTTCTGTTCTTAAATAATAAGCTACATACTTTGAAGATGGATATAGGAGAATCAACGACTGTTTTACACGAGTGAAAGATCTCCAGGGTGTTAGAATTAATGGTTAATTAATTAATTGTAGAGGCCAGCCGGCGAGCTAGTTCAAAGGTCTATTTCTATTTTTAGTATAAGTCAAAGTCTAAGTTTGACTAGGTACCTAAGATAGCACCAATTTTGATAGAATAGTATAGAATACTATTTTATGATTATGCTAACATAGATTGCTATTCTTGAGACTTAGTAATTAGCATATATGCTTTTACCAAATGGTATAGTAGGCAAATAGCTTTTGTCTTAAAGCATGTCCAGTCTCTATAAGAGCAGATGGCTGTCCTCATTCAGGTTGAATCAATTCAGATCAATTCAGTTCATTGTCCTTGATTCCTCTTGAGTTTGGTTATTTTGTGAGTACTAACAAGATTAGTCATACTCCGAATTTGAGAATCACTGAGATTCTATCATGGTATCAGAGCTGTATCTTGGAGTAGTAAAAAGCAACCAACAATTGCTTTATCTTCTACAGAGCCAGAGTATAGGGCTACTACATCAGCGACTTGTGAAGCAATCTAGTTACGAAGGATTCTAAAAGATATTCATATAAAACAAGTTGAACCTACAGTACTTTGGTGTGACAATCAAAGTTGCATTCAGCTTGCGAAGAATCCAGTGTTTCATAGCAGTCAAAGCATATTGAAGTTTCAGCAACATTTCATACGAGAGAAGTTGCGAAGTGGTGAAGTAGAGTTGATCTACTGTGACACCAATGATCAAGTTGCAGATATCTTCCCAAAAGGACTTGGTCGTGAAAAGTTTGAGAAGTTCAGGACAATAAAGTTATGCCCAAAGAACAATATAAATAATTGGACTTGGAAGTGCAAAGCAAAACCAAACTACCTAACGAGGCCACGAAAGCTGGTAGTAGCTACCGTAGCTGGTCCATAAAAGGCACACAGAGCCCACGTTAACAGCATTGTGCAATATAAGTTGACTTATAAATAAGAAAAGTACCAACAACAAGCATATAGAACCTGAACGTTCTACGAACCTAAAAAGGAAATTTTCAATGGAACTGTAAAGTGACATGCTACCCGAGATCGTATGTACAAAGTTAGCTGTGACATGGGATACCATACAGACTGAAAAGCTGCTTGCTGCAACATGGAAATTGACTGGCAAATATGGAACAAACAATACTGCACAGAGAACCCTTGAACAAAAGACAACCACAATAGCAAACTTGGTTGTCAAAGGACAAGTGAGACTAAAACTACCATAATCTCAATAAGCTATTAGTGCACAGCAATGTTATGGTCTAAGAACTATCGATGACCAACTATAAGTTTAATACTGATGCAAACATGGTTACCCACAGCGTTCATCAAAGAAATAATTTTCTCACTGCAGAAAGATTCATATCAGCAAAGATGACAAGTAGGCCAGACTGCAGTTAGAATGGGCCCTCCAGTACGTCTCATTTGTGGCACTGGGAAAATAGAAACCAAGAATCTCAGGTTATCGAATAGGACAACCTACACACTGAAAGTTTGACTACGATGTTCTAAGAACATCACGATTCTACCGGCAAAAGTTTCCTCTACATGAAAGATGTCAACAAAATCGGCAACTGCCATTGAAGTTCATAGAATCTCTCTTTGGTGATCGAGCTAGTTAGCCATGTCTCAATGTTCAATCTTTAGTTTGGTGAAACTTTTGAGTCACTACCAATAACATTGAGGGGCAGGTTTTGTATTGCTACTGGTCCCGTAGATCTTTGGTCCTCGGCAGACAGTTATAAACCTAATCTGACTGCTACCAGTTCACTATTTCCAGGCTTCACAAGCTGCATGTGTCCATCTTAGCGTCGGAAGAATGTAACCAGAACTGATCAAGGTATTTGCGCAAAGAAGATCCAAAACTCTCAAAACTGCATTCACCAACTGTATCACGTAACTGCCAAAAAAAACGTCTCTTTCTTTGTGTCCATGTGCATTACACATACGCAAATAGACCAAAATACCGGAATAACAGAATAGAGCTAAAATCAAAAAAATGAAATGAGGAAGTTCTAGAAAATGACTACTAATTTTACAAATTTAGCCAGAACGCAGTCCATTCTTCATGTACATAATCAGATTACTTACTCGTATGTCACTAAAAGCAGCATCTTCCATTGAGCTGGTTACTCAACAAGAAACACAAAGCTTAAAAATTCTCTAAAATCAGAAGAAAAGGCAAAGAGGCCTAGCAAAGCCATCAGTATTTTCGTCAAACAAAGAGAAAGGTGGCTCTTTCCTCAACATATCATTTAGATCAATACCAAGACAAGGGGGGAAGTGGAAGCCATAAAAGAATATATCAGTCCTAGACTGGAAGATCGAAGTGGGTGTGGAAGGTCAAAAAACAAATTGAAAGACAAGCTTCATTAGCATCAGAAACAAACCCTCAGCACTTAACTCAACGCACAAAACAACATGAGCTAAAAAGTCTAGGATTATCAAACCAATATGGAGATCTTTAATTGAGATCTAGTACGTCTTCAGTTGAAGTTAAGAAGAAGAAGACTCTACCGTTTCAAACAAAGCAGGATTCCACTGTTTTTTGAGATCCCAGCTGGGTAATGTCATGCTGGCCTCACTCTAATGCCTTCCCTGTTGTTTCACCTCTTCTGTTTATTATTGCAGCTCATTGGCCCCTTGATTAGCTCCCCATTATTAACTTGAACATGCATATATGCCTACCCAATTAGCAATAAGCTCCTTCTAGCACTCTTGGATTGGTGTTCCATCTGCTGGATGAATAGGGGAGGGCAGCTTCAGAGCCCTCAGTGCCAGCAGCAAGAGAACTCAGGCAGGAGGGGATAGGCAAGGAGATGTTTTGTGTGATGGGTTGTGTGCATTTACACAGAAGCAGAAATGTGGCTATTGAAAGCTTGTATTTTGAATTGATGCACAGAAGATGATGGTAAATTGCATCATGCTCTTCTTCAACCCACAAAAAAAAAAGCACTTTTTGATCTGGTTTGCTCCTCTGAGACCTGAAAAAAAAATAAACACACATAGAAAGACAAAAGAAAAAATAAGCGCACGGAATGATCAAAGTCCCACCACCGTTAGATCTTTCCACAGACATTCAGATTGTGCCACGTGTTTTAATCCAACCATTAAAAACCCATCAAGTGGCAAATCTGCCATGTGGCAGGCATCCAAGTGGTCTGGCCTAAATGTATCTTGTAATTAAGATCCATGGGGGAACACTTGGATTCTCGCCACGTGTCAAATTACCAAGACACGTGGCCAGCGTTAACGGGATAGACTCACCGCCTCATAGTCCTGATTGCTCTATGTATCCAACGGTTGTGATTGGATGTTGTAAATATCCAACGGTGTGTGTTGAGAGAGAGCTAACACGCATAGAGAATGAACCTCTTTATACGCTTTGTAAGCACGTGTCACACCCCTGCACTTAAAAAGGGGTCAATTTTTCTTTTTCTTTTTTGTTAGATTTAAAAAAAAAAATTGTTCCTCGACCTGATGCTTATATGTCAACCCACATTTTTTTTATCGGTGTTGAAAGTGTGGCATGAAAGCATGGCAAAATCTCAATGGTTTTGACCTAAAATGTAAAGGTAAGAGGCTTACTACTTTGTCATCATGACAAGAGATGAGTGGACTGTTGGTCGGGCTACAACCGGGTGAGCGTATAGTAAATCGTGGCTTACATGGAAGTCTAAGCAAGATTTTGGAAGTAAGTGGCCGAGTTCCTAGTTTCCATAGTGCACATTTGTAGCAAGTCCCGCAATTCTTTTATAAAGTTAAAATCGTGATACATGTTGGAAATCCTAGGATTTTGCCGCATGTTATGCATCTAGGCTGAAGCAAATTCTAGGCGCAATTCAAAGATGTCTTGGGCACAAGTTGTACCATTTGGGGGGGAGGGAGAGAGAGAGAGAGAGAGAGAGAGAGAGAGAGAGAGAGAGAGAGCATTGATTTCCAATCCAAATTGAACCAAACTAACTTGTCTAGCTTGACACCAAATTCATAATGATGAGTGAGACACAATGGAAATGGCAGTGTGACTTGGCAAAGTATTTAGTATTTTAAGTTGCTTCCATGGAATTCATCAAAGTATTATAAGTTGCTTCCATTTGGCATCTTGTGTGCAAGACATACCTAAGCCTTGTCATGTTTCCCTTCAATTACAAAATGAATTTATGGGGCTCTTTCCACATCTCAAGTGCTGAGTGTTAAGCCAAAAGTACAACAAACACTCTCCCACAACTTACAATGCCATCCATGCACCTTTTATCAGCTTTTGAAACTTCTCATGGTAATAGCGATGGACCACCCAAGGTCAACTATGACAAGCATGCACAAAACCCTATCATCACTTTAAAATATATCAACTTTCCAATTGTCCCTCTCAATTTGAAAGCGACATTGAAGTGGTTATGTGAGGATAAGTAAACTCTAGGCAAATGACTGGCCATAAACAAATAGAAAGCATTGAACTAAAAATCTGCACATTGACCCCTTGTCAACGCTGGCTAATTCAACTAGCTTCATTATGTATGTACACTTCACATCACATAGCAATCACAAAGGAAAACAAAATTGAAGACATCCACTTGTGTAGTAGGTGGGATGTAAGCTTGCACCAACATGGACAAAATTCCAACTCATATCCAAATCGACTACATCAAACAACTACCCCTTATTTTGTCGTTGCCTTTCAAGGCCTTATAATAGATCCATAAAAAAAAAGTCACACAT
Source organism: Diphasiastrum complanatum (assembly GCA_029204225.1). Classification (NCBI taxonomy): domain Eukaryota; kingdom Viridiplantae; phylum Streptophyta; class Lycopodiopsida; order Lycopodiales; family Lycopodiaceae; genus Diphasiastrum; species Diphasiastrum complanatum. The sequence goes on along the minus strand of CM055092.1, from coordinate 15,677,856 downwards.
ATAGATGGCATGTGATAGCAAGTTGGTATACGTACCTAGTCAATTTTTTCATTGGTGTTTGTACCTAGTTAGTTTTTTCACATGTTGCTTCAACACATGTACTTCTTTTCATTACATGTGTCAAAATTTGCTCCGCTAACTATATCAAACAAACAATGTATGGAACATATATGATAGCCCGTAACATAGTTAAATGCAGTTGTAATAGGGTGCTTGGTTCAATAAATTACATGTGAGGTGATTTTTGTGACTCAATGCCACCCACATGGACCTACTTGCTCATGTACCTATGTCAACTTGTTTCAATGTTGTTCAGCATATGGTTAAAATTTGAATATTCAACCCATCTTTGTGCAGCTCCAATCCTACCCAAACATTCAAACAGGTCGAGCAATTAAAATGCAAATGCTCAATCTATTGTCAATTATAGGACATAGGTCTATAAATTGATGGTGTTGGTGAACCTTTTTATGTTATAAGTAAAAATAAAATCTTAAAACCTTTTCTTATTAGGTTAGCACATTTTGTTTCCTACATGCTAAAATACATTTTCAGTTTCATTTTGCTTTAACCTTTTGAAAAGATGGAAACTTTCACTCTTTTTCTTTAGTAGGAAAGCAAAAAAAATCTAGTTGCTTTTGTTTTCCATACATATTCCATTTGATCTTAGTTAGAAAAATAACTTTGTTTGTTTGTTTTTTGGGGGCACATACAACAACTAAATGATGAGGCATTACCTAGGAGAGTTCGTTTATCCATTGATTGTTGACAATAATCACTTCACCGCATGAGTCAATGCATCGATTTGACAACTTACTTCTAGCCATCTTATTTCTTATTTGTAAAGACCTTTCCTCTTAGTGTGTCATGTCTATGTCTTGACGACATAAATTGAGTTGGTACTCACAAAGTTTTTTAATGATTGTCCACAAATGCTTCAACATGTTGCAAATTTTGAATCCCACATGCCCATATATTGTCTATTGCTTGTGATATGCCTATATGATGTCAATTTCTTGTAGTTGTTGGTCTTGATAGTCAAATAGATTTTAGGTGTATTTTAGATCCATGTTAAAAGTCTATTTTGCAAATAAATATTTCCAATTAATAGCTTTGACCTTGCATTATCCTACGTTACATTCATGTTTGACAATATCATTTCATTAGTCTATATTTCCATCAATAAGAAGGTGTACCCAACCTAAGTGCCCCATTTTGGAATTTGGACCTAATCTAAAGTAATATATCAAAAGCATATCATCATGTGGTATGTTGTCAATTGATAATGACATGAAACCATAGGTGTTGGAAGAATTATTTGGTTAAGTTGCCAATATATTCTTTCGAAATATCAAATAGTTTACATATTGAACTAATGATCCACCTATGTGTTGAAGTAATAAAATGTTGGAGAATAAGGGATCATTCGATTTTCTTAATTTGATTCATATTTATTATAAGGTAGATTCTTTGTGTAGGTTGCAAACTATTTTGAAACATGTGAACTTATCTTTGCTTCTACATTAAATCAAAAGTGTAGAATTAAAGTAAATGGTATATGATACATTGTGTATCACTTTCTCTCTTGTTTATGTTTCTTGCTTGGAATGTGCATAATGGTAAAAAACTAGAAAGAAAAAAATAAGTTTATATGCAATAGGTGTGTGTGTGTGTGTGTGTGTGTGTGTGTGTGTGTGTGTGTGCGCGCGCGTGTGCGTGCGCGCTTGCGTGCGCACACACACACAAGATGTTGTGTATTTCTAATATGATAAAGGTCATCAATGCATACATTTCAAATCATCTCTTAGTGACTAAAGAATGTGCACAATCTCATGTAATTTGCGCTTTGTTTATTTATGCAAAATCATTGGCTAGCATGGTGCTTTGTCTCCTACAAAGAGTACACATGAGAAAAAAAACAATTGGATTTTTAGACATGATGAAATTTTTCACTCAAATTGTTCAATTCAGCTCAATGTCAGATAATGTTTGAACTTAGATAATAGTGTCGAGATCCTTGCAAAAGGATTTAGAGATAAACACTTGTATATATTATATCATGATACTTTTTCTAAATCTAAAGCCATGTCTATTGAATCATTAGTAGACAACAACTCTCTATGGCGTCAAATATTAGGCCATCTCAATATGAAAAGCCTAAAATACATGTATGACTATAAAATTATTAATTATTCAGATATTTGTAGCTTATCTTCATCAAATTTGTGAGTCCTAAATATATGTAAAAAATTCAAGGAGTAGATTTTGTGAGAGATTTCAACTAGTTTAGTCTAGTTTAGTCACATTTTGGTAAATTGTTAATAAGAGGCCAAAACTCATTTTAGACTTAGAGATAAACTTTTTGAAGTTATATTAGTTTAAAATACATTCAATAAACACTTTTGGAAAGTGTGGGAAAGTTGGTAGTCGAGTTTGAGAGAGATTCAAATTTGAACTTTGGGTACATTGAATCTAGACCCAAAAATAGTAGGGTTTACATTTTGGAGGGAAAGCCAAGTGGCCAAATAGGGTCTGAAAACTCTATAAAAGGATGTAACTCGTGGAGAGACACATCTTCTCTCTTCTATCTCTCATTTCATCATTATACATGGTTCTCTTTGGGTTCTACTACTCATTGGTGCACTATCTTGGTGTTATCTTGCAATCTTGTGTGTAGAATGATCATTTATTGCTATTTTCGGTTCCACACGTGTGAAATATAGTAGGGTACTGTAATTGTACTGACAGCAAACATATTTTATGTTTTGGTTCATGTTTGATCAATATCTCTTAGAGTTTGCATCTCATTTTGTATGTAGATGCTGATTTTTCTACATTGGCAGGATTGTTGGTTTGCTCCTTATTGTAACCAAAGATAAGGGACATGGATTGGATCTTGAATGATCTGAAATCCTTCACATGGTATCAGAGCTCTTGTGTTTCAGGTTATGAAAGGATCAGCCATCTTTAGCAAGGATTTGGAGGAGTTACCAATGCTAGAGCATGCTAGATTGATCTCTACTCAAAAATCAGCATTTTTGCATGTGTAGAATTCATCTTTTGTAGGTCAAAGCTCAATATAGGGTTATATACTTGATCAATTCCGATTTCACACTTGGTTTGCTAGATTTAGATGATTTTTGGTGCATTAGAAAGGTCTCATTGGAGTCTACAAGAAGATATACCAAGTTTCTAGAAACTGCATATAGAATTTGAGGTATTCAATTTTTTGTTATTTAGTCAAAACCCTAATTTTGATTGGATCTCTAGTTTGTGAGGTTAATGAACTTCATTTGAGTGTGTTTCAATCTTAGGAAGTGGCAAAAATCATTAGATTGAGGATAGATCATAGGTTGATCAAGATTTCACTATTCTATGTGTTGATTTTCTAGTTTGAAGTGCTAGAAGAGATTTGAGAGGTTCCATATCTTTGTGATTTTTTCTTGAGTTCATTTTTTGACATTCAAGAGAGTGCTTTGTGCATTGGAACAGGTTGAAAGAGAAGATCAGGTCACTTCAACATGGCTACAAGTGGTGGATTTATGTTGGAGAGCAATGATAGGCTTACCTCAATCAACTATTCTACTTGGAAGGTGAGGATGGAGTCCTTATTGGAGATGAATGAGTTGATGGAGATTGTTGTAGGTTTGGAGGAGAGACCAGCAACTCAACAAGATCAAGTGAGGTATGACAAGAGAGCAAATAAAGCTCTACATATGATCAAGATGAATGTTACCAATGAACTTCTCAAGGAAGTTGGTAAGTGCACATCATCTTTGGAGGCTTGGGAAGCTTTGAACAAGCTTTATGAATCCAAGTCTACATCAAGAGTGCTTACTCTTAGGAGGAAAATCTTTCAAAGTTTGCAAAAGAAGGAAGAGAGTACTCATGCTTTTGTTTTGAGGGTTAAGGCATTCAATGATGAGTTAGCATGTATTGATGAAAGCATTAAGGAGGTAGAGCTTGTTCAAGTTATACTTAATGGCTTGTTGGATGATCATGCTAATCTTCTGAATCCGTGAATGCTTTGACCTTCAAACTTAGTTCTGCACAAAATTTCTTGTGTGCATCCAAGCTTAATGCTCCTTCGATATTGTAACCTTCAAGTTGCACTATGTAAATGTCCTCTTCGATAACTCCATTAAGATATGTTGTCTATACATCTATTTAATGTATTTCCAAATCTTCTGCAGCAACAAATGACAATAGAAGTCGAATAGAAGAATGTTTAGCTACTAGACTAAAGGTCTCAGTGTAGTTGATGTTCTGTACCTGAGAGAATCATCATTCTGGTTTCTTGAGTGATGCTTTAATGATCTTGCCCCTCCATCCTTTGTGTGTGGTTGTGGATCTTAGAGAGCTTTCTTGTTTTATGCATTGTGGATTAGTTTTCTTGCTTTTGTGGATTAATGTAGGATTTTGCATTGTGGTAATCCGTTATAAGTTGGTTTGTGGTGTAAATCTTGCAAATCCATTTGCATTCCATTTCTTGAAGTTCTTGAGATCCAAGAATCAAGAAATGGTGTTTCTTGATCTTTGGAATCTCAAAATGCTTTAGATTAATTCTTGTTTCTAGTTGTGGATTAGATTTCTTGTTTTGATGTATTAACATAGGATTCAAGCCTCCAAGAGATTTGTAGCTAATAATGTGGCATAGGTCTTGCATATCCATTTACATTTTAGTTTCATGAGTTTCTTGTAAAGTTCAAGAATCAAGAAAATGGAGCTTCTTGGTTCTTGAATGCTTGTAGAAGTTAGTTTTCTTGTTTTGATGTGGAATGAGGCATGCTAGAGTAATATTTTGATCTTGTGTTAGCAATTTTACAAACATAGTGAAAAACATTAAAACAAAAATAAAACTCAGTGGCATGTGTTTTGTAAGCCCACGTATGAGTATTTGCCAATAAACTTCTACTATGGCATGTGTTTTGTAAGTCCATGGGTAGAAGCTTAAAATAATAAAATAACTTAAACTTAGGATTAGAACTTAGACTTAAGAAACTTAAGCTTAGAAAAATTCTAAGTTCTTAAGTTATCTTAAGTCCCAAATTAGAAACTTCTAAAGTTCTAAGTTCTAAGTTAGAAGTTATTAGAGGCCTTAGAATGGCTAGTTTAGAACTAATCTCATAAGCTAGTGGATGCTTATGGAAGGCCCTCCTTGCTATAAGAGGAGAGATATTTCTCATGTACACAACACTTTGAGATTATGCCAAATTGCTCTCTATTTGAGAAGTCATTATATTTCCTTGTGTTCTCATTGGAAGGTGCATAGCTTGAGAGAATGTGCTCGGACCTCCTCTTGTCTCCTTTCATTGGTTTTTATTGTGGCATGCATTTTATTGCTTTATATTTTATTTAGCCGCAGTTTATATTTCCAATTCCCTTTGGGTGATAGATTAGAATTAGTGTAAGATCTTGCTAGTTGGGTACCGCCTTAGTAAGTGTTAAAATTGAAAAACAATCCATATTGATTTCTTGGCTTGCTACAAATGTTGTACCATGCAAGTATGTAGCGCATTAATGCAAAATGCCAAGTTTGGCCTACATAGAACTCGAGCTACATGGTTATGTATTATCTAGTTTGATAAAGGCAACTTGCATATAGTTTGTAGGCATAGAATTAGCATGATTATGCTTGTGAAAACTCGTGGCAACTCACATGCATTGATTGTAAGTGATCCATAGTGACATGCAAGGCATGCACAAAGTTTAATGGACACATGCATGATGATTTGGACATTTCTAGTTAGAACTAGTACACTTGTAAAAAGTTGGTAGAATTTCATGCATGACAAGTGACAAATGTCACATAGACTCTAGATGTCATTTTGGAATGGATAGATATGGTTCTACCTCGAGCTACCTCAATCTCCATAAATATGTGTAGCTCTCCACACAATCTATGATGAAGAACCAAAGTTTTGTAGCTATCTCATGTCATTTTGGATCTAAACAAATATCGTTTGTTATCTTTCTAGCTCTCTCTCTCTCTCTAACTCGTGTTGAGGCTAATGCTCATACATTGAAATCTTGTATTTTTATTCATTCTTTGATTATTGCTATTATATTCTGTTGATTAGCATGCTAGATTGTGGATTAGCCATTTCTTCTGAACTAGATTTTGTTGATCAATCTAGAATCAGGTTATAGTGCCAGTCACAAAGCTTAATTAAGATCAGTCACTCTTGTGGACATTCTCCACACGTGTGAATTCCGAAAATTTTGTCAGTAAGATTATGTTATTTTGTTATTCTTGGCTAGTTGGGAGCCTTAGTCAAGTTTAGTTATTTCCATTTTGAGCATCAGTTGGGAAGCCTTGGTGCTCCTTTTCATTTATGTTTTCATTTCACAATTTTAAACTTTGTAGATCTTAGAAGGTGGACGGCCGATCTACCACTATATTACATACAAACCTCTCATTAGACCTAGACTGAGTGTACTGATCGAATATGCAAGGTCTAGTCGCGTGCAAATCATTGCGTACATCAGTGAGCCGATGATGGATTGAAATGGGTAATACTTCATTTTCTCCTTTTCTGTCTCAGTTTGAGGAGACTATTCCTTTGATAGTTTTAGTCCAGGGTCAAGTGGAAAGTGACTTGGTTTGCGGTTGGCCATTTCATACTTTTTCAATACGAGCTCGTTGGATTTGAATTCTGAAACAATACTGGGTTGGACCCATGTCAGTCATCTTGTATTCCTCTTCAAAGTTTGTTGATGATGTCCGATATGCTAGATCCATTTGTGAGCGATTTCCCATATACTTTTGCAGATTGTGTAAAAACATGCATAGAACTACAGAGTTGGATAATGTAGTGAATGAAGATTAAAAAATGATTAGTCGATAATCAGGAGAATAATCCAACACGCAGTGTATCAGACAGAGTTTTCACTTACTCAAAGATAGTCCGATATGCCAGATCCATCTGTGAGTGATTTCCAATGTACTTTTGCAGATTGTGTAAAAACATGCATAGAACTGCAAAGCTAGATAATGTAGTGGATGAAGACTAAAGAATGATTAGTTGATAATCGGGAGAATAATCCAACACAAAGTGCATCAAACAGAGTTTTCACTTACTCAAAGATAGTTTAGAATACGCGGTTTTCATCCGCTATTGCTTTGTGCTCTCATCATCTGATTTGTACATGCTACTTACTGAATCAATCTATCTTCTTATTGCGTTCAGTATCATGTTAGAATGTATCCTTCACTTTAGTACTAATGATTTCAAAGTTCGTTGCTAAAAGATTGAACGTGAATTCCATCATTATAGCTTTGTTCAATTGTTGATAGGCGTAGTCATGCACTAGGAAAAAAAGCTCATTTCGCTGCGCTCGATAGTTTGTCCATAGGCTTCGAATTAACAAATCGACTCATTTCCTTCTTCCAACACTTTCCACATGTGTGACAGGTCGTGGGGATCAGTTAATGCTAATTTGCTTGTGACATTCAAAGGCAATTGCCAAATTAGATGCAAAATAAGTAGAATTGAAGGCTAGATTTCTATCTATTCAATCTAAGTGCAATACTTGATGCTTGATCATTGATTAGAGATCCAAATGAGGCTCATAGCCTCTGATTTTAACATGATATAAGAGCTAAATCCAAGCATTCACCAAGTTCTATCCTAAATTAGCAAGTTTTCATATTCTTAGTGGCATTTTTTAAGCAATTCACAGACTCGATTGGATCTCAAGCTAAGTGTTTTGATTCTAATCAATTATTAGGTGATTTTAGAGTCAATCAAGTTCTTTTCACACTGTGTGATGCTCAAAAACCGAGCATGATTCAAAACTTTGAGTGGATACCAATTTGGTATGTGTTGCTATATTGAGTCTTGAGAATACTATAGAATCAAGAGCTTGGAGTTGCACATTTTGCGAGTACAAGAAATGCGGCTCAACGAGTTTATTTGAACTAAACATCGTGATCTTGATGATTACCATTGAAACACACTTTTTCACACAACTAAATAAGACCAAAAAATTTAGCATATTAATGCAAGACCATGAGATTCAACATATCTGTTGGACCCTTTCCGTGCCTCCCTTTTCGTAGCAATCAAGAGAGCAAGGTTAGGGTTTGGATCTCCATCCGGGTGAGTTGTCGTGTAGTATGGCTTTCTATCCAACGGGGAGGGGGTTAAACTACAAATCTAAATGAGAACTAAGCCTACCAAGGATGTCAATCTTGGCATATGATCTGATGGTGGAATAGCTTAGTTTGGAAAAAGGGTGCTTGACACTCTTCTTGACTCTTTTTAGGGTTTTGATAGGTGAAGATCCTCTTCTTGGATCTTGGCTGTTCTTGGGCTATTTAGGCTCTTTGAGCTCTAAACCTTCTCCTTCTTGAGGCTTAGCTTCTTAATGGAAGAGAACAATGGAAGCAGACTAACTAATAGATCATAGTGATCTCTCATGAAAGTTTCTAACTCCTATTTTAATATTGTGTATTTTTGTGGATTAGGAGGATGAAAGCTAGTGCTAATGATCTTCTTTATCGTCATAGCATGAATAGGAAACACATACAAGCATTCATCATTCCACAACCAAACATACAATGGCAAAAGAGAAGGACTCCACATAAAAGAAAAGGTAGGAGAAGGAGGCTTTGCTTCTGTCTCTCTCTCAATCTCTATTCTTGCAAATGAAAAGTGAATACAAAATGGTGTCACATCCCTACTTATAGACAAAGTTAGGGTTAGGGTTTTTGGTTCACCCAAAAACCATGTGCCATAATAACTTGACTATCACAAAAAGTTTAAAAGCCAAAATGCATTTTAGAACTACTTGGGTCCCTTCTTATTTTGGCCCATTAGTATTTTAGATCTATCTTTACTTCTTGCGCCTTTGGCTTACGAGTACAGTGCACCATTTATGGGTGTCTGACATTATAATACTGATAGATCTAATTCATATGTCGACTCAGCCATGATTTTATTCCCGTTGTCATAAAATTTGTTGGAGAGACGCTGGGCTTTGTTTTTGCTCGTCGGTCGGTCTGCAATCTCGTTGACCTTCTGATATCGGCTTTCCCAGTGAATCTAGATTTTGGAACTCTTTTTGGTTGTTTGTCAATGTTCCTTGGCATAGTTCGGTGGCATGATAACACTGTTAGAAGAATCTTTATCAGAATCCTTCGTTAGAAGAATCTTCACCAGAATCTTCTAACATGCCTCCGCTGCAATTTTGGTGACAATCCCTTGGCACTTGCATATGTCGTTGGCATTGGCGTGCATGGATGTGAAACCGTTGGGAAAAAGAAGAGAAAAGAGGCGTACTGACAGGAAGGGAAAAAATATTTTGTGGCGAAAAGTTCTCTCTTCTCTCCCTCTCTCTTCGTGCTATACAGGTGAAGGCGAGGTTGACGCTCCCTGCGTTCGAACCCTATGCTACATTGACGACACAACATTGACAGATCGTACAGTGCTATCAGTCACATGAAACAGTTTAATCTACGAATAATTTTATCTGCGAGCATGAATCTATCTGACAATAAAACAAATAAGCATTCAGCATACATGACTTAAATTATTGGAACATTATTAGATTAGTCGTGTAAAAAATACAGTCTGAATGTAGATAGAGAGGTGTTCTTTCTGAGACAATACTCTGTGATAACAGAGAAAAAAAAACAAGACAATTGCACTCTCAACAAATAGAGATTTCAGCTAATGGAGCAACTGATAAGTTGTTGGATATATACACATGGCTAACTAATTAAAAGAATGGTTGATCCATGGTTTACAAATGGGTTAAGGCACTACATGTTGTTGGCAGTCGCCGTCGGACAATATTTGATTTTGTCCGAGTTTTGTATCAAATGTTTGATTGGCTGTTTCAGCTTTTCACGCATTTGGAATTGCTTATCAATCAATCGTACATCAACCTTTGATTTGTTTTGTAGCATGCGAAATATTTGTGGATTTGTAATAACAGGCATGCATGAATTTTTTTTGTGTTTTTTTGCGAACTAAGTCTTCGTCAATGGTGTTCAAGATTTCATCATCGTGTACGTCCCATTGATAGACTTTTAATTTTGGTCTATACATACGAGTGTTGATGGGTTGTGGATGTTGAACACAAGCCAATGGTGATGGAAGTTTAATCTCTTTCGGTATACGACGCTTTCCTAATCGATCTGGATTCAGTAAGTGAATAAGTTGGTTGTCAGATAGCTCATGTTCTCCCACAGTAAGAATGTCATCCTCACTAGTGGATACTTCAGTAATAAAAGCATCTTCAAGTATCCACTCAATAGGGAGTGCATCTATCAGATAAAGGCAGGATGGAAGTGTTGATATCCGTGGAGTTTATGGTAACATTGACTGGGTCCTCTTCTTGAACTTCTTATTCACAAAGAGTGGCGTTGATTAATAATATCAGTACTCTGCAAGTAATAACCCTTAATGGTTGAATCAATACTTTCTAAATCATCATATGTAGTTGAAGACCAATCATCTTCAATTCGTGTAGACTTTATCTTTCCCTGTGGCATCGACAAAGATTCTCGTCTTTGTTGCCAAAAACGATTTTGTTTTTTTTCCAATCTTGAATCACTCCGGCCATTTCTAACCAAGGCGTTCAAAAAAGGAATTGATAGGTGTTCATCAAGAAAATCTAGTACTACACACTCTATGGTGAATATCAAACCTTCAATTTTAATCCGTAAATTGCTGATGTGACCGACAGGTGTTGTCATTCGTTGGTCAGTCATACGTAACTTGTACTTAGGCTTTTTCAAGGTGGATATTCCCCATGCCTTGGCTAAAGACAGGGCGATAATATTCACGCCAGACCCACTATCAAGAATGGCTTGAACGAATGGGTAGAATTTGTAGTGCATTGATAAAGTGATGTTGTTACCTTTAGCAACACCTATATGAAGCAAGCTCATATCAACATTATGAACCACTTCAGTGTTTTCTGGTCGTCTCAACTCATCTGGTACATTAGGCTGCTGGGAGCTTTGCAATATGGCATCCCGTAGGAGTTTGGAAAATTTTATAGCCGTGTAGAAGGGCATAGTGATTTGAGCTTGTAAGAGATCGGAAAGAACCTCTATTCCTCATGGTGGTTGCCCCTGCGTTGTGATGTGCTAGGCTTAGCACATTAGCTAATGATACTTTTGATTGTAAGCTTGAGTGCTTTGAAGGGAATTAATAAATCATTTGTACCCCTCTTAAACCCCTCCAAGCTAATAATTAAGCCATTATGAGATAACAGTGGTAGGTGAACTTTTAGAGACAGTTAACTTGTGGAGATTCTCTTTAAGTAGACCCACTCTACCATAGATCATCATGTTCTAGGCTCATTCATGGTGATGTGAGTTTCTACTCCATTGTGAATATGAGCTACGGAACACTTCTCTAGCTATGGTCTCATGTGCCACTATCCCACATGATGTCTTGCTTGATGATATTCTCATGTTCTTTTGGCATTCAATGCTAATCCATTGTGGTTTACAATGTTGTTACACTGTTTGGTCTTTTCTCTTTTCTCTGGTATCATGTTGGATAGCTTGTCTTTAAATTAGCATTTCTAATCTGGCTTGCTAATTGCCTAGACACAGGCATATGACATTTTATAGTATCAGAGCATTGGTCCTTGAATAGGCATAAACTTGCATTGATTGGTAGTAATTCCAAGATAACTCTGAATTTCTGATTTTCAGGTTTATTCTTCTTTAATTTGTGATTTTTCATTACAAATTCTTCAGTACTGTCAGACCAGATCCTACTTCAAGTTTTATATCATTCAAGAGAAGAGGATTTGAACCTCTACAGGGTTAAGCCCTGACTTCCAGGCCCTTGCTACCTATACAAACAAGCCCTGACTTCCAGGCCCTTGCTACCTATACAAACAAGGAGGTCAATCTGACCATTATACTGATTACAAGCTGCAGCAGAAAGCAAGTTCCAAAAGCAAAACAAAGCTTCAACAGCAAAGTTCAAAAACAGAACTGCAAGAGATCATTGAAGATCAAAGAAATCTGTAAAGAAGGTACCAGCACATATAATAAGAAGGTCAAACGAATATGTGCTTGCCACCCTATGAGCACGTCTACTATATTTTGTTGAACCTGTAGAGGAAGTATTCTCATGAAAGGAAACTTCAAGTAGAGCATCAGAGAAATATCAAAGCATAGAAGTTTTTGCATATCTGTTGTAGATCGGAAATTAGCACAGAGCCAGACAGTATACCAGCAGTATCTGCAAGAATTCGACTAGTTGATGATTGCTGAGTCAGATTCAAAAGCAGAACAGAGCTTCAGCAGCAAAGTTCAGCAATAAGCTAAACCGTACTACCACCAAAAATTAAAAAAATATGAGAGCTCTAGACCCGGATCTGAAAGCAGAGTCAAAGGCTTGATCCGCAGCTTTCTCTCACTAAATATTCCACCCTCTGCTTCAGTTCGACCAAAACCATAAGCAACACTTAATAAAACTCTTACAGATCCGCTTAGATCTGATGCTACAGAAACTCGAGCTACACCACCTTGTTTCCTGCCAAATAGTTTTCCGGATCCAACGCCTACTAGCAGCATCTGCTTGATCTCATTCTTCACTCGCGCTATAGCAAATATACAGCCCAGAGTGGTACATTTCTCCGTTATCTGTCATCCGGGTGAAGGTTGATTGCTGCTGATCTGCGGGCGGACCTCTTTGCATCCTGTTCAAGGATACACACCCTGTCAAGTGCCATGTGAGGAGCGAAGCAGCCACGGAGGTCTTGCACCAAGGGCAAGAGGCAAAGGATGAACCCCGGCGGCCTAGCAGCGGAGCAGATTTAGCAGCATTCAGGGTTTCATAAGAAAAGATCAATGGTTTAGAGTGCTTAAGTGTTCAAGTTAGAAGTGATATTAAGCCTTTTTGACATTCACTTACACTGTTTTTTTTTTTTAAGTTTTCTTTCAAATCTTAAACTTTGAAAGTTGTTTTTATAAACGAGAAGGAAAAAAAAAAAAAGGTCTATATAAGAACAAAAATTAGCTACCTCAAGGTACCCTGTAGAGTTTTTCTTTAAGTGGTCACCTGAAATGTAGATGTCACTTGATCATTTCTTTGTGATATTTTAAGGTAAACCATTATTTTTACACTAAAGTTTTTAAGGAGAAGGGCAGAATAGGAATTTGATTTTACTTTTATCATTAAGTGATTTTTGCTTAGGCTTTTTTATAGATGGATTCAAACTATGAGTATGAGTGTGATGATGATTCCACCTTCTATGAAGATTGTTTAGCCATTGTCAAAGCAAATGAAAATAATGGGCAAAATCGAAGAAGATATTCAAAATTCATGGAAACAAATGTACTTGGAGAAATGGAAAAATACAAAAAAATGGCTTGAGCATTGGAAAGAAGAGGAAACACTTAACTCCTTGTGTGAATCTATTTCATTTATCAAACACCTTATACAAGAGGAGTTGGTTCCATATAAACTTGGCCATTCTAAGGAAAGATTTGAGAACATCAAGATAATATTTGCAACACTACAAAACCTTGGTGTTGAGATCTATGTTTCTTGAAGTATTTGAGAATCTTCAAAAAGGGTCTAACTTTGATCAAGACACAAATTCCAAGGGCGTCATTATGTTATCTTATTCCCAACCTTGAATTCCATCAAGTATAGCATCATTATCTTTGGAGATTCATGTACACATTCAAAGGACTTCAAAAATACATGTTGGTTATATGGTAACATACCATATATTCTTATGGTATTGGGATTAATAAGGACATTGATTGTTCTAATATTTTGGGCAAAGGACAAAGCAACAACATTGGATGTTGAGCCACAAAAAAACGCAATTGGCATTGGATAAGTCAACCTTAAGGCAATGGTGTTGGTGAAGAGGTCATCCAAACATTTCTACAAGAAATGATGCGCATCATCAACTTCTTCATCAAGCACTCATCAAGGCTTAGCAAGTCTACTCCAATTTCGGTCCAAAAGCATTTACATTGCCATATTCGATTTGTTTTGTACTTCAATTTTGAGGGCAAAAATGTTTTAAACAGGGGTAGTGTCATCCGCTAGGCTTAGTACATTAGCTAATGATACTTTTGATTGTAAGCTTGAGGGCTTTGAAGGGGATTAATAAATCATTTGTACCCCTCTTAGACCCCTCCAAGCTAATAATTAAGCCATTATGAGATAACAGTGGTAGGTGGGAGATAATAGTTGTAGGTGAACTTTTAGAGACAGTTAACTTGTGGAGATTCTCTTTAAGTAGACCCACTCTACCATAGATCATCATGTTCTAGGCTCATTCATGGTGATGTGTGTTTCTACTCCTTCATTGTGAATATGAGCTATGAGACACTTCTTTAGCTATGGTCTCATGTGCCACTATCCCACATGATGTCTTTCTTGATGATATTCTCATGTTCTTTTGGCATTCAATGCTGATCCATTGTGGTTTACAATGTTGTTACACTGTTTGATCTTTTCTCTAGTATTATGTTGGATAGCTTGTCTTTGAATTAGCCTTTCTAATCTGGCTTGCTAATTGCTTAGGCATAGGCATATGACATGCGCAGGTAACTGAGTGGATGGCGGAGTAGAAATCCTATCTTTAGCTCTATTAAACTCAACTTGGAACTCATGGTATTGCCTTTGAGCTTCTACAAGATTAGGGTAAGATTATGGAATCATGAAAGTATTAGCAGGAGGGAGTGGTTGTGTTGGGTCCTTGGTCTGATCTAAGGCCCTATGTTGCGCACGTGTGGCATCAAGCAACGGCTCTCAGATACCCTACGTGCTGGAATTGTCTTTTTGGTTTGGTTAGGAAAATATTTATAGCAATGCCTTTTGATACAATCGGCACATTTGGCTACAAAGTCATCGAAGTCGACATTCACTTTGAAAGTGAGTGGTTTCTCCGCACACATCTCTTCTGAAGTGCTGAAGGAAAAATGGCATACCATTTTGGTCGACTTGAGTAGGTTGCTCCTCTGGATAATATTGCTCATTGGGATAGGAGGTAGATGTCTCATCTACGTATGTGGTATGAGTACCTTCATCATAAGTAGGTTCATAGGCTGGGGTGTCATAGGAGGTATTCTGCACTACATTGGCCTGTACTTGGGGTCGGTTCTGTTGGTTTGGCCTGTTTCGTTGAGCAGAACCTCTTGGACTTGGGAGTGCCAATCGTTGTTGTTGTGCAGGTGGTTGTTTTCTAGAAAATTCCTGGACTTGGACTGGACTCATATAACATGGGTTATATGGTGCTTGTGGTTGTCCTCGTGGTGCATATTGTTGTGGTCGAGAATATTGCATGTTGTGTTGGTTATACCTACAGCTTGATGTGGTATGAGTGGTCGTGTCACAAAGTATGCAGTGTCGCATTTTGTAAGGTCGATGTGATGGACACTCATTACCGGTATGTGCGCCACAATATTGTGGGCACCGGGTGTCTTCTTGCCTATGGATAGAATTACCAGATGGCAATTGCCCTGGCAACTAGCTTTGGATAGATTTTAAGGTTTGCAAAGAAGTACCCAACAACAAAAGAGCGAGGTGGCTACATACTGCCAGATTTGGACCAATGTCAAACACATAAAGTAGCAGTCAAACTCCTGGATCCACAACCTCTCTGGCACCATCAACTCTTCCTGCAAAGTAAGACCTCAATGGCACAGTATCTCGAAGCTCCCTCCTACATGTGCACCAATCTTTATTACTATCCAGTAGTGAGGCGAGAACCATTTCCTGCCACCAAGGTCAAGAACAGAATCTTTTGGCCTAAGCTCACAGGAGTCGATACCGGCAACTTAGCCGAAGACATGGTCACCAATTGCCGAGTCTTCTACCAGAAGCACCATGGCAATCCTAATCGCGATGTCAAATATTTTCGGATAATTGTGGCCTGGTGGCATTTCTGACAGAACTCAGAGGTTTTTGGGATCGAGGGTTACCCCCAATTGCTCTTGACATCAATAAACTCCTGTGCATGCAAGACGACCATATCAACGTTGCAAGGCTCTATTATCGCGTTGCACTTACTTCCGCCTTGCACGTTGATATGGTGGAGCTATGGAAAACCCATAACTTTCTTCAGGGTATGCTCCATTATTACAAACCCATGCCCTTCCTGAACAAATTACGGTGGCAAATGATGGAGGGCATCGGGACGACCATCTACCACTCCTGACACCAACAGTCTCGCCTCCAAGAAGCACAAAAAATCCAGGACGAAAAGGCATCGATTGGTGTGGGACCACCAATCCAATAAGGAGGGGGATAATGTTAGCAATTGTGCTAACACATAGAAAATAAAATAATAATAAAACTCCGTGGCATGTGTTTTGTAAGACCACGTATGAGTATCTGTCAATAAACTTCAAGCCATGGCATGTGTTTTGTAAGTCCATGAGTAGAAGCTTAAATGATAATAAAATAGCTTAAACTTAGATTTAGAACTTAGACTTAGGAAACTTAAGATTAGAAATATTTTATCTTAAGTTGTCCTAGGTTAAGAAAATTGAAGTTCTGAATCCTAAGTTAGAAGTTCTAGAAAGGCTAGAAACAGATTAGTCCCATAAGTTAGTAGACACTTATGGAAGACCCTCCTTGCCATAAAAGGATAGATATTTACATTGTAAATAACACTTTTGAGATTAAGCTATCTTGCTCTCTATTTTGGAGAATTATCATTCTATTTCATTTGTGTTCCCCTTGGAAAGGTGCATAGATTGAGGGAAGGTGCTCGGGCCTCCTCTTGTCTCTTTTTCATCGGTTTTATTGTGGCATGTTCATTATTGCTTATTTGTTTATTATTAGCCGCAATCTCATTTTATTACCCTTCGGGTGTTAATCTAGGATTAGTCTAGTCACCTTGCTAGTTGGGTAAGCCTTAGCAAGGATTTTTATTGTTGTTACTAATTAGTTTATTTCCGTTTTGGGCACTAGTTGGGTAAGCCTTAGTGCTCTCATTCCTGTCCATATTTATGTTGAAGCTTATTGTAGAAACTTAAAAAGTGGACGAATTTCTACATCCCTATACTACACCCGTAAGTAGATCTAGCCACTGCACTCACTAGAAACACTTTCAACATTGGCGCCATTGTCCCTTTTTAAGTATTTTTCTACCTAGCTTCTTCTCCTTTTTTTCTTTTATTTCTTGCTTCCGTGTTGTATGTTTGCTTGCATGCTTATCTCTATCTACCAACAAACAAAACGCGTCGTCTCTCTAGTCCTACACGAGCTGCGGAGCAACTTCTCAAACCGAGAAGAAGCAACAAAAGAGTCAACTTGGGCATTTTTTTAAAAAGAAGTGACCCAAGTGACCTTTTTCACAATCAAACAGGTATATCAGAATTTGTCAGTCTGTCTGCAGCCCTAACAGACCCTGATCTTTCATTTTATCACCTCCACGAATTTTGACCACAGTCAGATTTTGAGAAAACAACCTGTTATACTGTCAAAATCCCTTATTTCTCATCAAAATCTTTGTCTTAGAATTCGCCGACTTCATTGAGGCTAGATCTCAGTAAGATCAGTCCTTTAGCAGCTCCGCAAATTCTATCTCACAGATTTTATTCGTTTACTAATAGAACATCACATCTTTCTCTATATTCCCTATCTGCCAGTCAAACCTCTCTGTTAGAATTCGTCATCAAGCCTAAGAATTCGCCCTCACAGAGCACGATTTCCTTGTACTATCCGTGAATTCTGAATCACCAAATTTTTTCAGAAAATCTAAAAAAATCACTATTCTGACATTCAGAATACTTGTTCAGAATTCGCGAGTATTACAATTAGATTTATTAGCCTCTCCACGATTTCTCAGCTTGTCCGCGAATTCTATAACAATCAAAAAAACCAGTTTTTGTCCTACACTATCCATTATACAAGCAAACTGCCCTTTTTGTCAAGTACAGTCATGCCCCCTGCCCCTCTGTATTCTACATCATGTCTCGTGACTGTGCTGAATCTTCTAATCCGACTCCTCCACGAATGGAACGAAGAATTCCACGTATCGATGCACCAAAGTACAATGGCGAATCTAACCCAGTCCGATTTCTCCAAGACTTTGATAATGCATGCCGTTTTTATGGAAATACCTCTGAAAAAGCTTCACCTATTTGACCATCGTGAAAAGAAATCTAAGAATCCGGATCGTCCTAAGTCTGATAATATTGCTCAATCTTCTGAACTTCTACATCAAATGAAAACCTGGCAAAAAACTCAACAATCACATATGGATAAACTCACTGCCGATTTCCAAACCGCCATGAAACAAATTGCTCAGAAATCCTTTCCAGCAAGAGAAAATGTCTGGTGTCCAATCTGCTCACAGCATCACACTGCTACTGAATGCCCTCAACTGCGAAATCATTTCTTAGCAGCCACCAGACCCACCATTTATCGAGCTTACCGCCCCTACCTGCCACAACAACATGTGCCACGACCAGGGGTTTACCAACCACCACCACCTGCACTAAATCAATATCCATCCCCACGTCAACAGTTTGTTGTTAACCAACCTTCCCCACAAAACGCTATCCATTATCTTGATCCGAATACCATCAATCCGGCCACCTACTATGTGGAAGACAATACTCAATTGCAATACTCTACTGAAACAGTTGTTTATTATACCTATGATTCTAATGCTCAACCACTGGATCCCAATGCCCAAGCTTATAATCCAAACCAAGCTGTCTTTGTCGCACACCAACTACCCGCAATACGAGGATGCTTTATTTGTGCAGGTAAACTTCCTAGTATTCGCTGTCCAGATAAACTCTGTTTCCCTCCAGCTTGTGAAAATTGTGGTATTGAACATCACGTAAAGGACTGCCCATCCCGATCCAAACCTGCTGCTCCAGTCTGTTCAGTGCAAGTAGAAACTTTACCAGTTGAAACTCATCTTGCTTGGGTCTTGACTCGGGCACAAACCCAACGCCAAGCCCCTACACTTGCACCCAGCAAAACTCAACCGCATGCTGTTCCTCCAAGTGATGATTCAACCCCGATAGTTTATCCCCACCCATCTGAAGAAATTCGGCTGCATCATGAGTATCGCCAGCAAATCCGTAATGCCAACCAACACTCTTCATCTTCCCATAAAGTACCTCACAAGCCCTTTGAAAGCAAAACCCTTGAAGGTACCGAAGTTTGGGGAGATTTACTACAAGCCAATGTCACTCTTCCCTTCCATGTCCTCTGGAAGCATGCTGGCCAGTGGAAACAATAGATCCAATCCAATACCACCACCACTATTGATGAGTTGCCTGAAATGCCCTTACATCTAACCAATCCCCTCAGCAAACGAGGCAACATCAAAATCCCAGCTACCCATCATCAATCCCGTGAAGTTTTAGCAGTACTCGATGGAGGTTCCGGGGTTAATATCATTTCCACATCCCTCATGATGGAATGGAATCCGAGAGACAAGCTAGCCAAACCTACTTGTCAACTTCGAATGGCTAATCAAAGTGTGGTCCGATCTACCGGTTTCCTTTCACACGTGCCGATCAAACTAGGAGGTCAAAAATTTTCTGTTGACCTTGTAGTACTTGATATTCCCAATAATGTCTATTCTTATGAATTACTACTTGGTCGTCCGTGGCTCACCAATGCACAAGTCATTCATGACTGGAGCAAAGGCCGAGTCACTTTTGGTAATCGTGACAATTCTGTCACAATTGACTCAACGAGTAAACCCAAACCTGCACGCATACATGACGAGGGATCCTCAACCACCAACTCAGTATTTAAGCCATACTAGTCCATCCACGAAAAAGGTCATTATGTTAAATCTACTGATATCATAAACTAGAGTCACAGTCTAGCTACCATTGATTGTGTGAATGCCGATTATTGTGCTCAACATCAGGATAATTGTACCTCTCCACACCCGATCGATCACGACCAACTACCTGATCTGGATACACCCATCATCAATATCAATTTTGTTGATATTCTTCCACACCATGATGAGCTACTAAATGTTGCATGGCTACCTACTAATGAATCAGACGATTTATTCATTGATGACGAGAACGTCTTACGAATTCAGAATTGCCCAGAAGATATGGACATCTCTGATATTCAGATCCTCAATTATATGGAAGCACTTCCCCCGAAGACCTATCCGCAACATGCTTCCAAGGTGGAATCAGTTGCCAAGGTTGCAAGTGAAAAAACTGAGACAAAATTCTACCATCCCAAACGCCCACACTATCCATGGGATCTCTGTGAGGAGGAGACTATCTTTCAAATTGATGACGAGATCCTCCATGACATACCAACTATCTCTCCACCACCAAAACCTAAACTACGTGGTCATATTATGAAAGAGAAAATGAAAAAACCACTTTAAATTCAACCGCCGGGTGACCTCACAACTGTTCGAGAAGTTCCCGAGATTGCCTCTAGCCCGACACCCATCCCCAAAAAAGCACCATCTCGGCAAGATAAAGGCAAGGCCCCCCTCGAATCTTCATCCCATGATGTCCCCGGCATACTTTAAGGACTATACGATCGAGGATGTCACAATTAAATTACCCCAAGCTCAACGTGAGCCCACTGCTATTTCACCCTACGAAGGCCCTGCACAAACCATAACCCTTTCCCTGAGTGAGCCACATGAAACCAACGAATATCTTGTCCACATCGGAGCTCATCTCAATCGCGAACAATGAAGATGACTTGAAAAGTTCATGCGAATATATCGACATATCTTTGTCTGGACCTATAAAGACATGAAAGGCGTCTCACCCCAAGTAGTTGTGCGTCGTATCCCACTTAAATCGGGTGCGAGGCCCACTGCGAGTCGTCCGTACAGATGCAATCCCATCTATAAGGCCAAGATTAAAGAAGAATTACAATGCTTTTTAGATGCGGGATTTATATATGAAATTGAGCATACTGAGTGGGTCTCCCCAATTGTCATCGTCCCCAAGAAAAATGGAAAACTTTGGATCTGTGTCAATTTTAAGAAACTTAACGCCGTCACTAAACATGATCATTTTCCATTACCTTTCGGAGAATCCATCTTAGAAAATCTAGCAGGAGATGAGGCTTACTCCTTCTTAGATGGCTTTAGCGGATATAATATGATCCAAATCGCTAAAGAAGATCAACACAAAACCGCCTTTGCCACAGAATGGGGAACCTTCTGCTGGAAAGTCATGCCTTTTGGGCTCTGCAATGCTCCTAGCACCTTCAAACGTGTTATGCAAGCGGCCTTTTCTCAGCAGATGGGCGATACCTTAGAACTTTACTTGGACAATTTAGGAGCACATTCCGAAGAAATACGTCATCTGTCTATGCTCAAAAAATTTTTTATCCAATGTCAACGCTTTGGTATCTCTCTTAATCCTGAAAAATGCCAGATTTGGGTAACCCATGGTATTGTGTTAGGACATATTATCTCACGAAATGGCATTGCCATTGATCTTGAAAAGATCCTTATCATTCAAAATCTACCGGAACCGTGTACGATACGTGAAATTTACTCCTTCCTTGGCCACGCCAACTACTATCAGTGCTTTATTTTTGATTTTGCTAACAAAGCCCGCTTAATCTACAAAGTAGTTGTAGTTCCCAAATGGACATATGAACAACGCGTCATCTTTAATCAACTCAAAGAAGCCCTTACCAAAGCACCCATCCTCCAGGCTCCTGATTATTCTAAAGAATTCCATGTGCATACCGATGCATCCAAGTATGCCATTGGAGCAGTGCTCACCCAACCGGAAGAATTCAAAAAGTATTACCCAATTTGTTTTCTTAGTTGACAATTGATACCTGCTGAGGTCAATTATACCACCACCGAACACGAAGCCTTGGCAATGGTATATGCGGTTCAGAAGTTTTGCCATTATCTTCTAGGAAAAATCTTTGCGTTCTTCATTGATCATCAAGCACTGTTGTATCTCATCAACAAGACCTACACCACAGGTCGTATTACTAGATGGATCCTATTATTGAGAGAATTTGAGTTTAGGATCGTGGTTCGTAATAAAGTTCAACATTTTTTAGCAGATCATCTATCCCGAATCCGTAACCTTCTTACCCGTGATCAAGGTGTCAACGATGATTTACCATATGCAATCCTTTTCCAAGTTGACTCTACACCTATATGGGCTAAGGAAATTACCGAATATTTAACTTCAGGACAGATGGATCCTTCCTTCTCTAAATCCGAACAACGAGCATTGGTCCTCAAAACTAAACCTTATACGTTAATTGCAGGACAACTCTACAAGCAAGGGTTAGATGGAATTATCCGACGATGTCTTACTTTAGGAGAAATCCCCTCTGCAATTTCCCTCACTCGTGAAGGTATTGGTGTCGACCATTTCTCTCCTGAAACAACTGCTAAGAAAATCCTCTTGGCCGGTTTCTGGTGGCCAACACTCTTCAAGGATACGCACAATTACACTAAGGCTTGTGGTGTCTGCCAACGCACAAAACATTTTCAAAAAGCAGGCTGCATGCCTTTACACCCTGTAACCACTGATCAAGCTTTCCAGAAATGGGGAATTGATTATGTCGGACCTATTAGTCCTGCTGCTCGCGACACACAATCTCGTTACATCATAGTAGCTACGGACCACTACACCAAATGGGCTGAAGCAAGAGCTATTCGCAATGCTGACGCTCGTTCCACCGCCAAATTTCTCTATGAACAGGTTATAGTTCGATTCAGATGTCCTCTAGAGCTTATCAGTGATAGGGGAACTCTGTCATAGCAGATCTTCTTTCCAAATTTTTTGTCGTACATCGCAAAAGTTCCCCATACTATCCACGCTGCAATGTCCAGGCAGAATCCACCAATAAAATCCTATGTGGCATTCTCACCAAAACTGCCAAATCTAGCCGATCTGATTGGGAACTCAAACTCCATGCTGCTCTCTGGGCTTATCGCACTACCCCGAAACGAGCTACAGGCTTAACCCCCTTCCAGCTCACATATGGTCAAGAAGTCATTATGCCTGTGGAATTCCATATTCCCTCCTTTCGAGTAGCCTACAACCTTGAGCTCGATACTCCTCAGAATCTAGCAAATAGGTTATTCCATCTGGAGCAACTCTGTGAAACACGACGGATCAGCATCCATGCTCAACAAGTCCTCAAACGACGACAAAAAGCATGGCATGATCGATCATTGAAACTTAGAGATTTCCAGTTGGGCGATAAGGTCCTGCTATACCAGGCCAAAGCCTTCAAAGGCAAACTGAAATTTTCAGGCCAAGGACCTTACGTCATAAAATATATCTTTGTCTCTAGATATGTTCAACTCCAAACCCTTCAAGGCGATGTCCTCGACACTGTGGTCAATGGGAGTCAATTGAGAAAGTACAACGAACCCTGTTTTTATCTTGATATGTATTAGTTGTTTTTCCTCTACTATTTATTTTTTTCTTCTTCTCCCTTTTTATTATTTGTATGTCATTTTGACACCATTTTTTGCTGTGATTTGTTGTTCCACCCATCAAGATACTATCAGATTAGTCTTCTATGAGAAAACCACAAAAGTCATTAGTTTCAGACAAAATGTTTTCACATCATCTCAGATAGAATTCGCCTAACCCCTTTCTTACAGAGAACGATTCATTTTTGGCCTCTGTGAATTCCATCTCATAAGAAAAATGTCAAAAAATCAAAAAAATGGAGTTTTTTTCATCAGATATCCATGCTCAGAATTCGTAAACAATTTGCGGGAGCTCAAATTGATCCTCACGATTTCTCTATTACCTCCGTGAATTCTGATCAGATACATTTTTGCACTATCAGACATTTTCCCTCTTTTGGCCAACACAAATCACTTATAGGAATTCACGGGCCCTCAGAATGATGCCTCAAAATTCGCAACCATCATTACCTGCAAATTCCTGCCCAAAAAAGTCTATATATAAGTCTCCACCCTTTCTCCACGAGTTCATTTTAGATTGCTGCTCTCGAGTTCATGCCAAATTTTTTCAAAATTTTCAAAATTCTCAGAGCAATCTAAAATCACTACTGCCATGGCTTCTCGTGATTCCTCATTGATCTTGCACCGCCGTAAACCCCCTCGTCCTTATTCAGGGGATATAATCATGATCTCTCTTAAAAATTACACCGAGCAGCTCACACTGGCCAAGGATATCCTCACCAACCTTGGTTTTGATCTAACACTTTTCAGGGACCAGCAGAGCGAGAGCCTCATCCGAGCAGCTTACTCGACCTATTCGGATGATTTCCAAACTTTCCGGCTTACAACCAAGAGTGGTAGTTATTCTATTATCAACGTCTCTCCGGTGGATCTTCAGAATGTCGGCTTTCCTAATCTCGAAGAGACAATCCATGGCAAGGGCACCAGTTATGATGCCAAACCCAGTTTCTAACAGACAACGGCAAAACCATTGCCCAAACCAACGACGAGATCGCTATCCGACTCATCACGGATCCCCATCTATGGGCCGCCTCAAAGATCATCGTCACCATGGCTGCAGTACATACCACCAAGATGGATCACATCCCATCGAGCGATCTCTTCTCTCTAACCCTCACCATGGATGACCCCACTCAAAATTATAAGTGGGTTGAGAAGGTAGCGGAGAAGCTGTGCAGAGCCCTAAAAGCCCGCAAATCAACTACCAAATGTGGGTATCTCCTCCACATGTTGGTCACCAAGAAATTGGGGTCTAAGGCGGCTGCTGCCATCAAGGAGCTGGATGTTGTTTATCCAAGCACAAAAAAACGAGCCACCCCCCAACCGATAGCAGAACCAGTCTCACCAGCCCCACCTACTAAGAAGCAGAAAGGGAAGGCAGTCAGTACCGCAACAGATGTCCCACAAGACATTCTATCCAGCGACATCGGGGTAGAATATGCTGAATCCGGAGGGAGCCTTAAACCATCTCAGGTCCCAAAAGAGGTCCTAGAGCAGCAGGCGGCCTTACTTCACCAGGCCCAACAATGTCGAAAAGCAGTAGTAGTAGCAGCAGCAGTAGGCAGCTCTGGAACGGCAAGCACTTCTGGCTCTGATTCTATGGGCGTGATTCCGTCCACACAGGCAATCTCCTCTCCATCACTTGCTCCCACAATCCCACCACCACCCCCACCATTTACTGTCACCCCCACACCCTCACTAACTCTCAACACGAGCTTCCCTTCCACACTTCCACAAAAGCCCTCGACTGTACAAATCTCCATCCTACTTGACTCCACAGTCAACGTAGATGATTTTGCCTTACAATTACTAAATGCACTCCCATCAACCACTGTCACCACTAACCCAATCCCACAATCTCCGCCACGTAGTATCTCCCCACTCCTCAATCCATAATCACCCATCCCTGCCTTTCCTACACTTCCGTCTAGCCCTGCTCCTGATTTTCTACCATTTAACCCCATGTCGTATCCTAACTACACACGCAACCTCCCTGACATTGGTCCTTGCAAGCAACTACCCCTTATAGCCCAAAAAGTGGTATGGTTGGTGAATGAGCTCCAATACAATATATTTGGCACCCTAGGGGGACAACACACTATGCGGCAATTCGATGATGGTGCTATGACGGGCCTTCAGAAAGAAAAAACAAGGCTGGAGGAGGAAACCAAACAACAACAACTGCAGATCCAAAACCTCACGAATTATAATCAACAACAACAGCAGATGCTAATCCATCTCCAGAACCAGCTCCAACTGAAGGTATCCAACATGCAGCAAACCATCGATACCCTCAAAGTCGAGAAGGATGAGGCTGTAGCAGATTCACAAGCAGCACGTTCCGCTATGAAGGAACAGTTGGAAATGGTGGACTTCAACGACTTCGTACCACCAGCTATCTCTGAGGGAATTGCCATTCCAGTGGTGGCCTATCAAACGCTGGCCCAAAAGCTGAAAGCCACGTCCGAGCAACCCACAAAATTACAACAATCATACATTGCTTCCGTCGAGGCCCTAAACCAGCACATAGCCACCCTGAAAGAACACTTAAAGGCTGCTGCCCAGTCGACACCGTCGGTTCATGCAGAGCACGCCCAATGTCATGATTCGGGACACCACTTTGATGGACCTGATGGTGGAGATGGCGCAAAATTTCAACAGCCTCCTCCTGCAACTCAAGGCTCCGCATTTTAAAGCCAACCCCTGGGGCAAGGAGCTCAAACACCAACCAATCCATCGGGCTCTGGGGGTATCATCTCCCAACATTTTCTTTTTCCTTCCACCGCTTCTAACCCCCTCGACACCACTAACCCCACCTTCATTTCACAACACTTTTCACCTGAATCACAACGCATTGTAGAAGCTAACCCCTCACCTCCTCTATCTCCTGATCCCGATCCACAAACCGCGCACAAGATTGCCTCTGAAGCCCCCACCATCCAGCACAGAATCACGCCCACAGAACCAAGCAAGGAGTTGCGCATCTCTTAGGAGTTTGCAAAGAAGTACCCAACAATGAAAGAGTGAGGTGGCTACATACTGCCAGATTTGGACCAGTGTCAAACACGTAAAGCAGCAGTCAAACTCCTGGATGCAAAAAATACAAAAAATGCGAAGGTCTTCACCAATGTTATTTCCTTGACATTTGAGGCATCTGGCATTTTGCAAAAAAGCCGAAGTGAGAGAAAATCCCAAAAGACAAAAATCTCGAAAATTTCGACACTATGAGCCGTTTCCGAGTAGTTATGCAGACTATGTAAAAACATGAAAAAATCTGCAGGTTTGGATAAAAGTTGGACGAATATTAAAATGTCGATTAGTCGATTAGTAGGAGAATAATCCAAACTCTCCCTTAATCTGAATCGATAAATACCTTGACCTTTAAACCTAGTTTTGCACAAAACTTTCTGTGTGCATCCAAGCTTAATGCTTTGGTAGAAATATCTGCTATCATATCTTGCGTTCGACACTACTACAATCTGACCTCTTTGTCGAGAACCTTGCTTCTGACATAGTGATACTTAATTCCAATGTGCTTACTTCTAGAATGAAATCTAGGGTCGGCTGACAAGGCAATGGCACTTTGATCATCACAAAATAATAATGTCGGAGCATATTGATTCAGACTGATATCTGTTGGAAAGAGGTGTGTGAAAGATAGGTCGAACTCGAAAAGAAAAGAATTTGAACGACAAGAAATTTTTTTTATCGTGCGCAGCGAAATAAACTATCTTCCTCTTTCTTTATGCATGACTACGCCTATCAATTTCAAACAAAACAATAGTGATAGAAAACACGTTCGATTCATTGTAACTAATTTTGAAATCATTAGTACTATAGTGATTACATAGCCAAACATTAGCCAAACAGTAGCAAAACATTAGACAAATAATTAGTCGCAAATAACTACATAAATGCATACATTCTGAGACGATACTGAATTCAATAAGAAGATAGTACTAATTCAGTATGGAAGCGAAACACATGTAAATGAGTATAAACAAGTTGCGGATCGGAGCCGCGTACTCTAAGCTATCTTTGAGTGGCTAAAATGTAAGTCTGAATTAAGTGCAACTACTGATAAGCAGTAAGCACAATAACAATCTCTAATCAACTCTAAAGAATTGAGCTAGAATGCTCAAGAGTGTACAAGCTAGCAGGCTTGAGAGAGAGAGAGAGAGAGAGAGAGAGCTAACTATTCAATACTTGATCCTCTTCTTGATCATAAGATTTTGAAATATGAATAGTTATTTATACTAAGCAATTAGGTCGTCAAAAGCGTCATCCAATTGTCTGTAATGTGCCAACATCCATCCAGTTAGGACTTCTCAGAAACTACTTGCTGATGGATTAATGCAAGTCAGTGACTTTGGTCGTAAACAGTCTGTCTGCAGAAATGAACGTAAACTGTCACTTTGAGCCGTTTCGAGTAGTTATACAGACTGTGTAAAAACACGAAGAAAACTACAGAGCTGGATAAAAGTTGGACGAAAATTAAAATGTCGATTAGTGGGAGAATAATCCAACACTCTCCCTTAATTTGAATCCATGAATGCCTTGACCTTTAAACTTAGTTCTGCACAAAACTTTTTGTGTGCATCCAAGCTTAATGCTTTAGTAAAAATATCCGCTGTCATATCTTATGTTCGATAGTACTGCAATCTAACCTCTTTGTTGAGAACTTTGCTTCTGACATAGTGATACTTAAGTTCAATGTGCTTACTCCTAGAATGAAATCTAGGGTTGGTTCACAAGACAATGGCACTTTGATTATCACAAAATAATAATGTCGGAGCATATTGACTCAGACTGATATCTGAAAGTAAGTTTCTCAACCAAATTGCTTCCTTAGTAGCTTGTGGGGCTGCGATATACTCTGATTCTATAGAAGATAGAGCTATCGAAGATTGCTTGCCACTGTTCCAAGAAATTGGACCATTGTTGAGGAAGAATGTAAATCCAGAAGTAGATTTACGAGTGTCATATCTCCTGCCCAACTTGTATATGTGTAACCACTGAGTAAATTGAGTTTGTCGTTGTCGAAAGTCCATAGTACCTCGAAGATATCTCATGACTCTGATGAGAGCCTTCCAATGTGTTATACCAGGATTGGTCATATACTGACATAGGGAGCTGACTGCAAAAGCTATGTCTGGCCTGGTAAAGATCATTGCGTACGAATGATAAGGATACTCGCGCATCTCCTCTATTTTTTCAATTGTTCGGGGACACTGGTCCTTCGACAATTTGAGACCTGGTTCTATTGGTGAGAGAGCTAACTTGCAATTAACCAGATTATATCGGACTAACATATTGTAGATGTATCTCTATTGAGTGATGTAGATCAACTTTCAATTTCTGTCTCTGTAAATTTGAATACCAAGGCAGAAATGAGCTTCACGCAGATCGGTCATGTCGAATTCAAAGGATAGCATTGTCTTAGCTTTTTTTTATCAAATTGATAATGTTTCCGAAGAGCAATGTGTCGTCCACGTACAAAGACTGCTGCATTGTCTTGAAGTAAACATTCGAATATGAAGAGCTTGGTGTGTAGCCGAGATCAATAAGGAAAGTACTGATCCTTTGAAACCATGCTCGAGCAGTTTGCTTCAAGCCATAAAGTGCCTTATGGATTTTACACACATGATTGTGTTTATCTTCGATAATATAACTTTCGGGTTGCACCATGTAAATGTCTTCTTCGATAATTCCATTGAGATATGTTGTTTGTACTATGTATTTCCAAATCTGCTACAACAACAAATGATAATAAAAGTCGAATAGAATAATGCTTGACTACTGGATTGAAGGTCTCAGTGTAATCGACATTGTATACTTGAGAAAATCCCCTGGCGACAAGTCGAGCTTTCCTTCTATCGATGCTTCCGTCTGCTTTGTACTTGACTTTAAAAATCCATTTGCAATCAACTACGTTTCTACTAGCAGGTAATTCGACAATTGTCCATGTCTGGTTTTTGACAAGAGATGAATATTCTTTATCCATAGCTTCTTTCCAGAGAGTGCCTCTTTGATAGTAGTTGGCTCCTGAACAAGATAGGCTGCAGATTCGTCAATATACCTGATAGGTGGTCTACTAGTTCTTGATGATCTTCTGGGAAATAGAGGAAGTTGATCACTTTCATCATGCTGTAGTTGCTGAACTGCAACATCATCATCTTCGCATTCGTCAGTGCTTGTTTACCATGCTAATCTCAGATCCAATGAGGCTAAATACTTCATTATGGAGATAAGTGTCTTTAGAAGATGATTCACTTACTCTCATAAAGAGTTTACAATTTGCCTCAATACAAATTTTCAAACTATGAGTAAACAAATCACTTTTGCTCTTGCATGACTCAAGAGCATACATGTGATGAAATAACCATTTGCTTTCTAATTGATTTAAAATCAGTTTCAACCTTTTAAGAACATCATCTATGTTCTCAAGAGAGACTTCATGCTCAACTAGTATGGCTTTACTCCAATTTTGAGATGCAATGATCTCACTAAAGCAAATTGATTCATCAAATGACATAAGAGAAGTAAGTATGAGATGTATACCACATGAGATATGCTCATCTTTCCCTTGAAATGTGAGCCACATGGACTCAACCATATTTCTTGAGTTTCTTTTTGGAATCACAATTTGAGAAGGTCTCTCCTCCTCAATCCTTGGCACACTTGAACCTTGAGAAGGATTCTCCTCCTCAATCCTTGGCACATTTGAACCTTGAGATTACTCCTTAAGATTCTCTTCATGGTGCTCCTTTTTGATGGAAATCCGAGACCTCCATGTCTCATAATGATCACAACAAGTATGACCATTCAATATGCACTTCCTATGATTATCAAGATTACTTATGCTAGAAGCATAAGTCCAAAATCCACCACAACTTGGCATGATTTTTGCAATATTGAAATCAAAAGGTATTTCCATCTCAATAAGGCTAACTACTTGCTTATGGATATAAGTGTCCACTTTGGATGCTTCACTTATTCTCATAAGAAGTTTACAACTTGCCTTTAAGATTGAAAACTTACAATTTTCATCTTTATGAATAAACACATCATTCATGATCTTATTGAAACCAAAAGATCCTACATTACGAAGATATTTCCATTTCCTTGACTTCATAACTAATGTAAGCTTACAAGGAAAACATATTTTGCTATCTTTTAAGGCATCACACTCAACTAGCATTGCCTTAAGCCACCTTTGAGATACAAAAATCCCTTCAAAGCAAAATAGATCTTCATAAGTTGACATGAGAGCATAAATGAAACTATTTTCATTTTGTGATTGATGCTCCTTATTCTTGATTGATTTCTCTTGGATCATAACAATAAGTTTGAACTTATCTAATTTTTCAAGCAAAATACTTTCCAAGGACATAAAATAAATCCAGCTTACTTTCATGAAAGTGACATCTATCTTTGCATCTTGAACCAAACAATGTACTTCCAAATGAAAATTTCAAAAGATTTGACATGTGTTGTGATGGACTCTTGAAGACAAATCTTGCAAGTCCTTGTGAGACTCCAAGCCTCATTCACCTTTCCACAAAGGAAACACCTTTCCTTGGACTTGTCCGTCTTGTATTTGCATTTCGAACTTGAAGTTCCATCCTTCTCCTCGGCCTCCTTGCTTTGGTTCTCCTTGTCCTCCCTTGCCACAAAGGTTGCACTTAGGATCCTTTCTTTCCTTTAATAGTATGCCACCTATTCATGCCATGTGAATAAAAACCTGTGATATGATTCTACAAATGTAATTTGTGACTTTCAAGAGACTAGATTTGAACAGATTCAATAATCTAGAATGGTCTACAAAAGATCTAGCACACAAACCTAAGAATCAATCTTCACACTAATGACTAGTCACTTGGAAACTTTGCTTTGATCACTAAGACAAAAGCACACAATCTTTGAATCAAATCACAAAAGAAATCAGATCCAATCTCCTATTGGACTCATTAAATACCAATGACTCTTTCTTTTGAAAGTTGAAATGGATATGAAAAGATTTGGCACCTAGATTTTCCTTTTCACTTGCTCTCAACACTTGAGATTCTTGAACAAAAGATGGGTTTTTTTTCAAACACATGAAAATCAAACTTAATCACTTCTTTTGGACTCACTCTTGACGCAAATAATCTCACTCTTGAGATTTAGAATGAATTTGATTTGATTTGAGAACAAACTATACCACCAATTTTTCACATAGCTTAAAAATTAGACAACTAGAGATTCACAAAGATCTCAACTATGCATGAATACTCAAATATGGACTCCTCCTCATTCTAGACGGATCCAATGGAATCAAAAATCGACCCTCACACTCTCACAAAGAAAGTTGAATATAACTAATTTGAGTTTCATACATTCTATGTCAATTTTTGCTCAACAAATTGAATTCAATCACTCCTATTGGATTCCACCAATTACTCTACTTTTTAGGACTTGCAATGAAATTCAAAATCAAAAGTTGTGATTTTTCTCATTAAGATATTGTGCTTCAAAGAGCTAATACCACTTATAAAGATTTGATCACCTAGGAGAAGACAAATTCTTCACCTATAACAACACAATATGAGCTTCTAGATCTTGCCCTCTACAAAGGAAGGAACTCTTAGAAAATTGGATCTCTCTCTACACATTTGCCATAGACACCTTAATGACTCTTTTCAAACCTTACAATCACTCAAACAAATTGAGTAGGGTTGAACAATGTGACTTGGATCTCAATCTCTTTTCTAGAACTTTCAATTGAAGCCAATCTATGTCAAATTCTACAAAAGATTTGCATAGATGCTCTATATGCACTAGAAACTCTCAAAGGTGTCACTTGGAGGACAGATCCAAGGATGTTTTCTAGCAAATTGATGCTTATAAACTTGACCCTATCACTCTTGAACAAATCTAGAGTGATGGTACAATGGATTTCAACCTCTCACCTTGCATATCACTCCTTAATCTATGATTTTTAGCAAAATCTCTCTCAACTTCAACATGCACTCAAAAAATCAGAGATAATCAATTAATGCACCTAATTCAAGCTTCAAATTTAATTTCTTGGCTGATCTAATCCAAGAACTAATCAAGGGATTAGATTTACTATAGAAAATGCTTGATTTTGCACCAAAAATCACTCAAATTGGGTATGTGAGTCAAATTCTACAAATTTTTTCTCAGTCAAAATCGGAGATGTATGGACTCACACGTGTGAAAAGAGTTCCTACTGCCCACAACAAGATCTGGACCAAAAATTTTGAGGATAGCTATCAAATCCAACTTGCTACACAAAATTTGACTAGTTTCCAAAAAACTGCTAATTTTGGCTTTGATTTGGATTAACCCTATCAATTTCAACAAAACCTCTTGTACTAGGCTCTGATACCATGTGCAAAAAGTACAAAAAGGACCAAGAGTGGATCCTAATCTGATCCTCAAGAGGGATTGGTTGTTAGATTACTTGATCTATCAATCTACTTCAGATTAAGATTAATCTAGATCAATTCTAGACACAAAATCCTAACAAGAACAATCATTAATTGAAGGTAAGTGTACTTTATGGTTTCACACGTGTTAAACACTGTCTGAGTACGGACTCCAATCTGAAAATCAAGTACACATTGATAGAACCTCAAAACAATCAAAACAAATGTAGACAAATGGAGAGAAT
Source organism: Diphasiastrum complanatum (assembly GCA_029204225.1). Taxonomy (NCBI): domain Eukaryota; kingdom Viridiplantae; phylum Streptophyta; class Lycopodiopsida; order Lycopodiales; family Lycopodiaceae; genus Diphasiastrum; species Diphasiastrum complanatum. The sequence continues at coordinate 15,644,783 of CM055092.1, read as the reverse complement.
CATCAAAATTGCTTCCAAAACCAAGATTGGTGTCTCACTCTGATTATGGCCAAATGTGGCTCTATATATACAATAAGTGGGAGCTCGTGGTACTGATCATCCCTCTGATCCCACATGTGTGAAGGTTCTTTGTCATATGATGATTCATCATGCAAAACTGACACTTGGACAAAACCTTCTATTTTGAGCACTTTTGGTCCATTTTTCTTCTATATGGAGATCTACTTGGAAATCTTCTAGAAGTCTAAATTCACCTACTTTAGCTTATTCCACACGTGTGAGATGTCCTCTACACATGGGATGTGACACCTAACCAAAATATTTGGCTCATGCAATCAATAGATTGATGCCATGTGTCATATATCTAGAAAACTAGTTTTTGGCCTTTTTAGCCACTAGAACTTGAATTAAATCATATGTACAACCTATATTATTATGGTACATGACAAGTACACTATTTTCACACGTGGGAACAGGCTCCACACATGTGTAATCATCCTATATACATGATTTTTGGCCTCTACCAAGCTTATTTTTGCATTTTTCACATCAGCAAGACCATTTGACTGAGGCAAATAGGAGGTAATGTATTGTTGCTCAATGCCATTGTTAAGGCAGTACTCTTTGAATTCGGTGGAGATGTATTCTCCTCCATTATCAGATCTCAGTGCTTTGATTCATTTACCAATCTGATTTTCTACATGCTCTTTGAATTGTCTGAACTTGATGAAAAACTGAAGAATTTGATATCACGAAATATATCAAGTATAAGAGCTTGCACTCTGATATAATGATTAGGCCTTGAAGAATCAACGCTCTGATACCATGTTGAAAAGAGGTGTGTAAAAGATAGGTAGAATAGAATCAAATAAAAAGAATTCGAACGACAAGAATTAAAACTTATCGTGCGTAGTGGAATAAACTATCTTCCTCTTTTTCTATGCATGACTACGCCTATCAATTTCGAGCAAAACAATAGTGATAGAAATCACGTTCGATCTTATAGTAACTAACTTTGAAATCATTAGTACTACAGTGATTACGTAGCCAAATGTTAAGCATTGAATTATCAGACAAATAAAGAATTATAGAAATGCATACATTCTGATACGAACTTGAACGCAATAAGAAGATAGTTTTGATTCAGTATGAAAACGAAACAGATATAAATGAGCACAACAAGTTGCGGATCAAAGTCGCATACTCTAAGCTATCTCTGAACACTAAATATAAATCTGAATTAAGCGCAATGCTGATAAGCAGTAAGTGCTATAGCAATCTCTAATCAACTCTAAAGAACTGAGCTAGAATTCTCAAGAGTGTTCAAGCTCGCATGCTTGAGAGAGAGAATGTTAACTATTCAATACATGATGATTGACCTTCATGCTTCAATGCAATGCAATGCAATCCTTAAAATGTAGAAATATGAATAGCTATTTATACTAAGCAATTAGGTCGTCAAAAGCGTCATCCAGTTGGCTGTGATGTGCTGGCATCCATCTAGTTAGGACTTCTCAGAAACTACTTGTTGATTAATCAATGCAAGTCGATGGCTTTGGTTGTAAACAGTCTGTCTGTAGATTTGAACGTAAACTGTCACTATGCAGAAATGAACATAAACTGTCATGCGAAAAATACGAAGGTCTTCGCCAACATTATTTCTTTAACATTTGAAGCATCTGACATTTCGAAAAATCCGAAGTGAGAGAAAATCTTGAAAGGCGAAAATACCAAAAATGCTGACACTGTGAGCCGTTTCCGAGTAGTTATGCGGATTGTGCAAAAACTCGAAGAAATCTACAGGTCTGGATAAGAGTTGAACGAAGACTAAAATGTCGATTAGTCGATTAGTAGGAGAATAATTCAACATTGCAAAAATTCAGCTAACTATACTGTTTATTCCAAGCATATCGGTGTCCATTCAGTTCACATAGCTCTTTACGTAGATGATGCATTTATTTTGTCTAACGACACTTCTCTTCTACTCACTACTAAGAGTGATCTGTCAAAGGAATTTGACATAATTGATTTAGGAGCTGTTCTGAAGAAACTAAGAGTTTTTATCTTTCAAATCCTTAGCATTTTTCTTAGTTTTTTCTTGCTTTTTTTCTTTTCTTTTCTAACTACGATATTTTGAACTATGTTTCGCACAGTTTGCATTTTTGAACTATTTCGTCGCACAGTTCGCAATTTTTGGTCATGAGAAAAATGCAGCACTAAGTCAAAAACACTTAGAAAATAATTCTGGCCAACTCTCCCGACACTGTTGCATTTTTTGCATTTTGGAAAATGCGACACTATCTTACAAATGTCTTAGAAAATGTTTTTCAGTCTACCTTCGAGTTTGTCGCATTATTCGCCCTTCGGTAAAAATGCAACACGGTCTCCAAATGCCTTTCGGAAAATGCGAAGGTGCCTTTGAACTCACGAAGGTGTCTTTTAGCAAAATGTGAAGGTCTGCAGCGTGCAGTAACGGGCAGAAAGCGGCTGATGCACGGAGGACCATGAGAGGAAACTAGAATCAGTTTTGATTAAGCCTAATGCATTTCTTTTGATTAGAGCTTTAACTTAATCAGTTCCCTGGATTGATCACATAAAAAAATCAACTAAAGATACAGAAAAATACAGATCATAGATACAGACTGATACTGTTACACATACAGAACTGTAAAAGGTTTGAAATAGCTCGAGAGTGAGTTTACAGATTAGCAGTAGCTAGTCATATTATTCATGAGAGAGAACATCGCCCTTGCGCCAATGCGCTGGTCTGAGAGACAGACAATGCTCAAGAAAATATTGTAGATTCAATTCTGATGATAAAAGCGATTTTTGCAATGCTCTGTTCTGTAATGTGTATGATCGGCAATATTTTTAATTAGATATAGGGATGCAGTCTATATTCTAGAGCTGTAGTGAGAGACGCGGTTGCATGTATTGGTTTTATGGAGAGGGGGAACATACAAGAAACAGGTTTAGGTGAGAGGGAGGGAGGTAAAGGTTTTGGGGTAACATAGCCTAACCCTAATGAGTAATGTCTAAAGCCTAGCCCTAATGTCTAATGTCTTATGCCTAATTTCTAAAGCCAAAATCCTAATGCGCGCGTGCGTGCGCGCACACACACACACACGATGGGGCACATGAGAGCTAGCAAGATGAAGATCCCAAGGCTCACATTCACAAAGGAGGAAGAGGAGATGAAGCTCCCAGTTCTCTCAATTGCAAATGAGCCAAAAGATTCCAAAAAGTGATGTCTCTTGTCTACTTATAAGACAAGTCCCCTAACTTAACTAAACATAACTATCTTGAATGATAGTTAGCCCTAAGTATTATTTAGCCTACATTGGGCCCTTAGTGGCCTATCATCCTTATTAATTACTTTGAAGGGCCTAAAGAGGGAACCGCCTTGTTCTTAAGGCGAATAGCTCCTTTTGGGCCTACAAAGCTTACAATGGATATTTTAAGGCATTGATAAACACTGATGTACTAGAAGTACATGACATGCAACATTGTTTTTTAACAAGAATAAGCACCCATAGAATGTATGTTTATGTGATAATATTAATGTCAACATATATTGGGAGGGGAAGGAGATATGGAGAATGTAAAGTACATCTTAATAATGAACTCATACAATCCATTATCCTAGATAATACATACACAAACTGAGCATGGACACATATGCAAATGTAATACATTCAAAATTTTGCAAAATCTTAGAAAAATAAGCATATATGGCATATACAGAATACAATAATGCTAAACTTTACTTGATAATATTTATGCACCCTAAAAAATGTAAATGCTTTCATTTAAGGTCCCTAAATGTGGAATACCATGTGTTCTAAACTTAACAATTTGTAGCATTTCAAAAAACCATCAAATAGAAGAAGAGAAATCTTACCTTGATAATATACACAAAAAATGATACTTTTGCATGGATGGAAAAAATGATATAGGCTGAAAAATTCAATAATCAGTGATCTAGGTAGTCACTAGTCAAGAAAATTTCACAGTCACTACTTGCAAACAATAACCACACATTCGGTAGATTGTGGATTAGCCAAAATAAGAGTGGATTAGCCAAATGAGGTACAACCTCATTGGTACCAAAAATATAATCAGCAATATGATTGAGAATGTGCTTCTAAACCTTCTTTTAAGCAACTTGATGATAATTTAAATCAAAGAAAGCTATAACTAGCCTTCACTTTGTCATTGATTGATTTCAAATCTTTTTTTTTCCTCCGTACATATAAGTTTGGTGTTGAAAAACCACTAGGCATGTGTTCAGTGACTCATGGATGGAAAAGAACAAAACAATTTATGGATGGAAAAGAAGAAAACAATTTATAGATTTACCAGCTAATGTTGGCAATCCCTTTCATGAACAATCCAGTTCTTGGATAGCCAGGGACTGGTGCCAAAAACTGGCTTTTGCTCACACGGGGCAAATTTGTGCGCCAACTCGTAGCACTCCAATTCTTGGCTGTAGCATGACTGCCAAGATGTGCTTTTTTGCAGAGCTAGGAACTGGCTGAGTGAGGCAACTAGTTCCCGGCACACATCTAGGAATTAAGCTCAAAATAGCCTCATGTGGGCAAGCTGAGAGACGCGATGATGCGACCGTCGGGCGGTCGATTCATCCTCTTTAAAAAGAAAATTAGAATGACGTCCATTTTTTGTATTTTTTGTAATGATAAATTTCAAATAACTTGAAAAATACAAAATATGCCGTGCTTTTCTACCTTTGAGACTTGCAGCTTATTATTCTAGTTTTCGAAGGCTTTCAGATAATCCATCGCTTTACCTGGGAAAACTTTCTTGGAGTGCACCAGAAGCGCTATTTCCTTTCTGGTACGCTTTATCTCTGTGGAGCCGTGTTTTTTGTTGTGCTGTTCATTATTGTTCATTTCTGGTAAGTCGCGTTGTTCGTTTAGTGTTCATTTTTTTTTCATTATGATGTTTATTATTGTTGATTTCTGGTAAGTCGCGTCGTTCGCTTTGCTGCTCATTATTGTTCACTATGTTCATTACTGCTCATTTTTGGTAAGTCGTGTTGTTCATTATGCCGTTGAGTATTGTTCATTTCATGTGCTGTAATTTTTGCAAGGGAAATGAAGTTTGTAGCATGTGCTCTGGTAGTCTGAGGGTTTGTTAGGGTTTGTAGCTGTTGCACTTTCAGATATGGTGGGCATGACCGACCATGATAGCGTATCAGCGACTGTGAACTCTGTGCTGGAGACTCTTGAGAATCTTCCTGCATCCACTCATTCCTCTGCAGCAGCACAGGCGTACTCTTCACGCCTTTTCAATCGGCAGAGATCGGTTCATGAGATTCTCGGTGGCGGCAAAAGTAGGACTGCTAGCTTTTCTTAGCAAATGCTAGTTACGAGCTGCTTTTCATTAAGTTCCATTCACTCTCTGTCGGTGATTTTTTCCATAATAGCCTACGCGAAGTGTTACGCGATCAAAGTTTGTTAAAAGCAGAACAATACAAGAACACTGATGTGACTATAAAAGAATCTCAATATGCTGATCAGACTCAATGGAGAACCAGTGACAATCTTATATGCAATCAAAAAACTGATTACATAAAGCCAATACTCATTAAAATCTGATGTATGCTCGCTAAGATCCCCTGGACTACTCTATGCTATAAGCAGCCACAAAATAGCATATTTGCAAAAATGCACGTTTCGACACAAATCCATGGGTATCTTTAGGCATACAGGAGGACAATACACGCCCATGTACCAGTTTACAATATTGCACATAAAAGAACCTATCACGTAGCCTCCTAAAAACCTAGAGAACAAAAAATGAACAGGTGAAGCAGTACAATAAAATAATGCCGTTAAGTTAAAATTCTGAAAACCAGCTGTACCAAAAGTAAAAACCGAGCAACTGGAAATAGTCTTAGATTTAGATAGAACGAAAAACATAGGGATGCTGGCTTTTGAGCATGGACTGGACTATTCAAGAGTTTTCTTTGATATCCTTCATATAAGCTTATCTCTTCTGTTCTGCCCTTGACCTGAAATGCATTTAATAGGTTTCATGAGTTATTAATGAACATAAGCATGAGTGTGAAATATGTATTTGTTGCCTTTTGTCCTTGCTAATTTGCAATGTGGCCAAAATGGACAGTAAAGTACCTGTTTATTTCTTTGGGAAGATAGATGAATATTCTTTTTAGTTTGAGAGTCTAATGTGAATGTGCATGTGCATGTGCATGAGATGACTGTATGCAGCTGCAGACGCATTCCTTTGGAGGAAAAGGAATACAACCGTAGGTCTTCTTGCAACCGTCTCGGTAGCTTACTTTCTGTTTCAGTGGTCTGGCTACACCTTGCTTTCGATAGTCTCCAATGTGCTTCTTTTCCTGATTGTAATTCTGTTCCTGTGGGCAAATGCGGCGTCTATGTTAAACAGGTATTGCTTACTAAGCAAGCTATCTTGCTGGTTTTTTCTGTTTCTTTGATGCCCTTGTGGTCAAACTTTTCTTAAGAATGCAATTTTTCTTCAAGGCTGCTGTTAAAGTGCTGCAAAATTCTGTTTATGTCACAGAAGTGATACCAAAACACTATGTAATCTTATCTTGCCACAGGCCCCCGCCTTCTATCCCAGAGCTTGAGCTTTCGGAGGATATAGTTTATCAATCAGCTGATACTTTGCGTGTTGAAATCAATAAAGCTCTTGTCTTGGCACATGATGTTGCTATTGGGAAAGACTTCAGAGTGTTCCTTAAGGTTTGCTCCATATACATATGCACTTACGCCCTTCCTTTTCTAAAAAGAGCTCATAGGTAAGCTTGGCCTATTATGTTCCTGGTGGTCATCATACTATGGGCTCTATAATGAGCTTCTTCTTTTATGCTGCAGATGGTCGTTATCCTATGGGTCCTATCAACAATTGGTGGATGGTTCAGCTTTCTGACATTTGTTTATATTGGTAAGAGTGTTAAATATTGGTTATCAAGTAGGTTGTTTCTGGCTTTTGAGCTTTCAGCAGTTTAATGATGTGTGTGTTCGTAGCTTCTTGGATTGCCAAAGTCATTGACACATTCGCATTGGTGTTCAGGTTAAACGAAGCAACGCTTTTATGAACAATTTTGATAATTCTTGGCTGTTTGGCTTTCCTCACATTAGGTTGACCCCTAGAGGCTCATTCAAACTTTTTGTAGTAACTTGAAGTCTCTAGTACGTTATTCAATATTGCACTAGAGTACATTCTGAATGGGGCTTACAAATGTCTGGCATTGTTAGTTGGTCATCCATTACAGTTCCAAACCTGTTAAGGAATAAGGTCAAAATCATGATGTAATTTCTCTCAACTTTTGTTCTCTCAGGGTTTGTTGCTGCACATACACTCCCTGTCCTGTATGAGAAGTATGAAAATGAAATCGAAAAATACCTTCAAATTCTTATCAAGGAGGCAAAGAAGTATTATGTGAAGTTTGATGAGCTCGTTTTGAGTAAGATTCCACGAGTTGGGCAAAAGCAAAAGAAGCTACAGTAGGAAGTTTTGTGGCGGGAGGTCCCATTCTCCTGAATTAAGTATTTCTTGTTAGATATTGATGCTTATGCTGTTTTGCATAAGAAGGGTATATTTTGATATGAACTGATATAGTCCACATACGCTGATTCAGTTGTAAAAGCTGTATAACAAATCTTTGTCAGTATTGTAATCATTTTGTTACATCTTCACGATGAAATCTCATTGCTTGTGAAGATATGCTCATTTACTTGGAGCATGCCCCTCTACAAAAGTCTAGTTTTGCTCACTGAAACATATCAGCATCTGTCATGACATGATGAGTCCTTGAGCTGGAGGTTGGAATATTCTTGTTGAAACAGGAATATTTTTTGGCTTTATTTCCACAACTATCCTGAAACACCGTGGGCTTTCAATAGTCCTGACCTTCAAGCAACATTCTTCTGCTGGACCATGTGCAATAACCACCATGGATTCGCATGGTTTTCTGCTGATTATGCTACCTTTTAATATCTTGTATGTCTAGGCACATCTGAGTGGAATCAAACTCCAGATCTGAGGTGAGGAAAGGAGCCATCAACCAACATGCCACCTTGTAGGAATCTAATTAGCAACTGCCAACTTTGTATGTCCAGGCACACCTGAGTGGAATCAAACTCCAGATCTGAGGTGGGGAAGGAGCCATCAACCAACATGCCACCTTGTAGGAATCTAATTAGCAACTGCCAACTTCAAAAAATATTAGCCAGCAATGTAGAGCCAATGCATACTGTAATTCTGAGATTTGCTCAAATCTAGGTACCGAATGTTATTAGTAGACACCTTGAATGGAGGAAGCTGTTGGTGTTTCCAATCTATTTCTTATTGTGTTGGCATTGTCTGCAAATTGTTTCTCACGTGGGAAATGCTACCATGTCATAATAAACATAAACTACTGAAAGTTACAAGTTAGGTTGAATTATGGTGGAATGAGAAAGTTTATGTGGGAGAGCGAGAAACAGGAGAGAGTTGTGTGTGTTAGACAGGAGAAAGACCATGTTGAAATGACGGTGCTAAGACTATTGGAAAGTGCCAAAAAAGGTCAAATCTGGCCTTCAAACAAGGGAAAGGCCTTCGGTTATGGGGGAACCTTTTAAAAGGGTGTTTCCCTGAAGAGGTGGAGTTGGGTAGATGGTTTTTCCTCCACAAAGAACTTGGAATACATGTTTCCTAGTAACAATATTGCAGCCATAAATATTTGGACTGCAGTAGCTAATCTACGAGAAGCGTTTCATGAAGAACATTGGAATTGCTTAGATGTAGTCATGGACTGCCAGATTATCCAACAGCTTATTTTGCCGGGGCTTACAACTTAGTTTCATCAAGTGAGTGGAACTCAGGTGCTAGCAATGAAAACTCTGAAAGTAGTTACTGATATTGGGATGGCAGGCGTAAGACTTCAGAGCAGTCCGATCCGGTGTAAATATTGAAAATTGAACTGTGTATAGGTACATGTATTTTTATGGAACCAATGTTGTGTGGCATATGGTACGACAATTTTTGGCATTCCTCAAATACTAGTACTGAGAGTGTGCAATCCTGTAGACATGTGGAAGTATATTTGCAACTGTTCATAATTATAGTACTAAGAGATATTTGATTTGGCATTCCTCAAATACTAGTACTGAGAGTGTGCAATCCTGTAGACATGTGGAAGTATATTTGCAACTGTTCATAATTATAGTTCTAAGAGATATTTGATTTGGCATTCTGTGAAAATGAATGTAGAGAGATCTTGTTTTTGGCAGGTAGTGTTTGTCATTCCGAAGTACCTGGTTGAAACAACACATTTTGCACCATTGCATGGTGTTGTATAGGAAGTCAAAAGAAAATTTCTTCACTTCACTTTTAAGCTCCAATATGAAATTAGAATCATTGGATGTGATTAGTCATTAGGCAAGATGAGTGAGTATCACTTTTTATGCCACACATAATTGTGAAAACTATGCCTTTAGTGGAGTTTCTGTAAAATGGGGGTGAGGAAGAGCCATGAATTAAAGTTAGAAACGTTACATAACTTTTTTATTTGATCATGTTTGCTGTTTTTCCAGCTTAGAGAGAGAGAGAGAGAGAGAGAGAGAGAGAGAGAGAGAGAGAGAGAGAGAGAGAGAGAGAGAGAGAGAGATTATTAACATACAACATTGTATTTTACTTATAAACCTTCCTTCAAGTTATGATTTTCAAGAATTGGAGAATTGTGAGTTTGTGAATGCATTCTTAATCGTTACTTTCATTCCCATTCACAATTATGTTTGGCTCACATATTACTTGCACAACATTTTGAGCCACTCCTAATTTGTTGACTCACTTGACTGGCCAAATCTTTCTAAGCAGTTGCTGTTACTACATCTAGCTAAAGTATATTTCCAAACTACTCACTTGATGCCTTTGTTGAATGACATGATCTAAGTTGATCATGTTATGTAAGTACCTTCCCTAGTTTTGAAATCTGAATTCTGAACCATCAAGAATTCTAATGCTTGTTCACATATGATGATCATTGGATATTGCTCTTGATTGGGACACATTCCACTTCAATTTGGGTTGCCTTTTCCTTCAATATTTGTAGGGCATTCCCTCGGGTTTTTGCAATAATATTTGACTGGCAGGTCAAGTGATGTTGGAACCATATCTGGACCTGCCCCTACGGATATTGAGGCATGTGTTTATTTTTGAGAAATCACATTTATTATTCCCTAGGCTGGAGGTGCCACAGGCCAATCAATCAAGTGACATAGGTAAAGGTTTGATTGGTTCATGATAGTTTTTAGTAATCATGTTGGTCAACATTTCTAAATGTTTTCATGGTTTTCTTTTTCTGTCATCTATCCAATCCTCTCTCTAGGCCTTGTATGAATGCCTTGCTCTCCTTTGGTGATTTCCTCCATTTCTTCAGTATTAGAGCTTGAAAGTTTGGAAGATCCTCTAATGTGAAGGGCATTCATGAAATTCCAACACGCAAGTGTTTGGGCCTTGATTTTAAATTGCCATTAATCTCAATTACAAGCTTGTAGAAGATTTTGGTAGGCCCTTTCATACTGGTGTGGTCAATTTTGCGGTAATTGAAAAGATTCATTACTTTCATGGATTGACCATCATTGTGCACGTTCTGTTGTATTATGATTGTAGTTCTATGAATGATGTATCTTAAAATTACTCGATTGAGATGTAAAATGGCAAGCACTTTGCATTAGCCAATCAATGTTGAAACTTTCAAGGATATATTAGCGAAGGGGTAAGCTTTGAATGGTAGCTATTTTAGCTTACGAAGTATGGCGCTTTGGACTTGAGCACACTTCCAAGTTTTTGTTATGCGGATGTACGGGGCTTGATTAGAACTTGTATGATGTTTGTTGGAAACCTAGTTTCTCAAGGGACTTTTCATCTTGAAGTCCTTCACATGTAAGGCTTGATTTTTTAGTTGTGTTAAGGCCCACCAATTCATTAACTGTGATGTAGTTCTCGTTAGTGCTTGTGCATGTTAAAAGGCCAACTTCCTTAGGTTCAAACTTGGATTTGAAATGCATGTTGGAATACTTCATTACTTGGGAGCTCATTGTTGTTTGTATTTCAAGAGACTCTACGTAAGTATTGGTTTCTCAAAAACTAAGTGTATTGTAAGTGGTGCAAGGGAGATGATATAGTTGGGCATGGGTGCAGGTTGTTCATTAATTTTTATCTTGTCTATATATAATGGTACTTCTCTTGCTCAAGCTTCTAAGGGTGGGGTTCTCACTTTGAACTCTAGGGATTGGAGCATCACTAGTTCTTGGGTGAACTATGTGTGTAGTTTTGGCATTTGATTGGGCCGTGGGCCTTTGTTCAAATGAGGGATATAGGTTTCTTCGCCTTTGCCAAGCATTGAAGGCTTAAAAATCGGGATACATAAGAAGTGAGGTCAATTAAAACAAGTTTGAAAATTCCAAAGGTGAAGGAAACTCATCATTGCCTTGTGAAGGTCTTCCATTGAAAGAAATTAAAAGTGTAGAAAAAGCACAATGTCATTACAACAAAAAAGTGACAAATTTGACAAGTAGCACTAGAAAGAAGTGTTGAAGTAATAGTGTGAAGAGCTTTGACAGGGGTTTAGATTGGTGCGGAGGGTCTAAAAAGTAGCCATGAAAGATGGCACACATACGTAAGGGTCTTTCCAATGACAAGAGATAGTGTGCAAAGGTATATGAAAGACAACCATAGAAAACTGAGAAACATTAAGAGATCAATCCATGTTTTGAAAGTTGTGATAGAAGTTGGAAACCTCTAAAATCCATCATGAAGTATGATAATCAATCTAGTATCATGTGAAATGCACAAAAACTTGGAGCAAGAGACTATTGTGGTTTATGAAGGAGATGTAAATCCTTGTCGAGGATTTCTATAACTATACCAATCATTATTTAAACTCAAATATATAAGCAAGGTCAGATAGACAAGGTAAAATAATTGTCTATTAAAGTTGGGAATTATCACAAATTTTGTTGACTATTTCAATCCACATTCTTACAACTTAAGTATTTCATGGATCGCAGTCCTAACACATATGTGCACATTATGGAATTTCATGGCTACATAAACACAAAATGGCAAGAGTTAACATGGTTGCATATATAACCAATGAATTTCTATGGTTTGCACTATTTTAGTAATTGACTTTATTGGATTTTTTGAAGAGATCGTAGAGAATTCCAAAGTTGAAGCTTCTCTAGACTTTTGGTAATAAGGGGTAGTAATTTTTCAAGATTAAATTTTATGATGTTTATGCTCTACTATCTATTAATAATTCGCATTCATCATCTAAACTTTAGCGACATGCATTTTTTGATTGAATTCATCTAAAGATCTATTATTTAATGAGTGATAATGAATATTTTTCTTTGTTGAAGCTTGGTAGTACACCATACCATGTACATAGATCTGATAGGTGTAGATCAACTAGAATAAGTGTAAGGGATTTGGCACCATGCATGTGTAAGTTCAACCCAATACTCACATTCTGATTTCATTGATAAATAGCAATAAAAGTGACTTTTAGGTTATTTGTGGGAATTAAATGGTTTAGGGGCCTAAAAGTCAAGTTAGTGAACAAAGGGATATTTTTTACTATTTTTCAAATTCAAATACTAAGGGAGGTAGAAATTGGCCAATAGTCATTGTAACCAACTGCTCATTCTCCTCAAACCGAATGAATTTGACTAAAATTGATCTCATTGAAATTTTTGGGCCCTTTGACAAAATGAGACAATAATGCATTTTTTTTATTTATTTATGCCGTCAATGACAAGGTCCAATTACCTTTGACGGAAATCTAGACATTTTTTTCAATATTTTACAAGCTTTTGTCTTTCAACTGTTTGTTGTTCTTTGTGCACTTGAAGGGCTTTTGTGGCATTAACCAGAAAAAAAATCAAATTAGTTACAACAGAAGATTATTATTATTTTAAAATATTTTAGAAAATAGCATACTAATTTCAAAATATCAAAATCAAATCAAAATCACTTTGCTCAATTGATTTTTATTAATAGTCTTTGCAAGTTGTTGTAGTAGATTTTAAAAGTTCACAAAGAGAACATATTTCTTTTTGGATTTTTTTTGAGAGTCTTCAATAGACCAAAATCTTGCTTCCAAATTTTAAGAAAATGTGAATAACTTAGAAAGACAATTTGTCCTTGCAGAAAGCTTTGTTATGTCGGATCTTTTTGCATAGTACATGCATGTTTTGAAGTCTAGAATTTCAAGTTGTATGAATGTCCTTGTAAGATTTACAGCAAACTTTTATTGTATTCAGAAAATAAAAAAAATACAATTCTTGTCCTACCTTGCATTTGCAGAAAAATAATAATTTTGATTATCCTTGTTTCGTAGAATAAAATCTAATAACATTTCTTCAATTTCTTTGAAACTCCTTTAGTATAAGCAAGAGGATGAGCAACAAATTATGTTATGTACCTTATGAATTTGAAAATTTGTAATTAATTGTCTTTGATGATTAGCTGAAAGTGGTTTGGTTTGGAAGTTTCTCTTGTATTTAATTTGTCTCTAACTTGTAAATCGACCATATGGCACCTGGCAATGATTGTGAACCGCATAATTCATGCAAAAATTGAGGAGTCTCGTGTTTTTCAACTTCAGCGTTGTTGTACGTTTCGCATCCTCCGTTGGCTATGGCTCCATCTAGCATGACTATGGCAGTCTCCCAACTAGTCTACGCTATGGCTTCTCCAACTAGCTTGAGCAAGAGGATGGGAAGATGATAATGAGCATGGTGAGTATCATGAGGGTAAGATCCACTCTTCTCTCTTTTCTTTCTTAGCAACTAACAAATGACGGCTTAACCTAAAGGATAAAATCCTAATCTAAATCTAACTTAACTTGTTGCCAGATGAATAATATACAATACAATGTGAAGTGACACAGTACATAAAACCAAACAAGGGAGAACACTCAGAGAGAAAGATAGGCATGTATTGCAAATGAGGTTCTTCTCGAAAATGGAATCTTCCACTCCTATATATACTTGGAGTGGTGGTCACTTACAAAAAAGCACTAGGGGACTAACTTAACTTTGAATCACATTGGTGCCATGGGACAAACCCCCAATGGACCTTTGTGACTAACTTTTACATAACTTGAAATAACTGGAAACTACATATCTATGTGTAGTGCCCATGGCAGTTTAAACTTAGAACTAAATAACTTAAGCCATTACGGATACCGTAAAAGCCTAAACTTGATGGGCAAGTTTTGCGTTTAAATCCTATCCTGCTTGTATTTTTAAAAATGTTCTACAAGATGGGTAGAATATTTCTTGGAATATTAGCCTACATTATTCCCTCCGTTAAGAACTTGGTGGTCCCATGCCAAGTGCAATGTTAAGACCCCGCTCCTTATGGAGATGGAGGAGTCAAAGTCGGTGCAGCTTGTAGATGTGGAACTTTTTGTAAAGTGCTGTTCTGTAGAAGATGAAGCTTTGAAGAAGTATGAGCATCTCCAGAAGATTTGCATTGAATCAGGTTGGAGTTGGCTTGTTGATGACTTGCTTCCAATTGCTCACGCAAATGATTCAACGGATGATGTACAAGAGCTTAGTATTTCTTGAGACATGATGTGAATGCCACACAAGGGGTTACTGAACGGGAGTGAGATGAAGATGGAGTGGGTGTGATAGGGGGTGTGGGGTGTTGTAATCTCGGAAGTGGTGAAGGTGGATCGATGGAAGGGGTTGGATGGATCAAAATTCCTTTGCTCATTACTGTCTTTTGAAAGCACTTTTGTTAGCAAAAGTTTTCCATTTGACGTTTCTTGCAGCTGTTTGATTTTTTATTGTTTATTTGGACTTAAGACATGGCTCATACTCGTTGTTGGAAACCTCTAACATCCTTGAATTCGTTGCTTCAAACGCCAAACTATATCAATGGTATGTTGTAGATGACATAGATTTGTCTGCTTCACGAACACAAAGGTACTGTAGTTGATAAATTATTGTCTCCGAAAATACTTTGTTGACAAAGATCTCCTCTTTTGATGTTGTTGTGCCACTACAACTTCTTTGAGCTCTTTGCACAATTTGAGAGCTCTTTGAATTGTAGCAATTGTATTTAGAGACTTGTATGACATTTTTTTTTTCATACACATAGTCATGTGCTTTGGAGTTATCAAGAAACTGATCTCTTTTGCGGCAACACGACTGGCATTTTATTGGTGAGAGCCTTTATCATTCTTGCTTTACTCCCTTGGAGCTTTAAGTAGCATCAGTGGTCTACTGCAGATGTCGTAGAGTTGTTTGCTTTACAAAGTGTTTCAATTCATAACCCAGAGCAAGTTTAGATCGATCCATCGGGTGGAAATGAGGTCTTGAAACAAGGATAGAAGAAGTGAGATGAAGTTTCAAGATTGACCATATGGTGGAATATGAGGAAATGAATGGATGGAAAAAAGAAATGAGATAAGTATTGTGTGGTTTTCCATCTCTATCCATAATATAACCAATGCTCTTTGTACAATTCTCCACGGAATCATCATTGCTCGTCTTTAAAAATAGCTTTGTCATTGAGGTTGTGCGCTCATAACTTCAATCTCTGATTGACTTGAGAGTCCTTCAGTTTACGTAGGCCTACAAGATTTCACTCAATGATGACTTGTGCTTATTGCGGCCTCCGCAGATGATTGAATGGATGATGTACAACAACGGTAGTATGGCCTTGAGACACAATTACCATTGCTCATGTACATTTTGCCAATGAAGCATCGTTGTTGGCATTGGTAGGAACACTTGTCGTCTGTGTTGGTTTGCACATAGATTTTGCCTTTGATGTGACGTGAGAGCCCTTCACTGGTACAAGCTGCCACTTTATTGATGATTTGATGGCCATGGTGAGGCAATTGGAAAAGTGTGGATATTGTAGCACTTACGTAAAACCAACTGCTTATTGTGAATGGTGGTGTTGGTGTTGTCACGGATATTCCATCTTGTTGGAAAGATGGATATTTTGCTAGATCATGGTTGCAGTCTGATAAGATGCTCGTTTTGTTGCCAAACTGAGCATTTGTTGTTGAAGTTCCTGACTGCTCTTTTTGTTCATATTGAAAGTTGTTGAAATCATTGGTAAAGATGTAGAGATATATCCCAATGAAAATTCGTGTGATTCTGCAATTGTAGAGGTAGAATAAAATTGCTGATGAAATATCACCTATAGTGTTGCTGCAAAAGAAAACACAACAAACCATACAACAATAGAACAAACAAACAAGTAGCAACAAACGACATAGTTGACAGGACAAAACTTGAAATAAGAGAAAAAATGAAAGAAGGATTTGCATGACATTCTTAGGCCAAACTCTTGTAATCCAGTATCGAACTTGGCACAAGGCCATAGCTACAGTGTTACAAAAGAAAAACAAGTAATAACATATAACATTTACGTAGCATGTAATAAGACAATTATGTCTTAGATTACTTTCACTCAGATAAAACATACGGGTTATCATCTAGACACAAAACTCATGATTCATCAAGCGGTAGCTCAAAACTTGGCTCCAAGGTATGATATCAATTGCTTGGTCATAGAGACGTAATGAAGACACAGATCTGAGGTGGTACATTCTCGGTCTTATCTATGAATGATGTTTGAGATAGACCTTATGTGATTGCTAGATAGGATGTAACTATATTTGGATCAAAAGCAACTATGTATCCATGGATGACAAAAGAATCAGTAAGACTAGACGAGCCTAGACACATCTAATACTACTAATTTTAGTAAAGTGCAAATGGATCAACTTGATGAGCAGGTACATTGGTATCTTCTATATAGTACATCGCTGGGTCTATGTAGTCGGAATCAACTTGTGTGATAGACGATGTAGCAATATGTTGCCTCTCTACAAAAGACTGTTGTGTTGGATGGGGAGCGATCGGTCGTGGATAAGAAGACTCTGGTTGAGAATGTAAAAGTGGTGTAGGATGGTTCATAGAACCAGAGGATCGAGATTGATGAAAAACTGGGCCTATTGGCCTTGGTTGGCCTAGGTTGATGAGGAGCTAAGGCCGTCGTGAGTGCAATCCACATGGCTGTGTCTGACTTTTCAATATTCACATACCATTCCTTTGCGTCGCCAAGTAGGGTCATGGGAAATAGTTTGAGCTTTTCAGCTTCAAAAGTATCATCGTAGAACGTACAAGTGTTTTCGAAGTCTTGAAGAAATCGTACGGGGTTGGTTTCCCCATCATATTTGGTGCATCAATCCGTGGAATTCTCCTTTCCACTTTGGAAGGAGGCTGATCTGACTTTCCACTCATGGTGCTCTAGCAAAAAGTCAATACTTAGGTGATGGATGGTGGATGATGAGTGTGATATCTGACTCTTGCTTATCTATGGCTCTCTACCAAGTTATATCCAAGGCAATCCCTACTGAATATACCTAAGGCTTCTCCCAACTAGATGAGGTGGGAATATGTGACCAAGATGTTGATGGTAATTGTGAATATGTACAGGCCTAAGTATAAAGATATCTCACTGTTTCACTTTTGCCGATGACCTCCGAAAGTCATCCTTGCAAACGACAGATTTATTTTGATTCCGATCATTATAATGAATATGAATTTTATTTAGCCAATAAAATTGATATGCTCGGCAATTATTTTGACTTTTTTCTTCCAGATACAAATAACAGCTTTAGATTAGGTCCTAAATTTTGTGAAGAGCTAAAAAATAAAACTGCTGAGATATCAGATACTATTGTTGAAGCCAACCATAACGTTTTGTAGCACAGTATCAATCCCGATTCCATCAGTCCAGTGGCCAAAATTTATTTGATTCCATATGAAAATAAGTAAGTTTCTTAAGTTTAGTTTTGATGACTTTTATTTTGATGTTTATGTTTTTTTCAACATTGATTTTAATTTCATTTTAATTGTTATAGCCGGCTTGGATCCTAAACAATTTTTTTGTGAAAATAAATAAAGGAGTATCAAATTTTCTATGTGTAAAAATAAATTCAACTGAAAATACACAAACATAATTTGATTCTCTGCGTGATGCAATCGTTCGGTAAATACCGACAACGACAAATTGTATTGGCAAAATAAACATAAAATCTCTCAAGGTATATAGTATTTATTGCTGATATGGATCTTTTTTTGTTTTAAAATTTTAATTTTAGCCAATAAATTATTTATCATAATAATAACAGTTTTCATTCAATATCTGTAGTTTGTACATCAAATTTCAGTTGTGTCTGGTTTGTGGTTATAATACGAAGTTATTTTTTGAGTGCTACAACTTACAGTTGGACGTTGATATTGACAAGGTAATATTTTGTTCATATATTGTTTTTTTCATCCTAATTCTTATTTCTTTAGTCTCGTTGTTAGTAAATTGCTCATCCACCTTCTTCATAATCTCAGTTCACTCTTGACCCATACAATTCCAACGAAGTGTATAGATTGCGACAAAAGTTGATAAATTTTTTTGTATTGAATGGTACAATTTTTGTTCCAGAAATTGAGGGCACTGAAGGTGCGGAAAAGAAAGTTGCTCTTGCTTTAACAACCTTTTAGGTTGCTCAAAATGCAGATGTTGTAATATACGATCAAAAAGACATAGAAGTCCTTCCTAATAAAGAGGAAGGAGAAATAACAGGACAAGAGATTGTAGTTTATCAAGTTCATGATACTGATTTAGAAAAAAATACATAAAAACTTATTGAATAGAAATTTCAATTTTATAGGATTTCAAGTGTACATAAACGTGCATACATTATCATCCAGAAATAGATACAATCTTACATGTACACAACCCATTTATGAAGTTTTTATTGATATGAATATGGATTGTTACAATTAAGTTGTGTGCCTAGTACAATACTGTATTGCAATTTTTAAACTGACAAGAAACAAGAATCTTGTTTCAATTCAATAACGATAATGGACATGTATTTTTTGATATTAAATCTCAGTGTTCTTCTATTGGTTGGATATTTTCGCCAATATCTCTACATTGGATTTCGCACTCATGATCTTGTATATAAATAAATTAGGTGCAAGGGCCATGGCATCCTAAGCCCATATCCCAATCAGCACATGTAAATAATTGTTATATGAAATAAAATAGACTTGGGACTTGTAGAATAAATTAATGTAAAAGGCCCAAATTCTAAGTTAATAAAGTTGTGTTAAGACGGTAGGATTGGGATTAGTACTTAGGTTTTTTGTATCATTTGATGAGCCATTTTGCTTTGATGAGATTTTTGCATCTCAAAGTTGGAGTGAGACAATGTGATGTCTCTTGTAAGGACATATCTATATTCTTAATGGCTTATAATTGGTTCTAAATCAATTGGAAAGCAAATGATTATGTCATCAAATGTATGCTCTTAGATCTTGTAAGAGCAAGAATGAGTTTCTCATTTGTAGTGTGAAAAATTGTGCTATTTCATTTTGTGAGGCAATTTGTACACTTCTCATGAGAATAAGTGAATCATCCACAAAGGAAACTTATATCCATGAGCAAGTAAGAAGCCTCAATGAGTTCAAGATTGGTATTGATTACAATATTAGAACTATTATGAAAAATATTCATAGTTTGTGGAGTAGTCAAGCTAGTATGCAGAATCTTGATAATCAACATTTTTGCCTACTCTATGACCTTGATCTCCATGATCATTATGACGCATGGAGGTCTCAGATTTTTCTCATTATGGTGCAACTATTTTAATGTGATAAAGAAGTCATATCTCCTTGTCTATAGTATCGATCAACTTTTGGTGGTAAACCTGCCAAAAACCACTCGACCTGCATCGCGACAGGGTACACACAAGTTAGTTTTCCAATCAGATTCTTTAATTTTTGTGTGTACCTTCGAAGAGACTCTTTACTCTTCTTCTGCACATTGTCGAGTCATTCGAGAACTCTAGATGAATAACCAATTTCTCTGAACTAGTTCGAAAACGCATATTTCAGTAGTAACCAGGTAGCTACATGTCCTGGTTCAACTTGACTATACCATATGCACGCTTGCTTTCTCAGAAGACCAGGAAAGATCCGCAGCTTGTCAGCATCAGCGCCTTCATTGTTCGAGTTAGAAATTGACTCGAACTGCAAAACGTAACTGTTAGCATCATCTGAAGATGTTCCTTTAAACTAATCATACTTGATCTTCAAGATTGAAGTAAAATGGTTAGCAGGGCCTTCCATAATTGGTCCAGATTCAGGTTCAAGCTCCGGCTCTGGATCAGGCTTTGGTTCAGAATCAGGATCTGGTTCAGGATTTACAACTTCATAACCTGGTTCAGCTACAGCAGAAGCTTCAAGACAAAGGTTTTTGGGTAAATTTTTTGATTAAGAAAATTATCAGAGAAAGTTTCATTAAAATTTTGGAAACGTGAATCTCCTCTTTGCAAAGATCCTTGAAGACTTTTAAAAGAAATTGTCTCAAAGTTTCCGATATATATCTAGTCGAGCAACTCTATCTGATATACACTAGGGATGGAGATGGAGTTGTCAGTTTATATCAACTTTATTTGGCTATCCCTGGCAACGGCGCCAAATTGGCATATGTTGTAATATACCAGCATAGAATTGCTAGATTTGTGTAGTATTTATGCTGCTCCCCAAGGAGATAGCACTTAAAAGCTGTTTAATTGGTACAATCCTGACTTAATTCGAATGAAATAGAGTTGTGTGTTAATCTGGTTGTCAACAGACATTTAATAAGTAACTAGTATTACTTTTGTTGTGGCTGTGTGATGAATATAGAACAACAATCTTCTTTTATCAAACCGAATAAAAAGCAGTCTATGAATGAAATGTTATCAGAGTAGCATGAATGAACTACACTCTGGCTGATTAAGTTGTCAGCAAGGATTTGTGTTGTGTTCGATGTAGATGTGTACGAATAGACAAATAGTTAATCTTATTCTTGAATTGTTGTGTTCTAGACAAAAGTCCTCAATAACTAAAGTCCAGTCATGGTTAAAGAACTCAAATAGTTCACGAATATGTTAGAAACATTTATCTTGGTTACAAACATGAATACAGATCAATAACTCAATTCCTCAGGTAGGGACTAGCATTTCACATGTATACATACTTCTCTATCAGTGACTGTGAAAAACTATCGCAGATGAGTAAGTTAGTTTAAAGACAGTTGTTTAGATCAACTTTACAGAAACACATCAAACAACTATAATGAACTATTGTAACTATCTGACCAAAGAGTGATTTAATTAGTGCATAAGATATTGCTAGTAGACTGAAGGTCACTCACACTTAACAATGCAGAGAACAAAGATAAGAAAAGATAATCTTCGATGCTCTATTCACTTCTTCAATTTCACAAATACAGGAACTCTCTCTCTCTCTCTCTCTCTCTCTCTCTCTCTCTCTCTCTCTCTCTCTCTCTCTCTCTCTCTCTCTCTCTCTCTCTCTCTCTCTCTCTCTGTCTCTCTCTCTCTCTCTCTCTCTCTCTCCCTCCCTCCCTCCCTCCCTCCCTCCCTCCCTCCCTCCCTCCCTCCCTCCCTCCCTCTCTCTCTCTCTCTCTCTCTCTCTCTCTCTCTCTCTCTCTCTCTCAGTTGTGTGAGAATGAAACGTGTCTTCATATATATTATCTATGGAACGAGCAAACACACCTCTAGATATTCCAGGTGTGACGCTCCATTGACTAACTCTAGTTAATAGATGAGTTACAAATACATGTAAATTATACCATTGAAGGTACATTTAACTACGAGTTTAATCTATTTTAAGGTGGTGATACTCATCTAGTCGATTCGTATGATTGATTGGATTAAGGCTGGTCCAAACATCATTTCATTTCTGAAGGTCTTATGCTTTAGTGCAAGACAAGTCTTTAGCATTTATATCCCAAAAAAATAATATAGGCCTCTTCATATTATACCATTGTCCAACACATATCTTCATCTTTGAGTATAAGTTGCCTTATTTGAGTAGATATTAATTATTTAGCAAATATGTGACATCACAATTTTGTAGTCTTGGACTTGCCTGATTTGCCCCAATCCTACAGTGTCCTACTAGGTAGACCGTCGCGACACTGTGTTCTTACACAGGTGATGGTGACAGGCAAAAAGGGGACACTACCTTACTGAATGCCAAAGGTGCCCTAACAGATAAGATACCCTATAAATCTTATCCTAAGGAGTGACGCACTTTTGCATCATCACCAACGTTCACTTCAGTATTGGCTGATGTCGCACCCTTTTCACCTTCACCCCATGCAGTTGCGCTAATAGATTGGACAACAATTGCAACCACCCACGATCTCCTACAGACAGCACATCCACTCTGTACTTTCGCATCTGCACACTTGTAATATTATGTATATATATATTGAATACCATCTGCATATTCGATGATGATGAACTTTGATGAAGCCAGATAACTAGAACAAGCTAAGGAGGTTTCATTCCTCATTACAGACAAAAATAAGCTTTGTAGGGCACGCGGTTTCGTCTACTATAGTCTTGTGTTCTACCGCATAATTGACTTGTATACTTGATATACTTAATTTGACACAGTTCATTTGTTCTGCGTTTTAGATCTGTCAATATTGCTATGCTTATTCTTCATTCTGTCTGATCTTTCTTGTTGCTCTTTCTGGTAATAGATGATTAACATTTAGTCTCGTCTTTTGCGAATAATTCGCAACTAATTATCAGTCAAGCACAGTCTAGCTCTTCACGAATCATTCACGACATATAATTTGTCTTGCAATTTGCGACAAATTATTTATCTAGCGCTTCATCCATTTAAATGTTTGGCTACATAATTTAGAATGACTGTGATTTCTATCACTAAAGTTCTGTTCATTCTGATAGGCGTAGTCATGTTTAGGGAGAGAGAGTCATTTAACTCATTCCGCTGTGCATGAACATTTTTTGTTCGAGTTCGCTTCTCGTTCGTTTCTCGTTCATGTTCATCATTTATTCTTCCTCCCTCTCTCCCAACATGGTATAAGAGCAATCTTTATAGCTCGATTAGCTCCCACAGTACAAGACTCTACTAGCTGATAGAGTAATTGTTTTCTTGTTCTGTATTTTTCAGTATCAGATTTCCATACTTAAGTCACTGATAGTTTCTCCTATCACTTAGACTAATTCTTCCACATGGATTCCCAAATTTAGACCTGCATTTGTCAAAGGACCAATGTCCCCAGACAAAGCAAGAAGAGGAGCAGATGAGAGAATACCCGTATCGATCGATACTCGGATCTCTCATGTACGCAATGGTCTATACAAGGCCAAATATCTCTTTTGTTGTCAGCTCACTCAGCCAATACATGGCTAATCCTGGAATTACCCATTGGAAGGCCCTTATTCGAGTCATGAGATATATTCGAGCTACCATGGACCAGTGCATCTGCTATGGAGATGTCAACAACGACAATCTTCATCAACTTAGTGGATATTCTGATGCAAGCTGGGGAGGAGATGCAGACCATCGTAAGTCCACATCTGGATTTACATTCTTCTTCAATGGCGGTCCTATTTCGTGGAACAGTCATAAGCAAACCTCTATTGCACTTTCTTCTACTGAAGCAGAATATATTGCTACTTCTCAATCTATTAAGGAAGCGTTTTGGTTGAGAAATTTGTTGTCAGACATCAATCTCTATCAATACAGCTTACAATTTTGTTTTGTGATAACCAAAGTGCTATTGCTTTATCGGCCAACCCTAGATTTCATTCTAGGAGTAAGCACATTGAGATAAGATATCACTACATCAGGGGCAAGGTTCTCGATAGAGAGGTGAACTTAACATACTGCAGAACGCAGGACATGGTTGCAGACATTTTTATGAAAGCACTCAATGTTAATGCACACAACAGACTTTGTGCATTGCTAAGTCTGAAGATCAAGGCATTCACAGATCCAGATTAAGAGGGGGTGTTGGATTTACTCCTCCTACTCTCCTAAATTCCAATTTTAATCTACCTCCATTCATGCTGCATATTTTTCTAACGTTGTCATGCAGTCTGTATTTTTACACGCAAATTTGCACAGATGAAGAAAAGGCGAATGAATCGTGACACTGTGTTCTTACACAGGTCATGGTGACAGGCAAAAAGGGGCACTACCTTACTGAATGCCAAAGGTGACCTAACAGATAAGGCACCCTGTAAATCTTATCCTAAGGCCATTCGTAAGAGTGACGCACTTTTGCGTCATCACCAACGTTCACTTCAGTATTGGCTGACGTCGCACCCTTTTCACCTTCACCCCATGCAGTTGCGCTAACAGATTGGACAACGATTGTAGCCACCCACGATCTCCTACAGACAGCACATCCACTCTGTACTTTCGCATCTGCACACCTGTAATATTATGTATATATATATTGAATACCATATGTGTATTCAATGATGATGAATTCTGATGAAGCAAGATAAGTCTAGAACAAGTTAAGGAGGTTTCATTCCTCATTACAAGCAAAAATAAGCTTTGTAGGGCACGCGGTTAAAATTTCGGGACAGTGAATTCCATGCTCAAATCATCTCATTTTGCATTGTATGCTGCTTACGTTGATCTGAGTAAATCTGACACAGTTCATTTGTTCTGCATTTTAGATCTGTCAATATTGCTATGCCTATTCTTCATTTTTTTTGATCTTTCTTGTTGCTCTTTTTGGTAATAGACGATTAACTTTTAATCTTGTCTTTCGCGAATAATTCGCAAGTAATTATCAATCAAGCACAATCTAGCTCTTCGCGAATCATTCGCGACAGATAATTTGTCTTGCAATTCGTGACAAATTATTTATCTAGCGCTTCATCCATTTAAATGTTTGGCTACGTAATCTAGAATGACTGTGATTTATCACTAAATATCTGTTCATTCTGATAAGCATAGTCATGCTTAGGGAGAGAGTCATTTAACTCATTTCGCTGCGCACGAACATTTTCTGTTCGAGTTCGCTTCTCGTTCGTTTCTTGTTCGAGTTCATTCCTTGTTTCAGTTCATTTCTCGTTCGTGTTTATCATTTATTCTTCCTCCCTCTCTCTCAACAATTAGCACAACAGGCGAAGAAAGCTAGCGAAGGCCATCAAGACTCTGTTTCACTTTTCAAGATGAGCCTAGAGGCTATACCCTAAGAACCACTGCAAGGAGTCTACAGTGAGGAAGAAATAGAAGTTCTTCAGGTGTTCACCTTGAAAGAAGGTCGAGTGTATGGGGATGAGGATTTTTTCCGATATGTAGATCTTAACCATTTCAAGCCCGCGCCAAAATTCCGACGCACTAGATCCATGAAAGCCTCTAGCAAACAAAGATGTCAATGAAAGCCTCTAGCGAACAGAGATCTCCTTCTCTTGATTGAACATGAAAATGGATATACAATGGGTGCCTTTTTATTCTTGGAGAGGCATTGTCCCTTTATTTCTATCAACTATTGGCAAGGATACTAATCCAAGGCCTTCAAATGAATCTCATGGTGCTAAATTAGCAAGGGAAGTGCCCATCACAAATATGCTGGTGAATTGGATAAAGCTTTGTCTAAGAAGTGAAAATCACTATTTAAGTCAAAATCTTGAAAACAAAACTTGTATTTTCTTTTGTTATTCTTTAGTTAAGTTGCCACGGTTCAAGAGAGACAGATCTGAGTTGTCCTCTGACAGGCAGGACATTAAGACTACAAAGATAATCCGTCCCTTTTGCTTGGTTTTGGGCTTTAACAAGAAAGAACAATTTTAAGCAAGAGCCCACTGTCCCTGCTGATAGACAGAAGTAGAAGTAAGCAAAAGAAAACTAGTAAACAGATTCTAAGACAGGGAATCTGTCAACCATGAAGGCATTATTTACATCCATTTGGTGGGTTTCAAGATCCTCTATAGAAACTATTGTAAGAAGTGCTCATGCACACCATTGAAATGAAGGTCTTAGTGTAATCAATTTGAGGCATTTTGTAAAAAACCTTTGCCCTCCACTTGAAGGATGCATCAAAATGATAGAGGTAGCTATATGAGCTTGAATATTAAATCTGTGAAGGATTTCAGATCATTCAAGGTCCAATCCATCCCTGATCTTTGGTTACAATAAGGAGCAAACCAACAATTCTGCCAATGTAGAAAAATCAGCATCTACATACAAAATGAGATGCAAACTCTAAGAGATATTGATCAAACATGAACCAAAACATAAAATATGTTTGCTGTCCGTACAATTACAGTACCCTAATGTATTTCACACGTGTGAAACCGAAAATAGCAATAAATGATCATTCTACACACAAGATTGCAAGATAACACCAAGATAGTGCACCAATGAGTAGTAGAACCCAAAGAGAACCATGTATAATGATGAAATGAGAGATAGAAGAGAGAAGATGTGTCTCTCCATGAGTGACATCCTTTTATAGAGTTTCCAAACCCTATTTGGCCACTTGGCCTTCCCTCCAAAATGTAAACCCTACTATTTTTGGGTCTAGATTCAATGTACCCAAAGTTCAAATTTGAATCTCTCTCAGACTTGACTACCAACTTTCCCACACTTTCCAAAAGTGTTTATTGAATGTATTTTAGACTAATATAACTTCAAAGTTTATCTCTAAGTCTAAAATGAGTTTTGGCCTCTTATTGACAATTTACCAAAATGTGAGTAAACTAGAGTAAACTAGTTGAAATATCTCACACTCCCTCTTCAACTAGTTTTGGCATAGTTTTGACAATAGAACTTTGATCCAACTTTAGAATGATCTCCATCCTAAGTATAGATCTTCTTTCTAAGTATCTAAAGTATCTTTCATAATTGATATAGTGTCCAAATTGGATGCTTTACCATTTCGTACATCAATTTTACACATCAAGATATAACTAGAACATGAAGAACCAAATAGAATGTGAATGAAATGATTCCTCCATGTTTCAAACTTTGAACTCTCTGGAAAATTACAGCAACCAAACAATAAATGTGAGTGATGACCATTTTCTTGCTTGCGTCCTCCAACTTTGTCCTTTCTTGATATGTCTCCACCATAAAACTCCATGAATGAGCCTCCATCTCCATCTTGCCACAAGAAACCATCAAACCTTGGAAATCCGTGAGTACATTATGTGAAAAATTGTCAACTAGTAGTATTTTCCTAACTTGAGATTTTGTAGGCCTATGGCCAAATAAAAGTTAGAGATAGGTTCATACATGTATGTAGAGGCCCAAAGTATGTGTACACTACTTTTGAGGTCACATTAATTAGAGGAGGTCGAGTGTGGAGCTCTTCTATTGGCTCATAATTTGGTGCATTCCTATTTGACCAAATTTCTAGGTAGATGGGTGAATCCTATTGGACCCCAATTTTAGCCTATCATAAGACAAGTGGCCAAGAGGCACTATGGCTGCTATAAATAGCCATCTCCACGAGTATGTACACATCTCATTTTCATTCTATTGAATGAATGTTATGCTCTTTGAAGATCCATCTTCTTCTCTCTCACTTTTTTGTTCATATCTTGCATTCTAGCCACTAGAATTGTGATTTCTTTGTTGCTATGGCTTCACACGTGTGAAATGCAGGTTGTAGGCTCTGAAGTACGGACAGGGACAGCAAGTTTCTGTTTGTGGAAGCTTATGATCAGATTTTGATGTTTAGTTGATGTTTAGTATGCTTAACATCACAATTTCTATCATTTTTTCAATCTAGATGTGCATAACTTCCATGGCCAAGATCTTTATGAAACTTTAGCATCTTTTGGATCTGAGTTTTTCACATGGTATCAGAGCATTAGGCGGCCAAATGTGCAGGTTTTGCCAGATTTAGAAGAGATTTGTGGGCGAGTTTGCTTTTGTAGCATTCCAATCAAGTTTCTAGCTAAAAATCTTGTTGATTTATGTGTAGAAATTGGATCTTTGTGATCAAAACATCATTTGTATGCATTTCAATTGAAGTAGGGCGAATTCCCTCTGTACTTATCAGAATAAGGAGACAAAATTTGTTTTGGAAAGAGGGAGATGCAAGATCCAACAAGATCCTATTAGTTTTCCATTCTAGCATATAGTTTTTTGATTCAATTTCTTGCTTCTTCATGTCAAAAACTTCAAAATTGATGTAACCCTCTGATTTTCAGTTTGCTGAATGATTCAAGAGTGTATTTCAATCTTAGGAGTGAGGGAAAAGCAAGTATATTGAGGTTTGGTCTTGGTTTGATCAAGAAATCATAAAACTAGTGGCTAAAATTGAGGAAAAAGTGAGGAAAAGAGAGAAAAAGTAAGGTTTTAGGTTCCAAATCTTTGTGATTTCTTCTTGTGTTTCATTTGTTGATTCAAGAGAGTGCTTAGTGCATTGGAACAGGTCAAAGATCAGAGATCAATCATTGCAACATGGCTACAAATGGAGGCTACATGTTGGAAAGCAATGATAGGCTTACCTCCCTCAACTATTCTACTTGGAAAGTAAGGATGGAGTCTTTGCTTGAGATGAATGAGTTGATGGATATTGTTGTAGGTGTGGAGGAGAGACCTTTGGCACCTCAAGAACAATTGAGGTATGACAAGAGGGCAAAGAAAGCCCTTCACATGATCAAGATGAATGTGACAAATGAGCTTATCAAAGAGGTTGGTAAGTGCACATCATCTAGTGAAGCTTGGGAAGCCTTGAAGAAGGTTTATGAATCCAAGTCTACTTCTAGAGTGTTGACTTTAAGAAGGCAAATCTTTTCTTGTATGCAAAAGAAGAGTGAGAGTGGACATGCTTTTGTTTTGAGAGTTAAAGCATTGAATGATGAGTTAGCATGCATTAATGATGGCATAAATAATGAGGAGCTTGTTCAAGTGATTCTCAATGGCTTGTTGGATGATCATGCTAATCTTGTTCAAAGTTATGCTATCCAAAAATGTTTACCAAGTGTTGGAGACTTGCAAGAGGTCTTGTTGGCTGAAGAATTCAGGTTGCAAGCAAGAGTGGGAGCATCTTCTACATCTCAAGGAGGAGAAGAGGAGGCAATGTTCTCTAAAGGCAAGTTCAAGGGCAAAGGTAAAAGCAATTGGTCTAAAGGGCAAGACCAAGGTGAGCACTCTACTTTTGGCAAAAAGAAGGATAGATCTAAGCTAAAATATTTCTATTGTGGAGTCAAAGGGCATTTTGCTAGTGATTGTTTTAAGAAAAAGAGGGATCAAGGGGAAAAGCAAACCAATCTAACTATTGATGAGGGTGGGGATGAGCTTCTTTCAAATGATGCTTTTGTTATGTCATCTTGCTTGTTGGCTAATCATGGAGACATTGATCCTTGGTGGATTGATAGTGGAGCCACTTCTCATATGACATATCATAAAGAGTATTTTTCATCTTTAATGGCATTTGATGGTGATAGGAAGGTAATCTATACCGCAAATGATGGTGAGTGTGCAATCAAGGGGATTGGCACAATTCCTATTTCACTTTCTACAAATAGGAATATAGAATTGAAAGATGTTTTGCTCATTCCATCCATTACCAAGAACTTACTTAGTGTAAGCCAAATGCTTGACAAAGGATTCAAAGTTGAGTTTGATGGTGATGCTTGCTTGATCAAAAAGGGGTGTAGTATCATTGCAAAAGGGAAAAGGCAAGGGAAATTGTTCAAGCTTGATGCATGTGTTGTTGCTAACCAAGTTGGATGCATGGCAAATGAACAAATGTCAATTCAAGAGGTATGGCATAAAAGGATGGGACATCTCAACTACAAGGCCTTGGAGGAAATAGCCAAAAAGGAGGTAGTAAGGGGACTTCCCAAGTCTCTTACTTGCTTGAATCATGTTTGTGAAGAATGTGCTTTGTCTAAATCACATAGATTGCCATATACTAGATCTATATCTAGATCTAAGATGCCTTTTTCTCTCTTGCATTCGGATATTCATGGTGTTACTACAATTAGCAATGGAGGTGCTAAGATGTATGTAACTTTCATTGATGATTTTAGTAGATTTTGTTGGGTTTATCTACTAAAGAGCAAGGATGAGGTGTTTGATGTGTTTGTCAAGTTCAAAGTTGCTATTGAGACTCAATTTACAACCAAAATCAAATGCTTGAGGAGCGACAATGGTGGTGAATACATTTCTAACAAATTCAAAGCCTTTTGTGATGAGCATGGGATCAAGAGGGAGTACACATGTCCAAGAACACCACAACAAAATGGAGTGGCCGAGAGGAAGAATAGAACCTTGTGTGAGAGTGCAAAGGCAATGAGATTGAATGCTAATCTTCCTAAACCTTTTTGGAGTGATGCTTTGTTGTGTGCAAATTTCCTTTGCAATAGATGGCCAAGTGTTGTATTGGAAGGAAAAACCCCTTTTGAAGCTTTGTTTGGTACGAAGCCTAATGTCAAGTTTCTAAGAACTTTTGGATGCATTTGCTACTTCAACATTACTCTTGATGATAGAACTAAGGAGGATCCATCTTCAAGAAAGGGCATTTTTGTTGGTTATAGTGAAGTAAGCAAAGCATATAGGATTTATGTTCCTTCAATCAAGAAAGTGTTCACAAGTAGGGATGTCATTTTTGATGAAAGTAACATTCCAAAAGTTGTTTCAAGTGATGATGGTGTTGTTGCAACTAATGTGCTTGATGACAATGGAGTTGATGACACATTGGATGTGGATGTTGAAGAAGCCTCTTCAAGTCAAATTCCAAGGAGAACTCCAAGGCATAAAGTGAAACCCTCAAGGCTCACTTATGATGACAAAGGTAAGCAAGTGGTGGATGGATCCAACTATGCTTTCCTAACTTCTTTTGATGTACCTTCATGTGTAGATGAAGCAAGGCAAAAAGAGGAATGGATCCAAGCAATGGATCTTGAGTTTGAAGCACTTATGAAGAACAACACATGGAGATTAGTGGAGCTTCCAAAGGGCAAAAGTGCAATTGGATGCAAATGGATCTTCAAGGTAAAGACAAATCAAGATGGATCTATCAACAAGTTGAAGGCAAGGTTGGTGGCTAAAGGTTATGCTCAAGAGCATGGCATTGACTATGAGGAAACCTTTGCACCCGTGGCAAAGATGGTGAGCATAAGAGTAATCATTTCCCTTGCAACTCTTTATGGATGGGATCTTTGGCAATTAGACATTTCTAATGCTTTCTTGAATGGTGATCTTGAAGAGGAAGTCTACATGGAGCAACCCGAGAGCTATGTTTCTCATAGCAAGCCTAATCATGTGTGTTTTCTACAAAAAAGTTTGTATGGTCTTAAGCAAGCACCAAGGAGTTGGTATGCTAGGCTTAACTCTTTTCTACTTTCTCAAAACTTCACTATGAGTGAGTATGATCATTCACTTTACTTTAGAATTAGTGCTAATGATGTTACAATCCTTCTAATTTATGTGGATGACATTATTTTAAGTGGAGGGAACAAGGAAGATATAGAAGATATCAAGAAAGCACTAAAAAAGGAATTTGAAGTGCATGATCTTGGTCTTTTGAGCTATATCTTAGGAATAGAAGTAATTAGAACTTCTCAAATCACTTTTATTTCACAAGAGAAGTATGCTATTTCTATTCTCAATAGATTTCATATGGTAGATGCAAATCCTATTGATACACCTATGGAATCACATGTAAAGCTAACTATAAGAGGTAATGAAAGATCCTTCGAGGACATTACTCTCTATAGGAAGCTAATAGGTTCTCTTATATATCTAACCATCACAAGACCTGATTTATCTTATTGTGTTGGTAGATTAAGCCAATTCATGCAAGATCCTAGCATAGAACATTGGAAACTAGGAAAGAGGATCTTGAGATACATCTCGGGAACAAAAGATTTTGGCATTGTTTATAGAGGCTCATCACCTAACTTATTTGGTTTTTCAGATTCAGATTTTGCAGGAGACCTTATGGATAGAAAATCCATAAATGCACATGCTATTTTCATAGGTGATGGAGCTATCTCATGGATGTCGAAGAAACAAGCAACTATATCACTTTCTTCTAGTGAGGCCGAGTACAAAGCTTTGACATCATGCACAAAGGAGATGGTGTGGATCAAGAGGATGATTATGGAGCTTCATTTGCTGGATTTTTCAGAGAGTCCAATCATCTTTTGTGACAACCTTTCAGCCCAAAGTCTAGCAAGCAATCCGGTTTTCCATGCAAGGAGCAAACATATCGAGGTGGCTTACCATTTTGTGAGAGAACAAGTGTTGGCAAAAGAGATCAAGCTTGAACATGTCCCATCAAAGGAATGTGTGGCTGATATCTTTACCAAAGCATTGGGAAAGGACTTATTTTTCAAGCATAGAACAAGTCTTGGTGTACTTTCTAAATCTATGCTAAAACTAGTTGAAGAGGGAGTGTGAAAAATTGTCAACTAGTAGTATTTTCCTAACTTGAGATTTTGTAGGCCTATGGCCAAATAAAAGTTAGAGATAGGTTCATACATGTATGTAGAGGCCCAAAGTATGTGTACACTACTTTTGAGGTCACATTAATTAGAGGAGGTCGAGTGTGGAGCTCTTCTATTGGCTCATAATTTGGTGCATTCCTATTTGACCAAATTTCTAGGTAGATGGGTGAATCCTATTGGACCCCAATTTTAGCCTATCATAAGACAAGTGGCCAAGAGGCACTATGGCTGCTATAAATAGCCATATCCACGAGTATGTACACATCTCATTTTCATTCTATTGAATGAATGTTATGCTCTTTGAAGATCCATCTTCTTCTCTCTCACTTTTTTGTTCATATCTTGCATTCTAGCCACTAGAATTGTGATTTCTTTGTTGCTATGGCTTCACACGTGTGAAATGCAGGTTGTAGGCTCTGAAGTACGGACAGGGACAGCAAGTTTCTGTTTGTGGAAGCTTATGATCAGATTTTGATGTTTAGTTGATGTTTAGTATGCTTAACATCACAATTTCTATCATTTTTTCAATCTAGATGTGCATAACTTCCATGGCCAAGATCTTTATGAAACTTTAGCATCTTTTGGATCTGAGTTTTTCACACATTAATGATGCAAATCCAGCACCACATGACTCCATAAACCAAGTAGGTTGCACTAGTCCATCTTCAAGATCTACTTGACACAAGAAAATGACCATGAATTCACCAAAAATTGACAATCTCCAAGTATTGGCACCAAGTAGTTCAACACTTGAGAACTTGATCATGGATGAGTGATATAATAAGCCTCCATTAGCCTCATTCATCAGCAAAACCAGCCAAGAATGCTAGTACAACTCCAACAATAAGATATTGCAAGACAATGTAGCTAGTTTGTCCATATCTTGACAATTTGCACACATCCACATGAAATAGCTCAAACATGAGATAGAACAAGTAAAGTAAACTTGAACAACACTTCCTTGCTGCTCCTTTGACCTTACTTGAGTCTCCAATAAGCTGCAAAAACACCTTCATTTAATGCTCTTGACTAGCTCCAAATTTTGTGTTGTTCAAGCCCTTTGAGACCAACCTCTTGATCTTCCTCTTGATCATCAAAGTAATTGAGCAAAATTTGTTTTCCAGATCCATTACTTGCTTTTCCATTATGAAAAACATGAGAACCAATATCCACTTGCATAGCATCATCTACACAAGAAAACTCTTCAAAACATGTGAATAAAGCAAAGTGTGTCGCTTCCACTTGCTTACCTTTCTCTTGATCATCAAAGATATCAAAGATATGAATATCTTCAGACCTTAACCTCTGAAAATACTCCCTCTCAAACATATTATCTAGATCCAACAAGATCTCATCAATGCTTGATCTCGAATTTCCACAAAGGTTAGTGAAAACAATGTCACCAATGTCACCATCATAAATCAAAAGATAGATTCCAAACTTTCCATCCAACATGAAGTAGAGTAGGTGAAGATGAGTATCAAACCTAATAAATCCAGCCTTCTTGAGTCCATAACAAACCTCAATAAGCTCACCAATGAGATCTCCCTTGTCTTGAAGAAATTGCCTCTCGATTTGTTCCATGTAGTCTTCTCCAACCAACCTTTTGCCATCTTGATCATGAGTGATCAATTCACAATCATAGAATCCTTTGAGTTGATGAAGAGATGTGAGATCCATGCCTTGGATCTTCCCAAGAACCAATCTTCCATTGCTCTTTCCTTCATAAGACTCCCTCTTAATGATTGCATCATAAGAAGTAGAAATCTCAAAAACATTAGAAGTCATGAAAAATATGATTAGTACCTTCAACATAAGGATGATTGAAGTACTCTCTTTTTTCAAAGAAGAACTTCTACTCAATGTTTTAGGTAATGAATCATATGATAATGATTCTTCCTCACTATCATTCACAATGACATCATTCAAAGTACATCCTACTTTGAACTCTTCACATACTTCTCTTCTTCTTGACTTGTGACTATCTCCCTCACTAAGTCTCTTGATAGAACCATTTGATCTACTCTCTTTATGAAGACATGTGACTCCACTTGCTGGAAAAATGACTTTCTTGGACTCATCACAAAAGAATGTAGAGGAACCACCTCTTTCATGCATGCACCTAGCAACATCATTTTCCATATGATCGAAGAAATCATTAACAACAATCTTTTCCAAGGAAGAACCTTCACCTCCATTGATGAAGTTAGCTCTTTCCTTACCTTTTGCATGCTTGCACTTGCCATGAAGAACCATTAAAACACCATCATTATCCTCAAGACTAGCCAAGTTAGCACAAAGATGAACATCTCCAAGAAGCATATTAGATCTTGACCTAGATCCAGCATAAGGAAGCTTTTTAGACTTTGCATAAGATCCACCAATCTTATTGATGCTAAAAGGTAACTTTGGAAGATTGATACCAATCTCCTTTTTCATTCCATCCTTTTTGTTAGCCATAACAAAAGCATCAAGCTTGAAAAGTCTACCTTGTTTATTGCCCCTATCAACCAAGATTTCTTCCTTTGTAATGAAACAAGCATCACCCCCAAACTTTACCATGTATTCTTTCTCTATCATTTGACCAACACTTAGCAAATTCTTTGAAAGTGAAGGAATGTAAAGAACACCATCAAGTCTTGCTTTCATATTAGTAGAGAGACAAATAGGAATTGAACCAATACCTTCAATCACACACTCACCACCATTGGCCATGTGAATTGCTTTCTTGGCTCCATCATAAGTGACCAAAGAAGTAAAGAACTCCTTGTGACTAGTCATGTGTGAGCTAGCTCCACTATCAATCCACCATGAATCTTTGTCACCTTCACTTGATATTGGACTTGATGAACACATCAAAAGAGAATCAACACCACCTAGACCCTCATCATTAGTAGTAAAGTCGATTTGCTTGCTACCTTCATCTCTTTGCTTCTTCAAACATTCATTTGCAAAATGCCCTTTGATTCCACAATAAAAGCATTTCAACTTAGACTTATCTTTTTTTTTTGCCAAAAAAAGAAGTCTCACCTTGATCTTGCCCTTTAGACCACTTGCCTTTGCCTTTGCCCTTGAACTTGCCTTTGATGAACATAGCATCCTCTTCATAATGAGATGTCGATGTAGATCCACCTCCTCTTGATTGAAGCCTATACTCCTCATTCACCAAGATCTCTTGCATTATTTTCCTGATTATCGACTAATTGTTTTTAATCTTCATTCACTACATTATCCAGCTCTACAGTTTATGCATATTTTTACACAGTCTGCAAAAGTACACGAGAAATCGCTCACAGATGGATCCGACATATAGGACATCATCGACAAACTTCAAGGACTTTGATGAACTTCAGTGACTTCGAAGACTTCGACAAACTTCGGCTACTTCTGCTACTTCGTAGACTTCGGCCACTTTGGTCATGTCGATAAATGAGAGTTAATTGTTCCACTCGTTTTGAAGCTAAAGATTTGCCCTAACCCTATAGCATGTAGATTCCAAGAAGTACTAATTGGATGGATGCCAGTTCACTATGGCCCACTAGCCATTATGATCTACAACCTAATTAGCTGGACGTTCTCACATTCGCTTAGTATAAATAGCTGTTCGTACTTCTATTAGCAATTCAATTCAACTCAATCAAGTACTGTAGTAGCTCTCTCAAGCTTTCAAGCTTGAACACTCTTGAGCATTCTAGCTCAGTTCTTTAGAGTTCATTTAGAGTTTTGCTATTAGCGCTTACTGCTTATCAACGGAAGTGCAATTCAGATAGAGATATCAGTTACTCAGAGATAGTTTCAAGTATGTGGTTTTTCTTTGCAATTGTCTTGTGCTCATCATCATCTATTTATGTTGAAACAATATATCATTTATTGCATTCAGTATTATGTCAGAATGTATGCATCTTCAACTGAGGCGAATAGGATGTAATAAATTGTTGTTCAGTGTCGTTGTTAAGGCAATACTCCGTGAATTCAGTAGAGATGTACTCTTCTCCGTTGTTGGACCTCAGTGCATTAATTCTTTTACCAGTTTCCATTTCTAGACGTTCTTTGAATTGTCGAAAGATTTTGAAAGCTTTCGATTTCTACTGAATAAAATAAAAGTTGTTTTTTTCGAATATTTAATATCTGTCAATGAAGGTAATGAAATACTTCAATTGCATCAAGCAACGACGGAGTTTGCATTGGACCACATATATCTGAATGAACAATATCTAAAACATCTTTTGCTGCATGCCTATGACTTGACCTAAAAGGAATCCTAGTATGTTTTCCAATGATGCAGCTATGACAAACAAGGAGATCAACTTTGTTAGCTAAATAGTCAAGATCAAGTGCTAAGGACTATCTGGACATGTTTGAGACATATGCATGATTCAAGTGTCCTAATCTATAATGCCAAAGTAATGGTTTATTGACAAGAACAGAGGTTTTCAAGGCTTGGCTAGTGTTAGAATAACAATGCGCTAGTCTATATAAGTATCCATGTCTCTTGCCGAGTGCAAGGATCTTATTTGTCCTATTGGTAATTTGGCATTGATTAGAACTCTACCCTATGATCTAAATCGGTAATTCTACTTACTGATAACAAATTTGTAGAGAGTTTAGGTACATACAAAACATTTGATAGTAGCTTGAATTGATCATGATGGAATTTCAATCTTACAGTGCCTTCACCTTCGATACTGTGTGTACTATTGTCGCTAAGATGAACAAATTTTTTTGTATTGTAAGACGTATAGGAGTGAAAATGCTCACAATGACTGGTCATATGTTGAATAGCTCCAGAATTTAGAAACCAAGAATTATCGAATCGTGCATTTTGGTCTTTGACCATAAACGCTCCTTCATCCATGTTGAGTTCGGGAGATGACACTACGACCGCATTTGCCTATTGATCTGGTTGCTTGTTGGCATTCTTTGTTTTTAGTACCATGCAATCTTGGATCTCATGATTAGTTCACTTGCAATACTTACAGAACTTCTTCTTCTTGGATTTGATAATTGCTCTTGACTTTGTGTCGACTTCTGATTTGATGCAGACTGCTTAGAGCTTTTCTTCTTCTATAGCTTTGAGCCTTCTGTCTTTTTGAGCATGAGATGATGAAATCGAAGAGGTGTTTTGACTTCTTCAATTGTCTTCTTGCAACAACATAGTGATAACTCTAGTGAGAGATAAATATGAGTGTGTCAATATGATCATCGCCCAGTTTTCATATGTAGAAGACAAGCTTGAATGCAATTTCATGATTGCATCTTGATCGTGATCGATCCAACAGCTGCCATCTGTTGCAAGAGATTATTAAACTGATTAACGATTTCTAATATCAATAATTGAACAAAGCTATAATTATGGAAGTCACGTTCAATCTTTTAGCAACTGACTTTGAAATCATTAGTAATAAATTTATTTCGTAGCCAAACAATTTAGAATGCGAAGTGATGTATAAAATATTGTAGCGTTGAGATATTCAACAGATCAGACTAAATAATAAGAGATTTATTAGTAACAAATGCCTACAGAGAAGCATAAATTCTAACATGATAGTGAACGCAATAAAAAAATATATTGATTAAGTAAGTAGCATGTACAAATTAGATGATGAGAGCACAAAGCAATAGCAGATGAAAATCGCGTGCTCTAGACTATTTCTGAGTAATTGAAAACTCTATCTAATGCACTTCCGCTAGTAAACAGTAAGCACTAATAGCAATACTCTAATAAAGCTCTGAAATTTTTTCTAAAGACTTAGAAAAGTCTTTAACGATCAGCTATCTATACTAAAGCAGTTAAAGCTCATCCAGTAGGATAGCTCAGGTCATAGATCGTAATTGGTAGTTAGCCGTAATGTGCTGTCATCCATCCAGTTAGGACTTTCCAAAAATTTACTTGCAAGGCAGTTAGGGCAGGTTTTTAGTTTCATATAAGACGGAACATTAACTGTCATCCTTCGACAGGTTCGACTCCTTCGACTTTCGTTGGAGTCATCCGATAAGTCGAAGATTGTCCGATATGTCAAAGCCACATGTTGAGCAATTCCCGAGTATTTCTGCAGACTGTGTAGAAACACAAATAAAACTGCAGAACTGGATTTTTTAGCCATGAATGGTGATTTGATTTCACATAATCTATTCATAACTGTGTACACAATGTGAGAACACTTGGCTATCCATCATGATGCCATGTGGCATAAATCTTTCACAAATTATATACTCATTGATTGCAGTCAAAATTTGAATACACAATCATTTGAGATGAATATGTTAAAATGTATTTGCGGTGTCATGTGCCATACCTCTCAATCCAAGCCAAGCAAGCTAGAACAAGGAGACAACCACCACACCTATGTTGAAGAGAACCAAAGATGAAGAATAACCACAAGCTACCACACAGCTCATATCAAAGTGAAGTTCAAGAGGAGATGGATTCCATAATGGAGAGTGAGGAGTACATGGATTCATGTGATGGGGCACATGAGACCTAGCAAGATGAAGATCCCAAGGTTCACATTTGCAAAGGAAGAAGAGGAGATGGAGCTCCTAGTTCTCTCAATTGCAAATGAGCCAAAAGATTTCAAAAGTGATGTCTCTTGCCTACTTATAGACAAGTCCCCTAACTTAACTAAACATAACTATCTTGAAGGATAGTGAGCCCTTGTTAGGTATTATTTAGCCTACATTGGGCCCTAAGTGGCCTATTATCCTTATTAATTACTTTGAAGGGCCTAAAGAGGGAACCGTCTTGTTCTTAAGGCTAATAGTTCCTTTTGGGCCTACAAAGCTTACAATGGATATTTTAAGGCATTGAT
Source organism: Diphasiastrum complanatum (assembly GCA_029204225.1). Taxonomy (NCBI): domain Eukaryota; kingdom Viridiplantae; phylum Streptophyta; class Lycopodiopsida; order Lycopodiales; family Lycopodiaceae; genus Diphasiastrum; species Diphasiastrum complanatum. The sequence continues at coordinate 15,605,618 of CM055092.1, read as the reverse complement.
AAACACTGATGTCCTAAAAGTACATGAAACTCCCCCTACTTAAACATTTTTGTCCTAAAAAATGAAAACATCTGCTCAATAGCTCTAGTAATACGGTTAAGTAGTATCAATTGAGAATGTCATTCCCAACAGCTTCATGGCAATAGTTGTGGCCACTTTTGAATAAACGAGTTGTTGACCCAAGAATTGTCTTCATCAGGAAGGTTCTTCCAATGAATTAGATATTCTTTGATTAGCTTCCCATTTCGCAATACCTTGTCCCGATATCCAACAATTTTGGCTGATTCTAGAACCATATAACCCTCATGATCCAACTGTGGTAGAGTAGCAATTGCAGTTGAGTGTTCTCCCAAACTCCTCTTTAGAAGAAATTCATGGAACACACGATGCATACGGGTCGTTGATGGTAGATCCAGTTCGTAATTCAACTCTCCAATCTTCTTCAAAATCTTGAAGGGTCCATAAAATCTCGGAGCCAACTTTTTGCTTTGAGTTTTCTTCAACTTAGTGTATCTATAAGGTTGTAACCTTAAATACACAAAATCTCCTTCAACAAAATCACGAAATGTCCACTTTTGATCAACATATTGCTTCATTCGTATCTGTGCTACTTTAATCGCTAATTGGTAGTTTGTACCCAGATCTGTTGTAAGTCCTTGATCTTGAGATGGGGTGACGTGTCCCGCTTGCATGCTTGGTCAATTGGAGAGGTTGCCTTTCCTTTCAATATAAAGGTTTCTTTCTGGAACAATCTTTGATCATGGCTTTTGCTCTTCAATATCCTGCAACCACAATATTTGAACATTTGGTTGCTAGATCTCCCCCTTTTGTTCAGCTCCCGATTGGCTCTCAAAATATCATTCATGTGCTGAACCTGGTCCACAACCACTGGAACTACAACCTCTGACAAATCCGCACTAATGGGTTGTAATGGTTCATTGCCATATAATGCAAAGAAAGGTGTCATACCAATTGACACATGTGGAGTGCTATTATAACAAAATTCAGCAAGGTACAACCAATCGACCCACTTTGTCTAGTGATCCGAAACAAAATGTTGTAAATAACACTCCAACCACTGGTTGACCCTTTCCATTCGTCCATCAGTTTCTGGACGAAATGATGAAGTTAAGCACAATTTAGTGTCACGGTCGAGGTGGTTGGCAGAACGGGGGACTTGATGAGTCAAGGTGCTGCCCTTGAGGTGTAAGCACAGCCAGTTCTCGCGATTCGGGACTGACGCTGTCTACATGTAAGACAAATGAGGGAAAGTGCTGCCTAGGTAGGTGAAAGCACGGTCTGTGCCTTGTGGGGTGCGGGGCGACATATTTGAACTGTATGGGTTAACCATTGATACAAAGATGTTGTTCGAATTTGAGTGTAAAGCACAGATAGTTTGATGGGTGTTCTCTGTGGGCTAATTCTATGATCGATCTATATGGGCGTGACTAGGCAAAGATCCTTGGCAGGGCTATCTCAAAGGGGGACCTTGTCTTTGTTATCTGTTAGTAAACCTGCTTGAGTGTCTTGATTGTATGTATTCATGGTGAGTCTTAGTACTTGTGCCTTGCCTGGCCATTAAGACCTTCCAAAAAGTGGAAATAAACCTGCCATCTCTATCACTCACTATCTCCTTCGGTATTCCATGTAACTTGAAGACATTCTTTAAGAATATTTGTGCTACTTGGGCTGCACTATCAGTAGTTTTATAAGGTAGGAAATGTGCATATTTTGTAAGCCGATCCACCACCACATAGATACCATCATATCCTCCAGTCGTTGTTGGCAAAGAAGGTATAAAATCCATACTAATACCTGTCCAACGTTGTGTAGGAATAGATAACGGATGCAATAAACCTGGTTGCTTGACATGTTCCACCTTATTTACTTGACAAGGAACACATTCCTGCACTTATGTGTATATAGCTTTCTTCATACCATCTCATTTGAATAGCTTTCGAATGGTTTGATATGTCTTCAAAATTCCACTATGCCTAGCACTTGGAGATGAGTGTAGCTCATATAATACTTGTGGAATGAACTTAGATTTAGGAGCAAGCACAATTGTCATACAACAATATTTGTCCTTGCTTCTTATATCGGGGATAAACAACTGAATTAGAGTCTTGCAATTCCTCCCAAATCTCCTTTAAATTTGGATCCTCCATATACTCTGCTTGAATGTCTCTTATCCAATCTGCACTTAATGCAGATATTGTGAAAATTGTGTCGAATCTCAAATTTGACCACAACATTCTATGCTCCTCCATTAAAAGATGATCCAAAATTTCTTTTTGATGTTGCGCCAAATATGCTGCATATTCCTTTGTAGATTCCGAAGATGCATTCATCTGTAAAGATCATATTCTCGATAGCGCATCTGCAACTACATTGTCCTTTCCTTTAAGATATTCAATGTTAATATGTGACAACCATCGTTAAAGTCAAAAGATATTTCTTAATATGTTCCTTCTTTTAAATACTTCATTTGAGATATTTCTTCTGTTTTGTTGAATATATGACTTGTTGTTTCTTGAAGTGAGTAGATTATTTGAGGTGATCTTTAAAAAAATTATCAAAACAAAAATCGAACTTCAAAATGCCTTCAAAACTTTAAAGATCAGAATTCAGCATCACATAGAAACATCACCATTACATAGGCAAGAATGAATGTTTATGATAGATTCAATTCTGCATGTAATCTTTGGGCTAACTCCAAATTCTGTTGAGCCTCGACTTTCGCTTCCAGAATTGTCGCTTATTGTCTTCGTTTCACAAAAACTAGTATTCTTTAATGCGAATATACTCTAAGGCATACATAGAAGAAGAATCTATGTATAGCTCCGCTCCACTGATCCAAAAGGTTCGACTTTGAATTTCCCTTGAATTATGCCCCGATAGAGACATCCTTTCTGCTCAATAGTTAACTGGGCCCATAACCAGAGAAAGTCGTTCTTTTCCCAAGGTAATTTTCAGTCGTCGAAGGTGATGAGTTATATTTATCAAATTCATAAATTTCAGCAACTAAATTTTTGGCTCTGACGATCATAGTGTTGAACCACCGGGGCTGTTGGTCAGGTTTATCTTCATCTTCATCTCCTTCCCCTGTGTCGCCCTCTGCAGTTCCTCGAGCCTTGCCAAAATTATTGGATTGAGTTCCTTCTTGGTCCGAGTCGCTTGTGCTCTTCTGCTTCTGTGAGGTTGAAGCAGAAACTGGCTTTGTTGAGTCAGCTACAACAACACCATCTGTGTGCATGGTTGTGGTGGTATCGGCATCCTTTTGTGAAGTAGCAACATCGACTTCCATAGTTGTCAATCCCCTTCCTCAAATGTGAAACGTCCTCGTGAACATAACATCTTCTTATTGAGGATTAGTCGTGAAACATTCTGTTTCTGATATTTTTGTTAAGTCGAAAAGATATTTCTTCATCAATTTCGTCCTTTAGATATTTCTTCGTCTTAGAGAATATGTGTCTTGTTGTTTCTTTAATTGAATAGGTTGTTTTGAGTTGATTTTTGAATTGTTGATGAAAACTGGAATCAACCTTCAAAACATCTTTAAACTTCAAAAATTCAGCATCCCATAGAAACATCAGCACAACAAAGACATGAATGAATGTTTTATAAATGATTCAATTCTTCATATAATTTCTGAACAAACTCCAAGTTTTGTTAAGCTTCGATCAACAACAAGTCTTCTTTTGATTTTGTGTAGCGGCCAACTGGTAAGTTGCCGAATTCTCCTAACTTACCCGAGAGCAATGTTCCATCGAACAGCTCCTAGGTTAACTTTGTATATTCGTCTGAATCACTACGAAGAGTGACTTCTTTACAGTAACGAGCTGAAAATCTAATAAAAGAGCTTTTAACATAAAGATTTTGAATGAAAAATAATGTCTTTGCCGCAAAAGTACCAAACTGCCAAAATGAATATGTACAGAACTGCTTGTAGCGAAATGACTTCCTTCTATCTTGCAGATTGTCTCGAATTTCCACAAAATAATCTGCAAGATTTCGCTCCCAATCCACATAAAGACTGAATAACTCTGGATAAGCCATATTTACATTGATCAGCAACCCGACATCGTTGAATTTGCCTAAATCCACAATAGCTTGAGGTTTGTACAGCTAAAACTGTGACTTTCGCTTCCAAAAATGTCGCTTATTATCTTCGGTCCGCAAAGATTGAAACTCTTTGGTTCGAATATATTCTAGAGCATACATAGCTGAAGAGCCTATGTATAACTCTGCTGATCCGAAAGGCACAACCTGAAACTTACCCTGGATTATGCCCTAGCAGAGACATCCTTTCTGCTCGATAGAGAGCTGGGCCCATAACCAGAGAAAGTCATCCTTCTCCCAAGGTCGCTTCCAATCGTCGAAGGCGATGCCTACTGCGCCTGGTAGCATCATGTATTCCACACCCCATTGTAATTCAATATTAAATGCATGTGGACACCATTTCCAGAAGCGTTCAACAAATGCATGGAATCTGTTAGCACATACCTTCGACTGATTTCGTCGTGTTCGCTTTGGCTGAGTAGATACAGTTGCCAAGTCCTAAGTTTGCAACTCAGCAGCCAGCTTCTGATCATCCAATTGCTGTTTGAGATTTGACAGCGCCTGTTCGAGCTTGTCAATCTTTGCAACTGCCTCCAAGAATTCAGGATGGTCTGAGGCTCCAGAACAGGATGGCACAGCTTGAAGTTGTTGTGTGATGTCATCAATGCGAAGCAGGGCCTGAAGATATTCGTCATGAGAATCGGGCCCGCTGCAAGATGGGGTGGCTTCACTTGAGAGCTCCCTTCAGCTCAGCCAACTCTTCCTCGACAAGTGCCTTCGCATCCTCGAGTGGTTGTAAGAACTCGACTTGAAAATTTTTGAGCATCTAGTCTTGGAGCTAGTTCAGCTTTGTGAGGTCGACTGTGACTGACCCTGCATTAGTGCTCACCGAAAGGTCAGTTCCTGTCTTTATTTGCATCATTCGCTCCTCCTGCAAATATTTCTGGAGGGCGACATTATGTTAATTCGCAGCCAAGGGTTGTTGTTTCAAAGAATCATTTTGAGTTTGAAAATTATCAAACTTGGCTTGAATCGCCTTATTTGTCTGCTTCAAAGAATCGGCTTCCTTTATTAGAGTCTGAAGCTGTGTTTTGAGAGAACGATTTTGTTCGATCAGCTTCGTGTTGTCTGATTTGAGCGAATCGATCTTCTCATAGGACTCCTTGAAAGAGTCTAGAGATTTCCTCTCTGAGTTGATAAGCTCCATGGTGAGTTGTTGATGGTACTTATCCAACTCGTACACTTCAGCCACTACATTCTTGGCTTTTTCTGTCATGGATCGAAACCACTGGGGCTGGTTGTCTGGTCCATCTTCATCTTCAATACGAGCCCCAATATTGCCTTCTGCAGTTGTTCGTCCTTTGTCTGATGTGTCGATGGTGGATGCACTCTGCTGCTTCTGAGATGTAGAAGCAGATGCGAGCTTTGAAGAATCAACAGCAGCAGCAGTGCCATCCATTGCCCCAGTTGGAACTATATCTGGTTGGGATGGTGCAGCATCAATCTCCATAGCAGTGGGAGCTGCCACTTCGACTACTGGTGCAGCATCTGGTGCAACGAGATTAGGAATAGACAGGATGTTGGAAAGATCAATTGGCTTGGGAGCCAACATCCTTCCCGTCAACATTGTTTTCTCCTGCTCGGTCAAAATGTCAAAATTGGCACATAGTCGAGAAACATGTGCTCCAACGCCATAAAACATTTGATGCTTAATCCATTGCAAAAAATCCCTTTAGGTAATAATGCTGAAGCAAACTGGATTACCAGCGAGTGCGTCCAATATGTAACCAAAATTTTGAACTGAAATTGTGGCATTCGTATCTGTAAAAAATATTGCTTTGTTCGCGTATTTACAGAACAGTTTAAATGTTGTATCGCGGATCATTGAAATTTTGTACCCCTTTGTGGGTACGAAACAGTTGCTCAAAAAGTGGGCTGCTTCATCCACTGAGTCTTTGTTTGTCGAAACCATTTCTCCATCCAATGGTAGTCCGAGGGCTGTGCAGAACAAGTCTTCAGTAATGGTGAAAAATCGGCTTAGCATATGAACTTTGAAGTCCACCTCAGAAATTGTGTGGATGGAGTTCACAAATTTTGTGCTAAAGTCAGAGAGAATGATGGAGGGGTCCACTTTCAGATTACCCAACCTGCATCGATCCAAATAAGATTGGATGGATGCCAGGCGGATTCCTGCGCATGCTTTCCAGATGATGGTAGAGCTAGAGCTTGATCCGAAAGCCATTGGTCGAATGTTTGATGATAGCTCCGTAGATCGCAATAAATTGTAAAAGAGTGTGTTGATCGCAAAGAAAATGAGCGCAGGAAAGCATAAACTCGTAGGCCAAAAGTGTAAGGAAGAAAATGGAAAATAACTCGGATGCAGTAGCGGTGTGGAAGGGATGATGATGTGGTATGGTGACATGACATCTGTCACTTCCATTTATGGAGGACGTGCATGGCTCAGTGTTTGAAACTATAATTTGACAGATCGATCTTTAATGACGGAAGACCGTTTGTGAAAAGAACAAAAAATTAATCAAAAAAACAACATTTGTTTTGATATGTGAGCGTGCACACGTGTGAAAAATGACGATCACGTGGCCATCATCTTTAATGGAGGAATACAAAAAGTAGGTCAAGAGATTCTCAAGAGATTCTAAAAAATATGCTAGAAATATTCTAGAAAGTTTCGCCAAACTTTCTCGTAGAATCCTAAGAAAATGATACAGAAACTCACGAAAATTTCTCAAAAATTTTAGCAACATACTAGAAATTTTCTCAAAAAACTGGAGAAAACGCTAGAAAAGATTCTAGAAAAATTCTCGAAAATGATTTACAAAAATTTGATTAACAAATTTAGTGTCGCGAAAAATTGTCGAAAATACTTTAAAAACTATATTGAAAGACTGAGAGAAGTCAAGACAAATTCTCGAAAATTTCTAGAAAAGATAAAAGAAAAGTCGCAAAAAATATTAGAAAAATACCAAAAAATAATGAGAAAAAAAAAATTCTGGTCAAAGGTATTTTTTCAGTCTGGACTCATTAATACGTGTAGGTAACAGTTCACCTTCAAGTGATTGAAGCTGTACAAAACCATTCACAAACACCTCTATGACTTTATACGGTCCAAGCCATCTCATATGGAGTTTTTCAAGGAACTTTTGATGTCGACTGTCATATATCAGTGCAAGGTCATCAACTTTAAGATCACATTTCTTAATACGACTGTCATACTTCTTCTTTCTTTGTTCCTGGATTTCCTTCATTAATTTTTGTGATTTCTCACGAGCTTCAGCTAGTTCTTCAATATTCGTCAACCTTTCGTTTATACATTCTGCATCTGTTCGTTGAGCTTGATTACGAAAAGTTTTCACCTCAAATTCAATTGGCAAAATAGGATGCATACCATACGTAAGGAAATATGGTGTCTGCTTCGTCGTGATTTTCTTTGTGTTGCGATAAGCCCAGAGAACTAATGGTAGTTTTTGATCCCAATTCGTTGCATGTGCAATAGTAATTTTGTTCAGGATCTTACATAAAATTCCATTAGCTCTTTCTGTCAACCCATTTGCTTTTGGATTATACGGTGTAGTTTTTTTTGTGTTTGATCAGAATATAGTTGTCAGCAACCGTATCGAATCAATTAAAAAATGTGTACCTCGGTCACTTACTAGTTCAAGTGGACAACCATATCTTGTGGTTATACTTTTGAATAAGAACGTCGCGACAGTTTTCGTATTGTTTCGTTTCATCGCCTCTGCTTCAACGTTCTTTGTAGCATAATCCGTTGCAACTAGAATATAACGACATTTCGTATGTCGAGTCACAATTTTCATTGGACTGACAAAGTCAATTCCCCACTTTTCAAATGGTGCAAGAGGCAGGATTGGTGTCAATGGCCAATTCACTGCTTTTGTAGGCTTACCATATCTCTGGCATGGATCGCATGAACGAATAAAATTTGATACATCCTTGAACATTGTTGGCCACCAATACTTGATAGTCAATATCTTATTAACAGTATTTTTCAAAGCAAAATGTCCACCAGCACCTTTTGAGTGTAAGGCTTTAATGACCTTTTTAATGTCTTCAGTTTCAAGACATCTTCGAAGCTGATGATCTGCACCAAGCTTGTACAAGATATTGTTAATAATCGTATAAGGTGTTACCTTAAATTGAAAAACTGTCTTTTGCTCCAAACCGTAACCATCCGGATATATCTGATTTTTGAGATAAATAATAATATTAGAATATAGTGAATTTGTAGATGAAATGTCGAATAAATGTTCGTATGGAAAATCATCATTAATAGGCTCTTCAATTTTTCCCGTGTTGAGTCGTGAAAGATAATCAGCATTTGTATGATATTTTCCTTGACAAAGCTCTACTTGATAAGTGAATTCCTGCAGAAGTAGAACCCATCGAGCAATTCGTCCTGATAAATCTGGTTTATTTACAAGATACTTAAGAGCATAGTGATCAACATGAAAAATAAATGCATATCCCAGCAAATAATGCCAAAATTTCTTAACAATGAAAATCATGCCAAGTGCTTCCTTTTCTGTAGCCGAATAATTCTTCTTTGATGCAGCGAGTTGTCGACTCGCATAGTAAATGGGATGATCTTTCTTCTGGTCATCCTTCTAGCTTAGACAGACGCCAATAGCAAATGCAGAAACATCCACATAACTATGAAATAAAATAGCCCAGTTACGTGGTCTCAGAATAGGAGCATTAATCAACCTTTGCTTAAGTTCTTCGAATGCTTTCTGCTGTTCATTCGTCCACAAGTATTCCACTTGTTTCTTCAGTAGATGTGTAAGAGAGGCAGCAATAGAAGCATGATTTTGAATAAATCTTCGGTAGTAGCCGACATGTCCTAAGAAAGCTCTTAGTTCACGAAAATTGGTTGGTATCTGGAGATTCTTTATAAGCTCGACTTTATCTTTGTCGACTGCTATTCCTCTGTTAGATATTTTGTGTCCAAGTAATATCCCTTCTTTCATACCGAAAAAACATTTCTCTGGATGAAGAGATAAACAAGTATCTCGACACCGTTGCAATGTTAATTTCAGCTTCTGTAGATGTGTCTTTATATCACTATATACACAGAAATCATCAATAGATATTTCGATAAAAGTTCTTAGGAAGGCAGCGAAAATTAACATCATGATTCGCTGAAAAGTCGTAGGCATAAGTGCCCCAATCCATAGTGAATGTGGTCTTTGAACGATCCTCCTTCCGCTCTCCAACCTGATTATAACCGGAAAAACCATCACAGAAACTATAACGCTCCTAACCAGCAACCTGATCTAAGATGGAATCAGTGAAGGGCAGAGGATGATGATCCTTCCTTGTGACAGCATTGAGTTTGCGAAAATCCTGGCATATTCGTATTTTGCCAGTCTTCTTCTTTGGGACGACCACAATGGGTGAAACCCATTCACTACTTAAGACGAGATAAATTATATCTGCCTTAAGGTGTTTTTTGAGTTCGTCCTTAACCATGAGAGAGTACTTAGGATTGAGACGATATTGTCTCTGTCGAACGAGTACAACATCTTCCTTAAGATCAATACGGTGCTCTTCGAATTCTGCAGTTATACCCTTCAAATCGTCGAGCGACCAGACAAAAACATCTTGATACTCCTTCGATAGTTCAGTGAATTCCGCTAATTTCGATTCTCCAAGTGAATTTGAAACATGCACAAATCTGCCAGATGCAAGTTCAATTAGTTCAGTAGAATCTGGTAATATGATACCTTCTGTCATACTGGCCTTAGTATGGCCATGAATTTCGCGCATGGTTGATCCATAGATGTATTCTTGTTGTCAATCTAGTTTTTGTTACCAAATTCGTGTTCAAATTTGTCATTCGAATCATCAGACTCTTTCAAGTTCGTGTCTGCAACATTAATTTCTTCTTACAAAACATCCGCTTTAGTGTTGCGGGCATCGAAGAATTCTTCTTCGTCAATATTCTCATAACATTCGAAATATTGAACTTCCATGTCAGATGCATTAGAAAAAACATTTAAGGCATAAGAAGATTCCTCTGATGCAAAACTGGTGTCAGACAAAGGCGTTTCACCTTCATATTTGTCCCGACTCCAAGTGATTATTTGTTCTGCTGACTTACCACAATTATTGGTCTCACCAATCTGAAATCTTAGCTCTCTGGATTTCCAATGAACACTTGCGTTTGATTGATAAAGCCAAGGTCGTTCAATCAGCACAGAATAGGATGACAAACCGAGTGGTTTGATAACTATGAAATTCATTGTGAATGGCTTGGCTTGAATGTAAACAGTGACATCCTTTAGTTCTCCAACAGATTTTTGACGTGTCGAATCAGCTAACTTGATGTTTCACTGTGTCGGTTGAATGTCAGTCAGTCCCAAAGCATGAGCTGTATCTTCTGTTATTATGTTCATGTTGGAACCAGAGTCAATTGGCACTTTTTCTATCAGGCATCTCGCAATGGTAATATCAATTTTAGGTGCACCGAGATCACCTAAATCAATAGACATAACCCCAGCATCTGGCAAAGAAACTTTTTTCTTCTTTTTCGGGGCAGAAAGACCTTTTAGTTGCTTTCTATAATAAGTGTTATTTGCCAACAGCTGCTCAAAAGTAATATTCGGACGAAGTGATCCAATATCAGTCACGATGTCATAGACTTTCATCTTCGATTTCGAGATTGGCTTATCAATAACAACACTAGACAGTTTTGTCTTCATGATTTCGTCGTCCCCTTCCTCGAAAGTGATCACCTTATCTGCAGCAGCTGACTGAAGTTCAGCGTTGATAATTTCTTTCGCCTCTGATGAGATATCTTTTGCAAACAACTTTGCAGCATCGCGGTCATAGTCGGGGTCATCATTGAGATCTTTTTTAGTCGTATATTTATTCGTCATCTTGCTAGAAGAATTCTTCTTTGAGGATTTTCTACGCTTCGTCGAAGATTTTTGGTCAAGGAGCTTTTGCTTCTCATTGTGACTTTGAATAAGTTTTCCACTAGTAAACCAACCAAAAACCATTCGATTTGCATATCAACAGGATATACACCGGTTAGTTTTCCTATAAGATTTTTTAACCTTTCGTGTATATTTGTGAAGGAGTTCTTTACTCTTCTTCTGAAGATTGTTCAGACGTCCGAGAATTCTTGATTAGTAATCGATTTCTCTGAACTAGTTCAAAAACGCATCTTTCAGTAGGTACTAGTTTCCTACACAGCCTGGTTCAACTTGACTGTACCAGATGCGCGTCTGCTTTCTTAGCAAACCAAGGAAGATTCGTAGTTTGTCTACGTCAATACCTTCGTTATTTGCATTAGCGATTGACTCGAATTGTGAGACATAGCTATCTGCATCGTTGGGAGAAGTCCCTTTAAAATAATTGTATTTAATTTTTTATATAGGAGTGAAACGTGCAGCAGGGCCCTCCATACCGAAGCTAATTAGAAGTTCAAGTGACTGTGCAGTGATTTTGTCTATGAAAACAAGAAAAAAATTTCTTTCTTAGAGTCAACACTCTATAAGTAGACTTGGATTCATAAAGCTTCTTCAATTAATCCCAAGCATCCTTAGATGAAGTACACTTACCAACTTCCTTGAGAAGCTCATTGGTAACATTCATCTTGATAATGTGTAGAGCCCTTTTGGCCCACTTATCATACCTCATTTGATCTTGTTGTGTTGCTGGTCTCTCCTCCAAACCTACAACAATATCCCAAACATCATTCATCTCAAGAAGTGATTCCATCCTCACTTTCCACAATGAATAGTTACTTGAGGTAAGTCCATTATTGGCTTCCAACATGATTCCACTTGAGGTTGCCATGTAGCAATGAACTGATCTTCTTTTTCAACCTATTTCAATACAAAGCACTCCTTTTTACAACAACACATGCTCTAGCCTTGATATCTTCAAGAAATCATTGATAGATATGATTTCCTCATTCATAACCTGAAACACAAGCTCTGATACCATGTGAAGGATTTCAGATCATTAATGATCCAATCCATGTCCCTAATCTTTGGTTACAAAAAAAAGATATCCTACCAATCTCACCAATGTAGAAAAATCAGCATCGACACACAAAATGAGATGCAAACTCTAATAGAACTTGATCAAACATGAATCAAATGATAAAGTACTGTTGCTATCCGTACAAAAATAACAAGCTATTGTATTTCACACATGTGGATCCAAAAATAACAAATATAGATCATTCTACACATAAAATTGCATGAGTTTTACCAATGTATAGTAGAACTCAAGAGAACCATGTATAAGCATGAAATGAGATAGGGAAGAGAGAAGATATGTCTCTCCATGAGTTACATCCTTTTATAACAGGTCCAAACTATTTGGCCACTTGGCTTTCTCACCAAAATGCTAACCCTACTATTTTTGGGTCTAGATTCAAAGTACCCAACATTCAAATTTGAATCTACTCAAACTCGACTTCTAACTTTCCCACACTTTCAAAAAGTGTTTATTCAAATGAAATTTAGACTAATGAACTTTGAAAAGTCAATCTCTAAGTCTAAAAAAGTTGGCCTCAATTTGCCAAATATGGAAGCATATCAAATATGATCAAACTAGTTGAATCTTTCACATTTTGATCACTGTGTGAAGTCATCTAATAAGCACTATGGTGATTTTTAATTTTGATGCTGAATATTGATTTAGATGACAATTGTTTCTTGGTACCTGCTAATACATCTTATCGAAGTTCCTACTGTGGAGGACTTACGTCACACAAAACCATGCAATTTCCATTTGAGATCTTCATCCAAGGCTCAAGTTATGCAAGCGAGTTTTGTCTGGATTTTTCTATCTTTGTTGGAGATTTGTAGTCCCACCACCTACTCTGTGTTTATTTTATCATCAAGCTATTGGGATGATGAGTCTGTGCATGTGGGTGGAGTAAGGTCGTTGTCGACAAGCATGGATTTGGAAAGGGGTGGATGCTATTGTTGAACATGGTTAAATTTTGACCTTAGATATTCGAGATGCGAGATGGTCAAGATGTGCAAGATCGGCCGCCATCCAAATCATCGGCAGTCATTGCCCGTCAACGACGGGCACACGTTACTAGTATATATATATATATATATATATATATATATATATATATAGAGAGAGAGAGAGAGAGAGAGAGAGAGAGAGAGAGAGAGAGAGAGAGAGAGAGAGAGAGAGAGAGAGAGAGAGAGAGAGAGAGAGAGAGAGAGAGAGAGAGAGAGAGAGAGAGAGAGAGAGAGAGAGAGAGAGAGAGAGAGAGAGAGAGAGAGAGAGAGAGAGAGAGAGAGAGAGAGAGAGAGAGAGTTTATCAAGCTTTCAAGCTTTCACCAACAACAAAATCACTTGCTAATAGTTGTCAATGCTAGGCAAGACATGTTTTAGCTCTAATCAAATGGTTAAAGTAACAAAATCAAATACATTAAACTTGCAATACTCAACCAAACACAGTAAACAACCAAACGAATTGACAAATGGGCATGGAGTTGATTGGTACTCTCAGCCACTAAAAAGCATGTCAATTGAGTGGATTGTTCAATTTAATTCAATGAGGTGAACCTTGTAGGCTTAGAAGGAGAAGTGTTGTTGCCAATGAAGAAAAATATGCTCCTAGATATGAGGGAGTGTTGGCTTCTTTGCATAAGAATATCTCATCTTCATCATGCAACTTGTCATTTTCATCCATGTTCTCACGTGTTATGCAGGATGCACACTGGACAAGTACGTCAAAGCCTACTATCTGGTATTCATAACAAGATTGGAAGGCGCCTGCAAGGAGGAGGCCAAAGATCCAAAAAGTTATTGTTGTCAAAATAAAGCTGTGGCAAGTAGGATGGCGCATGGTCTGAAAAGTCGTAAGCTAGGATCCAATGGAAATGCAGGCCTACAAGCCCAAGTGGTATGTAATTATTACCTTGATCAAATGATATCCCCTAGGTTAAATCTTTTTGTTAGCTCAAATTTGTTACTATCTCAAGTTGCTACCCAAGTCAATTGGTTTATGGTAGACAAAGCTTTTTGATGACACATAAATAGAAGCTAAACCTTCTTTTGCCATTTTTCTCTTCAAAATAGAAAAACTAAACCCTACGTTGTCACTACAGATATAAAATCCTACCTTTTACGAACTCTTGTTAGTACATGGCATTTTTTTTTGTTTTATAAAGGCACATCCAAAGAATCACATGTCAAACATTAAACTAGTGAGAAAATGAGAGAGGAACCAACCTGGGTCATCAATCACATAGGAAAAACAATTGTGGATGATAGTGGGGGTAGAAAAGAACCTCCAATAACCCTATCGTTGATATTAGAAGTTCCCTAACAAAAACGTATGCAAGAATTACATGAAACATTTGGCCATGGTCTAATATAGCTGGGATATAATTAAAAAGTATGAATTCATCTAACTTGATGTCATAATACAAAATAATATAATTGTATTAATGAGCTCCATTTTTAAGCTATCTATTTTGAATAATAGAAAAGGACAAAATAAGTTGATCACATAATATGTTTTAGGAAAATGAAACCCAAAACAAATGTTCACCCATAACCCATAAACCCATTTTTGATGTCATCCCTTCCTTGGAGCACACCTCTCCCATTCTCATAAATTTAGTTCACATGTCCCATTCTCCTACTTTGCAAATGCATTTCACCCATTCTTACCCAGTGAACCGTTCTACCAATTGTCAAAGCTTGGCATATGCCATAGCTAATAATGTGATTTCTTTCCCCAATTTTGCATAGACTTGCTAAACAAATAAGACAGAGTTCCTCCTGACCCATTCTTGGCCAATTGTAGGAGGGGTGAAGATGGCTTGGAGAGGCTCTCTCAACTTTCATGTGAAGGTATGTAGGAGGGCACCTTGGGACCTGCTTTTGAGATCATCATCGTGGTCCAGTTACATTGAAAGTTGTTTTTGACATCATTAATGGGTCAACCTACCTTGCATGTGAAAAGGCCCTTACCATGTCACTGTGAAAGAGGCTGATTGTTTGACCATCATCTCCCTTGCCAAGGTGTAGAATTTGGCACAATCAAAACTTCATGAGCAATACACACAAACTCCTAGTCAGAAGGGAAGGCAACATATGATGACCCTTAATGATAGACAAGGCGAGATGTGGCCAAGGTCTATGGATCACGTATTTTGGACTACACACAAACTCCTAGGAGACAACATATGATGATCCTTAATGATAGAAAAGTCGAGATGTGGCCAAGGTTTACGGATCAACGTATTCCACATCATCACTGGCATGCCAGTGATGGTGCAAACAACATCCAAGGGTGGTGGTGGTGGTTGCTCCACGACCTCCCCCTCCACCATCGTCTTCGTTGCCAAGGTATAGAATTTGACACAATCAAAACTTGACATGAGCAATACACGCAAACTCCTAGTCAAAAGGGGAGGCAACATATGATGACCCTTAATGATACAAAAGGCGAGATGTGACCAAGGTTTACGGATCAGTGTATTCCGCACCATCAGTGGCATGCTAGTGATGGTGCAAACACTATCCAAGGGTGGTGGTGGCTGCTGCCTTGCCCTTCCATCGTTGAATGGAAGGGCCCCACAACGTTGGTAGTGCGGAATAGGCTCCTTCAAGGTTTACAATGCAGTAAAGGAGTGATTGAGGACTCTTAGGGTTAGGGCTTCAACCGTGTAAAACAGTTAGGGTTCTTAAAGCTAGGGTTTTACAACTTCGTCGAACAGGTACCATGGAACGCCAGAAACGCAGCCTATGGCCAAGATCCTCCTGGATCTAGGTACTTCAGCAAAATTGTGAATTCCGCTGTTGCTTTCATTGACACAGGACTTGTCAGGTAGGCAACACAGAGTTCTATATGATTCATGAATACTATTAATTTCAGTTTTTGTTGTTGATGGTTTCCTCTTCCTTGTAGGAGGTTGATGATGAATATACATACATAGGCTGATATTTGTACCTGAGCCCTATCAGAGATACAACGGATGGCATTGAGATGGAAAGGCCATTTGATGATTCTTTTCAATCAAAGTAGCCTGCGACAATTGTACAATAACCTTCAATTTAGATTAGTCCATAACATTGCGAGAAAAAAATTTTAGTCCATAGCAGAGGGAAGCGTGATTCAAATTGAAAAAAAAGGACACAGAAGGCGGCCTTCTTAGGCTCGAGCAGCCCGACTTTTGCAGATCATGACTTTACTGCATTAGCAAATTTGGATTTTCACCCATCATGCTCAGATTTAATGTGGCGAAGAGCAGCATTTACAGGGGTGATTTGAAACTGTGAGTTGCCAGCCCTAATCTAGTCATCAATAGTTTAATCTACTTTGAAGCGAGCTCTTTAGCCTGAATCTAGTTCATGGTGTAGCATTGAATTTAGGGTTAAAACGGGGTTAGGTTAGAGTAACTCTCACATATTAATTGTGAAATTGCTCTTCCGGTACAGGCTCACTTTCATTGTGCATTGATGATGTTGTAAAACAACACTTTTTTTTTGAGGGGGTTCCAAGGGCGCTAGGAAGGGCATTCACCCGAGGGCGGAGGGCCTGAGGAAGGGGTCCTTCCCAAACACATGCACTGGCGAATCGCTGGCTGCAATTCGGACAGTGATCCCAATCATGACCCCCAATTATACAGCCATTATGAGTTTCTAGTTTTGTCATTCGGATTGACGAATGCCCCTATGACCTTCTAGCAAATAACGAACAATCTTCTTCGTCCATATTTGAGGAAGTTCATAATAGTTTACTTGTTATTCTTATCTATAGTAGAACTTTAAAGGAGCATGATGAGCATGTCAGAATTGTCATTACGAGCACGTAACCAGTGCCGAACCCTAGAGAACACAGGAGGTCAGATACCACAATCAGGGTCGCGTCCAGAGTACACAATCAATAGGGCAAGACAGTGTGAGTAGTGTGCCCTGGCACGGTCCATAGACATGGCGGGCCTAACACAACAATAGGGACCCTGTCAACAGGATAGGGCCCCACGTTGGGTCCCGACGTGCAGTCGGCCACGTGGCCGACACTTGGCAGTATGCATGCTACTAGTTGTTGTAAAGCTGACTCAGGTGCACCTAGCGTGCCCTGTAAGACTCTAAGGGGTGACACTCTCTAAGGTCCCAGAGCAAGTTAGAACGTCAAGGACTGAGCCTTCGACCTGTGGTGAGCCAGTTAAGTAGTCACAAGTCATGAGCTAGCTCTGGAGGTCGAGTCATGGCCTAGTCAGGAAGCAAGTTGATTCTGCCGCCGAGACGGCTCCCGGGACCCATGTCCGGGAGCCAAACTGATTCTGCCAGGCTTGCCAGGCTTAATCAGCAAAATAAAAACTAAGTCCTAAAAAGCTTGCTTTACCAGAAAGCACTATGTTTCAGAACAGAGGGGGTGCGCCGAATCACAGCAGAACTATAGGGGGAGTCCGACAGATAGAAACTTGGGCAGCTCATTCAGCGCCAGGAATCCAGTCGCCAGGTCTTAGCTCCCTCTACCAGCACGAGCCAGGCACAATGCCCAACACGTGTTGGTGGCCCCGAGACCGGTCAGTCTATGTATGAATGTAACCTCTTCCAAATCTAATAAAGTTGATCCTTGGGGATGATTACCATTTCGGTTTCGCCTCCGGGACTGGTCCAAGTGGAAGGACCCTTACTACAACCTTTTTGCGTCACCGGCGCCTAAGGGTCCACGTCACCGACGTGTGGCTTGCCGCTATGCCAATTGGTCAGTTTGGCGACCACTATGCCTTGGGTTTAATGTGTGGCTTGTCTTTGCCTTTGGTTACCTTTTGGGGACGGATTCTGAGTTGGCTTTCGGGTTGGTTGGGATTCCAGTTTTCTTAAGTCTGAATGGTTAAGATTGTTACGTTTCTGAGTTGGCTTTTACGTAAATGCATGATGGATGAATGTTAGACTTAAGCGTGTGTTGGGGAAATCGCTCAAGTCCCAGCGCCCTTTGAGGCGCTGACGCAACATGTGGTATCAGAGCCGACTAGCCGGTCAGCTACGCAAGTCTCACAGGGATGGCCACGTCTTGGGATTTGTCAGGACAAGGTGCTGCCCACAGTGTAAGCACGGGTGCGTCCACGGTCGGGGTGGTCGGCAGAATGGGGGACTTGATGAGGCAAGGTGCTGCCCTTTAGGTGTAAGCACGGTCAGTTTCCGCGGTTCGGGCCTGGCGCCGTCTGCACGTAGGACAAATGAGGCAATGTGCTGCCATTAGGTTGGTGAAAGCACGGTCTGTGCCTTGTGGGGTGCGGGGTGACATATTCGAACTGTACGGGTTAACCATTGATACAAAGATGCTGCTCGAATTTGGGTGTAAAGCACGGGTGGTTGGCTGCCCGTGCGGGATAGCTGCCGATCGTTTAGCTACAAGGGCTATCGACCAAAAAGTGGTGGGGCGTGACTGAGGCAATGTGCTGCTTAATGGTGAAAGCACGGATGGTTGGATGGATGTTTCCCCGTGGGCTAATTCTGTGATAGATTTGTGTGGGCGCGGCTAGGCAAAGGTCCTACGTCCGGTCTCAGGGGGGATTGTGGCTTGAGAGGGATCCTCTGTGTTTGCTTTGGTTGGTATGTTCCGTTTGTTGTGTGCTTGCTTGGACACAAATGACTTGTCCTACTTGGCTCTCAGGTGATGTGTGCGTGCTAAGTTTGAGGAGGGGATATTTTCATTGAAGCTGATTTAATAAAGAAGAAAAGAGAGCTGTGGGGCCCGGACGACAGAAGGGAGAGTTTTCAAAAATAAAAAGGATTGAGGCGATAATCTGTTGGAAGTACACCTCTTACTATAATGGAGGACCACGTTGATGAGTTACGAGCATTGACGGACGGAGAGGAGCAGGTTCGAGAATACGGCTCCCGCATGCATCGAGATGGCACCAGGTCCAAGTCAAGAAAGAAAGAGCGTATGCACTCCACAGTGGCGCCTCTCCAAGAAGAGATGGGTGGCCCTTCTGAACCTACACCAAGAGACGAACCCATGCCAGAGGCGCAACAAGACCTCTTTGAAGTGAAGATGTGGCAATACTTATCAAGTGCAATGACGGCTATGCTTAGCGAGGTGAAGAAGGACAGAGAAACCGCAAGGAAAGAATGGCAAACATCCCTGCGAGCCATGAACCTTACTCAGTTCGACCTTGCTAGAGAAATGAGAGACGGGCTAACACAGCTCGAAGCCAGGTTTGAAGAGTTGGAGGCAACTAGAGGGAATGCAGTGGCGCCTCCTCCACAGATACCAAGAGAACCACGAGCGCGAAACACAGAAGGCCCAAAGGAGACTGTCAAAATAAAAGCACCACCTACTTTCAAAGGAGAGTGTGACATTTGAATTGTGGAAGATTGGTTGTTTCACATGGACCATTACTTCCGTCTGATGAACACTCCTGAAGAAGAAAGAACGGACTTGGCATTAGCATATTTTGAGGGCTACACTACAAATTGGTACCGGATGGCAGGAATGCATTTCCAAACATGGGACGCGTTCAAAACCGCGTTACGAGAGGAGTTCATACCGAAGGATTCACACATGAGATTGAGGACAGAATTATCAGGGCTCAAGCAGAAAGGTTCATTGCGAGAGTACCTCAATAAATTCAGACAGAGTGTATGGGTTATTGAAGATATGTCCGAGGCGGACAAAACTCATTACCTTTTGTCTGGAATGCAGTCTTGGACCCGACGTGCAATAGACAGTTACATGCCCCATGATTTCAATTCAACTATTCGGGTGGCTGAAATGGTTTGTGATTATGAGAGCACATTCGCACCAGCTGCTCCCTCAACCTCAACAAGAGTATTTAGTGGATCCAGACCGAGTCCGAGCTTCTTTTCAAGGGGGGACTCAGCTTCAAATGGCAACCAAGCCTCGAGTAGCGTGAACAAATTCCCAACAAAAACAGGGTTTGGCAACCAAGGCAACAATGGGGGGAACACGTTCCAGAGAAAAAACAATGCTGGACCTTCAGCTAGTCACAGCAACAACTCACCAACAGTGGGCAGTTCCCTGCGCTGCTTCAACTGTCATCAGCAAGGTCACTTTTGGAGGTCATGCCCCAAACCATTGAACAAGCAAATCATGGCTGCCATTGAAGGATTTGATAGGATGGAGAGAGAGACATTCGATCAAGAAGATGGTGAGCAGGATGACGAAGAAGACCCAGAAATGGATTTGACGGAGTCCGACCTGAATGCCTTACAACAGATAGGGGCACTTGCGGCGTATCGTGAACATCTGATGGCGACTCCTGCGAGAGGATCAAAGTTATTGTACCTGAAAGGCTGTATTCAAGACAGGATCATTTACTTCATGGTAGACCTGAGAGCGTCACATAACTACTTGTCAGAAAACTGGCAAGGGAATTGGACATCCAATGTGAAGAAAATGTGACTCCTATTTGTGTGGAGACCGCGAAAGGTACAATGACCACTTGTAGATTGGCAACCAACTTACCAATCTCCCTGGGAACCTGGAAGAATCGACTAACGTTCACAATCTTGAAGATGGATGCCTTCGATGCTATTTTGGGATTAAGCTGGTTTAACGAACACGTGGTGGCCTTCTTGGCAAAAGGGGTTAACCTTGTGTTATTATATAATGACAGGAGACCTTGTGTCGTCAGAGCTGTGCCAGGGGACCAACTAGAAAAGAACGACACAAATGAACCTGAGCCAACCATCCCTCCCAATCTCATTCACCTCTTTAACGAAGGGCAGCCAACAATGACAAACCAGCTGACACGGGACCAAATGGAGCCAACATTGCCTGCAGTTTCTACATCAAAGGTGAATCCAAGTGCCAATGCAGAGCTCAAGGAGCTCAACTTGTGTGACCAAGCGAAAGCTCACCTCTTTAACGAAGGACATCCAACAGTGACAAACCAGCTGACGCGAGGTCAAATGGAGCCAACATTGCCTGCAGCTTCTACATCAGAGGTGAATCTAAGTGCCGATGCAGAGGAGCTCAACCTGGGCGACCAAACGAAAAATCTAGAGTCCTAGGGGACTCATCCAGACGTGCGACGAAAACGACATATTTGAGGCTTAAGGGAGCCGTAAGTACCTTTTTTCTTTCATGTTAATAAAGTAAGCCGCATTTCTCATCGAGGAGTGAGCTTCACTCTAATGTCTAAGTGCAACAGCTTTACATAGGTTTTACGTAAGTGAACTAGATCCACACTTTTCCTGTGCTGGGTGCAAACACAATGTTTATACTTCTCTTTACAGTTGGTCTCCTTTGGCCGGTGAATCAAGCCCGTGCCCTTGTATATGTGAATAAAGTTTGGCCGGTGAATTAAGCCCGTGCCATGAGTCTTAGGTTCTAGTTTGGCCCTGATGAGGACATCAACTTTCTCAAATGAGGGGAGGATGTTGTAAAGCTGACTCGAGTGCACCCAGCGTGCCCTGTAAGACTCTAAGGGGTGACACTCTCTAAGGTCCCAGAGCAAGTTAGAACGTCAAGGACTGAGCCTCCGACCTGTGGTGAGCCAGTCAAGTAGTCACAAGTCATGAGCTAGCTTCGGAGCTCGAGTCATGGCCTAGTTAGGAAGCAAGTTGATTCTGCCGCTGGGACAGCTCCCGGGACCCATGTCCAGGAGCCAGACTAATTCTGCCAGGCTTGCCAGGCTTAATCAGCAAAATAAAAACTAAGTCCTAAAAAGCGTGCTTTACTAGAAAGCACTATGTTTCAGAACAGAGTGGGTGCGCCGAATCACAGCAGAACTATAGGGGGAGTCCGGCAGACAGAAACTTGGACATCTCAACCAGCGCCAGGAATCCAGTCGCTAGGTCTCAGCTCCCTCTACTAGCACGAGCCAGGCACAATGCCCAGCACGTGTTGGTGGCCCCGAGACCGATCAGTCTATGTATGAATGTAACCTCTTCCAAATCTAATAAAGTTGATCCTTGGGGATGATTACCATTCGGTTTCGCCTCCGGGACTGGTCCAAGTGGAAGGACCCTTACTACAACCTTTTTGCGTCGCCGGCGCCTAATGGTCCACGTCACCGACGTGTGGCTTGCTGCTATGCCAATTGGTCAGTTTGGCGACCACTATGCCTTGGGTTTCATGTGTGGCTTGTCTTTGCCTTTGGTTACCTTTTGGGGACGGATTCTGAGTTGGCTTTCGGGTTGGTTGGGATTCCAATTTTCTTAAGTCTGAATGGTTAAGCTTGTTACGTTTCTGAGTTGGCTTTTACGTAAGTGCATGATGGATGAATGTTAGACTTAAGCGCGTGTTGGGGAAATTGCTCAAGGCGCCGGTGCAACACTAGTCCTCACACTGGGCTAGGAGGGGCTTGCTCCATATCAGGGAGTAGGCAAGGTTGGGTGGATCAGTTAGTGTTTGCCCTACTGTGGTGTTGAGACCTCTAACACTGGTATCAGAGCCATCTCCATCTTTGGGAGCTTAGTTTCAGCAAGGGAGAAAGTAGTAGAATGCACAGAACATCTTCTTATTTTCAGAAATTAGAGATTCTTAGTGCAGGTTAGTCGCTGCAAAATCAGCTATCCATCCCTGATTTTTGAGTGCAAAATTTGGAAATCAGAGTGGAATTCAGAAAGGGTGTGAAGTGCAGGTCCAGCGCTGATGGTACTTCTCCAAATCTGGAATTTTGGAACCATTGGGGGCCTCAAATTGGACTTTTTGAGCCTTCAAACTTGTTTTTCCAGATCAGAAATCTCAGGTAGAACTCCAGTCAGTCCAGCGAGCATGGGCCTCCTCCAATTCGGGATTTTTTGGACCTGTTTTTGGTTCCAAATTGGAAATTTTGGACTACCTGAGTTGCAGCCAGATCAGCGAGCAGTAGTCTTCCCAAATTCTGGATTTTCAGATCTGTTTTTGTTAGCTCCAAATTCGAATTTTTGGAAATAACAGGTCTGCTAACCTGGTAGCAAGTGTGGAGGACAAGTCAAATGGAAATTTGTTGTACTTTTCCAGTTTTCAAATCTGATTTTTGAAGACAGCAGATACAAACTCCATCAACGAGGGTTTTCCAAAAGTCATCCACAAATTTTCCAGACTATCTTCACTTGATTGTATGCACTGCGAGAAGACAAATTGTACAATTGTGGTAGAACTGAGGGGGTTTCTTGCTTTTCTCTTTGGAAGTACAGTCCTAAGACAGAGTTAAGTATTCTGCTTTCGTTTTTTCCAGTTTAGTCAATCTTTTTTCTTATTTTCAGTCAGAAGTTAAGGTACATCTCTTTCTGTTCCGAAAATGACTACTCCTCAGGGACCTGATCAACCCCCGGAGAGAGCCATCAACGAACTTGAAACAGAAGCCTTGGCTTATAGTAAAGGGGAGCAGTATCTCCACTTGGTAACAGAGGTGGATGAATTGAAACTGGCTCTCGCCAATTTCAAATCCAGTGTGGACGACTCGTTCGCCGAACTCAAAGGTCTAATTTTGTGCACTGCAAAAGGAAGCCTTCCTTCCACTTCTCAGTTATCCGCTTCTCCACTTCCATCAGTTTCGGGTGAGCCTATTCAGTCTCATCCCAGTGTCTTTAAAGACTCTACTTTTATTGGGGAAGAGAAGGATAGAAACGCAGATATTCTACATACCTTCCTCAGCAAATGGAAGAACATCCATGCTCTTAATTGACCCTTTACCATTTGCAAGCTATTGAGGCCAGTCTTTCCCTAGGGCCCATGGCCTATAAGTGGTGGTTAAACCTCCAGGAGATTGGGTAGACTCCCCGGTCATGGAAGGCTTTTGAAGAAGCGTTCCTAAGAGAGTTTTTACCAGAAAATGAACTTGATAGAGCCTGGGAGAAAACAGTATGGACAAATTCTTAATCCATTATATCTCGCAGTATCGAGAAGCAATTTCAAAGATAAAAGATATGGATGACTATCAGAAAGTCAGGATTTGTCTGTGGCCTTAAAGATGAATATGAAGTAGAGGTCCAGAGAAACTCGCCTACTACCCTAGAGCAAGCTCTCAGATATGCTCAAATCAGCCATTTGTGGTCGAAACAGATGCTAGCGACTTTGCAGTTGGTGCTGTACTAACTACAGAATGGACGACCAATTGCGTTCGAGAGTAAAAAACTCGAGCCAACATAGACTAGTTATAGTGCCTATGAAAATGAACTCTTTTCCATAGTTCATGCCCTTAAGACTTGGAGGCATTATTTGTATGGTGCCAACTTTGAGGTCATGACAGACCATGAAAGTCTCAGATACCTTTGCAATCAGCCTGAGCTCAGAGGTCGGAAAGCTCATTGGGTTGAGTTAACGCAAGAGTTTGATATGTCTATCAGATATAGAAGGGGGAAGTTCAACACAGTAGCAGATGCACTTAGTAGAATGCCTATGATAAACAAGCTGAGTTTTACTCAGATTCGTAGTGAGTTACTCGAGTCCAATCTACACAAGATTAGTTCAATCTAGATCAATTTTACATGAGAAAATCTAACAAGAACAATCATTAATGAAGGGAAATTGTACTTGATGGTTTCACATGTGTGAAAACCTGTCAGAGTACGGACCCCAGCCTGAAATCAAAGTACGATATGATAGAAACTTAAAACAATCAAAACAAATGAAGACAAATGGAGAGATTGACAAGAAATTGCCTCCAAAACCAAGATTGGTGTTGCTTAATGATTATGGCCAAATGTGGTTCTATATATACAAATAGTGGGAGCTCGTGGTACTGATCAACCCTAATCTCACATGTGTGAGGGTGCTTTGTCATGTGATGATTTATCATGCAAAATTGACACTTGGACAAAACCTTCTATTTTGAGCACTTTTGGTCCATTTTTCTTCTATCTAGAGAACTAGGAAAAACTCTTCTAGAAGTGCAAATTCGACTTCCTTAGCTTATTCCACACGTGTGAGCAGACCTTTACACATGGGATTTGACACCTAATCTCATGATGTGGCTTCATGCAATCTCTAGATTGATGCCATGTGGCATATGACTAAAAAACATGATTTTGGCCATTTTAGCCACTAGAACTTGATTTAAATCATATGTACAACCTATATGATTCTACTACATGAAAAGTACATTTATTTCACAGATGGGAACAAGCTCCACACATGTGTAATCATCCTATAAACATAGATTCCGAGATCACCATATCCATGATAGTACTTCTTTGATGTTGACATCTTTGATGAACTTGAGAGCTTTGCACCATCCTAGCACCTCCAAAATTGATTTCTTCCAAATTTCATGTAGATGCTTGAGCTTGAGGCTTGTTCCTTCTTCATGTGCATGCTCCTCCGTGAGGAAATAAAGATTTCTTCTTGACTTATTAGGATCACAAAGATCCAACATCATGTTACCGCGATCTAGAGAATTAGACTCATCCAAATTGGCAAGACTATGCATGCTATAATAACAAAGTGTTTGCATCATATCTTCATGCTTGTTTACCATGCTAATCTCAGATCCAATGAGGCTAAATACTTCATTATGGAGATTAGTGTCTTTAGAAGATGATTCACTTACTCTCATAAAGAGTTTACAATTTGCCTCAATACTTAAAAAAAGACAATTTTTCAAAGTATGAGTGAACAAATTTCTTTTGCTCTAGCATGACTCAAGAGCATACATTTGATGAAATAATCAATTGCTTTCTAATCGATTTAAAATCAATTTCAAACTTTTAAGAACATCATCGATGTTCTCAAGAGAGACTTCATACTCAACTAGTATGGCTTTACTCCAATTTTGAGATGCAATGATTTCACTAAAGCAAATTGATTCATCAAATGACATAAGAGAAGTAAGTATGAGATGTATACCACATGAGATATGCTCCTCTTTCCCTTGAAATGTGAGCCACATGGGCTTTTTTCTTGAGATTCTTTTTGGAATCACACTTGAGAAGGTCTCTCCTCCTCAATCCTTGGCACACTTGAACCTTGAGAAGGACTCTCCTCCTCAATCATTGGCACACTTGAACCTTGAGATGACTCCTTAAGATCCTCTTCATGATGCTCCTTCTTGATGGAAATCTGAGGCCTCCATGTCTCATAATGATCACAAAAACTATGACCATACAATATGCACTTCCTATGACTATCAAGATTACATAAGGCTAACTACTTGCTTATGGATATAAGTGTCCACTTTGGATGCTTCACTTATTCTCATAAGAAGTTTACAACTTGCCTTTAAGATTGAAAACTTACAATTCTCATCTTTATGAATGAACACATCATTCATGATCTTATTGAAACCAAAAGATCCTACATTATGAAGACATTTCCATTTCCTCGACTTCATAACTAGTGTAAGCTGACAAGGAAAACATACTTTGCTATCTTTTAAGGGATCACACTCAACTAGTATTGCCTTAATCCACCTCTTTACAAAGCAAAATAGTTCTTCATAAGTTGACATGAGAGCATAAATGAAACTATTTTCATTTTGTGATTGCTGCTCCTTATTCTTGAGTGATTTCTCTTGGATCATAACAATAAGTTTGAACTTATCTAAAGTTCCAAGCAAAATACTTTCCAAGGACATGAAATAAATCCAAGTTACTTTCATGAAAGTGACATCTATCTTTGCATCTTGAACCAAACAATGCACTTCCAAATGACAAATTTCAAAAGTTTTGACATGTGTTGCGATGGACTCTTGAAGACAGTTCTTGCAAGTCCTTGTGAGACTCCAGGCCTCATTTACCTTTCCACAAAGGAAACACCTTTCCCTGGATTTGTCCTTTTTGTATTTGCATTTCGAACTTGAAGCTCCATCCTTCACCTCGGCCCCCTTGCTTTGGTTTTCCTTGGATGGATTGGTCTTCTTTTTGTAGCATCTTGATTAAAAATATCCTTCCTTGCCACAAAGGTTGCACTTAAGATCCTTACTTGCCTTCAATAGGATGCCACCTATTGATGCCATGTGAATAAAATCTTGTGATATGATTCTACAAATGTAATTTGTGACTCTCAAGAGACTAGATTTGAACATATTCAATAATCTAGAAGGATCTACAAAAGATCTAGCTCACAAACCTAAGAATCAATCTTCACACTAATAATTAGTCACTTGGAAACTTTGCTTTGACTAAGACAAAAGCACACAATCTTTGAATCAAATCACAAAAGAAATCAGATCCAAACACTCCTATTGGACTTAACAAATACCAATGACTCTTTCTTTTGAGAGTTGAAATGGATATGAAAAGATTTGACACCTAGATGCTCCTTTTCACTTGACTAGTTCTCTCAACACTTGAGATTCTTGAACGAAAGATGGGTTTTGTTTCAAAATACATGAAAATAAAACTTAATCACTTCTTTTGGACTCACTCTTGACCCAAATAATCTCACTCTTGAGATTTAGAATGAATTTGTTTTGATTTGACAACAAACTATACCACCAATTTTCACAAAACATAGGATCTACTCTAGATCACGCAAACTTGACATGTACATTTGATTCAAATACATAAAATTAAGATCCAATCACCCCTTTTGGAATCCCAAAGAATCTCACTCTTGAGATTTGGAATGGATTTGTAATAGTTTGATAACAACCTATGTCAAGAATTTTTCACCAAGCTTAAAAATTAGACATCTATTGCATAGATGCTATATATGCACTAGAAACTCTCAAATTTCACTTGGAGGACAGATCCAAGGATGTTTTCTAGCAAATTGATGCTTCTAAACTTGACCCTATCACTCTTGAACAAATCTAGAGTGATGGTACAATGGATTTCATCCTCTCACCTTGCATATCACTCCTTAATCTATGATTTTTGGCAATTTCTCTCTCAACCTCAACATACACTCAAAAAATCAGAGAATCACATTTAATGCACCTGAGTCAAGCTTCAAATTAATACTTGGATGATCTAATCCAAGAACAAATCATGGGACTAGAATCTCTATAGAAAATGCTTGAATTTGCACTAAAAATCACTAAATTTGGGTGTATGAGTCAAATTATGCATCAATTTGAATTTTATCAACCAAAACTGGATCTGTACGGCCCCACACGAGTGGAAGGTACACCTACAGCCTACAACAAGTTTTGGTACAAAAATATTGAATCTATCAATCCATTCAAACTCTCTACCTCAAGATTAGCTAGTTTCCACAAACTTGCTAATTTGTGTGTATGAGCATCAAATTGTAACATAAGGCTCAAAAACTGGTACTGTATGTCCTCACACGTGTGAAGAGTACCCCTGCAGCCCACAACCAAGTTTGATGCAAAAAAATTGAGTATACCTATCCAATCCAACTCGCCACATCAAAATTAGCCAGTTTCCACAAACTTGCTAATTTGGGCTTAGTTTTGGATCAACCCCATCAAATCTCAATAAATCCTCTTGTACTTGGCTGTGATACCATGTGAAAATCTGCAAAATTGGACCAAGAATGGATCCTAAAATGATCCACAAGAGTGATTGGATGTTAGATACAATTGATCTACCAATCTACACAAGATTAGTTCAATCTAGATCAATTCTACGTGAGAAAATCTAACAGGAACAATCATTAATGAAGGGAAATTGTACTTGATGGTTTCACACGTGTGAGAACCTGTTAGAGTACGGACTGCAGTCTGAAATCAAAGTACAATATGATAGAAACTTAAAACAATCAAAACAAATGAAGACAAATGGAGAGATTGACAAGAAATTACCTCCAAAACCAAGATTGGTGTTGCTTAATGATTATGGCCTAATGTGGCTCTATATATACAAAAAGTGGGAGCTCGTGGTACTGATCATCCCTCTAATCTCACATGTGTGAGGGTGCTTTGTCATGTGATGATTCATCATGCAAAATTGACACTTGGACAAAACCTTCTATTTTGAGCACTTTTGGTCCATTTTTCTTCTATCTAGAGAACTAGGAAAAACTCTTCTAGAAGTGCAAATTCGACTTCCTCAGCTTATTCCACATATGTGAGCAGACCTCTACACATGGGATTTGACACCTAATCTTATGATGTGGCTTCATGCAATCTCTAGATTGATGCCATGTGGCATATGACTAAAAAACATGATTTTGGCCATTTTAGCCACTAGAACTTGATTTAAATCATATGTACAATCTATATGATTCTACTACATGAAAAGTACATTTATTTCACATGTGGGAACAGGCTCCACACATGTGTAATCATCCTATATACATAGATTTGGCCTTGACCAAGCATTATTCTTGCATTTTTCACACATGATGCATTCTTCTCTACTATCTGGAACTTAGTCCAGAGCAGACAGTTACACTCTCCAGGACCAGTTCCCGAGTGCCAGTTCATCCAAGAATAAGGCAGCTTCCGTTGAGGATGATGAGTCCGAGTATACGTCAGATGACATTGAGGACTCTGAGCCTGTATTACTCAAGCAAACCCCAGGGGTTGAGGGTCAGTTGACTCAAGGATTCAAATGGAAATAGTATTCCATTTAGGATGAGTTTGCTCTATAGAGATAGAGTATGCGTCCCCAATTCAGAGGATTATAGGCAGCAGGTCCTATATGAGTGTCATGACAGTCCTAGTGCGGGGCACCCAGGCATTCAAAAGACCTATGAGCTTCTTCGTAGGCAATTTTTCTGGCCCAGTATGAAAAAGGACGTCCAAGTTGCCAGAAATGTCAAGTAAATAAAGCAGAGCATTTAAAAGCAGGAGGGTTGTTACAACCCTTAGATATACCAGCTGGTAAATGGGAGAGTATCTCCATGGATTTTACAGTAGGCCTGCCTAAAACCCAAAAGGGTAATGACGCTATATGGGTCACAGTTGACCGTCTGACCAAAATGGCTCACTTGATTCCGACCAAAACAACCGTTAGAGCTCCAGAGTTAGCGAGGTTGTTTGTAGATGGGCTATTTAAATTGTACGGTCTACCTTCCGGCATAGTTAGCGACCGGGACAATAAGTTTAATGGAAAACTTTGGAGGGCAGTATTCCGTCATCTCCATACTAAAATTAACATGAGTACCACCGACCATCCACAGACGGACGGTGAAACAGAAAGAGTAAATTAGGTGCTGGAGGATATGCTTCGCGCATACGTCAGCAAAAAGCAGACTAACTGGGAGGAGTATCTCTCGATATTAGAGTTTGCTTATAACAGTACCAAACATCCAGCTACGGGATACAGCCCATTTATGTTGATGTATGGTTTTCAGCCACGCTCACCCACAGCTGTAGGGTTTAAACAAGAAAAAGTTGAAGCAGCCAGAAACTTTTTAGAAGACCTAAACCAGATGGTAGAACATGCTAAGCGTAGCATTAGGCAATCCCAGGATCGAGCCAGACATTATGCAGATCCACACAGACGGGATGTGCAGTTCTCCGCTGGTGAGAAAATCTACTTGAGAGTTCCAGTTGACTCTAAAACCCTTAAATCAGGAGTGTGTGCCAAGTTGTCTCCTAGGTATTGTGGTCCGTTTACCATCAGTAGGAGACTAGGCGAGGTCACCTATGAACTAGAACTCCCACACAGCAGTAAGGTTTGTCCAGTCTTTCATGTAAGTCAGTTACGAAAAGCCTTAGCCAGATCAAAAAATCTGGTAGGGGACAATGTTCTAGTTCTCCCATCGGATTCTCAGCAACTTTCACATGAACCAGAGGAGATTCTCGATAGTAGAGAGATGCAGACTCGTCATACTCTATACCGAGAATATCTAGTCAAGTGGAATGATCAGCCATTGAGAATGCCACTTGGGAAAAGGGCAACGTCCTTCGCAAGATTTTTCCAGACTTTGTCTTAGAGGACCAAGACGGTTCTTAAGGGGGAGGGAGTGTTACGAGCACGTAACCAGTGCCGAACCCTAGAGAACACAGGAGGTCAGATATTACAGTCAGGGTCGCGTCCAGCGCGTACACGACCAACAGGGCAAGACAATGTTTATAGTGTGCCCCGACTCGGTCCATAGACATGGCGGGCCTAACACAACAATAGGGACCCTGTCAGCAGGATAGGGCCCCACGTTGGGTCCCGACGTGCAGTCGGCCACGTCAGTGCCACGTGGCCGACACTTGGCAGTATGCATGCTACCAGTCCTCACACTGGGCTAGGAGGGGCTTGCTCCATATCAGGGAGTAGGCAAGGTTGGGTGGATCAGTTAGTGTTTGCCCTACTGTGGTGTTGAGACCTCTAACACAATACCATGTTAGAATTTCTTCAACGAACCACTTGGGGCTTCCTCGATCACTGCTTGTGATGGAGGCTGGTCAATTCCCTAGCCATGGCCATAACATTCTTCCTCCCTTAAGAACATTTTTGTCCTCAAAAAGGGAAATAAGGAAAATCCTAATGCGCTTCCTAGTACCAAAGGAGTTAGTGAAGTGGAATTGTCAACCAAGCCCAAGTCCTCATTTGATCCCATGGAATATAAGCCCGACTTAATTTGACTCACATAGAATAGGGGATGGACTTCGGTTCCTTCGGGAAGGTCTAACTGGTAAGCTAATGATCCGATTCTCTTGACCATCTAGAAAGCTCCTCAGTACCTACTTGATAGTTTATAATGCTTTTCATAAGCATTACTTTAGAATATTTAGGTATACGCAAGCATATTCAACTACCTACTTGTAATTCTTGAGGAACTCAATTCCAATCATAGTTGCACCCCCCATTCAGAAACGTGTTCAAAAACACGTTTCTGAATCGCGTTTCTGGTTTGGGGGTGCATTTTTGAGAAAGTTTTTTTTTTTAGATTTTAAATTTTGTGGCAATATGGGTATCAGATTAAAGCTCTGATCAAGGGCATTGCATCTGCATAGGTTGCCAAGTGTTTTGGTTACAGTTGGGCTGGTTACGGCATGGTTTAGGTCCAATATAGGGCAATTTTAGGGCAAAAAATATAAATATTATGTGTTTTTTTTGGCACGTTTCTAGCCTAGAAACGTGTTTCTAGAAATGTTTTTGCCCAGAAACATGTGAAACATGTTTCTGGGCAAGTATGGTTCCATTATCATATGTTGTGCAAAATCTTGTACGCTTCGGACAATCTCCTTTGCTAATTCGAATATTTCTTGAATATCATACAAGAAATTCCTAATCACTTGGAACTTAAATCCTCTCTCAATTGGAATCCATACATAAGCATAGCTAAATGCTTGTGACCATTATAAGCAAACTCAACCAAAGACTGCTTAGGTCGGACATATGCTCGAAGCATACCCTCCATAGTCCCATTTGTTCTCTCTGTCTAACCAATGGATTCAAAATGATCGCAAGAACTAAAAGTAAACGAAGTTTCGAATTTATAAATATTGCTAACCAAAGGTGTTCAATGCATGCTCACTTACAATTAAAAGAAAATTGGATTGAGATCATTTGAGATCACTCATAAATAACGAGGAGCATATGGTTAGAATGCTGCCAGAGAACTCTAAGCAGCGCACTTCAAATTTATAACGTTAAAACAGTGATAATTAAGGGAATTAAACTGATCAGATTTCAAGGGACTTCTGGAAACCCTATTGGTAAATGGGCTTTGCTTTGCCAGATGACTTCTTTGTTACTGTCTTAGCTTATTCGACTGAAATTCACAAAATCTGATAACGGGCTTCCTCTTCTTATAGAAATTTCTCAGAGGAATTTACAAAATGTTGAGTAATTTTCTAACTTGCATTTGATGGCTATAGGAAGAGTGATTTTGTGTGCATGTGTCAAAATCAATTTCAAAGGCAGATTTCGTTAGATTTCAAAGCATACGGCTGGGAGTGTTGTTTAAGTATGGTGTCCTTTCTTAAACGATGCCTCGTGAAACCTCTGTCAAAACAAAACTCATGAATGTACTTGCCTTGGATATTGCTTTATTAGAAAAACTCTTACATCTTTCCTGGAACTAAGAAGTCAATTAACTAGCATGGATGTTTCTGAAGTTTTTAAGAGTCAAAACATTCTTATGCATTTGCATCCCCTGGTCTTTTGCTCAAATCATCCATTGTTTCTGTTATCAATGTTGAAACGCTTCCACTAGCTTTTAATAGAATAAGGAAAAGGTTGGCTGTTACATCAATGCTTTTGTAGCTCTATTATATCATTTCTGGCTTGTTCTGAATTTTTGGTTTTTCAAACAGGTGTTCATGCATTAAGGTGTTAAGTACACGGGGACATAATATTGTTGCCAATGTCTCACAACCTTTGTCATTGGAGCTAAATCTGCTCTGAAAGTCACCATCACGTGTCAGTGAAAAAGCCATTCAGGAATTGCCATGATTTTTCTTAGTAAGTTGAACAATGCCTCCAAAGAAAGCATCAAAGAAAGGAAAGAAGAGAAAGAAGAAAGGACCCCAGGAACCAAAGCATGACCCGGGATGGGATAAAGTATCATCCTCACTATGAAGTCAATTTTAATCTATGCTCCTTCACTTCTATTTGTTTGTTTAGGCTCATCGTTTCTTCTAGAATCTTGGGTATTATCCATCAATGAAGACCTTTAAAACCTTACATTTGTAGACTGCCATATCCTTTGCAATTTATCTCTGTTGCATGTTTCAAAGTAGATTTTGTTCATTATATGGATAGGTTAGCAATTTGCTGATTGTTGTGGGTCTCAGACAATACAAAATGGAAAATGGGAACGACCCTTGGAGGCTCTTCCAGATCCTTCTCAGTGGCCTGCTTTTGGGGAGATACGAGAAAAGGTGCTGATGGCTTGTCGATTGGTAGGTAATTGGTTACAATCATAAAAATCCAGTTTATGTCTTTTAGTTCTGAATATTTATATTCTTCTGAACTATGAGTGCTTTGAAACATTTCCATGAGTCCATTATGAGGTTCAGAAGTTTTTGGTAATGCTTGAAGGTTACTTTTTTGGGCATTTCAAAAAGGCAGCTGTTCTGTTTTAGAGCAATAAAATAGTTTTCACATGCAGATTTCTATAATTTGGAGCATCTCACTACATGATAATTTCATCATGGAGTTATTCGGTGTTCCTCGGGTAAATCTGGTCAGTGAAAATGAGCCTTTCTTGAATATATCATACTGTGACGAAGTTTGATGTATGAAACTTTTTGGAAAGCTTTTGTGAATTGAATTATATATGTGAATGCAGTCCTACTTTCTTTTGAGGGATGTTGACGTTGAACTCTTCTGCATGTGATTGCGTAGTCTTGCAAGGTGGCAAGTGCATCAAGTACATATGCCTTGAATTTCTTTTGGTTGATGACTATATATGCAGCCAGTGACTTTATCCTTTACCACCCATGCTTACGTCTTGTTCTGAGGGGTGGCCATCCAGAAGTAGCAGATATTCTTTGCCTCACTTCATTTTTAGATTCCCACATTAGGGTTCATTTTGTGGGAGAACCTGTTGTCTTGTGCCTTCATGTGATGCTAGTTAGCTATTCTTTGTGGGAGATTGATCAATTAGCCTATATGCTATCTTTTCATGTTTCAATGATGCAAAATCTGTGAATTACATCCTAACTTGGTATCAAAGCACTTTCCTTGGCGGATCTTTAGCGGAAACACTAGGTGGCCTAAAAAAAAAATTTGGCAGTCTATTTCCGGCAGCTATGTTAGCGGCCGCTATCTTTTTTGGCAGCTATTTTGGCAGATTTTCTGATTGGTACCTATTGCACTTTCTAGCACCTTATTTGGAGGAGGTTTCAGCACTTTTCTTGTTTGCTGTTTTTTACCAATCTTTTGGAGGGTGGATCACCATCTCTCTCAGCATTTTTGCAGCCCATTTGCAGATTTGATTGGTGGCTGTCCAGTGCCCATCTACATCCTCTTTTTCGGTGGATTTTCCGCCATTTTGCAAGGTGTTACAGCTTTTATTGCAGGCTGTCCAGCGCCCATCTACATCATCTTTTTGGTGATATCTCAACATATTTTCAGATCCGGTTCAAGGCTGTCTAGCGCCCACCTCCATCATCATTTTTACTCTACCTGTGGCCTATTTTTCAGATTTGTTTGGAGGCTGTCCAGCGCCCATCTCAACCATTTTTACGTCGCATTTGCAGCCTATTTGCAGTCCATTTTCAGATCCGGGGTTCGAAGCTGCCCAACACCCACCTCCATTACCATTTTCAGAGGTATTTGCTAGTTGTACATTTCTATTGTCATTACTCCTTTTATATACGACGGTTTTTATCTTTCCTTTGCTGCTTTCATTGTTGATTGTGTACCTTAAGCATATTTGGGGTGACGACAAAAGTCCGCTCCCTCCGATATTAAGCTTTTTGTACATCTTTATTTTTGCCTCTTTTCATGGAGGCTTCTCCCTCATTGTCCGAGATTCATCTCCCTTCCTCCGCTTACCTTGATGAGGTGCGCCACGAGTTTCGTGGTCACCTTTGCGAAGCCATGAGTGATGTGCGTAGCGATTTACGCCTTGAGTTACGAGAAACATTCACTGCTCTTTCCACCTAAATTGTTTCGCTTTTCTGTCACTGCAGTTTATTTCCATGAGGCTGACACTCATAGTCCTAATTCCACCATATGCCTTCATATTTTAGATGATGATCCCTCAGTTGTCGTTCTCCCCGACACACCTCTTGAGCTACGTACCATGCTTAGCTTGCTTACGCTACTTGGGTCGGTTAGCTAGGTCCCCGCCATATTCGCCTTTGCCTCCAGCAGCTTGCGTACCGCATTGGAGATTTCCTTTTCACATCATTTCACTTACATGTTATGATCTCATCCTTAGTGCTGATTGGTTTACATTCGTTATGGTACTCGGCATGTACTTTCCAGTATTGATTCTTTTTATATTTTGCATGTGTAGGTCCCAGAGCCTTTTTTATGCTTATGATTGGCCTTGGCACTTATTTCTAACATTGACTAGCCAAGTGCCTTTATCCAATGAAAGAACTATCTTGCATTGTCTACGCCTCCATAAACCTAGCAATGGCTGGTATGCTAATTTGTTTATCAGCTGAAACCATTCAACAAGGTCCAACTCTTACTTGTGTTCATAGTACATACACAAGCCAGTTACCACTTGATATAGACAATCACATGAGAAAATTACGACTCATTACCTAAATGATTCTCAAAAATTAACTGTATACAGCTTCCTCTGCTGCATACTTTCTTAGAGTACTTTCTCCCCATGACCATGCTCCATCAATCAACAAGATTTCTGATAGGTGAACAATGTCAACTTGTAAAACATCATGAATCACTAGTGATTGAAAACTTGTGATTTTCATGTGTAGCAATCACCTCAAGGGTGTGGCAAAACAACCACGAAATCATTAAACTTATCATGATTCACCACAAACACTACATTAGTTGAGCTGGCCTGTGCTTACCTAAGATTTTGTCACAATGTTTAAAGAATCGTTGGCAAGGCTTAATAACATATTATTGCAGTTGTTAGGCTTTATGGTTTTTTTTTTGTCACTGATTTTTTTTGAGGTTCTTAAGAAGTGATACTTTACTGAGAATCAGTTTCCAGTAATCTGCATTAATGGCTTATACTTGATAAAGTTGAAGATGGTTATCTAATGGAGGTTCTTGCAGGTGAAACTTGAGTTGAGAGGGACGAAATACTTGACAAAGTTTATTATGTCTCCTTTGTCAGTATGCCCACTTCTTCAATCTCTTGATCTTTCATGCTGCCCCATCCTTGAGTATATATTTGTTCAGGTTTGGCTTTTCTGCCATCATTGTCTTTATTTTTATTCTTTTGTTGCTACCATCTATCACATTCAAGAAACATTTTTGGCAGCCAAGGTGTTGAAATTGAAACTAAACAGAAGTGTTTTTAGGCAGGATGAAGATGTATTCATTTTGATGCCATTTTCTATTCGTAAACAGCTTATTTTAGTACACCTCAATTACAAATAGGTACTGATTTTCAAAAGGTAATAGTTTATGCAGTCATCTTCTTTAAAAATCTTGTCTCTGGCAAGATGCATATCCTTGAAGAAGGCCTTTTTGCAAGCAAGAAACTTAAAGGTGCTTAATTTTCACGAGTGTAGAAGTCTCACATTTCTTATGCTATGGAGTGACACTCTGACTGAGCTTGACCTATGCTGCAAAGAAATGACCATGTTTCAGCTTTGCTGTCCCAGTCTTGTCAATTTCCAGCGCCCCTTGGTAAAGGTATGCTTTTTGCTCCAGATGAATTTCTCACGTGACTGACTCTGCATATAAAATTAAGATCTTTAACTATAAATCGAATATGCTTTTGGGCACTTGAGCTTACATTTATAAAACTTGTGTTTTAGCTGTGTACAGGCTGAAAAACTTTGTATCCCATCATATCCTACAATCGAAAGGATTTTGCGCGTTGATAGGCATGTTGCAGAGGAAGCTTTGAAAGAGAAGCCAAAAGCATATCATTTGCATGCAAGCAGTCTATACCTTCCACATACTTACCATATGGGATTTTGAAATGTACAGCTAGCAGCACGTGGACAAAGCACAGGAATGAGTATGTGGTATCAGAATTTTCGTGCATGTTGTCATTTGATCTGTGCTCGCCGCTCATGCATGATGAAGTTGACAGTCTGAGATTTTGAGGGTGGACTCCATAAGGCTGAAGAATGCATGCTTCCTTTATTATCTCAGGCACTATCCCAGATACAATGTTGATATGTAAAACAAAGAAATTCCACTCAGATGCGTCTGGATCAGCACTCTCTAATTCTAAGGCTGTTTGCGCTTTTGAGATTTTACACAATCATTAGCTCAAGAGCTTTTGCTGGAGAGTACTGAGCATTTTGCCTGATTAAGTTGGGATCCCCCTCTGAGATCTGAAAAACTTTCGACTGAAGTTTTGGAACCCTGAGCAAATAGCTATCAACGTGTTCATTTTTCGAGTTTGCCTTGAAATTACTTTTCTTGGCAAGGTCCTATGTACAAAATTTTAAAATTCATTTGAGTGCATTGTAGCCATATGGCATAGAACTGCATAATCTTACCCATGTGTGACCCAGAGCCAGGAATAAAAGCTATGTTATGATGATTTGCTGCAACTTATATAAAGTAAAGAGAGTTTTAGCCTTGTGCTAGATAGAAAATAAATATCAGTTTACAGGAAGTTCCATAATTTCTGCATTTTCTTATATGGTGTTCAGACATTGTACATTGAGGTCCTAGAGTTCTTATTGGAAGAGATGAAATAAGCAATATGTATCAATTTCAGAATCCTTAATCAGTTTGGGCCGCCTTTCTCAAGCCCATTACGTGCTAAATGCCGCATCATGTATTAAACCCTGGCATGGAAGCTGCAATTGGTTTCTGCAAGATCCTACCTAACAAACAACTCTAACTTTTCTCATACCCATCTCTGAATGATCGCTACATGGATGACACGGTCGTACAGGCTCAGATGGTAATTTGAGGCTCTATAGTTTCTATTGCTGTCGGTGAAATATGCAGTATATTTCAGCTCTGGTACATTAGTTGCTTTGGGACAGCTTCTCTCAAACAAATCAGGTATGCTAAGTGCCATCTCATGTATTAGAATGGAGGCTGCCATCTTGATCCCATATAACTTGGTTCCCAGGCACACCTCTCTTATTGATGCTACATGTGATGGCACAATGGTTACTATTATCCCCACACCAATTTTTCTTATGTGAGTCGTAACATCCAATACTAGGAAAAGGAAAGGGGCTGCAAGTGTGGAGCCATGGCAAACATAGTGAATGCGCCAAACTCATAACATGCTAATTTCTAGTAAGGCTGGTTTTAGAATTGATAGCCCGACAAGTTGCTTATCTAAAATGCAGTCCTCCCATTGGTACTTTAAGGAGAAGAGGGGCTTCTTCTCTTTCTTACTTTCCTTGAGATGCCATCATGTGGCACGTGAGGGAGGCTCTTACCAAGGAGCAAATGAGAGTGGTAATTTGAGCCTAGGGACCTTGCTTGGCATGTATAGTCGTTAGGGGCAAGTAAAGAAAAGTGGACCAATGGCATGGCAATGATTCACACAAGCCAATCACCGCAACTAGCCATACCTAAAATAGGGGTGGTCCTTTACTCGTTGTTGTCCCACTCACTAAGGCTTAATTCTTATGATGCCAAAAGATTCACTTCAATCATTTTGCTGCATCACCTTGTCATACCAAAAGCTTTTGGAGACTAATCTTCATGAACTAATAGAATATAGAAATAACTTAAGGGACTAATTTGCATGGAGCTATCAAGAAGTTTATATTTTTAACGGAATGCATAACCTTATCGAATGGTG
Organism: Diphasiastrum complanatum; assembly: GCA_029204225.1. Lineage (NCBI taxonomy): Eukaryota > Viridiplantae > Streptophyta > Lycopodiopsida > Lycopodiales > Lycopodiaceae > Diphasiastrum > Diphasiastrum complanatum. Next base: position 15,566,431 of record CM055092.1, on the reverse strand, counting down.
AATCATGTGATTGAACTCATTAAAGGTTCAAAATTATGTAGTAGAATAATGTCTTCTTACAACCAAGGTACATAGAAGCATATGAAAGCAAATGAATGCATACATGCAACAAAAGAACCCACAATTTGCTTCAATGTTGTGTAGACTTCTAGTCCTTTTAATATTGACTTCCCTAGCCTCTCTCGAAGTCAATGGTTTTTTACTTAATTAAAAAAGCTTTTCCAATTGTACTATAGCTGATTGTGGGTTGTACTTGATTTTTGACTACGAATAACTTCATATGCCTTAAGATAGTGCTCCCTAATATCTAACTTGAATTTGACCTGCTCTATTCTTTAAACTCGAGTTTCATAACTATATGTATATGGTTAGTCTTTGCTCTTTTATGTCTTGTTTCCTGTGGCAGCAATACTACATTCTCCCAATCGCTACTGCACAAATGCTTGACAGTCTTTTTGGACTCGTCAGAGTTGAAATGTTGATGACCGTTCCTGTTAACCATAGATCAGCAAATCCTGAAACGTTTTCGGGTCAATTTCCAACTTGTTTTCACCCTTTTCTGGCCAAGGGAGTTGCAAAGAGTCTGTGATTTGCAGGCAAGTCACTTTCAGAGCATTTGAGTGTTTAGTTTAAACTTTACATTGCTTGTGACTTGAATATTCAAAAACATCGTCGTAGGTGATGGAAAGTTCTTAGCTAAAATAGGTGCAAACAGGGACAGAAGCACACTGCTATCACGTAGAGTAGGCTCTTGCACTGAGATACAGTTCCGTCGTTGCTTGTAGCAAGTCGCTGGTTAAGTGCCTCCCTCTCACCTTATGCTTAAGTTGGTTAAGTGGCTCCCTCTCACCTTATGCTTAAGTTGTAAGGAAAATGCTTAAGTTGGTTAAGTGGCTCCCTCTCACCTTATGCTTAAGTTGTAAGGAAAAGGAAGCTGGAAAAGTACGTTTTTGAGAAATGGGTTTGTGCCTAGGAATTTTTGAGAGTAGATACGACAGCAGTCAATAGTGACTCAGAATTGTCCCTTTCAATTCATCCGCACACTGTCAGGATATCTTGGAAGTTCTGCAAACACTTCCGCACTGCCTGCTATGGATCCTTCTAGCCAGTGCCTTACGATCCTGAATATGATCTTAAATAATTTCACAGCTCATGATTAGTATTTATGAATCTCAAGTAATAAGATGTATCCAGTCTCGTGGATTAGTGAATGCTGAGAATCATGAGTTTTGTGTACTTTGTTGCCTTTTCAAACCTGCTCACTGGATTCAGATGTGCATGTCTGGTGCCACAAAGTTGGCTTTTGCGTGCTCAGTTGCACATGATTGTTGCATTTTGTTGCACAGATTTGACTGAGGCACATGATTGTTGCATTTATGACAGAGACATCTCTCATGAACAGATCCAGTTTGCTGATTTGTGTCATTTGAGCCAACAGTATGTGAAGCACAAGAAGAGTTAGCATCAAAATTTTCAATTGTATTCTTGTCCTGCTCAATAAAGCTTGTATTTTGGAGATTGACGTGTTTGTTCATGATGTTCAAATTGGGTTGCAAATACAATTAGTTTGCGATGAACTGCATATACTGGTTTCTTTGGACACGAGGAACTTCGAGCTATAGAAAATAATCAAATCAGGGTTGTAAATAGAATATAAATGAATCTGTTTACCTGTGCTATTAAACAAGTCAATGCCAATTCCATTTCTGGGTTGTTGTTTGTCATGCTTTGCATTATTTTAGAGCCCAGATCATCATGATCTTCAGTATGTCGAAGTTTTGAGAGAAATCCCCAGATGGTTTCCTTGCTCTTGGCTCGGCTTTTCATATCTGTCGTTGCGCTCAGGTTCGTGTTTGGTTACATTTTCTGTCATCTGTGCACGTCGTTGTTTGGAAGGCGATTTGAGGGTTAGATTGTAAATAGCCCGAAATCAGTGCACGAGGCCTGTGGCAGCATCAAATAAACTCTGTAACAAAAATCATAAGATAATGGTTTTTTCTATGCACACCATTTTTTTTGAAGATTTGTGCATCTGGATTGCAATGTAGGCATTCGTAATCTCATTCCATATTTTGTAATTCCTTTCGTTTTGTCTACCAAGCATACAAATAAGTACATTGCACACATGTTCTTGCTCTATCTCTATCCAGAGTCCAGAGATTGTCTATTGCCCTGTACTATTTAGAATCTGTTAAAAGTATTTTTTCTTCACGCTTGCTGCATACAAGTGATTTATCATTTATTTGTAGCTATGAATCACCATCGCATCCATGTATCAGTACATAGAACTGAATCTAATTGTTCGTGGAGTCATGGACCCTTGCCAATCGTTACAAATCTTTGTTTACGATGTGTCGAGTCATAGAGACTTAAGATGCTTCTGTCATCATTTTCGTTTCTAATATAGTTAAACTCAATACATTGTTCAGAGTCCAGACTTACAAACTAAATCTATAGTGTTGTCTTGATTGGACTCAACTTCATGTGGCAATGCTTGTTAGATAATAAAAATAAGGACTTATTAACATTGAATGCAGATAGATTGTTCAGATTCTACTTTTTTATGTTAATGATCAGAATGTCAAAAGGGCCTATACTTGTCTCATATTAACCTTTCATAACACGTATTATTATGCATATATCTTATAGCGGCTCTCTTTTTTTTTTTTCTTGTTTTTCTTCATTATGATTGCTTATTCCGGATTTAAGAGGCAAGTATCTTTGAAATATCAAACTACAGATTTAGAATATGGTCTCAAAAACAATTTTGTGTTGGCACGTATATGGTTAAAAGGCACTAGCAATTAAAGCACATGTAAGTACCTTTTTTACTTTTGAAAAACTCCTTTGATATTAGATTGTAAGATCCTGGAACTAGGTTCAATAAGAAATGTTGGAAAGATGATCACATCAACATTAACATTGACTGCTCAATTGATTAGTATTTCTCCACTAAGTATTTTGGTATGGAGTTAATATACTAGAATCTCTTTCACATACCATTGTATTGTTGACATTTTTGGAATTGAAATTAAGGGAACAAGATCAGAGTCTATTGCGAGCATTAGAGAGAGCAGAGTTAATACCACTGATGGATGGGTAGGTAGCGTTAGAATGCATGCATAACAAACTAATAACATTGAACAATTCTTAATTGCCATTCCCAAGATCTTACCAATGTCTTTGATGCATAGATTTTGGGCCATAAGGTGAAAAAACCTTGGTGCATGAATTATTGTGTTATTCTTGTTGGTGGAAAATCCAACACCATTACTTGATTTAGTTGTCCAAGTGCAACCGTAAGCAAATGTTGAACTTTAATGAACTTGGCTATTAACTAATAACGTTAAATAATTCATAATCAAAGTGTAATTATTTTGTTGCAAGCTAATATTCCCCCTATTTTAGGTTGCAGATCATAATACGTGATTACGTTTCATGTAGTTGTCCTGCTAAAAAATACAGTACCTTTACATGATTTTTATATGATAATCTTATTGTACTATTACGTGGTTAAATTCTTGTCTTGTCCTTGTTGAAACTAGCTATAAATAATCGAAAAAGTAGTCACCAAAAGGTATAACTTATTTGATGATACATGTACCAAATTTCTAGCTAAAGCTAAAATATAATTTTTTGCTTATTGATGGGCTTTTTAGGTAGCCCAAAAAAGTATTTAGTACAAAATTAATGTACCAGAACCTCTTTCAAGTATCAATGTGTTGACATTTTTGAAATAAAAATCAATGGGAGCAAGATTAGAGTCCATCACAACCATTAAGTAAAGAGAAGCGTTAATATTACAAAGATATGGATATGTAGGTATTGTAACAATACACACACACACACACACACACACACACACACACACACACACACACACACACACACACACACACACACACACACACACACACACCCACCTAGAAAACTAGTACCATTGAACAATTCTTAATTGCCATTCCTAGGATCTAGCCAACACTTTTAATGCTTAGATTTTTGGCCATGCATTAGGTGGGTTGCTTTGCATTTGAAGTGAAGATGAACAAAGAATCCATCATAGCAGTATGCTTACCAAATCCATGATAAGTTCTCTTTGATAGAAATCTTTTCCAAATGCCTTTGAAAAATATTTCACCAACCTGCTACTATGCCAATGTACCTCCTGCATGTCTGATGTCGATCCTGGGTATGAAAAGTCCACATGCATGAAGTTGACTGCAAGAAAAACTGAAAAAACCGAGGCTTCCATGCCTCATCATGACCACAAAGATCATATAGATCAAGATTGGACCATGAGCAATATTCAAGATTAAGCATACTAGCTTCACTAGTTTAAAAAATATGAACTCTATCCAAAATGGATCTAATCTTGAAACCATACTCAAACTTGATCAAATTAAGGCTAAATACTTTCTTGAGGGTGTAAGTGTCCTCAATGGATGCTTCACTTAACCTCACAAGAAATTTACAATATGACTCAATACATGAAAAAACTCCTTTTTCCAAACTATGAGACTAAACTCATACTTGCTCTTACTCAATTTGGAGAGACAACTCCAGAAGAAAACCTCAGACTCTTTAGTATGACCCTCAGCTCGTGGGTGGTATTTCAACCTTGAGTGACATGAATGAAATGAGTGGGAATGTCTCAAGGACTCATTCATAAAGAGATTCAAATCATCTAGATTCCTTGAAAGCCCATTTCTACTACTTAGTAAGATCAAGTTGAGAAAGGATGAGAGGGTACATGATTACATTGAACGTCTCAAATGTCTTAAAACCAAATGCCCTCCTCACCTAGCACTTGATCAGGCCGTGCTCATATGGTTCATGGATGGCCTCTCGAAATCTATTAGGCGTGAACTTAGACTGCTAGAAACCTTCTCTATCTTACAAAACCCTCGCTACCTTATGTGATGCCATGGATGATGCCATCCAAGAAGAGGATGAGGGCTCTGATGAAGAGTATGAACCACAATGTTCATGGATCACCACTACTGATCAAAGCCATAGATCCCAAGGTGAAGGGACCTGCTCCAATGCCACTCAACTATTGTTGCAACAACTTGAGACCATGAACAAAACCCACCAGGCACAGATGGATAAGCCAACCAAAGATTTTGAATAAAAGCTGAAAAATATCACACCACAAGGGCCTACTGTCAATCAATTCCCCAAACATGATAATGTTTGGTGTCCTAAATCCCAACAAAATCACACTGCAAATGAGTGCCCACCGAATAGGCAACTAGCGCAAAGGTTTTGCATCTTTTGCAACACCAATAACCATGATACATCAACGTATATCTATAATCCAAGAATACAAACCATTTCACAACAATACCGATGGAGGATGCAACAACAAGGTCTTCAAGTTACAAGGTATCAGAGGCTCGTATTCCAATAGGCACCCCAACAATGCCTAGCGCTACCTGGATTCAATAACGTAGCACCAGCCTTAGTAGTGCATCAGCTTGGCCCTCAAATAAACCGTGTGAAATATTTGGGATCCATAAAGATCCAAACCTATAATTGATCTTTGGTTTAGAAACAAGCTACTCACCAATCTTGCCAATGTAGAAAAATCAGCATCTACACAAAAAAAAGGATGCAAACTCTAATAGATCTTGATAATATATTAACCAAAACATAAAACAATATTGTTGTCCATACAACAGCAGTAACTATTTTATTTTACACGTGTGGATCTGAAAATAGCATTTATTGAGTATTCTACACATAGAATTGCAAGATCTCACAAGTATAGTGCACCAATGGATAGTAGAATCCAAGAGAACCATGTATAAGCATGAATGAGATAAGAGAGATAATTTCTCTTCCCACAAATTACGTCCTTTTATAACAGGTCTAAAACCTAAATTGCCACTTGGTTTCTCTCCAAAATGTAAACCCTACTAGTTTTGGGACTAGATTCAATGTACCCTACATTCATATTTGAATCTACTCAAACTCGACTTCTACATTTCCCACACTTTCCAAAAGTGTTTATTCAAATGATTTTAAACTTACATAACTTTGAAAAGTCAAACTCTAAGTCTAATATGAAATTGGCCTCAAATGCCATATAAACAAATTTAGCAAATATGACTAAACTAGCTAATATGACTAAACTAGTTGAATTTCTCACACTCCTTCTTCAACTAGTTTTAGCATAGACTTTGATAACACTCCAGGTGAAGTCCTATGATTAATGAACAAGTCCTTTCCCAATGATTTGGTGAAGATATCAGCTACACATTCCCTTCAAGACACATGTTGAAGCTCCAACTCCTTTGCCATGACTTGCTCCCTTACAAAATGATATGCCACCTCAATATGCTTGCTTCTAGCATGAAAGATAGGATTGGTTGCCAAAATTTGGGCTAATAGATTGTCACAAAAGATGATTGGCCTCTCTAAAAAATCCAGCAAGTGAAGATCCTTGATCATCCTCTTGATCCATACCATCTCCTTTGTGCAATGTGTAAGAGCTTTGTACGCAGCCTCATTAGATGACAATGAGATAGTGGATTGTTTCTTCAACATCCATGATATAGCTCCATCACCTATGAAAATACAATGAGAACTAATGGATTTCCTATCCATTATATCTCCAGCATAGTCCAAATCTGAAAATCCAAACAAGTTAGGTGATGATCCCTCATACAATATGCCAAAATCTCGATCTCCAATGATGTCACAAAACTCGTTTTCCTAGCTTCCAATGTTCCTCAATAGGATCTTGCACGAATCGACTCAATGTTCCAACACAATAGCTTAGATCTAGTCTAGCAATGGTTAGATAGATGAGTGAACCAACTAGCTTCCTATAGAGAGTAATGTCCTTGAAGAATCTTTCACTACCTCTTATAGTTAGCTTTACATGAGACTCCATAGGTGTATCACTAGCTTTTGCATCTACCATATGAAATCTTTCTAGAATAGAATTAGCATACTTCCCTTGACAAATGAAAGTAGATTGAGAAGATCTAATCACTTCTATTCCTAAAATGTTATGCAAATTACCAATATCATGCACCTCAAATTCCTTTTTAAGAGAAATCTTGATATCCTCCACAATTTGATTGTTTCCACCACTCAAGATGATATCATCCACATAGGTTAGCAAGATGATAACATCATTTTCAGCAAACCTATAATAAAGTGAATGATCATACTCACTCATAACAAGGCATTGAGATGTTAAAAAGTGTTAAGCTTAGCATACCAACTCCTTGTTGCTTAACGCCATACAAACTCTTTTGTAGTAGACACACATGATTTGGCTTTGTAGAAGAAATGTAGCTCTCGGGTTGCTCCATGTACACTTCCTCCTCAAGATCACCATTCCAAAAAGCATTTGTAATGTCCAATTTCCATATATCCCATCCATAAAGAGTAGCAACTGAGATGATGACTTGAATGCTTACCATCTGCCATGGTAGTCAATCCCTTGTTCTTGAGCATATCCTTTTGCCACTAACCTTTCCTTTTACTTGTTGATGGATCCATCCTGGTTTGTCTTCACCTTGAAGATCCATTTGCATCCAATAGTTTTCTTGTCCTTAGGTAGCGCCACCAATCTCCATCTTCCATTCTTCATAAGAGCTTGATACTCAAGATCCATTGCTTGGATCCACTCCTCGTATTTCCTTGCTTCATCTACACTTGTAGGTTCATGAAAAGAGGTTAAAAAAGCAACATAATTTTCAAAAACTATTTGCTTACCCTTTTCATCATATGTGAGCCTTGAAGGCATTTGTCTTTCCCTTGATGTTCTCCTTGGATTTTGATGTGATGAAGGTCCATCATCATGCTTGAAGACACTTTTGCAAAATATCTTTCCTTGAAGATGGATCCTCCTTGGTCCTATCATCAAGAGTAGTGTTAGATAGCATGTGCATCCAAAAGTTCTTAGAAAGTTGATACTAAGCCTCCTCTTGAATAGATAGCATCTCAAGAGGTGTCCTTCCATCCAAAATAGCACTTGGCCACCTATTGCACAAGAAATTGGCACACAACAAAGCTTGATCCCAAAATGGTTTATCAAGATTAGCACTTAATCTCATGGCTTTAGAACTTTCACATAAATTCCTATTCTTCCTTTCAGCCACTCCATTTTGTTGTGGGATGGTGTTGTATACTCCCTCTTGATCCCATGCTCATCACAAAAGGACTTGAACTTGGTGTATATGTACTCACCACCATTGTCACTTCTTAAGCACTTGATCCTTGTGGATAATTGGTTCTCCCTTGTATTCTTGAACTTAACAAAGACGTCATACATTCATCTTTTCTCTTCAGTAGATAGATCCAACAAAATCTACTAAAATCATCAATGAAAGTTACATACATCTTAGCTCCACTTTTGCAGTAATTCCATGAATATCCGAATGTACAACTTGAAAAGGCTTTGTAGATCTAGCATAAGGTTGTCTATGTGACTTTAACAAAGCACAAGACTCACAAACATGATTGACACTTTTTAAGGATCTTGGAAGACCTGTCACAACTTGCTTTCTAGCCATTACCTCCAATGACTTGAAGTTGAGGTGTCCCATCCTTTATGCCAAACCTCTTGAATAGGTATTTGCTCTCTTGCAACACATCCAACTTGGTAAAAAATAACACAACCATCTAGTTTGAACAACTTCCCTTGTCTTTTTCCTTTTGATCATACAAGCATCTCCATCAAACTTAACTTTGAGGCCTTTACTTAGCAATTGACTGAAAGTATTTAGAGATATGCTCAATAGTTCAACTTTCTAATCTCTCCTACCATGTGCAAGCATTAATAAATGGAAGGAAAGTATTTTGTTTAATAGATAGTGGTACTACGCATAATTTCTTTAGTAGTAGGTCATTACGAAGTTGCGGTTTAGCATCTTTGGATCCTTGTGATAAGACAGATTGCCAATGGAGCAACCATTCACAACAACACCCACCGTGATTTGCGACATGTTTTGCGATGTGAATCGCGAGCTTAATTTTTTTTTTAATTCATCGTGGACATCTAAAAAACACGTCGCAATAAGGTCGTCGGAGTCCGACGTCGTTAAAACACGTCGCAATCCGACATACATAACTTGTCAAAATCCGAAATAGTAGTTCTCGATGGATGAGGACGAATCCGACGTGGACATCGGATTGTGACGTCCGATGTGTACGTCGCAATCCGACGGCCAAAGACGTCGTTGCGATCCAACATGGATGTCGGAATGCGACGTTAAAAATAGACGTCGAAATTTGACATATGTATATTCAGAATGATCCCCAAAATTGTCCGACGGATGTTCGACGCCCATCTGACGTCCATCCGATGTCTACTTGAATGTCCAATTTCGACATCCCAAATACACATCAGAATCCGATGTCTGTTAACAGAATGATCAAAGAAAAGATCCACCGACGTGTGTCAACCAACGTCTATCCGACGCGTTTGGATGTCGGATTTTGACGTCCCAAATTAGGTAAAAACAATAATAAATGCATAAAAAATAGTGCGTGCATTTTTATCGGGCTGTTCTTGGAGTGGTGTTCTTGGAGAAGCAATGTTCATGAATTGTTTTTGAAACAATATTTTTGAGTTGCATTTAACATTTGGATCAAATAACAAGCTAAGCATGAGGTACTTTTCATTCTTAGATTATTTTTCATTCTATATTTTATTGCATTACTTCATGTGCGTTATGAACGACAATACTTTATTGCATTGCTTTATGCACATCATAAATTTCATTTAGATTTCTATATATGATAATGATTCTTGTTTTGAAATCCGACATTGCACATGGTTTTGAATTCTTAGTTGGTTATTACGTCAATCCACATCTCAAAATTCGACATTGCAATTTTTGAAAAAAGAACATTGCACATATAAAAGCAATGGCAATATAGCACGATTATTTGCAATAATAATATATTCATAATATCAATCAATGTATTACAAAATTGGTGCTTTAATTTCGCATGAGTCTTTCTAGATCTAACATCAACTAAAAACCGCATCAACTAAAACTTATAGACCTAATCTACTCGTCGTCGTCATGACGTCCAGTCTACATGAACACAAACAAACAAACTACATTAGTATTTAATGCTCGATCGTATTAAATGAGTTGTTCTTGAAAGTCCTTTCCATCTAAAAGGTTCCAGACTTTTCCAACTCACACTCGATGTCAATAAAAGGATTGTAATCACAAGAATACACTCACTTTAGATATGGCATAAATTGTCATTCCAAAGTTAGGGTCCCAATCTAGAATACGTCTAGATTTTTTTTATAAATTTGAAGTCGGAATACAAACCACATTAGTATGAATACAAAAACTAGTACTTTCATTTGGAGGATGACCCTTGCTCTTTAGTTTGTCAACTAATGCCTCGTATAATTCCCTGAAGGCAAAGTCGTATTCCTCCTTAGTTGGTAGACGTCCATAGTCCGCCAACTATCCATGCAATTTAGGTTGAAATTAATTTAGGGCTACATTGGAGCAGCTGGTCATAATGCATATTAAAAAATAAAAGCATATGAAATCAAAGATAAACTATAAGAGTAGTCTAGGTTCACTTACCATGCTTGTTTGCAATCTTGTCTTTCCGCTCGAGCCCAACCTAGGATTGTCTATCCCATGCATCCTAGTGGCTGAGACATCTTTTTGAATTTTGTATTTATCTGGTGTTCGTTCATCCGCTTTTACACGGTTCCAATCACTTCTTGAACACCAAGAGAGCTGGGTTGCCCGTCCCTATAAGCTCGTTGTGCCATATCACGACTTCATGACGAATTCCAACAAAAAGATGAATTCGAGGAGAAGGAAATCATAAGCATATGAGCTTATGGATTAGGCTAGCAATAACCAGTCATTTATCGGCGGTAGGTTGTTCGGACCATTTATTAAACAATCTGTCGTCAAAATGGCATTGGCATAAAGAATAGAGCCGGTCCAAAATCACCCTCCCTTTTCTGTTGGCAATTATATTACCTTTAGGATCCACGTTATAATAAGGATTTGTGGATGACTCTTCAATGGGGGCGAGAACCGTGGCCGCTTGTGAGGGACCACCCTCATCTCAGCTAAGCATACTTTGCAATTGTGCTTTCTGCTTAGGAGTTAATGATGTATAAAAATTTGAAACATAGTCTCTTGAGCTTTCACCACTGCCTGACCCCGACATGATTACTACATTCATAAACGTGCAATACATTACAATAAATCCTAATATATTGAAATGAAGTAGAAAAGAAAATCAACTACAGAACTTTAATGCATATTGGAGCGGGACTTTCATATCTGTGGTAGCAAACGAAGAGATAGATATGCGTTTAGAGCCTGCACCAAGATGCAAAAGAATCGTATAAGCGACAACGTATAAGAATAGTACTATCTAAAAATTAAAACATGAGAATCATACAATAATCGGAAGATAAAAACCATGTTATCTAAATATCGGAAGATAAGAATCGTGCTATCTAAATATCGAAAGATAAGAACCGACGTATTGTTTTTGGAAAATTGATTAATTTTATGTTATTTGTGTTTTGTACTTGTGCATATATGCAGTTTATCACAACAAGATGAATTACATTCAGATCAGTCTAGTGATAAAGACACTACTCAAGTTAACAGGGTAAGTAATAAACATGCATGTTTTCTTGTTCATAAAGACTTTGTTACTATGAGTTAAACTATTGTGCTAAAGTGACATGTACTTGATTTTTGTTTCTCATAGAAAAATTATTTTCAAATAAAATATGGTGCACATGTGTCAAGTGTGATGGGCAAAAGATGTGTGAAAGACGCATTGTTGAAAATCATTTGTGGAAGTTTGGATGAAAAGAAGAAGGTCAACCATCGAATTTGGAAGACGTTGAGGTTTGTTAACTTTATATGATTGTTTTTTATTATAATCTTTGTCAATCTATATACGTCACTTATGGGATGAGGTGCAACACAATGAAGCAATGCACAACATGTTTGAATCTTACTTTGAAACAAATGAGAATGATGCTATGCATGCGTCTTCTAATGAAAACGGAGATCACGAACAATTTGAGATGGATGAAGACAAGATTCTATTGCGCAAGGAGGCAGACACTCCTTTATATCCTGGAGCATCCATTTTGAGACTAGCTACGTCGATTCTTATTCTAAACCTTCAAGCAACATACAAATGGAGTGACCGTAGCGTAACATCTTTATTCGGGTACTTAACGCATAACCCAACTATTGTATTTTACAGTGTATTTACATTAAGTTAATTTCTTGGGGATAGAGTATTCCTTAGTTAAGAAAGGGACTCAGCTCATTAGTGGTTGTATCCCAGAGCACTCAATTGGATAACAAACCATAATGAATCCAAGAATAATATCTAAATTGATATTCAATAGGACTTTGGGTATCTAGATTTGATTCTAAATTGTAATCTAAAGTTTTTGTAGTTGAAGATGATTGTCATTTTGGTATGCGTTCAATCTTTAATTACTAGTGGTATATAGAGCTTGAATCTTGCACTTCAGTTAAAGAATCATGTTTGAAGAATATTCCTAAATCCAGTATTTTCTGAGTGGAAAGATTTTGGAATGATTCTTACTTTTCCTGAGTTATGTTGAACATATATTCCAGTATCCTATAAATGATTATGGATTTTGGATTCCAGAAAATTATGATTGACGAATCATACGAATCTGAATATTTATGATTGACGGATCATAAATAGATACTTAATTATTGTCAGAGGATTATTCGGAATTGTGATGATTCTTAGGTGTGACGATTAAGTCTTGGTCTATTAATTGAGTAAGAATTCGAATCAATGTTTTGAATCTCTCTACTCCAGTATTTTAATTGAGAACCTATGGATCTCAAAAAAATTCTCAAAGGAAAGTTATTTTACTTGTAGAGAATTTAATTTATCTAGTGGATGCTATTCTGCTATAGTATATGGTCTGCAGATGCTTGAGTACAGTCTTTTCTTTTGATTGGATCTCCAGTTATCATAGGAGACATACAAGTCTATTAAGACGAATGAATGTTATTTTTTGGCATTTGGTGTTAGAAATAAGAGCATTTAACTCAAAAGAGTATCTGGGATACTCGAAGTTGAGTTTTAATCATTCTATATCTTAATGATTCTCCTAGAGATTTTAGTTGATTGAATTATCATATCTTAGAATTGGATTCTAAGGATAGTTGTACTTGGAAGTTTTTTTATAAATTGTCTGCCAGAGTTTGTGGATAATTTCAGACTGTAATTATTATTTCTTTTCATTGACTTTAATCTCCTAAGTTAGGGAATATTTCACTCAGTGGTTCATCTAAGTGTTTTGCATGAAGGTGATATTACTAACTTGTGTTGAGTGTAACCTAGTTGAGAAATTTATCGCTTAGTATACTTTTCAAACCAGAGTTGGTACTCCAGATTAGATATTAACGATTGAAATAGATTTATCTCTGAGTACTTATTGGGTTTAGGTTACCAGTTTCTCTCTTCTCCTCTTGCTTCACATGGCATGGCTTGGGGGCTAGATCCAGTTTTGATCTAGGATTGGTTGGGCGGTTTGGCTCCATTGTCTCTCCTATCTATCCTCATCTTAGGGGCAATCCTTGAGGGTCATTATAGAAGGAGACACCAATGTCAATCTTGATTCTTACTCTATGGGGGAGAAGTTTGTACAGAGTGGATTCAAGAAACATCCGTCGTGTTTTTCTCTTCACAAACCAATGGGGACTTGACATTTCTTTCGTAGAAAAGTTGTTTGATTCTGTTGCCAAGCCCCAAGGCCCACCTCTTGCATCTATCAATGTCACATTAAGGCCGACGTGCTTCCAATAAGGAGATGCCCAAGAAATTGTCTTTGATAGCCCAGAAACATTCTTGGCTACATGCCAAAAACTCAAAAAAATTGATATGATAGAGTCTGTAGATTTATACAAATAAAGGTAAGGTTAGAAATTGGATGATCTATGCAAGAATAGATTCCTTGCATTCTATAAATTCAAACCTGTAGATGGTCAACATTTTTGCTGTGCATGTAATGAGATAGCGCCTCATGCAGTGAGACATAACAAGATATTAGAAACAACATTCGAGGAGAGGTTCTTGTTTGTACATGCAAGAATATGTTTGTTTAGAAATACGACACGTTACGTATTGGAATCTGACAACCTGAACTTTGAACCAAAGAACAAACAAAAGAAAAGCAGCCTGGCCGAAATAATGGAACATGCTCGACAGCTTTGGATCTCCTTGGATCGGTCCCGTTATAGTAAAGGAGTAAACTTAGGCCAAGAGACCACAAGGAAAATGGCCTCCTCCTATCAAGGACTTTGTGGTGTCATTGGCAGTGACATCACGAGACTGTTGCAAGGAAGATTGCCATTAAAAACTTAGTATACAAAGTTTGAAGAGTATATCTTAATATTATTGTGCCCGGATGATACTTTCAATAACTTCTTGGAAGTTAGAAAACTTACGCCTCTGGAAATATGTCCTACGAAAAATGGAGACTACACCGCAAAGAAGCCGAAGTTCACCCCAATGACAATAAGATTTTTCAGACCAGTGAGATACGTTCCCGATGTAATCTGTGATCATATTTGTAAAAAATTGTTGCATGATGAATTATTTTTTGAAAAGAAAAATAAAGAGACACATATTCATAAAGGTGTAAACAATATGGTCTGAGAAACATGCTCCGTACATGTCATAAACTTTTTGATTTCGTTGTTGCCTTTTTTATTTGAGGATTCGACAATCCTCTAGCAAATGTTTGGTCCATTTGCAATATCCACAAAATAGTTTTGATTTTGATAAAGCTGAGCTCCGAATTTGAATTCTTATTCAACTTTCGTACTTTATGTACGTTCTTCAATGTCGTCTTTTTATCGAATTTCTTCGAATAAAGGGCTTTTGATTCTGGTGCCGAACGGGAGAATGAAGATCCATTTCTCCGGATCTCTTTCAGCAATAGCATAGATGAAACTTTTGCTAATGTAAGACCTTGGTGAACCGAAATAGCAATCTAATTTAACTATTTTCTAGAAGTACGCATTGATATGAAGATAACTAGCTCTAATACCATGTTAGAAAATAAGTTGTGCAATAGTCGAATAACTATTCAACAGTGAATTGTCGATTGGATAGTCGATAGTACTAGCGATAGTTAATGTAATAATAAAAACCGATACACTTCTATCAGAAATGCAGCTTAACTAGCATTCACAAGTGCAAAAAATGAATGATGATTGGATCGATATGCAAGTATCCAAAAAATCAGAACTCAGATCATAGTAAGCATGAACATTAGAAAAAGAAGAACAAGACAAAAGTGTGTATTGGAAGTAATCCGTATTGTTGAATGATGAATTACAACTGCTTGATGCTTTTGCTATCTACTCTGATTGCACAATAATAATAGCGCATATATTTTGCTATAAATTTTGCTCTTACACAAGCTGTAAGCTACACAATAACTTATTACTAATCAGTCTACGCCTATGTCAAATTAGAGAGAGAAGAAGAATGACTTCAATGAAAGACATCTTTTGTCTTGTTCTATTGTTTCTGTTATTCACGCTTATTATGATCTGAGTTCTGATTTTTTAGATACTGGCATAACGATTCAATCGTCATTCATTTTTCACACTTGTGAATGATAGTTAAGCCACACTTGTGATAGAAGTGAATCGATTTTTGTTATTATATTAACTATCACCACTACTATTGACTATCCAGTCAACAAATAGTTGTTTGACTATTGCACAACTTATTTTCCAACAAATCCATGGAAGAAACAAGTGCACATTTGAGAAATTTCAACTTTTAAACATACTTGGTAATACTCAAACATGGAAATTCACACTTCCTTCAAAACAAGGCAGTGTGGCAAGCCACTTGGCCCTGCCTTAAATTGGTAGTTTATTTATTTTTTTGTGTTACACTAGATTCAAATGTGCTACAAAAAAAAATTGCCTAATTTTTTTTAAAAAAAAGAGAAAAATCCATTGGAGTACAAAAAAGTGCATGTGGGGAGTATGAATGTCATAAGGTGATTTAAAAGTTATCGTTTGATGCAAGTCACCAGGTAGGGTAGTTGCAAGTTTACAGGTGAAGCACCACGTCCTCGAAGTGTCACTTCAAATCATGCGCAAGTTAACATAGTTTTTTCCAGAAGCGCAATGACAATAATGCAATTCTTTATGTTGAGTTTCATGAGAAGCCATAATACTTCCAGCAATGGAAGCCTGATGAAGGAGGTTTGATTGTGGAGGATCAAGAAACCTAGTACACGATGTTTGGGTCAATATAGGTAATAAATTGGTGAGGGGTCACTCATTACAGTGTGTGACTCCATAAAAGAGTTGTGTGCATTAGTCCATATATGATCTAACTAGCTTCCATACAATATTGGTGTAGTGATAGTTCTCTAAGAATGGGTGTTGGTGTTGGTATGTCCATGGATGCATTTTGTAATATATCTTTTATTGTATTCAAGAAATACATCATATTTGAATTTGGTTTTTGATACACTAAGTACAATAATACTGTATGGTTTGTTAAGATTGAAATAAGCTTTGGTAATTTCTGTGACATTTGCTAATGTTATTAGCAAATATTCCATCTGCTGGTAAAGTCAAAGTTTATGAGATTCATATAAAAAAGTTAAATTAAATCATGCTTTGCTGTTGGGTTTTCCACCAACAAAAATTCCATGATATTTCAAGCATGAAGATTTCCCACCTCATGCATAAGAGGTTTTTTTGTTAAATTAACTCATGTATTGGTGTTGAATTTTCCAGCAACAAAACTACATGATATTTCATGCATGAAGATTTCCCACCTTATACATGTTAGGTTTTTTTGTTATATCACAATCATTACTATTGTGTAGCTAGTGTGAATTGAAACTTGTCCGACATTGATATTTTAAGAATTTCAAAATTTGTAAAATTTGTTTACGAAACTGAAATTATGCCGCATGTAATGTTGGTTATATTGATGAATATCCATAATTTCCATGGCAGAATTTTGGGGAAGATTAAGATTCATTGTAGTTCATAAAATTCAAAAACTTATACCAATATAGTCTATAATATATATGGTCCATTTCATGCATGAAGTTTTTTCACTGCATGGATGGCAATTTTTTTGTTGCATCAAAATCATTACTACTGTGTAGCCAATGTGAATTGAAACTCGTTCAACATTATTAATGACATTTTAAACTTTCAAAATCCGCAAAATTTGTTTAGAAAACTAAAAGTCACAACACGTAACGCACAACACAAGCACATTATTTTTTTGTTGTGATCTAATAATACTATCTAATCAATGTCGAGATACATCCTTGTGGAGAATACCGACCAATAGACCAGTCAATGTAAATACCTATCGACATTTTTTTTTACGTATTTAGGTTTAATAACATGTATGAATTTGTGCAAAGCTAAATGTCGACTAAACATTATACAAGTTGTTGATGGACATGTTTAGTCAAAGTTAGATTATATTATAGTCATTCTAGGGTTTTCCACCTGAAAAGCATTGCTAAGATCTTGTTAATGTCAACAATACAATGCTACTTGAAAAAGATTCTACCACAGTCCAAGTTTCATACCTTCTCTAGCAACAACCACATTTTCCACCTGTGGATTGGTAGTTAGCAAGCGTCATCATCAACACGGACCACCACCTATGGTCCACCTAAACCAAAAACTCCATCACCTATTAATATGATAAATTTTGGTCTTTTGAGAAAATATAGTATCATGCAAAAATAACGTAATAGTGTATTTTCTAGCAATAAAACTATGGGAAATGTAATCAAGTACTATGACAGCACCCGAAACACGGGGAAGGTTGGGTTGCAACAAAATAATTACATTTTACATTTGTTCACAACTGTGCAATTAACAACTAAATCATGTAATGGTGTTGGATTTTTCACCAACAAAAGTACGTATTATTTTGTGCACCAACGACCTCCCTTTGCTCTTCCACTTGCTCTTGCTAGTCCCCTCTGCTTGCTGATCATGATCCTGCCTCTGATTCGACTCCCTCTTAGGCTTAAATCATTTCTTGGATTTTTCTCTGTTGCCATAGAGGGCTTGGTCAAAACCATCCTTGTGATCAAGATGTTCTCTGGCCTCAACTTCTTCTCGAATCTCGACAATCGCCTTTTCGAGGTTCATGGTAGGATCTTTCGCGAGTAGGGTCCTTGTTGTCTAGAACGATCTGGGTAAGACTCTCAACAGGTAGGTGAGCTGCTTCTCAGCTGACACAACATTCTTTGCCCAGAGTTATGTAGTGATAGAAACAGGTCCTTCATCTTTCTCATAAAGGAAGTGAGGTCCTTTCCATCCCACTGTAAATTCGTCAGCTGATCTTCCAGCATCATGATTTGACTTCTTTATTTCTTCTGAAATCTTGTGAGCAATGCATCCCACATCTCCTTAGCTTTGGAGAGTGTTGCCAGGTCAAGTGTGAGACTATCTTTGATGGAAGATGATAGCAAGGCTACTGCCTTGTCGTTTTTCTCCCTCCATTCACGTAGCTCCTTGTCTGATGTTGTAGGCATCTCTTCTGTGCCATCTACCCAGGAAATTAATCCTTCACCCTTGAGTATGAGTGATGACTTAGCTTTCTAGGCTAGAAAGTTAGATCCTGAAGAATAAAAAATTGTGCAGATCTTGCTCTACATGCTGCTGATTGAAGCCATTGCCTTTGAAGTCTATTCCCTTGTTGATGGTTGTTTGTCTGAATGCTAGGCCTCTTGGATCTGACAGCTTCTTGGCTATGTCAGATTATGACAAGATAGGCACACTTTGATACCACTGATGGGGTCCTGAGATCACGAAACAGTCGCGACCGCGAATTCAATGCGATTCGACTCAATGCAATTTGGATGGAGTTCAGATGTGATCACTGGGCACTGCCACCTGAATCACTACTACAGTCCTCCAGAATGTAGTCAGGCACTGTTGATCTATGTTTATAAATTAATGCAGCATTCAACAAGCTTAACCAATGTGCGGAATTGAAAAATGAATGGGAGAATCAAACACACGAATAACAGAAGACACATTTGCATTTAAAATCATACATCATAAATTGACATGTGCACAATGGCTACAAAGTCATCTATTGATTTTCTCTGATTCTTAGAGCACTGAATGCAGATCCACGTAGTGCGTTGGCATGAGATAGTTATCTCACGAATGGATGTCTCGCTTACTAGCGGACTTGTGGATCACTGTGGATCCTGATCACATAGTTGTAATAAGTGCCAAAAAGGTCGTTGTTAAGGCCTGTGAAATGGATTAGTTTTTGACCGTTCCAAATATTGGACCACTGCCACCAAAACGTTTTAATTTATCCAGCGGTTTGTTTCGGCCAATGGGCAACCGTCTTGAACAATTTTGTGCATACACAAAATGGTCATCCAAAGTTTGGACCAGAGCATGAAAAATAGTCCAGTCAGACCAGGAATTGGTCATTATCGGTTTGTATATGTAGGCACGTCTGGGCAAGGATTCGTGTGTCCAATATGAAGACAAGGGACCTATTTGTCTAACAAGGGGATACAAATATGTAGATAAAATCGTGGTAAGAATCACTATCAATATCAATTGTTGTTTTGTTATTCCTTTGTTGTTAATATGAATAACTAAACCTTTATAATAATCTTGCTGCTTCCTGTCGTTCGCTCTTAATGGAAAAAAAGTCCTCCCCTAATTCTAATCATTGCATGCTTCTATTTACGAATAGTGAGCGAAAGTATGCACCTAGGCTACGTAGGCTCTCCAAGAGGTATGGGTCCCCAAAAGGCACTTTAGGCATCCTTTCAAGTAATACCCTTAATAGAGGGCCTTGAAAGGGGCCTAGCCTTAAAATGGGATCAATACTTTAAAATAGGCTTTTAGGTCTCAATATGCATTTATATTAGAAAGGCTTTTAAAAGGTCACGAAATCGTGACAATATGGGCTAGCATGGAGGTACACACATATTGATGGTCATAGGTGATGGAAGTGCAAGGTGGTTCCAGTTGGAAGCCATTGGGCAAGATAGTGGACTTGCATTGGACGAACTGTGTGTGGGACACATGGAGGATGAAGAACGGGTCAATAATCACACTTTGGAGACTCTTGGCAAGTAGTAAGTGTGATGATTTTGCGGTTTTGTAGTTGGTAAGTCATTTTGATCAAGTCAAAGTAGCTGTAAAGCAGTGTAGCAGGTTTGTCATCAAGGAGATACACTTCAACGGCCTATTCTTGTGAAAGAATTCAGATCATTGACAATCCAAATCCATAAACTGGTCTTGCGTTTAGAAAGAGAACAAATCAACAATCTTCCCAATGTAGAAAAATCAGCATCTTATCTATGAATGAGATGCAAACTCTAATAGAACTCGATCAAGACTGAATCATAACATAAAAATAAGTTGTTGTCCATACAAAACCAGCAAGCTACTTTATTTCACACGTGTGGATCTATAAATAACACACATTGATCATTCTACACATAGAATTGCAAGCAATCACAAGTATAGTGCACCAATGGATAGTAGAATCCAAGAGAACCATGTATAACCATTAAATGAGATAGAGCTTCTCCATGAGTTACATCCTTTTATAACAGGTCCAAACCCTATTTAGCCACTTGGCTTTCCCTCCCAAATGTAAACCCTACTATTTTTGGGTCTAGATTCAATGTACCCAACATTTAAATTTGAATCTACTCAAACTCGACTACCAACTTTCCCACACTTTCCAAAAGTGTTTATTCAAATGCAATTTAGACTATTATAACTCTGAAAAGTCTAACTCTAAGTCTAATATAATGTTTTGGTCTCAAATGTCTATTTGGCATTTTTATCAACTATGACCAATATTGACTAAACTAGTTGAAATCTCTCACACTCCCTCTTCGTCCACTTGGGATGCTTCACTATTTCTTACATCAATTTTATATGTCAAGAAGTAACTAGTACATGAAGAATCCACCATGCTTCCAACTTTGAACTCTCTGAAAAAATACAGCAAACAAACAATAAATGTGAGTGATCAATATTTGCTTGCATGTCTCCTCCTTTGTCCTTTGTTGCCATGTATCCACCATGAAACTCCATGAATGAGGCTTCATCTCCATCTTGCCATAAGATACTATCCTACCTTGATCATGAATGAGTGACATAATAAACCTCCAATAGTTTCATTTCCATCAACAAAATCAGCCAAGAATGCTAGTACACATCCAACATCAAAATGATGCTCACCCATGCAGCTAGTTTACCATATCTTGACAATTTGCACACATCCACATGAAAATGCTTAAATATGAGATAGAATAAGTAGAGTAGACTTGAACAAGATTCCTTGTCATTCCTTTGACCTTACTTGAGTCTTCAATAACTTGTAAAAATAGATCCATAACATTTTTGCCAATTGACTCCCCTTTGATGCTCTTGACTAACTCCAAATTGCCAGCTTCCTTTTTGCCTTGTTAAAGCCCTTTGAGATGAATCTCTTGATCATCAACTTGACCATCAAAGTCATTGAAAAAACTTTGTTTTCCAAATCCATTACTTGCTGTAAATTCATGAAAACATCCAATAGCTTTCTTGTCCTTAGGTAACTCCACCAATCTCCATGTTCCATTCTTCATAAGAGCTTGATACTCAAGATCCATTGCTTGGATCCACTCCTCTTGTTTCCTTGCTTTACGTACACTTGTAGGTTCATCAAACATAATTTCCAAAAACTTCTTGCTTACTCTTTTCACCATATGTGAGCCTTGAAGGCATTTGTCTTTCCCTTGCATCACCAATAGAGTTTTGGCAATGTAAATTCCAGATCCAAGAATGGCTTTGGGGAAAATAAATTGGTCGAAATCAGTTGATACATGTCTGAACGTCAAACGAAAGGTGGCCGCATGTTCATCTGTCCGATACGAACCCATGGGACCCTTTGCTGCTCCGTCTCCACTTCGTTTGTCGAAAATGACACTATCAAGGCATAGGAAATGGACTAGCTTTCGACCTTCACAAATACTGGTCCAATCTTGCTGAACGGATTGGGTTTTTTCAGGCGTTTGTTTCGGCCAGTGAGCAACGTCGAGGTGAACCTGCATAAGCAACTAGTCAGACCAAGAATTGGTTGGAATCAATTGATACATGTCAGAATGTTGAACAGAAGGTGGCCACAGGTTCGTGTGTCTGATGCAAACCCAAGGGACCCTCTTCTTCTCAATTCGACTTTGTTTGTCCAGAAACACCCTTTTAGCTGAAAAATATTCTATTATAGCTAGTTTAAATGCAGTTGAGTTGAAATGCGATTTGAATGAAGGAAACTCTCTCTCTCTCTCTCTCTCTCTCTCTCTCTCTCTCTCTCTCTCTCTCTCTCTCTCTCTCTCTCTCTCTCTCTCTCTCTCTCTCTCTCTCTCTCTCTCTCTCTCTCTCTCTCTCTCTCTCTCTCTCTCTCTCTCTCTCTCTCTCGGATGCTCGCTCTCAATATTCACAATGTGGCAAAACATGCCCAGCTTCTCCTACATGAGAGAGACTCAAATTCCTACAGTGGAGTTGCATGGAAATTCCACTTAACTGAACTAATTCACCTACCAGAGATCCACATGTGTAACTGCATGCATGTATGTTGCATGTACTGCATGTCAACTCATAAAACTGCCTAGACATGTGTAGATCACATAAACTACTTTGCATGTTGCATGCACTGATTGCATGTGGCTTGCATGCATACAACATGACTTTGCATGTTATCTAAACTACTGCATGTCATCAAAATTGAACCTATCTAACTCAAATCTGAGCTACACTAGAAGGATATGTAATCAACTCACACTCCTTTTATGTACAACATGAATTTTAGTGGAAATCACATGGACATGGCCCCAAGCTCAAGATAGGAAGATAATATTTTATTAATCTTCACACTCCTCCTTAAAATTTATGTTCCTATCAACATAGATTTTGAAATTAGGCCAAGGTTTGACCTCATCTTCGTAAAGACATTCTTGAGTAGAGGTTTGGTGAGAAGATCTGCAATTCAATCTGAAGATGCAACATGTTCTCTCTCCCAATGACTTTTTCTCTTACAAAATGACGATCCACTTGCTCCTTGCATGAAAGACTGGATTATTTGCAAGAGCCTGAGGAGAAATGTTATCATTCCTGATAATTGGAAGATCTTCATTTGCATAACACTTTAGCTCCAAAAGTAGCCTTTTGATCCATAAAACCTCCATTGTTGTGGTTGTAAGAGATTTGTATTCAGCTTCACAGGATGATAAGAAAATAGTTGTCTGCTTCTTTGATAGCCAAGAAACCAAGTTTCCTCCAAGAAATATAGTGTAAGCACTTGCGGATTTCCTATCCAACATGTCTCCTGCAAAATCTGAATCTGAAAGAGCAATCAAAGTCAGATCTTCTCCTTTGTAGAATAATCCATAATCTAAGGTAGAAGATATATACCTCAAGATTCTTTTAGCCAACTTCCAGTGATATAACTTTGGATCCTGCATGTGTTGACTAAGCTTATGAACACAAAAGCTTAGATCAGGCCTAGTCACTGTTAACCAAATAAGTGAGCCAATAAGACTCCTATAAAGAGTGATGTCCTCAAAGGAATTTTCATCATCTTTCATAGGAACTTTTATAGTGTGCTCCATATGGAATTTTCTGAGCATGGAAAGTGCATATCTACTTTGGCTTATAAATGCATGACCTTTCCGAAAATCTATTTCAAGGCCTAGAATATAGTGAAGAACTCCTAAGTCCTGCATCTTAAACTCACTACCAAGTGCATGCTTAGTTTCTTCAACTACCTTCTCATTATTTCCACAAAGAATGATATCATCTACATAGATGAGAAGTATAATTACAAAGTTATCTACAAACTTATAATACAGAGAAGGGTTATATTCACTTAGACAAAATCCGAGTGATATGAGATAGGAGTTGAGCCTTGCATACCAAGACCTTGATGCCTGTTTCAGTCCATATAGACTTTTGAACAAAAGACAAACTTTTGATTCATCACCTTCCTTCACAAAACCTGGAGGTTGCTCCATGTAAATCTCCTCCTCAAGGTAACCATTGAGAAATGCATTAGAAACGTCAAGCTGGAACATACTCCATTTGAGAAAATATGAAAGAGAGATGAGTATTCGAATTGTTACCATCTTTGCAACTGGTGCAAAGGTGTCTTCATAGTCAAGACCTTTGATCTGTGAGTAGCCTTTGGCACAAAGTCTTGCTTTATACTTATTGATAGATCCATCATGATTATACTTGATTCTGAATACCCACTTACATCCAATCACATGCATGTTGTTTGGAGGCTCCACAAGCTCCCATGTGTTGTTTGACATCAAGGCTTCAAACTCTTGGGTCATTTCTTCAACCCAATCTTTGGATTGAAATGCTTCTTGAAAATCCTTAGGGTCTTCATTCTTGTCAATAGAGGGTAAATAAACCTTGTATGCCTTTTTGGTAGATGCATATCGTACAAAAATTCCTCTTACAACACTAGGATCTTCCTTCTTCCTAGTTTCTAGAGGCACATGCACAAAGCATACACAGCCACAAATCCTAAGATGATCTACCTTAGGCTTTTTCTTATACAACATCTCAAATGGTGTCTTTCCTCCTATTGCAAGATTTGAAAGCCTATTATAGAGATAGTTTGCACATGCAACTGTCTCTCCCCAAAATTCTTTAGGCAGAGAAGCTTCTAGCCCAATGGCTTTTGCACATTCACACAAAGTTCTATTTTTTCTCTCAGCAACTCCATTTTGCTGAGGAGTATATGAACAAGAAAAATCTATTTGAATACCCTCTCTCTCACAAAAGTCTTTAAATTTATTGGAAGTGTATTCTCCTACACTATCACTTCTCAAAGCTTTCAACTTGAAAGGAAACTGCTTTTCTACATAAACTTTGAAAGTAAGAAAGACATCATAGACCATGGATTTTGAAGACAACATATAGATCCAAGAATATCTTGTGTAATCATCTATAAAAGAGACAAAGCAGTTGGCTCCTCCTTTGCTCTTAGTTGATGAGAAATGAACATCAAAGTGTACAAGTTCAAATGGTTGCTTTGTCTTGATACTTGATCCAGGAAAAGGCCTTCTGTGTGACTTTGCCAGCACACAAGCTTCACCAGGTAGAAGCTCCTTTGACAGTGTCTTTGGTAGACCAACAACTTTTCCTTCTTTGACCATAGATTGCATGGCTTTGAGATTGGGATGACCCAATCTCTTGTGCCACAGATCCTCCTGTAGAACCTTGGTCTCATAAGCAATATCTGAAATGTTAGCACTCTCCCTAGAATGTAGTTTGTACAACTTACCAATTCTAGATCCTCTAGCAATAACTTCATTTTCTCTTGAGAGTATACACTTGTAAACTTGAAACTTGACATCCAATCCACTATCAAACAACTGTCCTACACTAATGAGATTCTTGGTTAATCTAGGTACGTACAGTACATCATGTAAGCAAAAAGATTTTGATGATGATGCATGCAATGGAATACTACTTATTCCTTCAATTCTACACTCTACATCATTAGCAGTATAGATTGATCTTTTTGCACCTAGATATGTCATGAGATTAGTGAAAGAGTTCCTAGAACTAGACATATGAGAACTAGCCCCACTATCTATCCACCAGACTTCTTCATTCTTAAAAAGAAAAGATGAAAAAGTAGACATCATTAATGAATCCTCTCTTTCACTCTCAACACCCTCACACTCATCCTCATTAGTAAGGATAGCTTGCTTAGATTGGTTTTTCTTCTTGAAACAGTTTGATGCATAGTGTCCTTTCTTGCCACAGAAAAACCACTTAATCTTTGACAACTTCTTCTTGCCACTGGATGTTGCAGCTTGTGAGGATTGATCCTCACCACCTTCTTTGGTTTTGTCCTTCTTGAAGTGTTGTTGTCCTTTGCCCTTGCCTCTTGACTTGTGTCTGATGAAGAGTGCTTTGTCAACTCCACCATCTTTCAGTGAAAGTTTGTTGATCCTCAAATCTTGTTCTCTTGCGTGCTTTCTTCAGCAATGAGAACACCTTGCAGTGTCTCCGAGGATGGAAGATCCTCTCTGACAGCATAAGTCTGCACAATATTGTCATACTCATCTCTAAGTCCATTTAGGACTACTTGAACAAGTTCAGTGTTCTTAAGGGCATCACTAATACCAGCTAACTCTTGATGAAGACCCTTAACTCTCATGACATATGATGAAGCACTCTCATCTACTCTCTGATAACTTAGAAATATTTGGTTTCTAAGTATAAGTAATCTAGAAGTATACTTGATTTCATAGATTGTTTTTAGAGTATCCCAAGCTTCCTTGGCAGTGGTGCATGTACTGATCTCTCTTAACACTTCATTGGTAACATTCATTTTTATAAGATGATGTGAACCAGATGAAGACATCTTCTCTATGAGAAATTCTAGTAATGATAAAAAATGGAGTTGAAAGAATGTTGCTTGCTATCTCAATCTAGGATCTAACACATATGTTGATCCACTCTATGAAATCTAGCAACAGATGTGAGAACAAATTCTCAACACAGAAAATCAATTTATCTTGAATTTGGATCTTGCTTCAGTCACAAAAAAGAAGCACATGCAAGCAAGAAGTCTATCTCTCCCACGAGTTTCAAAGTACTGATAAACTTTCTAGGGACTTACTCTCAAACATAGTAATATGTGTGAAATGAAAAGTCTAAGACCTCACTTCTATCCAATTCTACTTGATTGACAGTGAAAATTGATGAAAATGGTGAAAAAGACGGATGTGTGCTCACTTTGGCATATCCCATGAGTTGAGTACCCCCTCAAACTCTTTGATTACCTAAAACTCTTCTAAAAACAAATTAAATTGATCTAGAAACAAGAGCAACACATTCTACTCTTTAATACCTATCCAACAAGCTATAGAACATCAAATTTGGATCATTCCTTGAGAAGTAGCACTCATTAATGAGGCCTGATTTCACACGTGTGAGCTCTCTGTCCATACAGAGCTCCGCTGGGTCAGATCAGCCTTGATTTGATCCACTCATGATCCACAGATTGCTTGTTTCTCGGTGAGTTTGAATCCCTCTCACAAATCCGAGTTCCTGCAAGCAAAAACATTGATGATCTGATGTATACACCCTCACCTCTCAAAGCATGA
The DNA here is from genome assembly GCA_029204225.1 of Diphasiastrum complanatum. NCBI lineage: Eukaryota > Viridiplantae > Streptophyta > Lycopodiopsida > Lycopodiales > Lycopodiaceae > Diphasiastrum > Diphasiastrum complanatum. The sequence goes on along the minus strand of CM055092.1, from coordinate 15,539,220 downwards.
AGCTCTGATACCATGTGAAGTTTTTAGCACGTGTGAACAACCACACACCCTACAGGATCTTATTGAGGTGTTGTGATTGCACAAGATTGATCAAAGAACAGTATGCTTGAAAAATCTAAGGCAAGAGCACAATGACATACATCTGATGAAAAAAATCTAACTCTTTACTATGAGAAATGAATGTCAAAAATAATTCTAAGTGTTCAATATGAGAAAAAGAGGCTGCTCTTAGGTAGATAGAGAAAATCAAGCATAGAAAACTCGAGTAGAGAGAGAATGAGTCCAAAACACAAAAATCTCAATATTCACAATGTGGCAAAACATGCCCAGCTTTCCCTACATGAGAGAGACTCGAATTCCTACAGTGGAGTTGCATGGAAAGTCCACTTAACTGAACTAATTCACCTACTAGAGATCCACATGTGTAACTACATGCTTGTACTGCATTTCAACTCATAAAACTGCCTAGACATGTGTAGATCACAGAAACTACTTTGCATGTTGCATGCACTGATTGCATGTGGCTTGCATGCATACAGTATGATTTTGCATGTTATCTAAACTATTGCATGTCATCAAAATTGAACCTATCTAACTCAAATCTGAGCTACACTAGAAGGATATGTGCTCAATTCACACTCCTTTTATGTACAACATGAATTTTAGTGGAAATCGCCATGGACATGGCCCCAACCTCGAGATAGGAAGATAATTTTTTATTTATCTTCACACAAACACCTTGTATATGCTACGACCAACCAGCAATTGGTCAAGATCAGTACCAGTCAGCAGTGATCTTCTTAGTAGAACCTCAATAGATAAAACTCTATAACTGCAACAAATCCCAAAAACATTCACAACATTCCAACTGGCATGAAATGGCTCCTAAAAAAAACAAGAAAGCATCTAACCTCATACAGCTACATGTGAGCAGGGAAGCCTCTTCACAGCTGATCAATGAAGCCTCATTGGGGACCTAGCTCAAGTCAAAACACGTTTACTCAGTCCTCTCAGCTCAGTAGCAAAGCATGGATCCTTAATCATAGCATTTCCCAGCTGAGCAAAGAACCTAGCCTCTTCACGATCTTCTCTTTACGGTCTTGAGCAGCAAAACTGAGCAGCGAAGCATCTTCTCCACGCTCTCCTTCACAGATGGCCAACGAAGCCTTCTTCCCATCAATGTTGCCTCCTAGCGCCACAGGACGGATCTCAAAAAAAATTTAAACTTTGGTACCCTTGAATCTCAATGTTAACATTGTTTTAAATTGAGGCCTTTTGAAGAGTCTAAGCTATTTGGCATCCCAAGGATTTACACGTTTGATTGTATTTAGTACAATAACTAGTTATGTTATATATTTGTCTCCATTTTCCCATAAGGCTTTTAGCCTGGTAGTAGAGTGTTTGTACAAATTTTTTAACTAACCTTTTTTTGGCAAAGATATTTATCTGTTGGTGAAATAAAGATAACATCAATTGAAGCAAACATTTTTGTGATAACGGACTGGTTTTTCATGATTGTAAGTATTGTTTTTACTATGTGTCATACATCTACCATGATATTAATGCTTTTATTTTATTACTTGTAGTGTGTACAAAAAAAAATTCTTTTCACTTGTGCTTAGTTTCTATTGCACAACACCAATTAATTTTTAGAGTAGTAAAATTTACAGGAGGAGGGTTTACAGAAATTTAGGTGAAATGGATGCAACTATAATCATATACAGAGAGAAGGGAGTTGAAATCCTTCCTAATGAAGAGGAAGGAAAAATAACAAGAACATACATAGTCCTATAGCAAGCTCTTGATGTACTGACAATATAGCTCTCTCTCTCTCTCTCTCTCTCTCTCTCTCTCTCTCTCTCACACACACACACACACACACACACACACACACACACACACACAGTCTGGTCAGTATGGGGCTCACAAGCCTTTCCATAGCATTCCGGGCCACTCCGGACAAGTCGGACCCATTCCAGATCCCGATCAGTCAAGTGTCCCTGAAGACTTTTTCTAGGCGGAACTTCGGACGGAGGTCTCGGGCTACCTACAATCCGATCAGCGTCTTGTCTATCCCCACAGGTTCCACTCGACGGGGTTGCCCACAGGTCGAAACTAACTGTACGTGAAACGGACCTCGTTCGGAGAAACTGGGCCTTTGCACGGAAACCAACAAATAGTCCTTTTTCGTGTGCCCTAATTGCATTATTGCCGAGACCAATGGTCATTTTGACCAAACGACGTCGGAATCATGCCGGGCTGGATTCTTCTGGTCAATATGGGGCCCACGAGCCTTTCCATAGCATTCCGGGCCACTCCGGACAAGTCGGTCGCATTCTAGGTCCCGACCGGTCAAGTGTCCCTGAAGACTTTTTCTGGGCGGAACTTCAGAAGGAGGTCTCGGGCTACCTCTCAATCCGTTCGGTGTCCCGTCTGTCCCCACAGGTTCCACTCGACGTTGCCCACATGTCAAAACTAACTGTATGTGAAACGGGCCTCGTTCGAAGAAACTGGGCCTTTGGACAGAAACCAACAAAAGTAATCCTTTTTCGTGTGACTACGCTATCGCAAGGACCAATGGTCATTTTGACCAAACGAGGTCGGAATCATGCCAGACTGGTCAGTATGGGGCCCACAAGCCTTTCCACAACGTTCCGGGCCACTCTGGACAAGTCAGACCCATTCCAGGTCCCGACCAGTCAAGTGTCCATGAAGACTTTTTCTGGGTGGAAATTCGGACGGAGGTCTCGGGCTACGCGTCAATCCGTTCGGCGTCCCGTATGTACCCACAGGTTCCACTCGACGTTGCCCACTAGTCAAAACTGACTGTACGTGAAACGGGCCTCGTTTGGAGGAACTGGGCCTTTGGACGGAAAACAACAAAATTAGTCCTTTTTCATGTGCCCTAAGTGCGCTATTGCTGGGACCAATGGCCATTTTGACCAAACGATGTCAAAATCATGCCCGGTTGGATCCATCTGGTCAGTATGGGGCCCACGAGCCTTTCCACAACATTCCGGGCCACTCCGGACAAGTCCGAATGATTCCAGGTCCCGACCGGTCAAGTGTCCCTGAAGACTTTTTCTGGGCGGAAATTCGGACGGAGGTCTCGAGCTACCCGTCAATCCGTTTCAGTTGACGTTTCCCATAGGTTGAAAATGACTGTACGTGAAATGGGCCTCGTTCAGAGAAATTGGGCCTTTGGACGGAAACCAGCAAAAGTAGTCCTTTTTCGTGTGCCCTAACTACGCTATCGCCGGGACCAATGGTCATTTTGACCAAACGACGTCGGAATCATGCTAGGTTTGATCCGTCTAGTTAGTATGGGGCCCACAAGCCTTTCCACAGCATTCCGGGCTTCTCCAGACAAGTCAGACTCATTCCAGGTCCCAACCAGTCAAGTGTCCTTGAAGACTTTTTCTGGGCGGAACTTCGGACGGAGGTCTTGGGCTACCCGTCAATCCATTCAGCGTCTTGTCTGCCCCACAAGTTTCACTCAACGTTGCCCACATGTCGGAACTGACTGTACGTGAAACAGGTCTCGTTCGGCGAAATTGGGCCTTTGGACAGAAACCAACAAAAGTAGTCCTTTTTCGTGTGCCCTAACTATGCTATCGCCGGGACCAATGGTCATTTTGACCAAACGACATCGAAATCATGCCGGGTTGGATCCGTTTGATCAGTATGGGGCCCACAAGCCTTTCCACAGCATTCCGGGCCACTCCGGACAATTCGGACCCATTCCAGGTCCCGACCAGTCAAGTGTCCCTGAAGACTTTTCCTTTATGAAACTTCGGACAGAGGTCTCGGGCCACCCGATCAATCTGTTTGGTGTTCCGTCTGTCCCACAGGTTCCACTCAACGTTTCCCACATGTTGGAATTGACTGTACATGAAACGGGCCTCGTTCGGAGAAACTGGGCCTTTGGATGGAAACCGGCAAAAGTAGTCCTTTTTCGTGTGCCCTAACTGTGCTACCGCCGGGACCAATGGTTATTTTGACCAAACGACGTCAAAATCATGCCAGGTTAGATCCGTTTGGTCAGTATGGGGCCCACGAGCCTTTCCACAGCATTCCGGGCCACTTCGGACAAGTCCGACCCATTTTAAGTCCTAATCGGTCAAGTGTCCCTGAAGACTTTTTCTGGGCAAAACTTTGGACGGATGTCTCGGGCTACCTGTAAATCCATTCAGCTTCCCGTCTGTCCCCATAGGTTCCACTCAGCGTTGCCCACAGGTCAAAACTGAATGTACGTGAAACGGACCTCGTTTGGAGAAACTGGGCCTTTGGACGAAAACCAGCAAAAGTAGACCTTTTTCGTGTGCCCTAACTACGCTATCGCCGGGACCAATGGCCATTTTGACCAAACGATGTCGGAATCATGCCAAGTTGGATCCGTGGGGTCAACATGGGGCCCACGAGGCTTTCCACAACAATCCAGGCCACTCCGGACTAGTCCGACCCATTTCAGGTCCTGACTGGTCAAGCGTCCTTGAAGACTTTTTCTAGGCGGAATTTGGGACGAAGGTCTCGGGCTACCCGTCAATCCGTTCGGCATCCCGTCTATCCCCACAGGTTCTACTCAATGTTTCTACGGGTTGAAATTGAATGTACATGAAACAGGCCTTGTTCGGAGAAACTGGGCCTTTGGACGAAAACCAACAAAAGTAGTCCTTTTTCGTGTGCCCTAACTACGCTATCGCTGAGACCAATGTCATTTTGACCAAACGACGTTGAAATCATGCCAGACTAGATCCATTTTGTCCGTATGGGGCCAACTAGCCTTTCCACAGCATTCCGGTCCTCTCCAAACAAGTTCGACCCATTCCAGATCCCAACCGGTCAAGTGTTCCTGAAGACTTTTTCTGGGCAGAACTTCGGACGGAGGTCTTGGGCTATTTGCCAATCCGTTTGGCATCTCGTCTATCCCCATAGGTTCCACTCAATTTTGCCACAGGTCGAAACCGACTGTACATGAAACGGACCTCGTTCGGAGAAACTGGGCCTTTGGTCGGAAACCAGCAAAAGTAGTCCTTTTTCGTTGCTACTTGGCTTCCAATGTCAACCAGATAAGTGATAAGTGCAAGAAATAGGGGTTGGAATTATATCAGATTACCAATCATGTGGAAACCTTGCATATGAAGAGTCCGAGGAAGATGACTTTACTTTTCAACAAAGTGCTCCATTGACAAAGCTATTGAAGGATACCCAAACAGAAGTATTACGGCAACAAACCCGACATCACTCCCTTATGCATTTTTGGATGCAAAGCCTATGCAAACATTCCTATCGAATTGTGGCATAATCTTGATGATAAGGTGCAAAAATGAGTCTTTGTTGGATATCCTTTGCATGAGAAACGATACAAACTCTCTAATCCTTCAACCAAGAAGATACAAATAAGTCGGGATGTCTATTTCAATGAAAATAAGATGGCTGGTGCAAATCTTCTTGGAAACGAAAATTGAAAGGTCGCGGCTTGAGTTGGAAGTGGAACAATTAGGAATGATGTTAGTGGTAAGTGAAACGGTGATGGAGGTGGTATCAACAATGGTGGTGGTGGTTAGTGATGGGACTACTGTAGCTGCCTTTGGAACAATCTCCACGTTATCTTCTACAAGATCGCCTCCATCGAAGTATTCAAGGGTGTCTACATCGATGAAGTCGTCTTGCTTCAGAGCAGCAGAGCTTTTGTGATATTTTCGGCTGTTGGACTTTCCTGGATGTCCACTGAAATTTGTGCTGCCTGACCTTGATCTTGATCTTTTCTTGTTTCTTGGTCAGGATCGGCTGCTTCAAATTGTCCAAAGGTTGAATCCAAATTCCAAGTTTTTGTCCCTCACTTTTGCTCCACTTCCAAGAACCCCAGCCTCTAAGTATTCTCACTTCTCTTCTTGCTCTGCACTTGTATGCTTCCAATTAGCAATTCCTACTAGAGATACCACTTGCAAGACCTCCTCCAAGGATCCAAGGCTATGATGTTGAATAAAGAAAACAAAGGGAATACAAGGTGGATCAAACCTAACCAACCAATCTAGATCAAATGGGTATAGACCAAACAAAGACTCAATAGGAGAGATGTTACACCAACAACATGTAGCAATCACACACAAAGTCAAGTTCTCTCCAAGGGAGGCAGGCCTATACCCTCCAAGGCTCTACCTCAGCAGCTAGGAATGAATTATGATATGTTACTAGGACACATCAGTAGAATCTAACTAGGCCACATAAGCCACTCCCATATGAGTCATTGCTAGTTCCATGCAAATTCACCATAATGAATTTCAGGCCTGTAAACCATTAATACCATGAGGTTCCAACCCCTATGAGCCATAATTAATTTATGGGCGAATCTAGCTCCTTATGGGACATTATTTTTACATTAATTAAATGTTGTGCATAACAACGTGTCACAAAAATAGCTTGTGATTATGAAGTGTGCTATTGCTTACAAAAAGGACCTCTCTCACACCATGGGACGCTCTTCCAATGGGCAGACACACGAATAACAGCAGACACATTTGCATTCAAGATCATACATCACAAATTGACATGTGCACATTGTCTACAAAGTCATCTATTGATTTTCTTTGATTCTTAGAGCACTGCATGCAGATCCATGCAGTGCGTTGGCGTGAGAGAAATACAGTTCTCTCATGAATGGATGTCTCACTTACTAGCGGAATTGTTGATCACTGTGGATCCTGAACACAGAACTCGTCTCGCACATAGGCGGACTTCTTGTCTGTATTTCGTCTTGATTGCTTACTAGCATCAGACTGCTACACTGTATGTGTGTTCTATATCCTTCGTCAAGTATCATCCAGCACGTATATAGTCGTTCTTTGTACCTTTTAAGATTAGAGTGATTAAACATCTACAACTAATCAGGAAATTACAAGAATGGCAGATGCAGAAAGTCTTTCGCAACATTTTTCATGTCGCGTCGTTGGTTTCGTTTCTGTCGTCTGACTTTCTCGTGCTCAACCACAAAAGATTCGCGTTCACAAAACTTTCGTGTTTCGTGTCTTCCTGACTTTCGTGTTCACGAAACCTTCGTGCTTCGTGTCTCTTGACTTTCGTGTTCGCGAACATCTTTGTCAGTAGAGGCTGAAAGCTAGCAAAGCTTTGTAATTAGAAACGTTTTGTTTCTTCATCTCCCTCTCAAAGCATGATAGCTTTACGATTCCAAGACTGCTCCTTTGTCTCTCAAAGAGTCCATTATCAAGTGCTTTGGTGAAGATGTCAGCAACCATGTCTTTCGTTCCAATGAAGGTGGTCTGATCAAGAGGTACGTGATCACAATGTGCTTTGTTCTAGAATGGAACACATGATCTTTCGTTAGATGTATTGTAGAGGTCTTATCCATCTGCAAAACCAAAGGCTCGTTCCTTGTTTTGCCCAATTCATCCAGGAACTGTCTTAGCTAGATTATCTCGTTGGCCATCTTTGCTGCTGCAACGTACTCTGCTTCGCAGGATGACTGGGCCACAATGGTCTGCTTCTTGCTAACCCAGAGAGCTGCTGCTCTTGATGCAATGGCGCATACTCCTAAAACGCTTTTACAATCATCCCTGAGAGATGCCCAACTAGCATCGCTGTAGGAAAGCATCCTGAAACCTGCATCACGACAATAACACAACCCGTAATCCCGCGTTAATTGAAAATATTGCAAAATGCGTTTTGCAATCTTCCAATGTGTTGAGTCCGGATTCGTGCAGAATTGGCTTATCCTGAATACTGCATAAGCAATATCAGGACGTGTGTTGTCTGCAAGGTACATAAGTGATCCTATTAGCTTCTGTAAGGTGTGAGCTGCATCCGTTCTCTCTCTTCCCCAGTCTTCGGATAGTCACCATTTGTTAGCACCGTCCCTGCGAGCATTGGAGTATTTGCTCCTTTGCAGTTCAGCATCCCAAAATCCTCTAGGATCTTCTGGGTGTATCTGGACTGGTGAAGGTATAACCTACCTCCCTCATAGTCTCTTTCAATTTGTAAGCCTAGGTAACACCTGGCTTCTTCCAGATCCATGATCTCGAAATGTTTCGAGATATCTATCTTCACTTCAGCAATTAGCTGCTCACTCCTGCAAAGTATCAGAGTGTCGTCCACATATACAGCCACGATAATGATCTGCCCATCTGTAACTCTGACATATATGTTGGAATCAGCCAACAGAGGCTTGAATCCCAATGATTTTAGGGCTTGAGCTTTCTTCTTGTACCATTGTCTGGCTGATTGTTTCAGACCGTAGATGCTTCGATGCATTCTGCATGCATAGTCACAAGAAGTGAATTTGAGACATATCCTGGGGGTTGATCCATATAGACCGGTCATAAGCTGCTGCATATGCAAATACAGACGTAGGGACGAATGTTTAATGACAGGAGAGAAGGTTTCAGAGTAGTCAATACCATATCTTTGAGAAAATCCCTTTGCTATAAGTCTTGCCTTGTATTTTGTCACATTCCCATCTAGTCCGTATTTGAGCTTGAAAACCCATTTGCATTTGACAGTCTTGTGCTTATGTGGTAATGGCTCCAACGTCCATACCTGGTTCTTCCATGTGGACTCCATCTCTTCGTTCATGGCTTGGATCCATCTATCCTTTTATGGACTTTCAATCTCTTCCTCGAAAGTCTATGGTTCGCCACTGAATCCGCAGAACTCTTCTGATATGGAAGCTGAGCTGCCTGACACATATCTTGCTGAAGCTCTTCGTGGTCTTGTCGATCTTCTAGGAGATCCTCTTGGAACAGCAATGCCTTTGTCTTTGTCTACTCTACTCGGTCCAGAACCATCTTGGTTTACAGGAACTGTAGTAGTAGGCTAAATATGTGCACAAGTTGCACAGCCAAAGACTCTAATGTGAGACAGGTTGGGCTTTCTACCCCACCATATCTCGTGCGGTGTCGTGTGAGGGACACCAGACTTACCTGTTCTGTTCTGGATGTATGCGGCTGTAGCTACTGCTTCAGCCCACAGTACCCTTGGAGCCTTCGAATAGGCCATCATGCATCTGGCTGCTTCCATCAGGGTCCTGTTCTTTCTTTCTGCAACACCATTGTGCTATGGTGTGTAGGCTGCAGTCCTTCTGTGAATGATGCCACGATCAATGCAGAAGTCGTGAAATCGTGACAATATGGGCTAGCTTGGAGGTACACACATATTGATGGTCATAGGTGATGGAAGTGCGAGGTGGTTCCAGTTGGAACCCATTGGGCAAGATAGCGCACTTGCATTGGACGAACTGTCTTTGGGACACATGGAGGATGAAGAACGGGTCAATAATCACACTTTGGAGACTCTTGGCGAGTAGTAAGTGTGATGATTTTGCGGTTTTGTAGTTGGTAAGTCATTTTGATCAAGTCAAAGTAGCTGTAAAGTAGTGTAGCAGGTTTGTCATCAAGGAGATACACTTCAACGACCTATTCTTGTGAAAGAATTCAGATCATTGACGATCCAAATCCATAAACTGGTCGTGTGTTTAGAAAGAGAACAAATCAACAATCTTGCCAATGTAGAAAAATCAGCATCTTATCTATGAATGAGATGCAAACTCTAATAGAACTCGATCAAGACTGAATCATAACATAAAAATAAGTTGTTGTCCATACAAAACCAGCAAGCTACTTTATTTCACACGTGTGGATCTATAAATAACACACATTGATCATTCTACACATAGAATTGCAAGCAATCACAAGTATAGTGCACCAATGGATAGTAGAATCCAAGAGAACCATGTATAACCATTAAATGAGATAGAGCTTCTCCATGAGTTACATCCTTTTATAACAGGTCCAAACCCTATTTAGCCACTTGGCTTTCCCTCCCAAATGTGAACCCTACTATTTTTGGGTCTAGATTCAATGTACCCAACATTTAAATTTGAATCTACTCAAACTCGACTACCAACTTTCCCACACTTTCCAAAAGTGTTTATTCAAATGCAATTTAGACTATTATAACTCTGAAAAGTCAAACTCTCAGTCTAATATAATGTTTTGGCCTCTATTTGGCATTTTTATCAACTATGACCAATATTGACTAAACTAGTTGAAATCTCTCACACTCCCTCTTCGTCCACTTGGGATGCTTCACTATTTCTTACATCAATTTTATATGTCAAGAAGTAACTAGTACATGAAGAATCAAATAAAATATAAATGAAATGTTTCCACCATGCTTCCAACTTTGAACTCTCTGGAAAAATACAGCAAACAAACAATAAATGTGAGTGATCAATATTTGCTTGCATGTCTCCTCCTTCTTTGTCCTTTGTTGCCATGTATCCACCATGAAACTCCATGAATGAGGCCTCATCTCCATCTTGCCATAAGATACTATCCTACCTTGATCATGAATGAGTGACATAATAAACCTCCAATAGCTTCATTTCCATCAACAAAATCAGCCAAGAATGCTAGTACACATCCAACATCAAAATGATGCTCACCCATGCAGCTAGTTTACCATATCTTGACAATTTGCACACATCCACATGAAAATGCCTAAACACGGATAGAATAAGTAGAGTAGACTTGAACAAGATTCCTTGTCATTCCTTTGACCTTACTTGAGTCTTCAATAACTTGTAAAAATAGATCCATAACATTTTTTGCCAATTGACTCCTTGATGCTCTTGACTAACTCCAGATTGCCAACTTCCTTTTTGCCTTGTTAAAGCCCTTTGAGATGAATCTGTTGATCATCAACTTGATCCATTACTTGCTGTAAATTCATGAAAACATCCAATAGCTTTCTTGTCCTTAGGTAACTCCACCAATCTCCATGTTCCATTCTTCATAAGAGCTTGATACTCAAGATCCATTGCTTGGATCCACTCCTTTTCTTTCCTTGCTTTACGTACACTTGTAGGTTCATCAAACATAATTTCCAAAAACTACTTGCTTACCCTTTTCACCATATGCGAGCCTTGAAGGCATTTGTCTTTCCCTTGATGTTCTCTTGGGCTTTTGACTTGATGAAGGTCCTTCATCATCACCATCTAAAGTAAGATCCTTTACATCAACATCAAGAATGTTAGATCCATCCAGATCACCATCAATCATGCTTGAAGACACTTTTGACATGTTTTCCTCATCAAAAATGACATCTCTACCAACAATCACTTTGTTAGTAGATGTAAATCTTGTAGGCTTTACTCACCTCACTATATCCAACAAAAATACCTTTCCTTGAAGATGGATCCTCCTTGGTTCTATCATCAAGAGCGATGTTGACATAGAATGTGCATCCAAAAGTTCTTAGAAAGTTGATACTCGACCTCCTCTTGAATAGCATCTCAAAAGGTGTCCTTCCATCCAAAATAGCACTCGGTCACCTAGTGCACAAGAAATTGGCACACAACAAAGCTTGATCCCAAAATGGTTTATCAAGACTAGCACTTAACCTCATCGCTTTAGCACTTTCACATAATGTCCTATTCCTCCTTTCAGCCACTCCATTTTGTTGTGGGGTCCTTGGTGTTGTATGCTCCATCTTGATCCCATGCTCATCACAAAAAAGCCTTAAACTTGGTAGATATGTACTCACCACCATTGTCACTCCTTAAGCACTTGATCCTTGTGAAAATTGGTTCTGCCTTGCATTCTTGAACTTGACAAAGACATCATACACTTCATCCTTGCTCTTTAGTAGATAGATCCAACAAAATCTACTAAAATCATCAATGAAAGTTACATACATCTTAGTTCCACTATTGCTAATTGTAGTAATTCCACTATATCCGAATGTACAATTTGAAAAGGCTTTGTAGATCTAGATGTAGATTTAGCATAAGTTTGTCTATGTGACTTAGACAAAGCACAAGACTCACAAACATAATTGATATTTTTTAAGGAACTTGGAAGACCTATCATAACTTGTTTTCTTGCCATTACCTCCAATGACTTGATGTTGAGGTATCCCATCCTTTTATGCCAAACCTCCTGAATAGGTATTTGCTCTCTTGCAACACATCCGACTTGGTTAGCAGTAACACAAGTATGTAGTTTGAACAACTTCCCTTGTCTTTTACCTCTTGCAATCAAGATATCCTTCCTTTTGATCATACAAGCATCTCCATTAAACTTTACCTTGAGGCCTTTGCTTATCGATTGACTCACACTAAGCAAATTCTTGGTAATAGATCGAATAAACAAGACATCCTCCAAATGAACATTCCTATTTGTAGAGAGACAAATAGGAATTGGGCCACTCCCTTTGATTGCACACTCACCATCATTGGCCGTGTAGATCACCCTCTTGTCATCTCCATATGCCAACAAGAAAGTGAAGTACTCTTTGTGAAAAGTCATGTGTGAACTTGCTCCACTATCAATCCACCATGGATCTAGAACTCCATCATTAGCAAACATACATGAACGTGCAAAAAGTACAAAAAGGACCAAGAGTGGATCCTATTCTGATCCTCAATAGGGATTGGGCTTTTGGTCCATTTTCCTTCTATATGGAGATCTACTTGGGAATCTTCTAGAAGTCAAAATTTGCCTACTTGAGCTTATTCCACACGTGTGAGCTGTCCTCTACACATGGGATATGACACCTAACCAAAGGATGTGGCTCATGAAATGAATAGATTGATGCCATGTGTCACATGTCTAGAAAACTGGTTTTTGGCCATTTTAGCCACTAGAACTTGAGTTAAATCATATGTACAACATATATGATTATGGTACATGACAAGTACACTATTTTCACACGTGGGAACAGGTTCCACACCTGTGTGTCTATATACAAGATTTTTGGCCTCTACGAAGCTTATTTTTGCACACACAAGATTTTTGGCCTCTACCAAGCTTATTTTTGCATTTTTCACAATGAAGACATCACAAAAGCATCATCATTTGCATCTTGAACATCCAAACCATCCTCATCAAGAGTAAGGTTACCTTGTTTTTCTCGTTGATCTCTCTTCTTCTTGTAGGACTCACTTGCAAAGTGTAATTTTATGCCACAATAGAAGCACTTGAGCTTTGATCTATCCTTCTTTTTGCCACTTGAAGAAGCATCCACTTGATCTTGCCCTTCAAAGCACTTACTTTTTCTTTTGCCCTTGAGTTTTCCCTTTGTGAACATAGCCTCCTCTTGAAGTGTCGATGTAGATCCACCTCTTGCTTGAAGCCTATATTCTTCATTGATCAAGATCTTTTGAAGATCAATCAAACTTGGCAATTTTTTTTGAATATCAAGACTTTGAACAATGTTAGCATGAGCATCCAACAATCCATTAAGAATAACTTGAACAAGCTCGCCTTCCTTAATGCTCTCATCAATGCAAGCCAACTCATCATTCAATGCTTTCACCCTCAAAATAAAATTATTTGGACTTTCTTCATTCTTTTGCAAACAAGAAAAGATTTGTCTTCTTAAAGTCAACACTCTAGAAGAAGGCTTGGATTTCTAAAGCTTCTTCAATGAATCCCAGACATCCTTAGATGAACACTCGGCCACCTATTGCACAAGAAATTAGCACACAACAAAGTTTGATCCCAAAATGGCTTATCAAGGTTATCCTTGAGAAGCTCTTGAGTAACATTCATCTTTATCATGTGTAGAGCCTTCTTGGTCCTCTTGTCATACCTCATTTGATCTTGTTGTGTTGCTGGTCTCTCCCTTAAACCTACAATAATATTTAAAACATCATTCATCTCAAGAAGTGATTTCATCCTCACTTTCCACAATGAATAGTTACTTGAGGTAAGCCTATCATTGGCTTCCAACATGACTCCACTTGATGTAGCCATGTAGCAATGACCTGATCTTCTCTTTCAACTTGTTTCAATGCACAAAGCACTCTTTTGAACAACAACAAATGTTTTCAAAGAGAAATCACAAAGATTTGAAACTACTCAATTCTCTTCTAGCACTTTTACCAATCAAATCAACACATAAAATCATGAAATATTGATCAACATATGATCTATCCTCAATCTAATGACTTTTGCCACTTCCTAAGTGTGAAAATTTGCCTATGTTGGCAAATCTAGCCGAAGAAGATTTCTAGGCAAACGTTTGAATTGAACATTGTTGCTTGTGTTGCTTGTCAAACTAGCAATGCTACTACTATTGCTCGGTGGATTGTCTTTATTTGTGGTGACTTTCAAAGAATGATGCACATCACTTTTTAGAAAGGAGTCCCTCAAAAAAAAGTTGATCCATAACAAAATTTGCATTGAGATCTCCTATTTTATTTTCATTTTGAATTTCTAAGTTTCTTAAACATTTCACAATTGAACCAATTGTGAAATTCGGACCACTTGGCCAAAAGCTTGTAGCAAAATGACCATAAGCGTTACCTCCATGGCCGTGTGTTAGCTGTTAAAATATTGAAAAAATCTATCTAATGTTGTAAGTAGGGGTCCTAAAAATGCCAAAGATGAATTGAGCTCTTTTGGCTTAGTAAAGACCTATCTTAGAATAAAATATTCAAGGTAGGTAGAAGTAGAAACTCGAGCTACCATAGGAATTGCCATTTGTACTTTGCATGCAACATTTAATGCATGAACATACTAGGTGGCACAATTAGACATATTGAGGTGGCTTGAATAAGTCTAGATAGCTTGAGAGGTGGATTCATAACTCCAATTCAACTCAAAGTAGGAGGAGAGTCCCTAAGCGTTACCTCCATGGCCGTGTGTTATCATACCAGTGAGTGACACAGGTAATTGAAAAATTCTATTCAAGGACTTGGGAGTTGGTTGTATTCATGGAAGACTTGTCTTATTTTGATCCATTTTGTCATGAATCATGCACATGTAACGCTCCATTTCTCTTTCTGACTTCAATCTCCACGCATAGTACAAGTTTTTGCAAGTCATTTGTTCAAGCATGTGTCTCTTTCTTTCTTTGAATAATTTATTTCTCTCAGTCTCCACCTTGGTAGATTCGAGTTGCAGCTTAATATTTGTGCAAGTGTCACATTTAGAGAATGTGCTAGTTTGTGACAAACTCACATGCTTATAACGTGTCCTCCAATACCGACTAAATGTAGAAGGCAATATGGATTGAAGCCCATATTCTTTAGCGTATCATTGACCTCTCTCAATATATCTTGTTGTTTGAAAATAGCAGGAATTACAAGTTGAACATGTCTTTCTCCCATCTCTGTAGTTCTATTTTTGTGAGGCATTTGCTCAGCATTGTTTTCCGCAAATACATCTATTATAGCCAAGGCCATTTCAACATGTTTCCAAGCTCGTCCACTAATTTGTGCATTGCCATGTATTGACTTTCTGGACCCTTCATTGTAGGATGCCTTGTACCTATAAAATGAAGCTTTTGGCAATCCATGGATTTTGTACCACGCTACACTACAAATTGGCTCTCTTTGAAACATCATGTATGCGCATCTTGAACCACTTACATTATGTGGAGTTTGTAACATATCATACACATATGTCACCCTATTTTTAAAACTTTGGTGCCAAAATTGCTTTCGTGCATCGTGAATCTTGTCACGACTCATAAGTTGACAACATTGTTGCTTGCAACAATCTATGGATGCCACTTTTTGAATTGCTTCCAATGAGCACTTGGCTTCTCGCTTTTTCCCACTTGAACAGCTTGAAGTTTTTGCTTTTCTATGAATCATGTTATATGGACTTTTTTTTTTTCCATCGAGTAACGTTTCTCCGACCATTAGAAAGGTAGCATTAAGTGACTTGATCAATTGGCCATTTTAGCAAGTCTAACTTCTCATTCATTGTGCTAATATCAGCATGCCCATACCATTTTGTTATAGTAATTCCCACGTGGTCGTCACCAAGTTCCTCAAAGTCAATTGCCTCATACAAGAATACAAGCAAAATGTACCCTTCTCCTAGGGCAATTTCACAACCTGCATTGAAAACTTTTACCTTCTTGTCAATCCAATCTTGACGTGTAAATTTTTTTGCCTCGTTTTGAATCAATGCTTCTTCAATGATCTCCTCACTTGGATCTTCAATAGCATCATCATCCATGTTGGCATTTGTTTGTACTCTCGTCGAATTGTTGAATGTGTCATTATCTTTGACTTTCACATCTTGAATACGCCAAATCACAAAACTGCCAATTGCTTCATCCAAAGTATCGGCATCCATTGTAGGAACAGGCAATAGCTTTCCTTTCTGAGTGGCTGCATGAACAATGATTTAGCATCTTCCGACACCTATCTATTTTCCATGACAAGTTGCATTTGGATCCAATGAAAGTATCTCGCCAAGTTCACATTCTTTCGTGTTTATTGTAAGCACCACTAACGTTCCCACTTTTAAGTTATATACAACACCTGTAAAAGTAAAGACATTCTCTTATTAGAAATTTTCATTAAATAACAATTTGAGCATGCCAACTTCTATCACTAAATTTTCATAGTTGAAGATTCATTTACAACTACAACATTCATGATCTAGGTTCGCAAAGATAATTTTTTTATGGGACAAGATAGTGAAAATTTTCAATAGTAGAACTCATTATTGTAAGCACCACTACTATTTC